>JANJXV010000426.1:0-600000 GCA_024803745.1 Megascapheus bottae
AAGTCAGAATGGAGGTGTGTGAAGTCATGGAATGGAAGTGTGTGAAGTCACAGAATGGAGGTGTGTGAAGTCATAGAATGGAGGTGTGTGAAGTCATAGAATGGGTGTTTGTGA
The DNA here is from genome assembly GCA_024803745.1 of Megascapheus bottae. Lineage (NCBI taxonomy): Eukaryota > Metazoa > Chordata > Mammalia > Rodentia > Geomyidae > Megascapheus > Megascapheus bottae. The sequence continues at coordinate 115 of JANJXV010000426.1, forward strand.
AGTAAGAATGAAGGTGTGTGAAGTCATAGAATGGAGGTGTGTGAAGTCACAGAATGGAGGTGTGGGAAGTCACAGATTGCATGAGTGTGAAGTCACAGAATGGAGGTGTGTGAAATCACAGAATAGAGGTGTGTGAACTCAGAATGGAGGTGTGTGAAGTCAGAGAATGGAGGCGTGTGAAGTCATAGAATGGAAGTGTGTGAAGTCATAGAATGGAGGTGTGTGACGTCAAAGAATGGACGGTATGAAGTCATACAATGGAGGTGTGTGAAGTCACAGAATTGAGGTGTTTGAAGTCATATATTGGAGGTGTGTGAAATCAAAATGGACGTGTGACGTCATAGAATGGAGGTGTGTGAAATCATAGAATGAGGGTGTGTGAGGTCATAGAATGGAGGTGTGTGAAGTCACAGAATGGAGTTGTGTGAAGTCATAGAATGGAGGTGTGAGAAGTCATAGAATGGAAGTGTGTGAAGTCACAGATTGGAGGTGTGTGAAGTCACAGAATGGAGGTGAGAGAAGTCACACAATGGAGATGTGTGAACTCAGAATGGAGGTGTGTGAAGTCACAGAATGGGGGTGTGTGAAGTAATAGAATGGAGGTGTGTGAAGTCACAGAATGGAGGTGTGTGAAGTCAGAATGGATTTGTGTGAAGTCATAAATGGAGGTGAGTGAAGTCAGAATGGAGGTGTGAAGTCATAGAATGGAGGTGTGTGAAGTCATGGAATGGAAGTGTGTGAAGTCACAGAATGGAGTTGTGTGAAGTCGTAGAATGGAGGTGTGAGAAGTCATAGAATGGAAGTGTGTGAAGTCACAGATTGGAGGTGTGTGAAGTCACAGAATGGAGGTGAGAGAAGTCACACAATGGAGATGTGTGAACTCAGAATGGAGGTGTGTGAAGTCACAGAATGGGGGTGTGTGAAGTAATAGAATGGAAGTGTGTGAAGTCACAGAATGGAGGTGTGTGAAGTCAGAATGGCTTTGTGTGAAGTCATAAATGGAGGTGAGTGAAGTCAGAATGGAGGTGTGAAGTTATAGAATGGAGGTGTGTGAAGTCATGGAATGGAAGTGTGTGAAGTCACAGAATGGAGGTGTGTGAAGTCAGAATGGAGGTGTGTGAAGTCATAGAATGGAGGTGTGTGAAGTCAGAATGGTGGTGTGAAGTCATAGAATGGGGTGTGTGAAGTCATAGAATGGAAGTGTGTGAAGTCACACAATGGAGGTGTGTGAAGTCACAGAATGGAGGTGTGTGAACTCAGAATGGAGGTTTGTGAAGTCACAGTATGGAAGTGTGTGAAGTCATAGCATGGAGGTATGTGCAATCATAGAATGGAAGTGTGTGAAGTCATAGAATGGAGGTGTGTGAAATCATAGAATGAGGGTGTGTGAGGTCATAGAATGGAGGTTTGTGAAGTCACAGAATGGAGGTGTGTGAAATCATAGAATGAAGGTATGTGAAGTCATAGAATGGAAGTGTGTGAAGTCACAGAATGTAGGTGTGTGAAGTCACAGAATGGAGGTGTGTGAAGTCACAGAATAGAGGTGTGTGAACTCAGAATGGAGGTGTGTGAAGTCAGAGAATGGAGGCGTGTGAAGTCATAGAATGGAAGTGTGTGAAGTCATAGAATGGAAGTGTGTGAAGTCAGAATTGAGGTGTGTGAAGTCACAGAATGGAGGTTTGTGAAGTCATAGAACGGAGGTGTGTGAATTCATACAATGGAGGTGTGTGAAGTCAGAATGGAATTTTGTGAAGTCACAGAATTGAGCTGTGTGAATTCAGAATGGAGGTGTGTGAAGTCATAGAATGGAGGTGTGTGAAGTCAGAATGGATTTGTATGAAGTCATAGAATGGAAGCGTGTGAAGTCACAGAATGGAGGTGTGTGAAGTCATAGAATGGAGGTGTGTGAAGTCATAGAATGGGTGTTTGTGAAGTAAGAATGAAGGTGTGTGAAGTCATAGAATGGAGGTGTGTGAATTCATACAATGGAGGTGTGTGAAGTCAGAATGGAATTTTGTGAAGTCACAGAACTGAGCTGTGTGAATTCAGAATGGAGGTGTGTGAAGTCATAGAATGGAGGTGTTTGAAGTCAGAATGGAGGTGTGTGAAGTCATGGAATGGAAGTGTGTGAAGTCACAGAATGGAGGTGTGTGAAGTCATAGAATGGAGGTGTGTGAAGTCATAGAATGGGTGTTTGTGAAGTAAGAATGAAGGTGTGTGAAGTCATAGAATGGAGGTGTGTGAAGTCACAGAATGGAGGTGTGGGAAGTCACAGATTGCATGAGTGTGAAGTCACAGAATGGAGGTGTGTGAAATCACAGAATAGAGGTGTGTGAACTCAGAATGGAGGTGTGTGAAGTCAGAGAATGGAGGCGTGTGAAGTCATAGAATGGAAGTGTGTGAAGTCATAGAATGGAGGTGTGTGACGTCAAAGAATGGACGGTATGAAGTCATACAATGGAGGTGTGTGAAGTCACAGAATTGAGGTGTTTGAAGTCATATATTGGAGGTGTGTGAAATCAAAATGGACGTGTGACGTCATAGAATGGAGGTGTGTGAAATCATAGAATGAGGGTGTGTGAGGTCATAGAATGGAGGTGTGTGAAGTCACAGAATGGAGTTGTGTGAAGTCGTAGAATGGAGGTGTGAGAAGTCATAGAATGGAAGTGTGTGAAGTCACAGATTGGAGGTGTGTGAAGTCACAGATGGAGGTGAGAGAAGTCACACAATGGAGATGTGTGAACTCAGAATGGAGGTGTGTGAAGTCACAGAATGGGGGTGTGTGAAGTAATAGAATGGAGGTGTGTGAAGTCACAGAATGGAGGTGTGTGAAGTCAGAATGGATTTGTGTGAAGTCATAAATGGAGGTGAGTGAAGTCAGAATGGAGGTGTGAAGTCATAGAATGGAGGTGTGTGAAGTCATGGAATGGAAGTGTGTGAAGTCACAGAATGGAGTTGTGTGAAGTCGTAGAATGGAGGTGTGAGAAGTCATAGAATGGAAGTGTGTGAAGTCACAGATTGGAGGTGTGTGAAGTCACAGAATGGAGGTGAGAGAAGTCACACAATGGAGATGTGTGAACTCAGAATGGAGGTGTGTGAAGTCACAGAATGGGGGTGTGTGAAGTAATAGAATAGAAGTGTGTGAAGTCACAGAATGGAGGTGTGTGAAGTCAGAATGGCTTTGTGTGAAGTCATAAATGGAGGTGAGTGAAGTCAGAATGGAGGTGTGAAGTCATAGAATGGAGGTGTGTGAAGTCATGGAATGGAAGTGTGTGAAGTCACAGAATGGAGGTGTGTGAAGTCAGAATGGAGGTGTGTGAAGTCATAGAATGGAGGTGTGTGAAGTCAGAATGGAGGTGTGAAGTCATAGAATGGGGTGTGTGAAGTCATAGAATGGAAGTGTGTGAAGTCACACAATGGAGGTGTGTGAAGTCACAGAATGGAGGTGTGTGAACTCAGAATGGAGGTGTGTGAAGTCACAGTATGGAAGTGTGTGAAGTCATAGCATGGAGGTATGTGCAATCATAGAATGGAAGTGTGTGAAGTCATAGAATGGAGGTGTGTGAAATCATAGAATGAGGGTGTGTGAGGTCATAGAATGGAGGTTTGTGAAGTCACAGAATGGAGGTGTGTGAAATCATAGAATGAAGGTATGTGAAGTCATAGAATGGAAGTGTGTGAAGTCACAGAATGGAGGTGTGTGAAGTCACAGAATGGAGGTGTGTGAAATCACAGAATAGAGGTGTGTGAACTCAGAATGGAGGTGTGTGAAGTCAGAGAATGGAGGCGTGTGAAGTCATAGAATGGAAGTGTGTGAAGTCATAGAATGGAGGTGTGTGACGTCAAAGAATGGACGGTATGAAGTCATACAATGGAGGTGTGTGAAGTCACAGAATTGAGGTGTTTGAAGTCATATATTGGAGGTGTGTGAAATCAAAATGGACGTGTGACGTCATAGAATGGAGGTGTGTGAAATCATAGAATGAGGGTGTGTGAGGTCATAGAATGGAGGTGTGTGAAGTCACAGAATGGAGTTGTGTGAAGTCGTAGAATGGAGGTGTGAGAAGTCATAGAATGGAAGTGTGTGAAGTCACAGATTGGAGGTGTGTGAAGTCACAGAATGGAGGTGAGAGAAGTCACACAATGGAGATGTGTGAACTCAGAATGGAGGTGTGTGAAGTCACAGAATGGGGGTGTGTGAAGTAATAGAATGGAGGTGTGTGAAGTCACAGAATGGAGGTGTGTGAAGTCAGAATGGATTTGTGTGAAGTCATAAATGGAGGTGAGTGAAGTCAGAATGGAGGTGTGAATTCATAGAATGGAGGTGTGTGAAGTCATGGAATGGAAGTGTGTGAAGTCACAGAATGGAGGTGTGTGAAGTCATAGAATGGAGGTGTGTGAAGTTATAGAATGGATGTTTGTAAAGTAAAAATGAATGTGTGTGAAGTCATAAAATGGAGATGTGTGAAGTCAGAATGGAGGTGTGTGAAGTCACAGAATGGAGATGTGTCAAGTCAGAATTTAGCTGTTTGAAGTCAAAGAATGGAGGTGTGTGAAGACATAGAATGGAGGTGTGTGAAGTCATAGAATGGAGATGCGTGAAGTCAGAATGGAGGTGTGTGAAGTCACAGAATTGAGGTGTGGGAACACAGAATGGAGGTGTGTGAAGTCAAAGAATGGAGGTGTTTGAAGTCATAGAATGGAGGAGTGTGAAGTCATAGAATCTGTGTTTGTGAAGTAAGAATGAAGGTGTGTGAAGGCATAGAATGGACATGTGTGAAGTCATAGAATGGAGGTGTGTGAAATCACAGAATTGAGGTGTTTGAAGTTATATATTAGAGGTGTGTGAAGTCAAAATGGATGTTTGAAGTCATAGAATGGAGGTCTGTGAAATCATAGAATGAGGATGTGTGAGGTCATAGAATGGAGGTGTGTGAAGTCACAGAATGGAGGTGTGTGAAGTTATAAAATGGAGGTGTGTGAAGTCATAGAATGGAAGTGTGTGAAGTCACACAATGGAGGTGTGTGAAGTCACAGAATGGAGGTGTGTGAACTCAGAATGGAGGTGTGTGAAGTCACAGAATGGAAGTGTGTGAAGTCATAGCATGGAGGTATGTGAAATCATCGAATGGAAGTGTGTGAAGTCATAGAATGGAGGTGTGTGAAATCGTAGAATGAGGGTGTGTGAGGTCATAGAATGGAGGTTTGTGAAGTCACAGAATGGAGGTGTGTGAAATCATAGAATGAAGGTATGTGAAGTCATAGAATGGAAGTGTGTGAAGTCACAGAATGTAGGTGTGTGAAGTCACAGAATGGAGGTGTGTGAAGTCACAGAATAGAGGTGTGTGAACTCAGAATGGAGGTGTGTGAAGTCAGAGAATGGAGGCGTGTGAAGTCATAGAATGGAAGTGTGTGAAGTCATAGAATGGAAGTGTGTGAAGTCAGAATTGAGGTGTGTGAAGTCACAGAATGGAGGTTTGTGAAGTCATAGAACGGAGGTGTGTGAAGTCATAGAATGGAGGTGTGTGAAGTCAGAATGGATTTGTGTGAAGTCATTGAATGGAAGTGTGTGAAGTCACAGAATGGAGGTGTGTGAAGTCATAGAATGGAGGTGTGTGAAGTCATAGAATGGGTGTTTGTGAAGTAAGAATGAAGGTGTGTGAAGTCATAGAATGGAGGTGTGTGAATTCATACAATGGAGGTGTGTGAAGTCAGAATGGAATTTTGTGAAGTCACAGAATTGAGCTGTGTGAATTCAGAATGGAGGTGTGTGAAGTCATAGAATGGAGGTGTTTGAAGTCAGAATGGAGGTGTGTGAAGTCATGGAATGGAAGTGTGTGAAGTCACAGAATGGAGGTGTGTGAAGTCATAGAATGGAGGTGTGTGAAGTCATAGAATGGGTGTTTGTGAAGTAAGAATGAAGGTGTGTGAAGTCATAGAATGGAGGTGTGTGAAGTCACAGAATGGAGGTGTGGGAAGTCACAGATTGCATGAGTGTGAAGTCACAGAATGGAGGTGTGTGAAATCACAGAATAGAGGTGTGTGAACTCAGAATGGAGGTGTGTGAAGTCAGAGAATGGAGGCGTGTGAAGTCATAGAATGGAAGTGTGTGAAGTCATAGAATGGAGGTGTGTGACGTCAAAGAATTGAGGTGTTTGAAGTCATATATTGGAGGTGTGTGAAATCAAAATGGACGTGTGACGTCATAGAATGGAGGTGTGTGAAATCATAGAATGAGGGTGTGTGAGGTCATAGAATGGAGGTGTGTGAAGTCACAGAATGGAGTTGTGTGAAGTCGTAGAATGGAGGTGTGAGAAGTCATAGAATGGAAGTGTGTGAAGTCACAGATTGGAGGTGTGTGAAGTCACAGAATGGAGGTGAGAGAAGTCACACAATGGAGATGTGTGAACTCAGAATGGAGGTGTGTGAAGTCACAGAATGGGGGTGTGTGAAGTAATAGAATGGAGGTGTGTGAAGTCACAGAATGGAGGTGTGTGAAGTCAGAATGGATTTGTGTGAAGTCATAAATGGAGGTGAGTGAAGTCAGAATGGAGGTGTGAAGTCATAGAATGGAGGTGTGTGAAGTCATGGAATGGAAGTGTGTGAAGTCACAGAATGGAGTTGTGTGAAGTCGTAGAATGGAGGTGTGAGAAGTCATAGAATGGAAGTGTGTGAAGTCACAGATTGGAGGTGTGTGAAGTCACAGAATGGAGGTGAGAGAAGTCACACAATGGAGATGTGTGAACTCAGAATGGAGGTGTGTGAAGTCACAGAATGGGGGTGTGTGAAGTAATAGAATGGAAGTGTGTGAAGTCACAGAATGGAGGTGTGTGAAGTCAGAATGGCTTTGTGTGAAGTCATAAATGGAGGTGAGTGAAGTCAGAATGGATTTGTGTGAAGTCATAGAATGGAAGTGTGTGAAGTCACAGAATGGAGGTGTGTGAAGTCATAGAATGGAGGTGTGTGAAGTCATAGAATGGGTGTTTGTGAAGTAAGAATGAAGGTGTGTGAAGTCATAGAATGGAGGTGTGTGAATTCATACAATGGAGGTGTGTGAAGTCAGAATGGAATTTTGTGAAGTCACAGAACTGAGCTGTGTGAATTCAGAATGGAGGTGTGTGAAGTCATAGAATGGAGGTGTTTGAAGTCAGAATGGAGGTGTGTGAAGTCATGGAATGGAAGTGTGTGAAGTCACAGAATGGAGGTGTGTGAAGTCATAGAATGGAGGTGTGTGAAGTCATAGAATGGGTGTTTGTGAAGTAAGAATGAAGGTGTGTGAAGTCATAGAATGGAGGTGTGTGAAGTCACAGAATGGAGGTGTGGGAAGTCACAGATTGCATGAGTGTGAAGTCACAGAATGGAGGTGTGTGAAATCACAGAATAGAGGTGTGTGAACTCAGAATGGAGGTGTGTGAAGTCAGAGAATGGAGGCGTGTGAAGTCATAGAATGGAAGTGTGTGAAGTCATAGAATGGAGGTGTGTGACGTCAAAGAATGGACGGTATGAAGTCATACAATGGAGGTGTGTGAAGTCACAGAATTGAGGTGTTTGAAGTCATATATTGGAGGTGTGTGAAATCAAAATGGACGTGTGACGTCATAGAATGGAGGTGTGTGAAATCATAGAATGAGGGTGTGTGAGGTCATAGAATGGAGGTGTGTGAAGTCACAGAATGGAGTTGTGTGAAGTCGTAGAATGGAGGTGTGAGAAGTCATAGAATGGAAGTGTGTGAAGTCACAGATTGGAGGTGTGTGAAGTCACAGAATGGAGGTGAGAGAAGTCACACAATGGAGATGTGTGAACTCAGAATGGAGGTGTGTGAAGTCACAGAATGGGGGTGTGTGAAGTAATAGAATGGAGGTGTGTGAAGTCACAGAATGGAGGTGTGTGAAGTCAGAATGGATTTGTGTGAAGTCATAAATGGAGGTGAGTGAAGTCAGAATGGAGGTGTGAAGTCATAGAATGGAGGTGTGTGAAGTCATGGAATGGAAGTGTGTGAAGTCACAGAATGGAGTTGTGTGAAGTCGTAGAATGGAGGTGTGAGAAGTCATAGAATGGAAGTGTGTGAAGTCACAGATTGGAGGTGTGTGAAGTCACAGAATGGAGGTGAGAGAAGTCACACAATGGAGATGTGTGAACTCAGAATGGAGGTGTGTGAAGTCACAGAATGGGGGTGTGTGAAGTAATAGAATAGAAGTGTGTGAAGTCACAGAATGGAGGTGTGTGAAGTCAGAATGGCTTTGTGTGAAGTCATAAATGGAGGTGAGTGAAGTCAGAATGGAGGTGTGAAGTCATAGAATGGAGGTGTGTGAAGTCATGGAATGGAAGTGTGTGAAGTCACAGAATGGAGGTGTGTGAAGTCAGAATGGAGGTGTGTGAAGTCATAGAATGGAGGTGTGTGAAGTCAGAATGGAGGTGTGAAGTCATAGAATGGGGTGTGTGAAGTCATAGAATGGAAGTGTGTGAAGTCACACAATGGAGGTGTGTGAAGTCACAGAATGGAGGTGTGTGAACTCAGAATGGAGGTGTGTGAAGTCACAGTATGGAAGTGTGTGAAGTCATAGCATGGAGGTATGTGCAATCATAGAATGGAAGTGTGTGAAGTCATAGAATGGAGGTGTGTGAAATCATAGAATGAGGGTGTGTGAGGTCATAGAATGGAGGTTTGTGAAGTCACAGAATGGAGGTGTGTGAAATCATAGAATGAAGGTATGTGAAGTCATAGAATGGAAGTGTGTGAAGTCACAGAATGGAGGTGTGTGAAGTCACAGAATGGAGGTGTGTGAAATCACAGAATAGAGGTGTGTGAACTCAGAATGGAGGTGTGTGAAGTCAGAGAATGGAGGCGTGTGAAGTCATAGAATGGAAGTGTGTGAAGTCATAGAATGGAGGTGTGTGACGTCAAAGAATGGACGGTATGAAGTCATACAATGGAGGTGTGTGAAGTCACAGAATTGAGGTGTTTGAAGTCATATATTGGAGGTGTGTGAAATCAAAATGGACGTGTGACGTCATAGAATGGAGGTGTGTGAAATCATAGAATGAGGGTGTGTGAGGTCATAGAATGGAGGTGTGTGAAGTCACAGAATGGAGTTGTGTGAAGTCGTAGAATGGAGGTGTGAGAAGTCATAGAATGGAAGTGTGTGAAGTCACAGATTGGAGGTGTGTGAATTCACAGAATGGAGGTGAGAGAAGTCACACAATGGAGATGTGTGAACTCAGAATGGAGGTGTGTGAAGTCACAGAATGGGGGTGTGTGAAGTAATAGAATGGAGGTGTGTGAAGTCACAGAATGGAGGTGTGTGAAGTCAGAATGGATTTGTGTGAAGTCATAAATGGAGGTGAGTGAAGTCAGAATGGAGGTGTGAATTCATAGAATGGAGGTGTGTGAAGTCATGGAATGGAAGTGTGTGAAGTCACAGAATGGAGGTGTGTGAAGTCATAGAATGGAGGTGTGTGAAGTTATAGAATGGATGTTTGTAAAGTAAAAATGAATGTGTGTGAAATCATAAAATGGAGATGTGTGAAGTCAGAATGGAGGTGTGTGAAGTCACAGAATGGAGATGTGTCAAGTCAGAATTTAGCTGTTTGAAGTCAAAGAATGGAGGTGTGTGAAGACATAGAATGGAGGTGTGTGAAGTCATAGAATGGAGATGCGTGAAGTCAGAATGGAGGTGTGTGAAGTCACAGAATTGAGGTGTGGGAACACAGAATGGAGGTGTGTGAAGTCAAAGAATGGAGGTGTTTGAAGTCATAGAATGGAGGAGTGTGAAGTCATAGAATCTGTGTTTGTGAAGTAAGAATGAAGGTGTGTGAAGGCATAGAATGGACATGTGTGAAGTCATAGAATGGAGGTGTGTGAAATCACAGAATTGAGGTGTTTGAAGTTATATATTAGAGGTGTGTGAAGTCAAAATGGATGTTTGAAGTCATAGAATGGAGGTCTGTGAAATCATAGAATGAGGATGTGTGAGGTCATAGAATGGAGGTGTGTGAAGTCACAGAATGGAGGTGTGTGAAGTTATAAAATGGAGGTGTGTGAAGTCATAGAATGGAAGTGTGTGAAGTCACACAATGGAGGTGTGTGAAGTCACAGAATGGAGGTGTGTGAACTCAGAATGGAGGTGTGTGAAGTCACAGAATGGAAGTGTGTGAAGTCATAGCATGGAGGTATGTGAAATCATCGAATGGAAGTGTGTGAAGTCATAGAATGGAGGTGTGTGAAATCGTAGAATGAGGGTGTGTGAGGTCATAGAATGGAGGTTTGTGAAGTCACAGAATGGAGGTGTGTGAAATCATAGAATGAAGGTATGTGAAGTCATAGAATGGAAGTGTGTGAAGTCACAGAATGTAGGTGTGTGAAGTCACAGAATGGAGGTGTGTGAAGTCACAGAATAGAGGTGTGTGAACTCAGAATGGAGGTGTGTGAAGTCAGAGAATGGAGGCGTGTGAAGTCATAGAATGGAAGTGTGTGAAGTCATAGAATGGAAGTGTGTGAAGTCAGAATTGAGGTGTGTGAAGTCACAGAATGGAGGTTTGTGAAGTCATAGAACGGAGGTGTGTGAATTCATACAATGGAGGTGTGTGAAGTCAGAATGGAATTTTGTGAAGTCACAGAATTGAGCTGTGTGAATTCAGAATGGAGGTGTGTGAAGTCATAGAATGGAGGTGTGTGAAGTCAGAATGGATTTGTGTGAAGTCATAGAATGGAAGTGTGTGAAGTCACAGAATGGAGGTGTGTGAAGTCATAGAATGGAGGTGTGTGAAGTCATAGAATGGGTGTTTGTGAAGTAAGAATGAAGGTGTGTGAAGTCATAGAATGGAGGTGTGTGAATTCATACAATGGAGGTGTGTGAAGTCAGAATGGAATTTTGTGAAGTCACAGAATTGAGCTGTGTGAATTCAGAATGGAGGTGTGTGAAGTCATAGAATGGAGGTGTTTGAAGTCAGAATGGAGGTGTGTGAAGTCATGGAATGGAAGTGTGTGAAGTCACAGAATGGAGGTGTGTGAAGTCATAGAATGGAGGTGTGTGAAGTCATAGAATGGGTGTTTGTGAAGTAAGAATGAAGGTGTGTGAAGTCATAGAATGGAGGTGTGTGAAGTCACAGAATGGAGGTGTGGGAAGTCACAGATTGCATGAGTGTGAAGTCACAGAATGGAGGTGTGTGAAATCACAGAATAGAGGTGTGTGAACTCAGAATGGAGGTGTGTGAAGTCAGAGAATGGAGGCGTGTGAAGTCATAGAATGGAAGTGTGTGAAGTCATAGAATGGAGGTGTGTGACGTCAAAGAATTGAGGTGTTTGAAGTCATATATTGGAGGTGTGTGAAATCAAAATGGACGTGTGACGTCATAGAATGGAGGTGTGTGAAATCATAGAATGAGGGTGTGTGAGGTCATAGAATGGAGGTGTGTGAAGTCACAGAATGGAGTTGTGTGAAGTCGTAGAATGGAGGTGTGAGAAGTCATAGAATGGAAGTGTGTGAAGTCACAGATTGGAGGTGTGTGAAGTCACAGAATGGAGGTGTGTGAAGTCACAGAATGGAGGTGTGTGAAGTCAGAGAATGGAGGCGTGTGAAGTCATAGAATGGAAGTGTGTGAAGTCATAGAATGGAGGTGTGTGACGTCAAAGAATGGACGGTATGAAGTCATACAATGGAGGTGTGTGAAGTCACAGAATTGAGGTGTTTGAAGTCATATATTGGAGGTGTGTGAAATCAAAATGGACGTGTGACGTCATAGAATGGAGGTGTGTGAAATCATAGAATGAGGGTGTGTGAGGTCATAGAATGGAGGTGTGTGAAGTCACAGAATGGAGTTGTGTGAAGTCGTAGAATGGAGGTGTGAGAAGTCATAGAATGGAAGTGTGTGAAGTCACAGATTGGAGGTGTGTGAAGTCACAGAATGGAGGTGAGAGAAGTCACACAATGGAGATGTGTGAACTCAGAATGGAGGTGTGTGAAGTCACAGAATGGGGGTGTGTGAAGTAATAGAATGGAGGTGTGTGAAGTCACAGAATGGAGGTGTGTGAAGTCAGAATGGATTTGTGTGAAGTCATAAATGGAGGTGAGTGAAGTCAGAATGGAGGTGTGAAGTCATAGAATGGAGGTGTGTGAAGTCATGGAATGGAAGTGTGTGAAGTCACAGAATGGAGTTGTGTGAAGTCGTAGAATGGAGGTGTGAGAAGTCATAGAATGGAAGTGTGTGAAGTCACAGATTGGAGGTGTGTGAAGTCACAGAATGGAGGTGAGAGAAGTCACACAATGGAGATGTGTGAACTCAGAATGGAGGTGTGTGAAGTCACAGAATGGGGGTGTGTGAAGTAATAGAATAGAAGTGTGTGAAGTCACAGAATGGAGGTGTGTGAAGTCAGAATGGCTTTGTGTGAAGTCATAAATGGAGGTGAGTGAAGTCAGAATGGAGGTGTGAAGTCATAGAATGGAGGTGTGTGAAGTCATGGAATGGAAGTGTGTGAAGTCACAGAATGGAGGTGTGTGAAGTCAGAATGGAGGTGTGTGAAGTCATAGAATGGAGGTGTGTGAAGTCAGAATGGAGGTGTGAAGTCATAGAATGGGGTGTGTGAAGTCATAGAATGGAAGTGTGTGAAGTCACACAATGGAGGTGTGTGAAGTCACAGAATGGAGGTGTGTGAACTCAGAATGGAGGTGTGTGAAGTCACAGTATGGAAGTGTGTGAAGTCATAGCATGGAGGTATGTGCAATCATAGAATGGAAGTGTGTGAAGTCATAGAATGGAGGTGTGTGAAATCATAGAATGAGGGTGTGTGAGGTCATAGAATGGAGGTTTGTGAAGTCACAGAATGGAGGTGTGTGAAATCATAGAATGAAGGTATGTGAAGTCATAGAATGGAAGTGTGTGAAGTCACAGAATGGAGGTGTGTGAAGTCACAGAATGGAGGTGTGTGAAATCACAGAATAGAGGTGTGTGAACTCAGAATGGAGGTGTGTGAAGTCAGAGAATGGAGGCGTGTGAAGTCATAGAATGGAAGTGTGTGAAGTCATAGAATGGAGGTGTGTGACGTCAAAGAATGGACGGTATGAAGTCATACAATGGAGGTGTGTGAAGTCACAGAATTGAGGTGTTTGAAGTCATATATTGGAGGTGTGTGAAATCAAAATGGACGTGTGACGTCATAGAATGGAGGTGTGTGAAATCATAGAATGAGGGTGTGTGAGGTCATAGAATGGAGGTGTGTGAAGTCACAGAATGGAGTTGTGTGAAGTCGTAGAATGGAGGTGTGAGAAGTCATAGAATGGAAGTGTGTGAAGTCACAGATTGGAGGTGTGTGAAGTCACAGAATGGAGGTGAGAGAAGTCACACAATGGAGATGTGTGAACTCAGAATGGAGGTGTGTGAAGTCACAGAATGGGGGTGTGTGAAGTAATAGAATGGAGGTGTGTGAAGTCACAGAATGGAGGTGTGTGAAGTCAGAATGGATTTGTGTGAAGTCATAAATGGAGGTGAGTGAAGTCAGAATGGAGGTGTGAATTCATAGAATGGAGGTGTGTGAAGTCATGGAATGGAAGTGTGTGAAGTCACAGAATGGAGGTGTGTGAAGTCATAGAATGGAGGTGTGTGAAGTTATAGAATGGATGTTTGTAAAGTAAAAATGAATGTGTGTGAAATCATAAAATGGAGATGTGTGAAGTCAGAATGGAGGTGTGTGAAGTCACAGAATGGAGATGTGTCAAGTCAGAATTTAGCTGTTTGAAGTCAAAGAATGGAGGTGTGTGAAGACATAGAATGGAGGTGTGTGAAGTCATAGAATGGAGATGCGTGAAGTCAGAATGGAGGTGTGTGAAGTCACAGAATTGAGGTGTGGGAACACAGAATGGAGGTGTGTGAAGTCAAAGAATGGAGGTGTTTGAAGTCATAGAATGGAGGAGTGTGAAGTCATAGAATCTGTGTTTGTGAAGTAAGAATGAAGGTGTGTGAAGGCATAGAATGGACATGTGTGAAGTCATAGAATGGAGGTGTGTGAAATCACAGAATTGAGGTGTTTGAAGTTATATATTAGAGGTGTGTGAAGTCAAAATGGATGTTTGAAGTCATAGAATGGAGGTCTGTGAAATCATAGAATGAGGATGTGTGAGGTCATAGAATGGAGGTGTGTGAAGTCACAGAATGGAGGTGTGTGAAGTTATAAAATGGAGGTGTGTGAAGTCATAGAATGGAAGTGTGTGAAGTCACACAATGGAGGTGTGTGAAGTCACAGAATGGAGGTGTGTGAACTCAGAATGGAGGTGTGTGAAGTCACAGAATGGAAGTGTGTGAAGTCATAGCATGGAGGTATGTGAAATCATCGAATGGAAGTGTGTGAAGTCATAGAATGGAGGTGTGTGAAATCGTAGAATGAGGGTGTGTGAGGTCATAGAATGGAGGTTTGTGAAGTCACAGAATGGAGGTGTGTGAAATCATAGAATGAAGGTATGTGAAGTCATAGAATGGAAGTGTGTGAAGTCACAGAATGTAGGTGTGTGAAGTCACAGAATGGAGGTGTGTGAAGTCACAGAATAGAGGTGTGTGAACTCAGAATGGAGGTGTGTGAAGTCAGAGAATGGAGGCGTGTGAAGTCATAGAATGGAAGTGTGTGAAGTCATAGAATGGAAGTGTGTGAAGTCAGAATTGAGGTGTGTGAAGTCACAGAATGGAGGTTTGTGAAGTCATAGAACGGAGGTGTGTGAATTCATACAATGGAGGTGTGTGAAGTCAGAATGGAATTTTGTGAAGTCACAGAATTGAGCTGTGTGAATTCAGAATGGAGGTGTGTGAAGTCATAGAATGGAGGTGTGTGAAGTCAGAATGGATTTGTGTGAAGTCATAGAATGGAAGTGTGTGAAGTCACAGAATGGAGGTGTGTGAAGTCATAGAATGGAGGTGTGTGAAGTCATAGAATGGGTGTTTGTGAAGTAAGAATGAAGGTGTGTGAAGTCATAGAATGGAGGTGTGTGAATTCATACAATGGAGGTGTGTGAAGTCAGAATGGAATTTTGTGAAGTCACAGAATTGAGCTGTGTGAATTCAGAATGGAGGTGTGTGAAGTCATAGAATGGAGGTGTTTGAAGTCAGAATGGAGGTGTGTGAAGTCATGGAATGGAAGTGTGTGAAGTCACAGAATGGAGGTGTGTGAAGTCATAGAATGGAGGTGTGTGAAGTCATAGAATGGGTGTTTGTGAAGTAAGAATGAAGGTGTGTGAAGTCATAGAATGGAGGTGTGTGAAGTCACAGAATGGAGGTGTGGGAAGTCACAGATTGCATGAGTGTGAAGTCACAGAATGGAGGTGTGTGAAATCACAGAATAGAGGTGTGTGAACTCAGAATGGAGGTGTGTGAAGTCAGAGAATGGAGGCGTGTGAAGTCATAGAATGGAAGTGTGTGAAGTCATAGAATGGAGGTGTGTGACGTCAAAGAATTGAGGTGTTTGAAGTCATATATTGGAGGTGTGTGAAATCAAAATGGACGTGTGACGTCATAGAATGGAGGTGTGTGAAATCATAGAATGAGGGTGTGTGAGGTCATAGAATGGAGGTGTGTGAAGTCACAGAATGGAGTTGTGTGAAGTCGTAGAATGGAGGTGTGAGAAGTCATAGAATGGAAGTGTGTGAAGTCACAGATTGGAGGTGTGTGAAGTCACAGAATGGAGGTGAGAGAAGTCACACAATGGAGATGTGTGAACTCAGAATGGAGGTGTGTGAAGTCACAGAATGGGGGTGTGTGAAGTAATAGAATGGAGGTGTGTGAAGTCACAGAATGGAGGTGTGTGAAGTCAGAATGGATTTGTGTGAAGTCATAAATGGAGGTGAGTGAAGTCAGAATGGAGGTGTGAAGTCATAGAATGGAGGTGTGTGAAGTCATGGAATGGAAGTGTGTGAAGTCACAGAATGGAGGTGTGTGAAGTCAGAATGGAGGTGTGTGAAGTCATAGAATGGAGGTGTGTGAAGTCAGAATGGAGGTGTGAAGTCATAGAATGGGGTGTGTGAAGTCATAGAATGGAAGTGTGTGAAGTCACACAATGGAGGTGTGTGAAGTCACAGAATGGAGGTGTGTGAACTCAGAATGGAGGTTTGTGAAGTCACAGTATGGAAGTGTGTGAAGTCATAGCATGGAGGTATGTGCAATCATAGAATGGAAGTGTGTGAAGTCATAGAATGGAGGTGTGTGAAATCATAGAATGAGGGTGTGTGAGGTCATAGAATGGAGGTTTGTGAAGTCACAGAATGGAGGTGTGTGAAATCATAGAATGAAGGTATGTGAAGTCATAGAATGGAAGTGTGTGAAGTCACAGAATGTAGGTGTGTGAAGTCACAGAATGGAGGTGTGTGAAGTCACAGAATAGAGGTGTGTGAACTCAGAATGGAGGTGTGTGAAGTCAGAGAATGTAGGCGTGTGAAGTCATAGAATGGAAGTGTGTGAAGTCATAGAATGGAAGTGTGTGAAGTCAGAATTGAGGTGTGTGAAGTCACAGAATGGAGGTTTGTGAAGTCATAGAACGGAGGTGTGTGAATTCATACAATGGAGGTGTGTGAAGTCAGAATGGAATTTTGTGAAGTCACAGAATTGAGCTGTGTGAATTCAGAATGGAGGTGTGTGAAGTCATAGAATGGAGGTGTGTGAAGTCAGAATGGATTTGTATGAAGTCATAGAATGGAAGTGTGTGAAGTCACAGAATGGAGGTGTGTGAAGTCATAGAATGGAGGTGTGTGAAGTCATAGAATGGGTGTTTGTGAAGTAAGAATGAAGGTGTGTGAAGTCATAGAATGGAGGTGTGTGAATTCATACAATGGAGGTGTGTGAAGTCAGAATGGAATTTTGTGAAGTCACAGAATTGAGCTGTGTGAATTCAGAATGGAGGTGTGTGAAGTCATAGAATGGAGGTGTTTGAAGTCAGAATGGAGGTGTGTGAAGTCATGGAATGGAAGTGTGTGAAGTCACAGAATGGAGGTGTGTGAAGTCATAGAATGGAGGTGTGTGAAGTCATAGAATGGGTGTTTGTGAAGTAAGAATGAAGGTGTGTGAAGTCATAGAATGGAGGTGTGTGAAGTCACAGAATGGAGGTGTGGGAAGTCACAGATTGCATGAGTGTGAAGTCACAGAATGGAGGTGTGTGAAATCACAGAATAGAGGTGTGTGAACTCAGAATGGAGGTGTGTGAAGTCAGAGAATGGAGGCGTGTGAAGTCATAGAATGGAAGTGTGTGAAGTCATAGAATGGAGGTGCGTGACGTCAAAGAATGGACGGTATGAAGTCATACAATGGAGGTGTGTGAAGTCACAGAATTGAGGTGTTTGAAGTCATATATTGGAGGTGTGTGAAATCAAAATGGACGTGTGACGTCATAGAATGGAGGTGTGTGAAATCATAGAATGAGGGTGTGTGAGGTCATAGAATGGAGGTGTGTGAAGTCACAGAATGGAGTTGTGTGAAGTCGTAGAATGGAGGTGTGAGAAGTCATAGAATGGAAGTGTGTGAAGTCACAGATTGGAGGTGTGTGAAGTCACAGAATGGAGGTGAGAGAAGTCACACAATGGAGATGTGTGAACTCAGAATGGAGGTGTGTGAAGTCACAGAATGGGGGTGTGTGAAGTAATAGAATGGAGGTGTGTGAAGTCACAGAATGGAGGTGTGTGAAGTCAGAATGGATTTGTGTGAAGTCATAAATGGAGGTGAGTGAAGTCAGAATGGAGGTGTGAAGTCATAGAGTGGAGGTGTGTGAAGTCATGGAATGGAAGTGTGTGAAGTCACAGAATGGAGTTGTGTGAAGTCGTAGAATGGAGGTGTGAGAAGTCATAGAATGGAAGTGTGTGAAGTCACAGATTGGAGGTGTGTGAAGTCACAGAATGGAGGTGAGAGAAGTCACACAATGGAGATGTGTGAACTCAGAATGGAGGTGTGTGAAGTCACAGAATGGGGGTGTGTGAAGTAATAGAATGGAAGTGTGTGAAGTCACAGAATGGAGGTGTGTGAAGTCAGAATGGCTTTGTGTGAAGTCATAAATGGAGGTGAGTGAAGTCAGAATGGAGGTGTGAAGTCATAGAATGGAGGTGTGTGAAGTCATGGAATGGAAGTGTGTGAAGTCACAGAATGGAGGTGTGTGAAGTCAGAATGGAGGTGTGTGAAGTCATAGAATGGAGGTGTGTGAAGTCAGAATGGAGGTGTGAAGTCATAGAATGGGGTGTGTGAAGTCATAGAATGGACTTGTGTGAAGTCACACAATGGAGGTGTGTGAAGTCACAGAATGGAGGTGTGTGAACTCAGAATGGAGGTGTGTGAAGTCACAGTATGGAAGTGTGTGAAGTCATAGCATGGAGGTATGTGCAATCATAGAATGGAAGTGTGTGAAGTCGTAGAATGGAGGTGTGTGAAATCATAGAATGAGGGTGTGGGAGGTCATAGAATGGAGGTTTGTGAAGTCACAGAATGGAGGTGTGTGAAATCATAGAATGAAGGTATGTGAAGTCATAGAATGGAAGTGTGTGAAGTCACAGAATGGAGGTGTGTGAAGTCACAGAATGGAGGTGTGTGAAATCACAGAATAGAGGTGTGTGAACTCAGAATGGAGGTGTGTGAAGTCAGAGAATGGAGGCGTGTGAAGTCATAGAATGGAAGTGTGTGAAGTCATAGAATGGAGGTGTGTGACGTCAAAGAATGGACGGTATGAAGTCATACAATGGAGGTGTGTGAAGTCACAGAATTGAGGTGTTTGAAGTCATATATTGGAGGTGTGTGAAATCAAAATGGACGTGTGACGTCATAGAAGGGAGGTGTGTGAAATCATAGAATGAGGGTGTGTGAGGTCATAGAATGGAGGTGTGTGAAGTCACAGAATGGAGTTGTGTGACGTCGTAGAATGGAGGTGTGAGAAGTCATAGAATGGAAGTGTGTGAAGTCACAGATTGGAGGTGTGTGAAGTCACAGAATGGAGGTGAGAGAAGTCAGAATGGAGGAGTGTGAAGTCATAGAATGGAGGTGTGTGAAGTCAGAATGGAGGTGCGAAGTCATAGAATGGGGTGTGTGAAGTCATAGAATGGAAGTGTGTGAAGTCACACAATGGAGGTGTGTGAAGTCACAGAATGGAGGTGTGTGAACTCAGAATGGAGGTTTGTGAAGTCACAGTATGGAAGTGTGTGAAGTCATAGCATGGAGGTATGTGCAATCATAGAATGGAAGTGTGTGAAGTCATAGAATGGAGGTGTGTGAAATCATAGAATGAGGGTGTGTGAGGTCATAGAATGGAGGTTTGTGAAGTCACAGAATGGAGGTGTGTGAAATCATAGAATGAAGGTATGTGAAGTCATAGAATGGAAGTGTGTGAAGTCACAGAATGTAGGTGTGTGAAGTCACAGAATGGAGGTGTGTGAAGTCACAGAATAGAGGTGTGTGAACTCAGAATGGAGGTGTGTGAAGTCAGAGAATGGAGGCGTGTGAAGTCATAGAATGGAAGTGTGTGAAGTCATAGAATGGAAGTGTGTGAAGTCAGAATTGAGGTGTGTGAAGTCACAGAATGGAGGTTTGTGAAGTCATAGAACGGAGGTGTGTGAATTCATACAATGGAGGTGTGTGAAGTCAGAATGGAATTTTGTGAAGTCACAGAATTGAGCTGTGTGAATTCAGAATGGAGGTGTGTGAAGTCATAGAATGGAGGTGTGTGAAGTCAGAATGGATTTGTATGAAGTCATAGAATGGAAGTGTGTGAAGTCACAGAATGGAGGTGTGTGAAGTCATAGAATGGAGGTGTGTGAAGTCATAGAATGGGTGTTTGTGAAGTAAGAATGAAGGTGTGTGAAGTCATAGAATGGAGGTGTGTGAATTCATACAATGGAGGTGTGTGAAGTCAGAATGGAATTTTGTGAAGTCACAGAATTGAGCTGTGTGAATTCAGAATGGAGGTGTGTGAAGTCATAGAATGGAGGTGTTTGAAGTCAGAATGGAGGTGTGTGAAGTCATGGAATGGAAGTGTGTGAAGTCACAGAATGGAGGTGTGTGAAGTCATAGAATGGAGGTGTGTGAAGTCATAGAATGGGTGTTTGTGAAGTAAGAATGAAGGTGTGTGAAGTCATAGAATGGAGGTGTGTGAAGTCACAGAATGGAGGTGTGGGAAGTCACAGATTGCATGAGTGTGAAGTCACAGAATGGAGGTGTGTGAAATCACAGAATAGAGGTGTGTGAACTCAGAATGGAGGTGTGTGAAGTCAGAGAATGGAGGCGTGTGAAGTCATAGAATGGAAGTGTGTGAAGTCATAGAATGGAGGTGTGTGACGTCAAAGAATGGACGGTATGAAGTCATACAATGGAGGTGTGTGAAGTCACAGAATTGAGGTGTTTGAAGTCATATATTGGAGGTGTGTGAAATCAAAATGGACGTGTGACGTCATAGAATGGAGGTGTGTGAAATCATAGAATGAGGGTGTGTGAGGTCATAGAATGGAGGTGTGTGAAGTCACAGAATGGAGTTGTGTGAAGTCGTAGAATGGAGGTGTGAGAAGTCATAGAATGGAAGTGTGTGAAGTCACAGATTGGAGGTGTGTGAAGTCACAGAATGGAGGTGAGAGAAGTCACACAATGGAGATGTGTGAACTCAGAATGGAGGTGTGTGAAGTCACAGAATGGGGGTGTGTGAAGTAATAGAATGGAGGTGTGTGAAGTCACAGAATGGAGGTGTGTGAAGTCAGAATGGATTTGTGTGAAGTCATAAATGGAGGTGAGTGAAGTCAGAATGGAGGTGTGAAGTCATAGAATGGAGGTGTGTGAAGTCATGGAATGGAAGTGTGTGAAGTCACAGAATGGAGTTGTGTGAAGTCGTAGAATGGAGGTGTGAGAAGTCATAGAATGGAAGTGTGTGAAGTCACAGATTGGAGGTGTGTGAAGTCACAGAATGGAGGTGAGAGAAGTCACACAATGGAGATGTGTGAACTCAGAATGGAGGTGTGTGAAGTCACAGAATGGGGGTGTGTGAAGTAATAGAATGGAAGTGTGTGAAGTCACAGATTGGAGGTGTGTGAAGTCAGAATGGCTTTGTGTGAAGTCATAAATGGAGGTGAGTGAAGTCAGAATGGAGGTGTGAAGTCATAGAATGGAGGTGTGTGAAGTCATGGAATGGAAGTGTGTGAAGTCACAGAATGGAGGTGTGTGAAGTCAGAATGGAGGTGTGTGAAGTCACAGAATGGAGGTGTGTGAAGTCAGAATGGAGGTGTGAAGTCATAGAATGGGGTGTGTGAAGTCATAGAATGGAAGTGTGTGAAGTCACACAATGGAGGTGTGTGAAGTCACAGAATGGAGGTGTGTGAACTCAGAATGGAGGTGTGTGAAGTCACAGTATGGAAGTGTGTGAAGTCATAGCATGGAGGTATGTGCAATCATAGAATGGAAGTGTGTGAAGTCATAGAATGGAGGTGGGTGAAATCATAGAATGAGGGTGTGTGAGGTCATAGAATGGAGGTTTGTGAAGTCACAGAATGGAGGTGTGTGAAATCCTAGAATGAAGGTATGTGAAGTCATAGAATGGAAGTGTGTGAAGTCACAGAATGGAGGTGTGTGAAGTCACAGAATGGAGGTGTGTGAAATCACAGAATAGAGGTGTGTGAACTCAGAATGGAGGTGTGTGAAGTCAGAGAATGGAGGCGTGTGAAGTCATAGAATGGAAGTGTGTGAAGTCATAGAATGGAGGTGTGTGACGTCAAAGAATGGACGGTATGAAGTCATACAATGGAGGTGTGTGAAGTCACAGAATTGAGGTGTTTGAAGTCATATATTGGAGGTGTGTGAAATCAAAATGGACGTGTGACGTCATAGAAGGGAGGTGTGTGAAATCATAGAATGAGGGTGTGTGAGGTCATAGAATGGAGGTGTGTGAAGTCACAGAATGGAGTTGTGTGAAGTCGTAGAATGGAGGTGTGAGAAGTCATAGAATGGAAGTGTGTGAAGTCACAGATTGGAGGTGTGTGAAGTCACAGAATGGAGGTGAGAGAAGTCACACAATGGAGATGTGTGAACTCAGAATGGAGGTGTGTGAAGTCACAGAATGGGGGTGTGTGAAGTAATAGAATGGAGGTGTGTGAAGTCACAGAATGGAGGTGTGTGAAGTCAGAATGGATTTGTGTGAAGTCATAAATGGAGGTGAGTGAAGTCAGAAAGGAGGTGTGAATTCATAGAATGGAGGTGTGTGAAGTCATGGAATGGAAGTGTGTGAAGTCACAGAATGGAGGTGTGTGAAGTCATAGAATGGAGGTGTGTGAAGTCATAGAATGGGTGTTTGTGAAGTAAGAATGAAGGTGTGTGAAGTCATAGAATGGAGGTGTGTGAAGTCACAGAATGGAGGTGTGGGAAGTCACAGATTGCATGAGTGTGAAGTCACAGAATGGAGGTGTGTGAACCCAGAATGGAGGTGTGTAAAGTCACAGAATGGAGGTGTGTGAAGTCATAGAATGGAAGTGTGTGAAGTCATAGAATGGAGGTGTGTGACGTCAAAGAATGGACGGTATGAAGTCATAGAATGGAGGTGTGTGAAGTCACAGAATTGAGGTGTTTGAAGTCATATATTGGAGGTGTGTGAAATCAAAATGGACGTGTGAAGTCATAGAATGGAGGTGTGTGAAATCATAGAATGAGGGTGTGTGAGGTCATAGAATGGAGGTGTGTGAAGTCACAGAATGGAGTTGTGTGAAGTCGTAGAATGGAGGTGTGTGAAGTCATAGAATGGAAGTGTGTGAAGTCACAGATTGGAGGTGTGTGAAGTCACAGAAAGGAGGTATGAGACGTCACACAATGGAGATGTGTGAACTCAGAATGGAGGTGTGTGAAGTCACAGAATGGGGGTGTGTGAAGTAATAGAATGGAGGTGTGTGAAGTCACAGAATGGAGGTGTGTGAAGTCAGAATGGAGGTGTGTGAAGTCATAGAATGGAGGTGTGTGAAGTCAGAAAGGAGGTGTGAAGTCATAGAATGGGGTGTGTGAAGTCATATAATGGAAGTGTGTGAAGTCACACAATGGAGGTGTGTGAAGTCACAGAATGGAGGTGTGTGAACTCAGAATGGAGGTGTGTGAAGTCACAGTATGGAAGTGTGTGAAGTCATAGCATGGAGGTATGTGAAATCATAGAATGGAAGTGTGTGAAGTCATAGAATGTAGGTGTGTGAAATCATAGAATGAGGGTGTGTGAGGTCATAGAATGGAGGTTTGTGAAGTCACAGAATGGAGGTGTGTGAAATCATAGAATGAAGGTATGTGAAGTCATAGAATGGAAGTGTGTGAAGTCACAGAATGGAGGTGTGTGAAGTCACAGAATGGAGGTGTGTGAAATCACAGAATAGAGGTGTGTGAACTCAGAATGGAGGTGTGTGAAGTCAGAGAATGGAGGCGTGTGAAGTCATAGAATGGAAGTGTGTGAAGTCATAGAATGGAGGGGTGTGACGTCAAAGAATGGACGGTATGAAGTCATACAATGGAGGTGTGTGAAGTCACAGAATTGAGGTGTTTGAAGTCATATATTGGAGGTGTGTGAAATCAAAATGGACGTGTGACGTCATAGAATGGAGGTGTGTGAAATCATAGAATGAGGGTGTGTGAGGTCATAGAATGGAGGTGTGTGAAGTCACAGAATGGAGTTGTGTGAAGTCGTAGAATGGAGGTGTGAGAAGTCATAGAATGGAAGTGTGTGAAGTCACAGATTGGAGGTGTGTGAAGTCACAGAATGGAGGTGAGAGAAGTCACAAAATGGAGATGTGTGAACTCAGAATGGAGGTGTGTGAAGTCACAGAATGGGGGTGTGTGAAGTAATAGAATGGAGGTGTGTGAAGTCACAGAATGGAGGTGTGTGAAGTCAGAATGGATTTGTGTGAAGTCATAAATGGAGGTGAGTGAAGTCAGAATGGAGGTGTGAAGTCATAGAATGGAGGTGTGTGAAGTCATGGAATGGAAGTGTGTGAAGTCACAGAATGGAGGTGTGTGAAGTCATAGAATGGAGGTGTGTGAAGTCATAGAATGGGTGTTTGTGAAGTAAGAATGAAGGTGTGTGAAGTCATAGAATGGAGGTGTGTGAAGTCACAGAATGGAGGTGTGGGAAGTCACAGATTGCATGAGTGTGAAGTCACAGAATGGAGGTGTGTGAACCCAGAATGGAGGTGTGTAAAGTCACAGAATGGAGGTGTGTGAAGTCATAGAATGGAAGTGTGTGAAGTCATAGAATGGAGGTGTGTGACGTCAAAGAATGGACGGTATGAAGTCATAGAATGGAGGTGTGTGAAGTCACAGAATTGAGGTGTTTGAAGTCATATATTGGAGGTGTGTGAAATCAAAATGGACGTGTGAAGTCATAGAATGGAGGTGTGTGAAATCATAGAATGAGGGTGTGTGAGGTCATAGAATGGAGGTGTGTGAAGTCACAGAATGGAGTTGTGTGAAGTCGTAGAATGGAGGTGTGAGAAGTCATAGAATGGAAGTGTGTGAAGTCACAGATTGGAGGTGTGTGAAGTCACAGAATGGAGGTGAGAGAAGTCACACAATGGAGATGTGTGAACTCAGAATGGAGGTGTGTGAAGTCACAGAATGGGGGTGTGTGAAGTAATAGAATGGAGGTGTGTGAAGTCACAGAATGGAGGTGTGTGAAGTCAGAATGGATTTGTGTGAAGTCATAAATGGAGGTGAGTGAAGTCAGAATGGAGGTGTGAATTCATAGAATGGAGGTGTGTGAAGTCATGGAATGGAAGTGTGTGAAGTCACAGAATGGAGGTGTGTGAAGTCATAGAATGGAGGTGTGTGAAGTTATAGAATGGATGTTTGTAAAGTAAAAATGAATGTGTGTGAAGTCATAAAATGGAGATGTGTGAAGTCAGAATGGAGGTGTGTGAAGTCACAGAATGGAGATGTGTCAAGTCAGAATTTAGCTGTTTGAAGTCAAAGAATGGAGGTGTGTGAAGACATAGAATGGAGGTGTGTGAAGTCATAGAATGGAGATGCGTGAAGTCAGAATGGAGGTGTGTGAAGTCACAGAATTGAGGTGTGGGAACACAGAATGGAGGTGTGTGAAGTCAAAGAATGGAGGTGTTTGAAGTCATAGAATGGAGGAGTGTGAAGTCATAGAATCTGTGTTTGTGAAGTAAGAATGAAGGTGTGTGAAGGCATAGAATGGACATGTGTGAAGTCATAGAATGGAGGTGTGTGAAATCACAGAATTGAGGTGTTTGAAGTTATATATTAGAGGTGTGTGAAGTCAAAATGGATGTTTGAAGTCATAGAATGGAGGTCTGTGAAATCATAGAATGAGGATGTGTGAGGTCATAGAATGGAGGTGTGTGAAGTCACAGAATGGAGGTGTGTGAAGTTATAAAATGGAGGTGTGTGAAGTCATAGAATGGAAGTGTGTGAAGTCACACAATGGAGGTGTGTGAAGTCACAGAATGGAGGTGTGTGAACTCAGAATGGAGGTGTGTGAAGTCACAGAATGGAAGTGTGTGAAGTCATAGCATGGAGGTATGTGAAATCATCGAATGGAAGTGTGTGAAGTCATAGAATGGAGGTGTGTGAAATCGTAGAATGAGGGTGTGTGAGGTCATAGAATGGAGGTTTGTGAAGTCACAGAATGGAGGTGTGTGAAATCATAGAATGAAGGTATGTGAAGTCATAGAATGGAAGTGTGTGAAGTCACAGAATGTAGGTGTGTGAAGTCACAGAATGGAGGTGTGTGAAGTCACAGAATAGAGGTGTGTGAACTCAGAATGGAGGTGTGTGAAGTCAGAGAATGGAGGCGTGTGAAGTCATAGAATGGAAGTGTGTGAAGTCATAGAATGGAAGTGTGTGAAGTCAGAATTGAGGTGTGTGAAGTCACAGAATGGAGGTTTGTGAAGTCATAGAACGGAGGTGTGTGAATTCATACAATGGAGGTGTGTGAAGTCAGAATGGAATTTTGTGAAGTCACAGAATTGAGCTGTGTGAATTCAGAATGGAGGTGTGTGAAGTCATAGAATGGAGGTGTGTGAAGTCAGAATGGATTTGTGTGAAGTCATAGAATGGAAGTGTGTGAAGTCACAGAATGGAGGTGTGTGAAGTCATAGAATGGAGGTGTGTGAAGTCATAGAATGGGTGTTTGTGAAGTAAGAATGAAGGTGTGTGAAGTCATAGAATGGAGGTGTGTGAATTCATACAATGGAGGTGTGTGAAGTCAGAATGGAATTTTGTGAAGTCACAGAATTGAGCTGTGTGAATTCAGAATGGAGGTGTGTGAAGTCATAGAATGGAGGTGTTTGAAGTCAGAATGGAGGTGTGTGAAGTCATGGAATGGAAGTGTGTGAAGTCACAGAATGGAGGTGTGTGAAGTCATAGAATGGAGGTGTGTGAAGTCATAGAATGGGTGTTTGTGAAGTAAGAATGAAGGTGTGTGAAGTCATAGAATGGAGGTGTGTGAAGTCACAGAATGGAGGTGTGGGAAGTCACAGATTGCATGAGTGTGAAGTCACAGAATGGAGGTGTGTGAAATCACAGAATAGAGGTGTGTGAACTCAGAATGGAGGTGTGTGAAGTCAGAGAATGGAGGCGTGTGAAGTCATAGAATGGAAGTGTGTGAAGTCATAGAATGGAGGTGTGTGACGTCAAAGAATTGAGGTGTTTGAAGTCATATATTGGAGGTGTGTGAAATCAAAATGGACGTGTGACGTCATAGAATGGAGGTGTGTGAAATCATAGAATGAGGGTGTGTGAGGTCATAGAATGGAGGTGTGTGAAGTCACAGAATGGAGTTGTGTGAAGTCGTAGAATGGAGGTGTGAGAAGTCATAGAATGGAAGTGTGTGAAGTCACAGATTGGAGGTGTGTGAAGTCACAGAATGGAGGTGAGAGAAGTCACACAATGGAGATGTGTGAACTCAGAATGGAGGTGTGTGAAGTCACAGAATGGGGGTGTGTGAAGTAATAGAATGGAGGTGTGTGAAGTCACAGAATGGAGGTGTGTGAAGTCAGAATGGATTTGTGTGAAGTCATAAATGGAGGTGAGTGAAGTCAGAATGGAGGTGTGAAGTCATAGAATGGAGGTGTGTGAAGTCATGGAATGGAAGTGTGTGAAGTCACAGAATGGAGTTGTGTGAAGTCGTAGAATGGAGGTGTGAGAAGTCATAGAATGGAAGTGTGTGAAGTCACAGATTGGAGGTGTGTGAAGTCACAGAATGGAGGTGAGAGAAGTCACACAATGGAGATGTGTGAACTCAGAATGGAGGTGTGTGAAGTCACAGAATGGGGGTGTGTGAAGTAATAGAATGGAAGTGTGTGAAGTCACAGAATGGAGGTGTGTGAAGTCAGAATGGCTTTGTGTGAAGTCATAAATGGAGGTGAGTGAAGTCAGAATGAAGGTGTGAAGTCATAGAATGGAGGTGTGTGAAGTCATGGAATGGAAGTGTGTGAAGTCACAGAATGGAGGTGTGTGAAGTCAGAATGGAGGTGTGTGAAGTCATAGAATGGAGGTGTGTGAAGTCAGAATGGAGGTGTGAAGTCATAGAATGGGGTGTGTGAAGTCATAGAATGGAAGTGTGTGAAGTCACACAATGGAGGTGTGTGAAGTCACAGAATGGAGGTGTGTGAACTCAGAATGGAGGTTTGTGAAGTCACAGTATGGAAGTGTGTGAAGTCATAGCATGGAGGTATGTGCAATCATAGAATGGAAGTGTGTGAAATCATAGAATGGAGGTGTGTGAAATCATAGAATGAGGGTGTGTGAGGTCATAGAATGGAGGTTTGTGAAGTCACAGAATGGAGGTGTGTGAAATCATAGAGTGAAGGTATGTGAAGTCATAGAATGGAAGTGTGTGAAGTCACAGAATGTAGGTGTGTGAAGTCACAGAATGGAGGTGTGTGAAGTCACAGAATAGAGGTGTGTGAACTCAGAATGGAGGTGTGTGAAGTCAGAGAATGGAGGCGTGTGAAGTCATAGAATGGAAGTGTGTGAAGTCATAGAATGGAAGTGTGTGAAGTCAGAATTGAGGTGTGTGAAGTCACAGAATGGAGGTTTGTGAAGTCATAGAACGGAGGTGTGTGAATTCATACAATGGAGGTGTGTGAAGTCAGAATGGAATTTTGTGAAGTCACAGAATTGAGCTGTGTGAATTCAGAATGGAGGTGTGTGAAGTCATAGAATGGAGGTGTGTGAAGTCAGAATGGATTTGTATGAAGTCATAGAATGGAAGTGTGTGAAGTCACAGAATGGAGGTGTGTGAAGTCATAGAATGGAGGTGTGTGAAATCATAGAATGGGTGTTTGTGAAGTAAGAATGAAGGTGTGTGAAGTCATAGAATGGAGGTGTGTGAATTCATACAATGGAGGTGTGTGAAGTCAGAATGGAATTTTGTGAAGTCACAGAATTGAGCTGTGTGAATTCAGAATGGAGGTGTGTGAAGTCATAGAATGGAGGTGTTTGAAGTCAGAATGGAGGTGTGTGAAGTCATGGAATGGAAGTGTGTGAAGTCACAGAATGGAGGTGTGTGAAGTCATAGAATGGAGGTGTGTGAAGTCATAGAATGGGTGTTTGTGAAGTAAGAATGAAGGTGTGTGAAGTCATAGAATGGAGGTGTGTGAAGTCACAGAATGGAGGTGTGGGAAGTCACAGATTGCATGAGTGTGAAGTCACAGAATGGAGGTGTGTGAAATCACAGAATAGAGGTGTGTGAACTCAGAATGGAGGTGTGTGAAGTCAGAGAATGGAGGCGTGTGAAGTCATAGAATGGAAGTGTGTGAAGTCATAGAATGGAGGTGTGTGACGTCAAAGAATGGACGGTATGAAGTCATACAATGGAGGTGTGTGAAGTCACAGAATTGAGGTGTTTGAAGTCATATATTGGAGGTGTGTGAAATCAAAATGGACGTGTGACGTCATAGAATGGAGGTGTGTGAAATCATAGAATGAGGGTGTGTGAGGTCATAGAATGGAGGTGTGTGAAGTCACAGAATGGAGTTGTGTGAAGTCGTAGAATGGAGGTGTGAGAAGTCATAGAATGGAAGTGTGTGAAGTCACAGATTGGAGGTGTGTGAAGTCACAGAATGGAGGTGAGAGAAGTCACACAATGGAGATGTGTGAACTCAGAATGGAGGTGTGTGAAGTCACAGAATGGGGGTGTGTGAAGTAATAGAATGGAGGTGTGTGAAGTCATGGAATGGAAGTGTGTGAAGTCACAGAATGGAGTTGTGTGAAGTCGTAGAATGGAGGTGTGAGAAGTCATAGAATGGAAGTGTGTGAAGTCACAGATTGGAGGTGTGTGAAGTCAGAATGGATTTGTGTGAAGTCATAAATGGAGGTGAGTGAAGTCAGAATGGAGGTGTGAAGTCATAGAATGGAGGTGTGTGAAGTCATGGAATGGAAGTGTGTGAAGTCACAGAATGGAGTTGTGTGAAGTCGTAGAATGGAGGTGTGAGAAGTCATAGAATGGAAGTGTGTGAAGTCACAGATTGGAGGTGTGTGAAGTCACAGAATGGAGGTGAGAGAAGTCACACAATGGAGATGTGTGAACTCAGAATGGAGGTGTGTGAAGTCACAGAATGGGGGTGTGTGAAGTAATAGAATGGAAGTGTGTGAAGTCACAGATTGGAGGTGTGTGAAGTCAGAATGGCTTTGTGTGAAGTCATAAATGGAGGTGAGTGAAGTCAGAATGGAGGTGTGAAGTCATAGAATGGAGGTGTGTGAAGTCATGGAATGGAAGTGTGTGAAGTCACAGAATGGAGGTGTGTGAAGTCAGAATGGAGGTGTGTGAAGTCATAGAATGGAGGTGTGTGAAGTCAGAATGGAGGTGTGAAGTCATAGAATGGGGTGTGTGAAGTCATAGAATGGAAGTGTGTGAAGTCACACAATGGAGGTGTGTGAAGTCACAGAATGGAGGTGTGTGAACTCAGAATGGAGGTGTGTGAAGTCACAGTATGGAAGTGTGTGAAGTCATAGCATGGAGGTATGTGCAATCATAGAATGGAAGTGTGTGAAGTCATAGAATGGAGGTGGGTGAAATCATAGAATGAGGGTGTGTGAGGTCATAGAATGGAGGTTTGTGAAGTCACAGAATGGAGGTGTGTGAAATCATAGAATGAAGGTATGTGAAGTCATAGAATGGAAGTGTGTGAAGTCACAGAATGGAGGTGTGTGAAGTCACAGAATGGAGGTGTGTGAAATCACAGAATAGAGGTGTGTGAACTCAGAATGGAGGTGTGTGAAGTCAGAGAATGGAGGCGTGTGAAGTCATAGAATGGAAGTGTGTGAAGTCATAGAATGGAGGTGTGTGACGTCAAAGAATGGACGGTATGAAGTCATACAATGGAGGTGTGTGAAGTCACAGAATTGAGGTGTTTGAAGTCATATATTGGAGGTGTGTGAAATCAAAATGGACGTGTGACGTCATAGAAGGGAGGTGTGTGAAATCATAGAATGAGGGTGTGTGAGGTCATAGAATGGAGGTGTGTGAAGTCACAGAATGGAGTTGTGTGAAGTCGTAGAATGGAGGTGTGAGAAGTCATAGAATGGAAGTGTGTGAAGTCACAGATTGGAGGTGTGTGAAGTCACAGAATGGAGGTGAGAGAAGTCACACAATGGAGATGTGTGAACTCAGAATGGAGGTGTGTGAAGTCACAGAATGGGGGTGTGTGAAGTAATAGAATGGAGGTGTGTGAAGTCACAGAATGGAGGTGTGTGAAGTCAGAATGGATTTGTGTGAAGTCATAAATGGAGGTGAGTGAAGTCAGAAAGGAGGTGTGAATTCATAGAATGGAGGTGTGTGAAGTCATGGAATGGAAGTGTGTGAAGTCACAGAATGGAGGTGTGTGAAGTCATAGAATGGAGGTGTGTGAAGTCATAGAATGGGTGTTTGTGAAGTAAGAATGAAGGTGTGTGAAGTCATAGAATGGAGGTGTGTGAAGTCACAGAATGGAGGTGTGGGAAGTCACAGATTGCATGAGTGTGAAGTCACAGAATGGAGGTGTGTGAACCCAGAATGGAGGTGTGTAAAGTCACAGAATGGAGGTGTGTGAAGTCATAGAATGGAAGTGTGTGAAGTCATAGAATGGAGGTGTGTGACGTCAAAGAATGGACGGTATGAAGTCATAGAATGGAGGTGTGTGAAGTCACAGAATTGAGGTGTTTGAAGTCATATATTGGAGGTGTGTGAAATCAAAATGGACGTGTGAAGTCATAGAATGGAGGTGTGTGAAATCATAGAATGAGGGTGTGTGAGGTCATAGAATGGAGGTGTGTGAAGTCACAGAATGGAGTTGTGTGAAGTCGTAGAATGGAGGTGTGTGAAGTCATAGAATGGAAGTGTGTGAAGTCACAGATTGGAGGTGTGTGAAGTCACAGAAAGGAGGTATGAG
This sequence comes from Megascapheus bottae, assembly GCA_024803745.1. Lineage (NCBI taxonomy): Eukaryota > Metazoa > Chordata > Mammalia > Rodentia > Geomyidae > Megascapheus > Megascapheus bottae. Next base: position 31,455 of record JANJXV010000426.1, read on the forward strand.
ACGTCACACAATGGAGATGTGTGAACTCAGAATGGAGGTGTGTGAAGTCACAGAATGGGGGTGTGTGAAGTAATAGAATGGAGGTGTGTGAAGTCACAGAATGGAGGTGTGTGAAGTCAGAATGGAGGTGTGTGAAGTCATAGAATGGAGGTGTGTGAAGTCAGAAAGGAGGTGTGAAGTCATAGAATGGGGTGTGTGAAGTCATATAATGGAAGTGTGTGAAGTCACACAATGGAGGTGTGTGAAGTCACAGAATGGAGGTGTGTGAACTCAGAATGGAGGTGTGTGAAGTCACAGTATGGAAGTGTGTGAAGTCATAGCATGGAGGTATGTGAAATCATAGAATGGAAGTGTGTGAAGTCATAGAATGTAGGTGTGTGAAATCATAGAATGAGGGTGTGTGAGGTCATAGAATGGAGGTTTGTGAAGTCACAGAATGGAGGTGTGTGAAATCATAGAATGAAGGTATGTGAAGTCATAGAATGGAAGTGTGTGAAGTCACAGAATGGAGGTGTGTGAAGTCACAGAATGGAGGTGTGTGAAATCACAGAATAGAGGTGTGTGAACTCAGAATGGAGGTGTGTGAAGTCAGAGAATGGAGGCGTGTGAAGTCATAGAATGGAAGTGTGTGAAGTCATAGAATGGAGGGGTGTGACGTCAAAGAATGGACGGTATGAAGTCATACAATGGAGGTGTGTGAAGTCACAGAATTGAGGTGTTTGAAGTCATATATTGGAGGTGTGTGAAATCAAAATGGACGTGTGACGTCATAGAATGGAGGTGTGTGAAATCATAGAATGAGGGTGTGTGAGGTCATAGAATGGAGGTGTGTGAAGTCACAGAATGGAGTTGTGTGAAGTCGTAGAATGGAGGTGTGAGAAGTCATAGAATGGAAGTGTGTGAAGTCACAGATTGGAGGTGTGTGAAGTCACAGAATGGAGGTGAGAGAAGTCACAAAATGGAGATGTGTGAACTCAGAATGGAGGTGTGTGAAGTCACAGAATGGGGGTGTGTGAAGTAATAGAATGGAGGTGTGTGAAGTCACAGAATGGAGGTGTGTGAAGTCAGAATGGATTTGTGTGAAGTCATAAATGGAGGTGAGTGAAGTCAGAATGGAGGTGTGAAGTCATAGAATGGAGGTGTGTGAAGTCATGGAATGGAAGTGTGTGAAGTCACAGAATGGAGGTGTGTGAAGTCATAGAATGGAGGTGTGTGAAGTCATACAATGGGTGTTTGTGAAGTAAGAATGAAGGTGTGTGAAGTCATAGAATGGAGGTGTGTGAAGTCACAGAATGGAGGTGTGGGAAGTCACAGATTGCATGAGTGTGAAGTCACAGAATGGAGGTGTGTGAACCCAGAATGGAGGTGTGTAAAGTCACAGAATGGAGGTGTGTGAAGTCATAGAATGGAAGTGTGTGAAGTCATAGAATGGAGGTGTGTGATGTCAAAGAATGGACGGTATGAAGTCATAGACTGGAGGTGTGTGAAGTCACAGAATTGAGGTGTTTGAAGTCATATATTGGAGGTGTGTGAAATCAAAATGGACGTGTGAAGTCATAGAATGGAGGTGTGTGAAATCATAGAATGAGGGTGTGTGAGGTCATAGAATGGAGGTGTGTGAAGTCACAGAATGGAGTTGTGTGAAGTCGTAGAATGGAGGTGTGTGAAGTCATAGAATGGAAGTGTGTGAAGTCACAGATTGGAGGTGTGTGAAGTCACAGAAAGGAGGTATGAGAAGTCACACAATGGAGATGTGTGAACTCAGAATGGAGGTGTGTGAAGTCACAGAATGGGGGTGTGTGAAGTAATAGAATGGAGGTGTGTGAAGTCACAGAATGGAGGTGTGTGAAGTCAGAATGGAGGTGTGTGAAGTCATAGAATGGAGGTGTGTGAAGTCAGAATGGAGGTGTGAAGTCATAGAATGGGGTGTGTGAAGTCATAGAATGGAAGTGTGTGAAGTCACACAATGGAGGTGTGTGAAGTCACAGAATGGAGGTGTGTGAACTCAGAATGGAGGTGTGTGAAGTCACAGTATGGAAGTGTGTGAAGTCATAGCATGGAGGTATGTGAAATCATAGAATGGAAGTGTGTGAAGTCATAGAATGGAGGTGTGTGAAATCATAGAATGAGGGTGTGTGAGGTCATAGAATGGAGGTTTGTGAAGTCACAGAATGGAGGTGTGTGAAATCATAGAATGAAGGTATGTGAAGTCATAGAATGGAAGTGTGTGAAGTCACAGAATGGAGGTGTGTGAAGTCACAGAATGGAGGTGTGTGAAATCACAGAATAGAGGTGTGTGAACTCAGAATGGAGGTGTGTGAAGTCAGAGAATGGAGGCGTGTGAAGTCATAGAATGGAAGTGTGTGAAGTCATAGAATGGAGGTGTGTGACGTCAAAGAATGGACGGTATGAAGTCATACAATGGAGGTGTGTGAAGTCACAGAATTGAGGTGTTTGAAGTCATATATTGGAGGTGTGTGAAATCAAAATGGACGTGTGACGTCATAGAATGGAGGTGTGTGAAATCATAGAATGAGGGTGTGTGAGGTCATAGAATGGAGGTGTGTGAAGTCACAGAATGGAGTTGTGTGAAGTCGTAGAATGGAGGTGTGAGAAGTCATAGAATGGAAGTGTGTGAAGTCACAGATTGGAGGTGTGTGAAGTCACAGAATGGAGGTGAGAGAAGTCACACAATGGAGATGTGTGAACTCAGAATGGAGGTGTGTGAAGTCACAGAATGGGGGTGTGTGAAGTAACAGAATGGAGGTGTGTGAAGTCACAGAATGGAGGTGTGTGAAGTCAGAATGGATATGTGTGAAGTCATAAATGGAGGTGAGTGAAGTCAGAATGGAGGTGTGAAGTCATAGAATGGAGGTGTGTGAAGTCACAGAATGGAGGTGTGTGAAATCATAGAATGGAGAAGTGAGAAGTCAAAGAGTGGAGGTGAGTGAAGTCACATATTCGAGGTCTGTGAAGTCACAGAATGGAGGTGTGTTAAGTCAGAATGTAGGTGTGTAGTCATCGATTGGAGGTGGGTGAAGTCATAGAAAGGAGGTGTGGGAAGTCATAGAATGGAGGTGTGTGAAGTCAGAATGGAGGTGTGTGAAGTCATAGAATTGAGGTGTGTGGACACAGAATGGAGGTGTGTGAAGTCAAAGAGTGGAGGTGTTTGAAGTCATAGAATGGAGGAGTGTGAAGTCATAGAGTGCATGTGAGTGAAATCACAGATTCGAGGTCTGTGAAGTCATAGAATGGAGGTGTGTGATGTCAGAATGGAGGTGTGCGAAGTCAGAGAATAGAGGTGTGTGAAGTCAGAATGGAGGTGTGTGAAGTCATAGATGGAGTTGTGTGAAGTCATAGTATGGAGGTGTGTGAAATCATAGAATAGAGTTTTGTGAAGGCACAGAATGGAGCTGTGTGAATTCAGAATGGAGGTGTGTGAAGACATAGAATGGAGATTTGTGAAGTCAGAATGGAGGTGTGTGAACTCATAGAATGGAGGTGTGTGACGTCACAATGGAAGTGTGTGAAGTCATAGAATGGAGGTGTGTGAAGTCACAGAATGGAGGTGTGTGAAGTCATAGAATGGAGGTGTGTGAAGTTATAGAATGGATGTTTGTAAAGTAAAAATGAATGTGTGTGAAGTCATAAAATGGAGATGTGTGAAGTCAGAATGTAGGTGTGTGAAGTCACAGAATGGAGATGTGTCAAGTCAGAATTTAGGTGTGTGAAGTCAAAGAATGGAGGTGTGTGAAGACATAGAATGGAGGTGTGTGAAGTCATAGAATGGAGATGCGTGAAGTCAGAATGGAGGTGTGTGAAGTCACAGAATTGAGGTGTGGGAACACAGAATGGAGGTGTGTGAAGTCAAAGAATGGAGGTGTTTGAAGTCATAGAATGGAGGAGTGTGAAGTCATAGAATGTGTGTTTGTGAAGTAAGAATGAAGGTGTGTGAAGGCATAGAATGGACATGTGTGAAGTCATAGAATGGAGGTGTGTGAAATCACAGAATTGAGGTGTTTGAAGTTATATATTAGAGGTGTGTGAAGTCAAAATGGATGTTTGAAGTCATAGAATGGAGGTCTGTGAAATCATAGAATGAGGATGTGTGAGGTCATAGAATGGAGGTGTGTGAAGTCACAGAATGGAGGTGTGTGAAGTTATAAAATGGAGGTGTGTGAAGTCATAGAATGGAAGTGTGTGAAGTCACACAATGGAGGTGTGTGAAGTCACAGAATGGAGGTGTGTGAACTCAGAATGGAGGTGTGTGAAGTCACAGAATGGAAGTGTGTGAAGTCATAGCATGGAGGTATGTGAAATCATAGAATGGAAGTGTGTGAAGTCATAGAATGGAGGTGTGTGAAATCGTAGAATGAGGGTGTGTGAGGTCATAGAATGGAGGTTTGTGAAGTCACAGAATGGAGGTGTGTGAAATCATAGAATGAAGGTATGTGAAGTCATAGAATGGAAGTGTGTGAAGTCACAGAATGGAGGTGTGTGAAGTCACAGAATGGAGGTGTGTGAAGTCACAGAATAGAGGTGTGTGAACTCAGAATGGAGGTGTGTGAAGTCAGAGAATGGAGGCGTGTGAAGTCATAGAATGGAAGTGTGTGAAGTCATAGAATGGAAGTGTGTGAAGTCAGAATTGAGGTGTGTGAAGTCACAGAATGGAGGTTTGTGAAGTCATAGAACGGAGGTGTGTGAATTCATACAACGGAGGTGTGTGAAGTCAGAATGGAATTTTGTGAAGTCACAGAATTGAGCTGTTTGAATTCAGAATGGAGGTGTGTGAAGTCATAGAATGGAGGTGTGTGAAGTCAGAATGGAGGTGTGTGAAGTCATAGAATGGAAGTGTGTGAAGTCACAGAATGGAGGTGTGTGAAGTCATAGAATGGAGGTGTGTGAAGTCATAGAATGGGTGTTTGTGAAGTAAGAATGAAGGTGTGTGAAGTCATAGAATGGAGGTGTGTGAATTCATACAATGGAGGTGTGTGAAGACAGAATGGAATTTTGTGAAGTCACAGAATTGAGCTGTGTGAATTCAGAATGGAGGTGTGTGAAGTCATAGAATGGAGGTGTTTGAAGTCAGAATGGAGGTGTGTGAAGTCATGGAATGGAAGTGTGTGAAGTCACAGAATGGAGGTGTGTGAAGTCATAGAATGGAGGTGTGTGAAGTCATAGAATGGGTGTTTGTGAAGTAAGAATGAAGGTGTGTGAAGTCATAGAATGGATGTGTGTGAAGTCACAGAATGGAGGTGTGGGAAGTCACAGATTGCATGAGTGTGAAGTCACAGAATGGAGGTGTGTGAACCCAGAATGGCGGTGTGTAAAGTCACAGAATGGAGGTGTGTGACGTCAAAGAATGGACGGTATGAAGTCATACAATGGAGGTGTGTGAAGTCACAGAATTGAGGTGTTTGAAGTCATATATTGGAGGTGTGTGAAATCAAAATGGACGTGTGACGTCATAGAATGGAGGTGTGTGAAATCATAGAATGAGGGTGTGTGAGGTCATAGAATGGAGGTGTGTGAAGTCACAGAATGGAGTTGTGTGAAGTCGTAGAATGGAGGTGTGAGAAGTCATAGAATGGAAGTGTGTGAAGTCACAGATTGGAGGTGTGTGAAGTCACAGAATGGAGGTGAGAGAAGTCACACAATGGAGATGTGTGAACTCAGAATGGAGGTGTGTGAAGTCACAGAATGGGGGTGTGTGAAGTAATAGAATGGAGGTGTGTGAAGTCACAGAATGGAGGTGTGTGAAGTCAGAATGGATTTGTGTGAAGTCATAAATGGAGGTGAGTGAAGTCAGAATGGAGGTGTGAAGTCATAGAATGGAGGTGTGTGAAGTCATGGAATGGAAGTGTGTGAAGTCACAGAATGGAGGTGTGTGAAGTCATAGAATGGAGGTGTGTGAAGTCATAGAATGGGTGTTTGTGAAGTAAGAATGAAGGTGTGTGAAGTCATAGAATGGAAGTGTGTGAAGTCACACAATGGAGGTGTGTGAAGTCACAGAATGGAGGTGTGTGAACTCAGAATGGAGGTGTGTGAAGTCACAGAATGGAAGTGTGTGAAGTCATAGCATGGAGGTATGTGAAATCATAGAATGGAAGTGTGTGAAGTCATAGAATGGAGGTGTGTGAAATCGTAGAATGAGGGTGTGTGAGGTCATAGAATGGAGGTTTGTGAAGTCACAGAATGGAGGTGTGTGAAATCATAGAATGAAGGTATGTGAAGTCATAGAATGGAAGTGTGTGAAGTCACAGAATGGAGGTGTGTGAAGTCACAGAATGGAGGTGTGTGAAGTCACAGAATAGAGGTGTGTGAACTCAGAATGGAGGTGTGTGAAGTCAGAGAATGGAGGCGTGTGAAGTCATAGAATGGAAGTGTGTGAAGTCATAGAATGGAAGTGTGTGAAGTCAGAATTGAGGTGTGTGAAGTCACAGAATGGAGGTTTGTGAAGTCATAGAACGGAGGTGTGTGAATTCATACAATGGAGGTGTGTGAAGTCAGAATGGAATTTTGTGAAGTCACAGAATTGAGCTGTTTGAATTCAGAAGAGAGGTGTGTGAAGTCATAGAATGGAAGTGTGTGAAGTCAGAATGGAGGTGTGTGAAGTCATAGAATGGAAGTGTGTGAAGTCACAGAATGGAGGTGTGTGAAGTCATAGAATGGAGGTGTGTGAAGTCATAGAATGGGTGTTTGTGAAGTAAGAATGAAGGTGTGTGAAGTCATAGAATGGAGGTGTGTGAATTCATACAATGGAGGTGTGTGAAGACAGAATGGAATTTTGTGAAGTCACAGAATTGAGCTGTGTGAATTCAGAATGGAGGTGTGTGAAGTCATAGAATGGAGGTGTTTGAAGTCAGAATGGAGGTGTGTGAAGTCATGGAATGGAAGTGTGTGAAGTCACAGAATGGAGGTGTGTGAAGTCATAGAATGGAGGTGTGTGAAGTCATAGAATGGGTGTTTGTGAAGTAAGAATGAAGGTGTGTGAAGTCACAGAATGGAGGTGTGGGAAGTCACAGATTGCATGAGTGTGAAGTCACAGAATGGAGGTGTGTGAACCCAGAATGGCGGTGTGTAAAGTCACAGAATGGAGGTGTGTGACGTCAAAGAATGGACGGTATGAAGTCATACAATGGAGGTGTGTGAAGTCACAGAATTGAGGTGTTTGAAGTCATATATTGGAGGTGTGTGAAATCAAAATGGACGTGTGACGTCATAGAATGGAGGTGTGTGAAATCATAGAATGAGGGTGTGTGAGGTCATAGAATGGAGGTGTGTGAAGTCACAGAATGGAGTTGTGTGAAGTCGTAGAATGGAGGTGTGAGAAGTCATAGAATGGAAGTGTGTGAAGTCACAGATTGGAGGTGTGTGAAGTCACAGAATGGAGGTGAGAGAAGTCACACAATGGAGATGTGTGAACTCAGAATGGAGGTGTGTGAAGTCACAGAATGGGGGTGTGTGAAGTAATAGAATGGAGGTGTGTGAAGTCACAGAATGGAGGTGTGTGAAGTCAGAATGGATTTGTGTGAAGTCATAAATGGAGGTGAGTGAAGTCAGAATGGAGGTGTGAAGTCATAGAATGGAGGTGTGTGAAGTCATGGAATGGAAGTGTGTGAAGTCACAGAATGGAGGTGTGTGAAGTCATAGAATGGAGGTGTGTGAAGTCATAGAATGGGTGTTTGTGAAGTAAGAATGAAGGTGTGTGAAGTCATAGAATGGAGGTGTGGGAAGTCACAGAATGGAGGTGTGGGAAGTCACAGATTGCATGAGTGTGAAGTCACAGAATGGAGGTGTGTGAACCCAGAATGGAGGTGTGTAAAGTCACAGAATGGAGGTGTGTGAAGTCATAGAATGGAAGTGTGTGAAGTCATAGAATGGAGGTGTGTGACGTCAAAGAATGGACAGTATGAAGTCATAGAATGGAGGTGTGTGAAGTCACAGAATTGAGGTGTTTGAAGTCATATATTGGAGGTGTGTGAAATCAAAATGGACGTGTGAAGTCATAGAATGGAGGTGTGTGAAATCATAGAATGAGGGTGTGTGAGGTCATAGAATGGAGGTGTGTGAAGTCACAGAATGGAATTGTGTGAAGTCGTAGAATGGAGGTGTGTGAAGTCATAGAATGGAAGTCTGTGAAGTCACAGATTGGAGGTGTGTGAAGTCACAGAAAGGAGGTATGAGAAGTCACACAATGGAGATGTGTGAACTCAGAATGGAGGTGTGTGAAGTCACAGAATGGGGGTGTGTGAAGTAATAGAATGGAGGTGTGTGAAGTCACAGAATGGAGGTGTGTGAAGTCAGAATGGAGGTGTGTGAAGTCATAGAATGGAGGTGTGTGAAGTCAGAATGGAAGTATGAAGTCATAGAATGGGGTGTGTGAAGTCATAGAATGGAAGTGTGTGAAGTCACACAATGGAGGTGTGTGAAGTCACAGAATGGAGGTGTGTGAACTCAGAATGGAGGTGTGTGAAGTCACAGTATGGAAGTGTGTGAAGTCATAGCATGGAGGTATGTGAAATCATAGAATGGAAGTGTGTGAAGTCATAGAATGGAGGTGTGTGAAATCATAGAATGAGGGTGTGTGAGGTCATAGAATGGAGGTTTGTGATGTCACAGAATGGAGGTGTGTGAAATCATAGAATGAAGGTATGTGAAGTCATAGAATGGAAGTGTGTGAAGTCACAGAATGGAGGTGTGTGAAGTCACAGAATGGAGGTGTGTGAAATCACAGAATAGAGGTGTGTGAACTCAGAATGGAGGTGTGTGAAGTCAGAGAATGGAGGCGTGTGAAGTCATAGAATGGAAGTGTGTGAAGTCATAGAATGGAGGGGTGTGACGTCAAAGAATCGACGGTATGAAGTCATACAATGGAGGTGTGTGAAGTCACAGAATTGAGGTGTTTGAAGTCATATATTGGAGGTGTGTGAAATCAAAATGGACGTGTGACGTCATAGAATGGAGGTGTGTGAAATCATAGAATGAGGGTGTGTGAGGTCATAGAATGGAGGTGTGTGAAGTCACAGAATGGAGTTGTGTGAAGTCGTAGAATGGAGGTGTGAGAAGTCATAGAATGGAAGTGTGTGAAGTCACAGATTGGAGGTGTGTGAAGTCACAGAATGGAGGTGAGAGAAGTCACACAATGGAGATGTGTGAACTCAGAATGGAGGTGTGTGAAGTCACAGAATGGGGGTGTGTGAAGTAATAGAATGGAGGTGTGTGAAGTCACAGAATGGAGGTGTGTGAAGTCAGAATGGATTTGTGTGAAGTCATAAATGGAGGTGAGTGAAGTCAGAATGGAGGTGTGAAGTCATAGAATGGAGGTGTGTGAAGTCATGGAATGGAAGTGTGTGAAGTCACAGAATGGAGGTGTGTGAAGTCATAGAATGGAGGTGTGTGAAGTCATAGAATGGGTGTTTGTGAAGTAAGAATGAAGGTGTGTGAAGTCATAGAATGGAGGTGTGTGAAGTCACAGAATGGAGGTGTGGGAAGTCACAGATTGCATGAGTGTGAAGTCACAGAATGGAGGTGTGTGAACCCAGAATGGAGGTGTGTAAAGTCACAGAATGGAGGTGTGTGAAGTCATAGAATGGAAGTGTGTGAAGTCATAGAATGGAGGTGTGTGACGTCAAAGAATGGATGGTATGAAGTCATAGAATGGAGGTGTGTGAAGTCACAGAATTGAGGTGTTTGAAGTCATATATTGGAGGTGTGTGAAATCAAAATGGACGTGTGAAGTCATAGAATGGAGGTGTGTGAAATCATAGAATGAGGGTGTGTGAGGTCATAGAATGGAGGTGTGTGAAGTCACAGAATGGAGTTGTGTGAAGTCGTAGAATGGAGGTGTGTGAAGTCATAGAATGGAAGTGTGTGAAGTCACAGATTGGAGGTGTGTGAAGTCACAGAAAGGAGGTATGAGAAGTCACACAATGGAGATGTGTGAACTCAGAATGGAGGTGTGTGAAGTCACAGAATGGGGGTGTGTGAAGTAATAGAATGGAGGTGTGTGAAGTCACAGAATGGAGGTGTGTGAAGTCAGAATGGAGGTGTGTGAAGTCATAGAATGGAGGTGTGTGAAGTCAGAATGGAGGTGTGAAGTCATAGAATGGGGTGTGTGAAGTCATAGAATGGAAGTGTGTGAAGTCACACAATGGAGGTGTGTGAAGTCACAGAATGGAGGTGTGTGAACTCAGAATGGAGGTGTGTGAAGTCACAGTATGGAAGTGTGTGAAGTCATAGCATGGAGGTATGTGAAATCATAGAATGGAAGTGTGTGAAGTCATAGAATGGAGGTGTGTGAAATCATAGAATGAGGGTGTGTGAGGTCATAGAATGGAGGTTTGTGAAGTCACAGAATGGAGGTGTGTGAAATCATAGAATGAAGGTATGTGAAGTCATAGAATGGAAGTGTGTGAAGTCACAGAATGGAGGTGTGGGAAGTCACAGAATGGAGGTGTGTGAAATCACAGAATAGAGGTGTGTGAACTCAGAATGGAGGTGTGTGAAGTCAGAGAATGGAGGCGTGTGAAGTCATAGAATGGAAGTGTGTGAAGTCATAGAATGGAGGTGTGTGACGTCAAAGAATGGACGGTATGAAGTCATACAATGGAGGTGTGTGAAGTCACAGAATTGAGGTGTTTGAAGTCATATATTGGAGGTGTGTGAATTCAAAATGGACATGTGACGTCATAGAATGGAGGTGTGTGAAATCATAGAATGAGTGTGTGTGAGGTCATAGAATGGAGGTGTGTGAAGTCACAGAATGGAGGTGTGTGAAGTCGTAGAATGGAGGTGTGAGAAGTCATAGAATGGAAGTGTGTGAAGTCACAGATTGGAGGTGTGTGAAGTCACAGAATGGAGGTGAGAGAAGTCACACAATGGAGATGTGTGAACTCAGAATGGAGGTGTGTGAAGTCACAGAATGGGGGTGTGTGAAGTAATAGAATGGAGGTGTGTGAAGTCACAGAATGGAGGTGTGTGAAGTCAGAATGGATTTGTGTGAAGTCATAAATGGAGGTGAGTGAAGTCAGAATGGAGGTGTGAAGTCATAGAATGGAGGTGTGTGAAGTCACAGAATGGAGGTGTGTGAAATCATAGAATGGAGAAGTGAGAAGTCATAGAGTGGAGGTGAGTGAAGTCACATATTCGAGGTCTGTGAAGTCACAGAATGGAGGTGTGTGAAGTCAGAATGTAGGTGTGTAGTCATCGATTGGAGGTGGGTGAAGTCATAGAAAGGAGGTGTGGGAAGTCATAGAATGGAGGTGTGTGAAGTCAGAATGGAGGTGTGTGAAGTCACAGAATTGAGGTGTGTGGACACAGAATGGAGGTGTGTGAAGTCAAAGAGTGGAGGTGTTTGAAGTCATAGAATGGAGGAGTGTGAAGTCATAGAGTGCATGTGAGTGAAATCACAGATTCGAGGTCTGTGAAGTCATAGAATGGAGGTGTGTGATGTCAGAATGGAGGTGTGCGAAGTCAGAGAATAGAGGTGTGTGAAGTCAGAATGGAGGTGTGTGAAGTCATAGATGGAGTTGTGTGAAGTCATAGTATGGAGGTGTGTGAAATCATAGAATAGAGTTTTGTGAAGGCACAGAATGGAGCTGTGTGAATTCAGAATGGAGGTGTGTGAAGACATAGAATGGAGATGTGTGAAGTCAGAATGGAGGTGTGTGAACTCATAGAATGGAGGTGTGTGACGTCACAATGGAAGTGTGTGAAGTCATAGAATGGAGGTGTGTGAAGTCACAGAATGGAGGTGTGTGAAGTCATAGAATGGAGGTGTGTGAAGTTATAGAATGGATGTTTGTAAAGTAAAAATGAATGTGTGTGAAGTCATAAAATGGAGATGTGTGAAGTCAGAATGGAGGTGTGTGAAGTCACAGAATGGAGATGTGTCAAGTCAGAATTTAGGTGTGTGAAGTCAAAGAATGGAGGTGTGTGAAGACATAGAATGGAGGTGTGTGAAGTCATAGAATGGAGATGCGTGAAGTCAGAATGGAGGTGTGTGAAGTCACAGAATTGAGGTGTGGGAACACAGAATGGAGGTGTGTGAAGTCAAAGAATGGAGGTGTTTGAAGTCATAGAATGGAGGAGTGTGAAGTCATAGAATGTGTGTTTGTGAAGTAAGAATGAAGGTGTGTGAAGGTATAGAATGGACATGTGTGAAGTCATAGAATGGAGGTGTGTGAAATCACAGAATTGAGGTGTTTGAAGTTATATATTAGAGGTGTGTGAGTCAAAATGGATGTTTGAAGTCATAGAATGGAGGTCTGTGAAATCATAGAATGAGGATGTGTGAGGTCATAGAATGGAGGTGTGTGAAGTCACAGAATGGAGGTGTGTGAAGTTATAAAATGGAGGTGTTTGAAGTCATAGAATGGAAGTGTGTGAAGTCACACAATGGAGGTGTGTGAAGTCACAGAATGGAGGTGTGTGAACTCAGAATGGAGGTGTGTGAAGTCACAGAATGGAAGTGTGTGAAGTCATAGCATGGAGGTATGTGAAATCATAGAATGGAAGTGTGTGAAATCATAGAATGGAGGTGTGTGAAATCGTAGAATGAGGGTGTGTGAGGTCATAGAATGGAGGTTTGTGAAGTCACAGAATGGAGGTGTGTGAAATCATAGAATGAAGGTATGTGAAGTCATAGAATGGAAGTGTGTGAAGTCACAGAATGGAGGTGTGTGAAGTCACAGAATGGAGGTGTGTGAAGTCACAGAATAGAGGTGTGTGAACTCAGAATGGAGGTGTGTGAAGTCAGAGAATGGAGGCGTGTGAAGTCATAGAATGGAAGTGTGTGAAGTCATAGAATGGAAGTGTGTGAAGTCAGAATTGAGGTGTGTGAAGTCACAGAATGGAGGTTTGTGAAGTCATAGAACGGAGGTGTGTGAATTCATACAATGGAGGTGTGTGAAGTCAGAATGGAATTTTGTGAAGTCACAGAATTGAGCTGTTTGAATTCAGAATGGAGGTGTGTGAAGTCATAGAATGGAGGTGTGTGAAGTCAGAATGGAGGTGTGTGAAGTCATAGAATGGAAGTGTGTGAAGTCACAGAATGGAGGTGTGTGAAGTCATAGAATGGAGGTGTGTGAAGTCATAGAATGGGTGTTTGTGAAGTAAGAATGAAGGTGTGTGAAGTCATAGAATGGAGGTGTGTGAATTCATACAATGGAGGTGTGTGAAGTCAGAATGGAATTTTGTGAAGTCACAGAATTGAGCTGTGTGAATTCAGAATGGAGGTGTGTGAAATCATAGAATGGAGGTGTTTGAAGTCAGAATGGAGGTGTGTGAAGTCATGGAATGGAAGTGTGTGAAGTCACAGAATGGAGGTGTGTGAAGTCATAGAATGGAGGTGTGTGAAGTCATAGAATGGGTGTTTGTGAAGTAAGAATGAAGGTGTGTGAAGTCATAGAATGGATGTGTGTGAAGTCACAGAATGGAGGTGTGGGAAGTCACAGATTGCATGAGTGTGAAGTCACAGAATGGAGGTGTGTGAACCCAGAATGGAGGTGTGTAAAGTCACAGAATGGAGGTGTGTGAAGTTATAGAATGGAAGTGTGTGAAGTCATAGAATGGAGGTGTGTGACGTCAAAGAATGGACGGTATGAAGTCATAGAATGGAGGTGTGTGAAGTCACAGAATTGAGGTGTTTGAAGTCATATATTGGAGGTGTGTGAAATCAAAATGGACGTGTGAAATCATAGAATGGAGGTGTGTGAAATCATAGAATGAGGGTGTGTGAGGTCATAGAACGGAGGTGTGTGAATTCATACAATGGAGGTGTGTGAAGTCAGAATGGAATTTTGTGAAGTCACAGAATTGAGCTGTTTGAATTCAGAATGGAGGTGTGTGAAGTCATAGAATGGAGGTGTGTGAAGTCAGAATGGAGGTGTGTGAAGTCATAGAATGGAAGTGTGTGAAGTCATAGAATGGAGGTGTGTGACGTCAAAGAATGGACGGTATGAAGTCATACAATGGAGGTGTGTGAAGTCACAGAATTGAGGTGTTTGAAGTCATATATTGGAGGTGTGTGAAATCAAAATGGACGTGTGACGTCATAGAAGGGAGGTGTGTGAAATCATAGAATGAGGGTGTGTGAGGTCATAGAATGGAGGTGTGTGAAGTCACAGAATGGAGTTGTGTGAAGTCGTAGAATGGAGGTGTGAGAAGTCATAGAATGGAAGTGTGTGAAGTCACAGATTGGAGGTGTGTGAAGTCACAGAATGGAGGTGAGAGAAGTCACACAATGGAGATGTGTGAACTCAGAATGGAGGTGTGTGAAGTCACAGAATGGGGGTGTGTGAAGTAATAGAATGGAGGTGTGTGAAGTCACAGAATGGAGGTGTGTGAAGTCAGAATGGATTTGTGTGAAGTCATAAATGGAGGTGAGTGAAGTCAGAAAGGAGGTGTGAATTCATAGAATGGAGGTGTGTGAAGTCATGGAATGGAAGTGTGTGAAGTCACAGAATGGAGGTGTGTGAAGTCATAGAATGGAGGTGTGTGAAGTCATAGAATGGGTGTTTGTGAAGTAAGAATGAAGGTGTGTGAAGTCATAGAATGGAGGTGTGTGAAGTCACAGAATGGAGGTGTGGGAAGTCACAGATTGCATGAGTGTGAAGTCACAGAATGGAGGTGTGTGAACCCAGAATGGAGGTGTGTAAAGTCACAGAATGGAGGTGTGTGAAGTCATAGAATGGAAGTGTGTGAAGTCATAGAATGGAGGTGTGTGACGTCAAAGAATGGACGGTATGAAGTCATAGAATGGAGGTGTGTGAAGTCACAGAATTGAGGTGTTTGAAGTCATATATTGGAGGTGTGTGAAATCAAAATGGACGTGTGAAGTCATAGAATGGAGGTGTGTGAAATCATAGAATGAGGGTGTGTGAGGTCATAGAATGGAGGTGTGTGAAGTCACAGAATGGAGTTGTGTGAAGTCGTAGAATGGAGGTGTGTGAAGTCATAGAATGGAAGTGTGTGAAGTCACAGATTGGAGGTGTGTGAAGTCACAGAAAGGAGGTATGAGACGTCACACAATGGAGATGTGTGAACTCAGAATGGAGGTGTGTGAAGTCACAGAATGGGGGTGTGTGAAGTAATAGAATGGAGGTGTGTGAAGTCACAGAATGGAGGTGTGTGAAGTCAGAATGGAGGTGTGTGAAGTCATAGAATGGAGGTGTGTGAAGTCAGAAAGGAGGTGTGAAGTCATAGAATGGGGTGTGTGAAGTCATATAATGGAAGTGTGTGAAGTCACACAATGGAGGTGTGTGAAGTCACAGAATGGAGGTGTGTGAACTCAGAATGGAGGTGTGTGAAGTCACAGTATGGAAGTGTGTGAAGTCATAGCATGGAGGTATGTGAAATCATAGAATGGAAGTGTGTGAAGTCATAGAATGTAGGTGTGTGAAATCATAGAATGAGGGTGTGTGAGGTCATAGAATGGAGGTTTGTGAAGTCACAGAATGGAGGTGTGTGAAATCATAGAATGAAGGTATGTGAAGTCATAGAATGGAAGTGTGTGAAGTCACAGAATGGAGGTGTGTGAAGTCACAGAATGGAGGTGTGTGAAATCACAGAATAGAGGTGTGTGAACTCAGAATGGAGGTGTGTGAAGTCAGAGAATGGAGGCGTGTGAAGTCATAGAATGGAAGTGTGTGAAGTCATAGAATGGAGGGGTGTGACGTCAAAGAATGGACGGTATGAAGTCATACAATGGAGGTGTGTGAAGTCACAGAATTGAGGTGTTTGAAGTCATATATTGGAGGTGTGTGAAATCAAAATGGACGTGTGACGTCATAGAATGGAGGTGTGTGAAATCATAGAATGAGGGTGTGTGAGGTCATAGAATGGAGGTGTGTGAAGTCACAGAATGGAGTTGTGTGAAGTCGTAGAATGGAGGTGTGAGAAGTCATAGAATGGAAGTGTGTGAAGTCACAGATTGGAGGTGTGTGAAGTCACAGAATGGAGGTGAGAGAAGTCACAAAATGGAGATGTGTGAACTCAGAATGGAGGTGTGTGAAGTCACAGAATGGGGGTGTGTGAAGTAATAGAATGGAGGTGTGTGAAGTCACAGAATGGAGGTGTGTGAAGTCAGAATGGATTTGTGTGAAGTCATAAATGGAGGTGAGTGAAGTCAGAATGGAGGTGTGAAGTCATAGAATGGAGGTGTGTGAAGTCATGGAATGGAAGTGTGTGAAGTCACAGAATGGAGGTGTGTGAAGTCATAGAATGGAGGTGTGTGAAGTCATACAATGGGTGTTTGTGAAGTAAGAATGAAGGTGTGTGAAGTCATAGAATGGAGGTGTGTGAAGTCACAGAATGGAGGTGTGGGAAGTCACAGATTGCATGAGTGTGAAGTCACAGAATGGAGGTGTGTGAACCCAGAATGGAGGTGTGTAAAGTCACAGAATGGAGGTGTGTGAAGTCATAGAATGGAAGTGTGTGAAGTCATAGAATGGAGGTGTGTGATGTCAAAGAATGGACGGTATGAAGTCATAGACTGGAGGTGTGTGAAGTCACAGAATTGAGGTGTTTGAAGTCATATATTGGAGGTGTGTGAAATCAAAATGGACGTGTGAAGTCATAGAATGGAGGTGTGTGAAATCATAGAATGAGGGTGTGTGAGGTCATAGAATGGAGGTGTGTGAAGTCACAGAATGGAGTTGTGTGAAGTCGTAGAATGGAGGTGTGTGAAGTCATAGAATGGAAGTGTGTGAAGTCACAGATTGGAGGTGTGTGAAGTCACAGAAAGGAGGTATGAGAAGTCACACAATGGAGATGTGTGAACTCAGAATGGAGGTGTGTGAAGTCACAGAATGGGGGTGTGTGAAGTAATAGAATGGAGGTGTGTGAAGTCACAGAATGGAGGTGTGTGAAGTCAGAATGGAGGTGTGTGAAGTCATAGAATGGAGGTGTGTGAAGTCAGAATGGAGGTGTGAAGTCATAGAATGGGGTGTGTGAAGTCATAGAATGGAAGTGTGTGAAGTCACACAATGGAGGTGTGTGAAGTCACAGAATGGAGGTGTGTGAACTCAGAATGGAGGTGTGTGAAGTCACAGTATGGAAGTGTGTGAAGTCATAGCATGGAGGTATGTGAAATCATAGAATGGAAGTGTGTGAAGTCATAGAATGGAGGTGTGTGAAATCATAGAATGAGGGTGTGTGAGGTCATAGAATGGAGGTTTGTGAAGTCACAGAATGGAGGTGTGTGAAATCATAGAATGAAGGTATGTGAAGTCATAGAATGGAAGTGTGTGAAGTCACAGAATGGAGGTGTGTGAAGTCACAGAATGGAGGTGTGTGAAATCACAGAATAGAGGTGTGTGAACTCAGAATGGAGGTGTGTGAAGTCAGAGAATGGAGGCGTGTGAAGTCATAGAATGGAAGTGTGTGAAGTCATAGAATGGAGGTGTGTGACGTCAAAGAATGGACGGTATGAAGTCATACAATGGAGGTGTGTGAAGTCACAGAATTGAGGTGTTTGAAGTCATATATTGGAGGTGTGTGAAATCAAAATGGACGTGTGACGTCATAGAATGGAGGTGTGTGAAATCATAGAATGAGGGTGTGTGAGGTCATAGAATGGAGGTGTGTGAAGTCACAGAATGGAGTTGTGTGAAGTCGTAGAATGGAGGTGTGAGAAGTCATAGAATGGAAGTGTGTGAAGTCACAGATTGGAGGTGTGTGAAGTCACAGAATGGAGGTGAGAGAAGTCACACAATGGAGATGTGTGAACTCAGAATGGAGGTGTGTGAAGTCACAGAATGGGGGTGTGTGAAGTAACAGAATGGAGGTGTGTGAAGTCACAGAATGGAGGTGTGTGAAGTCAGAATGGATATGTGTGAAGTCATAAATGGAGGTGAGTGAAGTCAGAATGGAGGTGTGAAGTCATAGAATGGAGGTGTGTGAAGTCACAGAATGGAGGTGTGTGAAATCATAGAATGGAGAAGTGAGAAGTCAAAGAGTGGAGGTGAGTGAAGTCACATATTCGAGGTCTGTGAAGTCACAGAATGGAGGTGTGTTAAGTCAGAATGTAGGTGTGTAGTCATCGATTGGAGGTGGGTGAAGTCATAGAAAGGAGGTGTGGGAAGTCATAGAATGGAGGTGTGTGAAGTCAGAATGGAGGTGTGTGAAGTCATAGAATTGAGGTGTGTGGACACAGAATGGAGGTGTGTGAAGTCAAAGAGTGGAGGTGTTTGAAGTCATAGAATGGAGGAGTGTGAAGTCATAGAGTGCATGTGAGTGAAATCACAGATTCGAGGTCTGTGAAGTCATAGAATGGAGGTGTGTGATGTCAGAATGGAGGTGTGCGAAGTCAGAGAATAGAGGTGTGTGAAGTCAGAATGGAGGTGTGTGAAGTCATAGATGGAGTTGTGTGAAGTCATAGTATGGAGGTGTGTGAAATCATAGAATAGAGTTTTGTGAAGGCACAGAATGGAGCTGTGTGAATTCAGAATGGAGGTGTGTGAAGACATAGAATGGAGATTTGTGAAGTCAGAATGGAGGTGTGTGAACTCATAGAATGGAGGTGTGTGACGTCACAATGGAAGTGTGTGAAGTCATAGAATGGAGGTGTGTGAAGTCACAGAATGGAGGTGTGTGAAGTCATAGAATGGAGGTGTGTGAAGTTATAGAATGGATGTTTGTAAAGTAAAAATGAATGTGTGTGAAGTCATAAAATGGAGATGTGTGAAGTCAGAATGTAGGTGTGTGAAGTCACAGAATGGAGATGTGTCAAGTCAGAATTTAGGTGTGTGAAGTCAAAGAATGGAGGTGTGTGAAGACATAGAATGGAGGTGTGTGAAGTCATAGAATGGAGATGCGTGAAGTCAGAATGGAGGTGTGTGAAGTCACAGAATTGAGGTGTGGGAACACAGAATGGAGGTGTGTGAAGTCAAAGAATGGAGGTGTTTGAAGTCATAGAATGGAGGAGTGTGAAGTCATAGAATGTGTGTTTGTGAAGTAAGAATGAAGGTGTGTGAAGGCATAGAATGGACATGTGTGAAGTCATAGAATGGAGGTGTGTGAAATCACAGAATTGAGGTGTTTGAAGTTATATATTAGAGGTGTGTGAAGTCAAAATGGATGTTTGAAGTCATAGAATGGAGGTCTGTGAAATCATAGAATGAGGATGTGTGAGGTCATAGAATGGAGGTGTGTGAAGTCACAGAATGGAGGTGTGTGAAGTTATAAAATGGAGGTGTGTGAAGTCATAGAATGGAAGTGTGTGAAGTCACACAATGGAGGTGTGTGAAGTCACAGAATGGAGGTGTGTGAACTCAGAATGGAGGTGTGTGAAGTCACAGAATGGAAGTGTGTGAAGTCATAGCATGGAGGTATGTGAAATCATAGAATGGAAGTGTGTGAAGTCATAGAATGGAGGTGTGTGAAATCGTAGAATGAGGGTGTGTGAGGTCATAGAATGGAGGTTTGTGAAGTCACAGAATGGAGGTGTGTGAAATCATAGAATGAAGGTATGTGAAGTCATAGAATGGAAGTGTGTGAAGTCACAGAATGGAGGTGTGTGAAGTCACAGAATGGAGGTGTGTGAAGTCACAGAATAGAGGTGTGTGAACTCAGAATGGAGGTGTGTGAAGTCAGAGAATGGAGGCGTGTGAAGTCATAGAATGGAAGTGTGTGAAGTCATAGAATGGAAGTGTGTGAAGTCAGAATTGAGGTGTGTGAAGTCACAGAATGGAGGTTTGTGAAGTCATAGAACGGAGGTGTGTGAATTCATACAACGGAGGTGTGTGAAGTCAGAATGGAATTTTGTGAAGTCACAGAATTGAGCTGTTTGAATTCAGAATGGAGGTGTGTGAAGTCATAGAATGGAGGTGTGTGAAGTCAGAATGGAGGTGTGTGAAGTCATAGAATGGAAGTGTGTGAAGTCACAGAATGGAGGTGTGTGAAGTCATAGAATGGAGGTGTGTGAAGTCATAGAATGGGTGTTTGTGAAGTAAGAATGAAGGTGTGTGAAGTCATAGAATGGAGGTGTGTGAATTCATACAATGGAGGTGTGTGAAGACAGAATGGAATTTTGTGAAGTCACAGAATTGAGCTGTGTGAATTCAGAATGGAGGTGTGTGAAGTCATAGAATGGAGGTGTTTGAAGTCAGAATGGAGGTGTGTGAAGTCATGGAATGGAAGTGTGTGAAGTCACAGAATGGAGGTGTGTGAAGTCATAGAATGGAGGTGTGTGAAGTCATAGAATGGGTGTTTGTGAAGTAAGAATGAAGGTGTGTGAAGTCATAGAATGGATGTGTGTGAAGTCACAGAATGGAGGTGTGGGAAGTCACAGATTGCATGAGTGTGAAGTCACAGAATGGAGGTGTGTGAACCCAGAATGGCGGTGTGTAAAGTCACAGAATGGAGGTGTGTGACGTCAAAGAATGGACGGTATGAAGTCATACAATGGAGGTGTGTGAAGTCACAGAATTGAGGTGTTTGAAGTCATATATTGGAGGTGTGTGAAATCAAAATGGACGTGTGACGTCATAGAATGGAGGTGTGTGAAATCATAGAATGAGGGTGTGTGAGGTCATAGAATGGAGGTGTGTGAAGTCACAGAATGGAGTTGTGTGAAGTCGTAGAATGGAGGTGTGAGAAGTCATAGAATGGAAGTGTGTGAAGTCACAGATTGGAGGTGTGTGAAGTCACAGAATGGAGGTGAGAGAAGTCACACAATGGAGATGTGTGAACTCAGAATGGAGGTGTGTGAAGTCACAGAATGGGGGTGTGTGAAGTAATAGAATGGAGGTGTGTGAAGTCACAGAATGGAGGTGTGTGAAGTCAGAATGGATTTGTGTGAAGTCATAAATGGAGGTGAGTGAAGTCAGAATGGAGGTGTGAAGTCATAGAATGGAGGTGTGTGAAGTCATGGAATGGAAGTGTGTGAAGTCACAGAATGGAGGTGTGTGAAGTCATAGAATGGAGGTGTGTGAAGTCATAGAATGGGTGTTTGTGAAGTAAGAATGAAGGTGTGTGAAGTCATAGAATGGAAGTGTGTGAAGTCACACAATGGAGGTGTGTGAAGTCACAGAATGGAGGTGTGTGAACTCAGAATGGAGGTGTGTGAAGTCACAGAATGGAAGTGTGTGAAGTCATAGCATGGAGGTATGTGAAATCATAGAATGGAAGTGTGTGAAGTCATAGAATGGAGGTGTGTGAAATCGTAGAATGAGGGTGTGTGAGGTCATAGAATGGAGGTTTGTGAAGTCACAGAATGGAGGTGTGTGAAATCATAGAATGAAGGTATGTGAAGTCATAGAATGGAAGTGTGTGAAGTCACAGAATGGAGGTGTGTGAAGTCACAGAATGGAGGTGTGTGAAGTCACAGAATAGAGGTGTGTGAACTCAGAATGGAGGTGTGTGAAGTCAGAGAATGGAGGCGTGTGAAGTCATAGAATGGAAGTGTGTGAAGTCATAGAATGGAAGTGTGTGAAGTCAGAATTGAGGTGTGTGAAGTCACAGAATGGAGGTTTGTGAAGTCATAGAACGGAGGTGTGTGAATTCATACAATGGAGGTGTGTGAAGTCAGAATGGAATTTTGTGAAGTCACAGAATTGAGCTGTTTGAATTCAGAAGAGAGGTGTGTGAAGTCATAGAATGGAGGTGTGTGAAGTCAGAATGGAGGTGTGTGAAGTCATAGAATGGAAGTGTGTGAAGTCACAGAATGGAGGTGTGTGAAGTCATAGAATGGAGGTGTGTGAAGTCATAGAATGGGTGTTTGTGAAGTAAGAATGAAGGTGTGTGAAGTCATAGAATGGAGGTGTGTGAATTCATACAATGGAGGTGTGTGAAGACAGAATGGAATTTTGTGAAGTCACAGAATTGAGCTGTGTGAATTCAGAATGGAGGTGTGTGAAGTCATAGAATGGAGGTGTTTGAAGTCAGAATGGAGGTGTGTGAAGTCATGGAATGGAAGTGTGTGAAGTCACAGAATGGAGGTGTGTGAAGTCATAGAATGGAGGTGTGTGAAGTCATAGAATGGGTGTTTGTGAAGTAAGAATGAAGGTGTGTGAAGTCACAGAATGGAGGTGTGGGAAGTCACAGATTGCATGAGTGTGAAGTCACAGAATGGAGGTGTGTGAACCCAGAATGGCGGTGTGTAAAGTCACAGAATGGAGGTGTGTGACGTCAAAGAATGGACGGTATGAAGTCATACAATGGAGGTGTGTGAAGTCACAGAATTGAGGTGTTTGAAGTCATATATTGGAGGTGTGTGAAATCAAAATGGACGTGTGACGTCATAGAATGGAGGTGTGTGAAATCATAGAATGAGGGTGTGTGAGGTCATAGAATGGAGGTGTGTGAAGTCACAGAATGGAGTTGTGTGAAGTCGTAGAATGGAGGTGTGAGAAGTCATAGAATGGAAGTGTGTGAAGTCACAGATTGGAGGTGTGTGAAGTCACAGAATGGAGGTGAGAGAAGTCACACAATGGAGATGTGTGAACTCAGAATGGAGGTGTGTGAAGTCACAGAATGGGGGTGTGTGAAGTAATAGAATGGAGGTGTGTGAAGTCACAGAATGGAGGTGTGTGAAGTCAGAATGGATTTGTGTGAAGTCATAAATGGAGGTGAGTGAAGTCAGAATGGAGGTGTGAAGTCATAGAATGGAGGTGTGTGAAGTCATGGAATGGAAGTGTGTGAAGTCACAGAATGGAGGTGTGTGAAGTCATAGAATGGAGGTGTGTGAAGTCATAGAATGGGTGTTTGTGAAGTAAGAATGAAGGTGTGTGAAGTCATAGAATGGAGGTGTGTGAAGTCACAGAATGGAGGTGTGGGAAGTCACAGATTGCATGAGTGTGAAGTCACAGAATGGAGGTGTGTGAACCCAGAATGGAGGTGTGTAAAGTCACAGAATGGAGGTGTGTGAAGTCATAGAATGGAAGTGTGTGAAGTCATAGAATGGAGGTGTGTGACGTCAAAGAATGGACAGTATGAAGTCATAGAATGGAGGTGTGTGAAGTCACAGAATTGAGGTGTTTGAAGTCATATATTGGAGGTGTGTGAAATCAAAATGGACGTGTGAAGTCATAGAATGGAGGTGTGTGAAATCATAGAATGAGGGTGTGTGAGGTCATAGAATGGAGGTGTGTGAAGTCACAGAATGGAATTGTGTGAAGTCGTAGAATGGAGGTGTGTGAAGTCATAGAATGGAAGTCTGTGAAGTCACAGATTGGAGGTGTGTGAAGTCACAGAAAGGAGGTATGAGAAGTCACACAATGGAGATGTGTGAACTCAGAATGGAGGTGTGTGAAGTCACAGAATGGGGGTGTGTGAAGTAATAGAATGGAGGTGTGTGAAGTCACAGAATGGAGGTGTGTGAAGTCAGAATGGAGGTGTGTGAAGTCATAGAATGGAGGTGTGTGAAGTCAGAATGGAAGTGTGAAGTCATAGAATGGGGTGTGTGAAGTCATAGAATGGAAGTGTGTGAAGTCACACAATGGAGGTGTGTGAAGTCACAGAATGGAGGTGTGTGAACTCAGAATGGAGGTGTGTGAAGTCACAGTATGGAAGTGTGTGAAGTCATAGCATGGAGGTATGTGAAATCATAGAATGGAAGTGTGTGAAGTCATAGAATGGAGGTGTGTGAAATCATAGAATGAGGGTGTGTGAGGTCATAGAATGGAGGTTTGTGATGTCACAGAATGGAGGTGTGTGAAATCATAGAATGAAGGTATGTGAAGTCATAGAATGGAAGTGTGTGAAGTCACAGAATGGAGGTGTGTGAAGTCACAGAATGGAGGTGTGTGAAATCACAGAATAGAGGTGTGTGAACTCAGAATGGAGGTGTGTGAAGTCAGAGAATGGAGGCGTGTGAAGTCATAGAATGGAAGTGTGTGAAGTCATAGAATGGAGGGGTGTGACGTCAAAGAATGGACGGTATGAAGTCATACAATGGAGGTGTGTGAAGTCACAGAATTGAGGTGTTTGAAGTCATATATTGGAGGTGTGTGAAATCAAAATGGACGTGTGACGTCATAGAATGGAGGTGTGTGAAATCATAGAATGAGGGTGTGTGAGGTCATAGAATGGAGGTGTGTGAAGTCACAGAATGGAGTTGTGTGAAGTCGTAGAATGGAGGTGTGAGAAGTCATAGAATGGAAGTGTGTGAAGTCACAGATTGGAGGTGTGTGAAGTCACAGAATGGAGGTGAGAGAAGTCACACAATGGAGATGTGTGAACTCAGAATGGAGGTGTGTGAAGTCACAGAATGGGGGTGTGTGAAGTAATAGAATGGAGGTGTGTGAAGTCACAGAATGGAGGTGTGTGAAGTCAGAATGGATTTGTGTGAAGTCATAAATGGAGGTGAGTGAAGTCAGAATGGAGGTGTGAAGTCATAGAATGGAGGTGTGTGAAGTCATGGAATGGAAGTGTGTGAAGTCACAGAATGGAGGTGTGTGAAGTCATAGAATGGAGGTGTGTGAAGTCATAGAATGGGTGTTTGTGAAGTAAGAATGAAGGTGTGTGAAGTCATAGAATGGAGGTGTGTGAAGTCACAGAATGGAGGTGTGGGAAGTCACAGATTGCATGAGTGTGAAGTCACAGAATGGAGGTGTGTGAACCCAGAATGGAGGTGTGTAAAGTCACAGAATGGAGGTGTGTGAAGTCATAGAATGGAAGTGTGTGAAGTCATAGAATGGAGGTGTGTGACGTCAAAGAATGGATGGTATGAAGTCATAGAATGGAGGTGTGTGAAGTCACAGAATTGAGGTGTTTGAAGTCATATATTGGAGGTGTGTGAAATCAAAATGGACGTGTGAAGTCATAGAATGGAGGTGTGTGAAATCATAGAATGAGGGTGTGTGAGGTCATAGAATGGAGGTGTGTGAAGTCACAGAATGGAGTTGTGTGAAGTCGTAGAATGGAGGTGTGTGAAGTCATAGAATGGAAGTGTGTGAAGTCACAGATTGGAGGTGTGTGAAGTCACAGAAAGGAGGTATGAGAAGTCACACAATGGAGATGTGTGAACTCAGAATGGAGGTGTGTGAAGTCACAGAATGGGGGTGTGTGAAGTAATAGAATGGAGGTGTGTGAAGTCACAGAATGGAGGTGTGTGAAGTCAGAATGGAGGTGTGTGAAGTCATAGAATGGAGGTGTGTGAAGTCAGAATGGAGGTGTGAAGTCATAGAATGGGGTGTGTGAAGTCATAGAATGGAAGTGTGTGAAGTCACACAATGGAGGTGTGTGAAGTCACAGAATGGAGGTGTGTGAACTCAGAATGGAGGTGTGTGAAGTCACAGTATGGAAGTGTGTGAAGTCATAGCATGGAGGTATGTGAAATCATAGAATGGAAGTGTGTGAAGTCATAGAATGGAGGTGTGTGAAATCATAGAATGAGGGTGTGTGAGGTCATAGAATGGAGGTTTGTGAAGTCACAGAATGGAGGTGTGTGAAATCATAGAATGAAGGTATGTGAAGTCATAGAATGGAAGTGTGTGAAGTCACAGAATGGAGGTGTGGGAAGTCACAGAATGGAGGTGTGTGAAATCACAGAATAGAGGTGTGTGAACTCAGAATGGAGGTGTGTGAAGTCAGAGAATGGAGGCGTGTGAAGTCATAGAATGGAAGTGTGTGAAGTCATAGAATGGAGGTGTGTGACGTCAAAGAATGGACGGTATGAAGTCATACAATGGAGGTGTGTGAAGTCACAGAATTGAGGTGTTTGAAGTCATATATTGGAGGTGTGTGAATTCAAAATGGACATGTGACGTCATAGAATGGAGGTGTGTGAAATCATAGAATGAGTGTGTGTGAGGTCATAGAATGGAGGTGTGTGAAGTCACAGAATGGAGTTGTGTGAAGTCGTAGAATGGAGGTGTGAGAAGTCATAGAATGGAAGTGTGTGAAGTCACAGATTGGAGGTGTGTGAAGTCACAGAATGGAGGTGAGAGAAGTCACACAATGGAGATGTGTGAACTCAGAATGGAGGTGTGTGAAGTCACAGAATGGGGGTGTGTGAAGTAATAGAATGGAGGTGTGTGAAGTCACAGAATGGAGGTGTGTGAAGTCAGAATGGATTTGTGTGAAGTCATAAATGGAGGTGAGTGAAGTCAGAATGGAGGTGTGAAGTCATAGAATGGAGGTGTGTGAAGTCACAGAATGGAGGTGTGTGAAATCATAGAATGGAGAAGTGAGAAGTCATAGAGTGGAGGTGAGTGAAGTCACATATTCGAGGTCTGTGAAGTCACAGAATGGAGGTGTGTGAAGTCAGAATGTAGGTGTGTAGTCATCGATTGGAGGTGGGTGAAGTCATAGAAAGGAGGTGTGGGAAGTCATAGAATGGAGGTGTGTGAAGTCAGAATGGAGGTGTGTGAAGTCACAGAATTGAGGTGTGTGGACACAGAATGGAGGTGTGTGAAGTCAAAGAGTGGAGGTGTTTGAAGTCATAGAATGGAGGAGTGTGAAGTCATAGAGTGCATGTGAGTGAAATCACAGATTCGAGGTCTGTGAAGTCATAGAATGGAGGTGTGTGATGTCAGAATGGAGGTGTGCGAAGTCAGAGAATAGAGGTGTGTGAAGTCAGAATGGAGGTGTGTGAAGTCATAGATGGAGTTGTGTGAAGTCATAGTATGGAGGTGTGTGAAATCATAGAATAGAGTTTTGTGAAGGCACAGAATGGAGCTGTGTGAATTCAGAATGGAGGTGTGTGAAGACATAGAATGGAGATGTGTGAAGTCAGAATGGAGGTGTGTGAACTCATAGAATGGAGGTGTGTGACGTCACAATGGAAGTGTGTGAAGTCATAGAATGGAGGTGTGTGAAGTCACAGAATGGAGGTGTGTGAAGTCATAGAATGGAGGTGTGTGAAGTTATAGAATGGATGTTTGTAAAGTAAAAATGAATGTGTGTGAAGTCATAAAATGGAGATGTGTGAAGTCAGAATGGAGGTGTGTGAAGTCACAGAATGGAGATGTGTCAAGTCAGAATTTAGGTGTGTGAAGTCAAAGAATGGAGGTGTGTGAAGACATAGAATGGAGGTGTGTGAAGTCATAGAATGGAGATGCGTGAAGTCAGAATGGAGGTGTGTGAAGTCACAGAATTGAGGTGTGGGAACACAGAATGGAGGTGTGTGAAGTCAAAGAATGGAGGTGTTTGAAGTCATAGAATGGAGGAGTGTGAAGTCATAGAATGTGTGTTTGTGAAGTAAGAATGAAGGTGTGTGAAGGTATAGAATGGACATGTGTGAAGTCATAGAATGGAGGTGTGTGAAATCACAGAATTGAGGTGTTTGAAGTTATATATTAGAGGTGTGTGAGTCAAAATGGATGTTTGAAGTCATAGAATGGAGGTCTGTGAAATCATAGAATGAGGATGTGTGAGGTCATAGAATGGAGGTGTGTGAAGTCACAGAATGGAGGTGTGTGAAGTTATAAAATGGAGGTGTTTGAAGTCATAGAATGGAAGTGTGTGAAGTCACACAATGGAGGTGTGTGAAGTCACAGAATGGAGGTGTGTGAACTCAGAATGGAGGTGTGTGAAGTCACAGAATGGAAGTGTGTGAAGTCATAGCATGGAGGTATGTGAAATCATAGAATGGAAGTGTGTGAAATCATAGAATGGAGGTGTGTGAAATCGTAGAATGAGGGTGTGTGAGGTCATAGAATGGAGGTTTGTGAAGTCACAGAATGGAGGTGTGTGAAATCATAGAATGAAGGTATGTGAAGTCATAGAATGGAAGTGTGTGAAGTCACAGAATGGAGGTGTGTGAAGTCACAGAATGGAGGTGTGTGAAGTCACAGAATAGAGGTGTGTGAACTCAGAATGGAGGTGTGTGAAGTCAGAGAATGGAGGCGTGTGAAGTCATAGAATGGAAGTGTGTGAAGTCATAGAATGGAAGTGTGTGAAGTCAGAATTGAGGTGTGTGAAGTCACAGAATGGAGGTTTGTGAAGTCATAGAACGGAGGTGTGTGAATTCATACAATGGAGGTGTGTGAAGTCAGAATGGAATTTTGTGAAGTCACAGAATTGAGCTGTTTGAATTCAGAATGGAGGTGTGTGAAGTCATAGAATGGAGGTGTGTGAAGTCAGAATGGAGGTGTGTGAAGTCATAGAATGGAAGTGTGTGAAGTCACAGAATGGAGGTGTGTGAAGTCATAGAATGGAGGTGTGTGAAGTCATAGAATGGGTGTTTGTGAAGTAAGAATGAAGGTGTGTGAAGTCATAGAATGGAGGTGTGTGAATTCATACAATGGAGGTGTGTGAAGTCAGAATGGAATTTTGTGAAGTCACAGAATTGAGCTGTGTGAATTCAGAATGGAGGTGTGTGAAATCATAGAATGGAGGTGTTTGAAGTCAGAATGGAGGTGTGTGAAGTCATGGAATGGAAGTGTGTGAAGTCACAGAATGGAGGTGTGTGAAGTCATAGAATGGAGGTGTGTGAAGTCATAGAATGGGTGTTTGTGAAGTAAGAATGAAGGTGTGTGAAGTCATAGAATGGATGTGTGTGAAGTCACAGAATGGAGGTGTGGGAAGTCACAGATTGCATGAGTGTGAAGTCACAGAATGGAGGTGTGTGAACCCAGAATGGAGGTGTGTAAAGTCACAGAATGGAGGTGTGTGAAGTTATAGAATGGAAGTGTGTGAAGTCATAGAATGGAGGTGTGTGACGTCAAAGAATGGACGGTATGAAGTCATAGAATGGAGGTGTGTGAAGTCACAGAATTGAGGTGTTTGAAGTCATATATTGGAGGTGTGTGAAATCAAAATGGACGTGTGAAATCATAGAATGGAGGTGTGTGAAATCATAGAATGAGGGTGTGTGAGGTCATAGAATGGAGGTGTGTGAAGTCACAGAATGGAGTTGTGTGAAGTCGTAGAATGGAGGTGTGTGAAGTCATAGAATGGAAGTGTGTGAAGTCACAGATTGGAGGTGTGTGAAGTCACAGAAAGGAGGTATGAGAAGTCACACAATGGAGATGTGTGAACTCAGAATGGAGGTGTGTGAAGTCACAGAATGGGGGTGTGTGAAGAGATAGAATGGAGGTGTGTGAAGTCACAGAATGGAGGTGTGTGAAGTCAGAATGGAGGTGTGTGAAGTCATAGAATGGAGGTGTGTGAAGTCAGAATGGAGGTGTGAAGTCATAGAATGGGGTGTGTGAAGTCATAGAATGGAAGTGTATGAAGTCACACAATGGAGGTGTGTGAAGTCACAGAATGGAGGTGTGTGAACTCAGAATGGAGGTGTGTGAAGTCACAGTATGGAAGTGTGTGAAGTCATAGCATGGAGGTATGTGAAATCATAGAATGGAAGTGTGTGAAGTCATAGAATGGAGGTGTGTGAAATCATAGAATGAGGGTGTGTGAGGTCATAGAATGGAGGTTTGTGAAGTCACAGAATGGAGGTGTGTGAAATCATAGAATGAAGGTATGTGAAGTCATAGAATGGAAGTGTGTGAAGTCACAGAATGGAGGTGTGTGAAGTCACAGAATGGAGGTGTGTGAAATCACAGAATAGAGGTGTGTGAACTCAGAATGGAGGTGTGTGAAGTCAGAGAATGGAGGCGTGTGAAGTCATAGAATGGAAGTGTGTGAAGTCATAGAATGGAAGTGTGTGAAGTCAGAATTGAGGTGTGTGAAGTCACAGAATGGAGGTTTGTGAAGTCATAGAATGGAGGTGTGTGAATTCATACAATGGAGGTGTGTGAAGTCAGAATGGAATTTTGTGAAGTCACAGATTTGAGCTGTGTGGATTCAGAATGGAGGTGTGTGAAGTCATAGAAGGGAGGTGTGTGAAGTCAGATTGGAGGTGTGTGAAGTCATAGAATGGAGGTGTGTGAAGTCATAGTATGGGTTTTTGTGAAGTAAGAATGAAGGTGTGTGAAGTCATAGAATGGAGGTGTGTGAATTCATACAATGGAGGTGTGTGAAGTCAGAATGGAATTTTGTGAAGTCACAGAATTGAGCTGTGTGAATTCAGAATGGAGGTGTGTGAAGTCATAGAATGGAGGTGTGTGAAGTCAGATTGGAGGTGTGTGAAGTCATGGAATGGAAGTGTGTGAAGTCACAGAATGGAGGTGTGTGAAGTCATAGAATGGAGGTGTGTGAAGTCATAGAATGGGTGTTTGTGAAGTAAGAATGAAGGTGTGTGAAGTCATAGAATGGAGGTGTGTTAAGTCACAGAATGGAGGTGTGGGAAGTCACAGACTGCAGCAGTGTGAAGTCACAGAATGGAGGTGTGTGAACCCAGAATGGAGGTGTGTGAAGTCATAGAACGGAGGTGTGTGAAGTCAGATTGGAGGTGTGTGAAGTCATGGAATGGAAGTGTGTAAAGTCACAGAATGGAGGTGTGTGAAGTCATAGAATGGAAGTGTGTGAAGTCATAGAATGGAGGTGTGTGACGTCAAAGAATGGACGGTATGAAGTCATACAATGGAGGTGTGTGAAGTCACAGAATTGAGGTGTTTGAAGTCATATATTGGAGGTGTGTGAAATCAAAATGGATGTGTGACGTCATAGAATGGAGGTGTGTGAAATCATAGAATGAGGGTGTGTGAGGTCATAGAATGGAGGTGTGTGAAGTCACCTAATGGAGTTTTGTGAAGTCGTAGAATGGAGGTGTGAGAAGTCATAGAATGGAAGTGTGTGAAGTCACAGATTGGAGGTGTGTGAAGTCACAGAATGGAGGTGTGAGAAGTCACACAATGGAGATGTGTGAACTCAGAATGGAGGTGTGTGAAGTCACAGAATGGGGGTGTGTGAAGTAATAGAATGGAGGTGTGTGAAGTCACAGAATGGAGTTGTGTGAAGTCAGAATGGAGGTGTGTGAAGTCATAAATGGAGGTGAGTGAAGTCAGAATGGAGGTGTGAAGTCATAGAATGGAGGTGTGTGAAGTCACAGAATGGAGGTGTGTGAAATCATAGAATGGAGAAGTGAGAAGTCATAGAGTGGAGGTGAGTGAAGTCACATATTCGAGGACTGTGAAATCACAGAATGGAGGTGTGTGACGTCAGAATGTAGGTGTGTAGTCATCGATTGGAGATGGGTGAAGTCATAGAAAGGAGGTGTGGGAAGTCATAGAATGGAGGTGTGTGAAGTCAGAATGGAGGTGTGTGAAGTCACAGAATTGAGGTGTGTGAACACAGAATGGAGGTGTGTGAAGTCAAAGAGTGGAGGTGTTTGAAGTCATAGAATGGAGGAGTGTGAAGTCATAGAGTGCATGTGAGTGAAATCACAGATTCGAGGTCTGTGAAGTCATAGAATGGAGGTGTGTGATGTCAGAATGGAGGTGTGCGAAGTCAGAGAATAGAGGTGTGTGAAGTCAGAATGGAGGTGTGTGAAGTCATAGATGGAGTTGTGTGAAGTCATAGTATGGAGGTGTGTGAAATCATAGAATAGAGTTTTGTGAAGGCACAGAATGGAGCTGTGTGAATTCAGAATGGAGGTGTGTGAAGACATAGAATGGAGATGTGTGAAGTCAGAATGGAGGTGTGTGAACTCATAGAATGGAGGTGTGTGAAGTCACAATGGAAGTGTGTGAAGTCATAGAATGGAGGTGTGTGAAGTCACAGAATGGAGGTGTGTGAAGTCATAGAATGGAGGTGTGTGAAGTTATAGAATGGATGTTTGTAAAGTAAAAATGAATGTGTGTGAAGTCATAAAATGGAGATGTGTGAAGTCAGAATGGAGGTGTGTGAAGTCACAGAATGGAGATGTGTCAAGTCAGAATTTAGGTGTGTGAAGTCAAAGAATGGAGGTGTGTGAAGACATAGAATGGAGGTGTGTGAAGTCATAGAATGGAGATGCGTGAAGCCAGAATGGAGGTGTGTGAAGTCACAGAATTGAGGTGTGGGAACACAGAATGGAGGTGTGTGAAGTCAAAGAATGGAGGTGTTTGAAGTCATAGAATGGAGGAGTGTGAAGTCATAGAATCTGTGTTTGTGAAGTAAGAATGAAGGTGTGTGAAGGCATAGAATGGAGGTGTGTGAAGTCACAGAATGGAGCTTTGTGAAGTCATAGAATGGAAGTGTGTGAAATCATAGAATGGACGTGTGTGAAGTCAGAATGGATGTGTGTTAAGTCACCGAATGGAGTTTTGTGAACTCAGTATGGAGGTGTGTGAAGTCATAGAATGGAGATTGGTGAAGTCATAGATGGAGGTGTGTGAGGTCATAGAATGGATGTTTCTGAAGTACGAATGAAGCTGTGTGAAGTCATAGAATGAAGGTGGGTGAAGTCATAGAAAGGAGGTGTGGGCAGTCATAGAATGGAGGAGTGTGAAGTCATAGAGTGGAGGTGAGTGAAGTCACAGATTCGAGGTCTGTGAAGTCATAGATTGGAGGTGTGTGATGTCAGAATGGAGGTGTGCGAAGTCATAGAATAGAGGTTTGTGAAGTCAGAATGGAGGTGTGTGAACTCATAGAATGGAGGTGTGTGACGTCACAATGGAGGTGTGTGAAGTCACAGAACGGAGGTGTGTGAATACATACAATGGAGGTGTGTGAAGTCAGAATGGAATTTTGTGAAGTCACAGAATTGAGCTGTGTGAATTCAGAATGGAGGTGTGTGAAGTCATAGAATGGAGGTATGTGAAGTCACAGAATGGAGGTGTGTGAAGTCATAGAATGGAGGTGTGTGAAGTTATAGAATGGATGTTTGTAAAGTAAAAATGAAGGTGTGTGAAGTCCCAGAATGGAGATGTGTCAAGTCAGAATTTACGTGTGTGAAGTCAAAGAATGGAGGTGTGTGAAGACATAGAATGGAGGTGTGTGAAGTCATAGAATGGAGATGCGTGAAGTCAGAATGGAGGTTTGTGAAGTCACAGAATTGAGGTGTGTGAACACAGAATGGAGGTGTGTGAAGTCAAAGAATGGAGGTGTTTGAAGTCATAGAATGGAGGCGTGTGAAGTCATAGAATGTGTGTTTGTGAAGTAAGATTGAAGATGTGTGAAGACATAGAATGGAGGTGTGTGAAGTCACAGAATGAAGCTTTGTGAAGTCATAGAATGGAAGTGTGTGAAGTCATGGAATGGACGTGTGTGAAGTCAGAATGGATGTGTGTTAAGTCACCGAATGGAGTTTTGTGAACTCAGTATGGAGGTGTGTGAAGTCATAGAATGGAGATTGGTGAAGTCATAGATGGAGGTGTGTGAGGTCATAGAATGGATGTTTCTGAAGTAAGAATGAAGCTGTGTGAAGTCATAGAATGAAGGTGGGTGAAGTCATAGAAAGGAGGTGTGGGCAGTCATAGAATGGAGGAGTGTGAAGTCATAGAGTGGAGGTGAGTGAAGTCACAGATTCGAGGTCTGTGAAGTCATAGATTGGAGGTGTGTGATGTCAGAATGGAGGTGTGCGAAGTCATAGAATAGAGGTTTGTGAAATCAGAATGGAGGTGTGTGAACTCATAGAATGGAGGTGTGTGACGTCACAATGGAGGTGTGTGAAGTCACAGAATGGAGTTGTGTGAATACATAAAATGGAGGTGTGTGAAGTCAGAATGGAATTTTGTGAAGTCACAGAATTGAGCTGTGTGAATTCAGAATGGAAGTGTGTGAAGTCATAGAATGGAGGTGTGTGAACTCATAGAATGGAGGTGTGTGTAGTCACAATGGAGGTGTGTGAAGTCATAAAATGGAGGTGTGTGAAGTCACAGAATGGAGGTGTGTGAAGTCATAGAATGGAGGTGTGTGAAGTCATAGAATGGGTGTTTGTGAAGTAAGAATGAAGGTGTGTGAAGTCATAGAATGGAGGTTTGTGAAGTCACAGAATGGAGGTGTGGGAAGTCACAGATTGCAGGAGTGTGAAGTCACAGAATGGAGGTGTGTGAACCCAGAATGGAGGTGTGTAAATTCACAGAATTGAGGTGTGTTAAGTCATAGAATGGAAGTGTGTGAAGTCATAGATTGGAGGTGTGTGAAGTCACAGAATGGACGTTATGAAGTCATAGAATGGAGGTGTGTGAAGTCACAGAATTGAGGTGTTTGAAGTCATATATTGGAGGTGTGTGAAATCAAAATGGATGTGTGAAGTCATAGAATGGAGGTGTGTGAAATCATAGAATGAGTGTGTGTGAGGTCATAGAATGGAGGTGTTTGAAGTCACAGAATAGATGTGTGTGAAGTCATAGAATGGAGGTGTGTGAAGTCAGAATTGAGGTGTGTGAAGTCACAGAATGGAGGTTTGTGAAGTCATAGAACGGAGGTGTGTGAATTCATACAATGGAGGTGTGTGAAGTCAGAATGGAATTTTGTGAAGTCACAGAATTGAGCTGTTTGAATTCAGAATGGAGGTGTGTGAAGTCATAGAATGGAGGTGTGTGAAGTCAGAATGGAGGTGTGTGAAGTCATAGAATGGAAGTGTGTGAAGTCACAGAATGGAGGTGTGTGAAGTCATAGAATGGAGGTGTGTGAAGTCATAGAATGGGTGTTTGTGAAGTAAGAATGAAGGTGTGTGAAGTCATAGAATGGAGGTGTGTGAATTCATACAATGGAGGTGTGTGAAGTCAGAATGGAATTTTGTGAAGTCACAGAATTGAGCTGTGTGAATTCAGAATGGAGGTGTGTGAAGTCATAGAATGGAGGTGTTTGAAGTCAGAATGGAGGTGTGTGAAGTCATGGAATGGAAGTGTGTGAAGTCACAGAATGGAGGTGTGTGAAGTCATAGAATGGAGGTGTGTGAAGTCATAGAATGGGTGTTTGTGAAGTAAGAATGAAGGTGTGTGAAGTCATAGAATGGATGTGTGTGAAGTCACAGAATGGAGGTGTGGGAAGTCACAGATTGCATGAGTGTGAAGTCACAGAATGGAGGTGTGTGAACCCAGAATGGAGGTGTGTAAAGTCACAGAATGGAGGTGTGTGAAGTTATAGAATGGAAGTGTGTGAAGTCATAGAATGGAGGTGTGTGACGTCAAAGAATGGACGGTATGAAGTCATAGAATGGAGGTGTGTGAAGTCACAGAATTGAGGTGTTTGAAGTCATATATTGGAGGTGTGTGAAATCAAAATGGACGTGTGAAATCATAGAATGGAGGTGTGTGAAATCATAGAATGAGGGTGTGTGAGGTCATAGAATGGAGGTGTGTGAAATCACAGAATGGAGTTGTGTGAAGTCGTAGAATGGAGGTGTGTGAAGTCATAGAATGGAAGTGTGTGAAGTCACAGATTGGAGGTGTGTGAAGTCACAGAAAGGAGGTATGAGAAGTCACACAATGGAGATGTGTGAACTCAGAATGGAGGTGTGTGAAGTCACAGAATGGGGGTGTGTGAAGAGATAGAATGGAGGTGTGTGAAGTCACAGAATGGAGGTGTGTGAAGTCAGAATGGAGGTGTGTGAAGTCATAGAATGGAGGTGTGTGAAGTCAGAATGGAGGTGTGAAGTCATAGAATGGGGTGTGTGAAGTCATAGAATGGAAGTGTATGAAGTCACACAATGGAGGTGTGTGAAGTCACAGAATGGAGGTGTGTGAACTCAGAATGGAGGTGTGTGAAGTCACAGTATGGAAGTGTGTGAAGTCATAGCATGGAGGTATGTGAAATCATAGAATGGAAGTGTGTGAAGTCATAGAATGGAGGTGTGTGAAATCATAGAATGAGGGTGTGTGAGGTCATAGAATGGAGGTTTGTGAAGTCACAGAATGGAGGTGTGTGAAATCATAGAATGAAGGTATGTGAAGTCATAGAATGGAAGTGTGTGAAGTCACAGAATGGAGGTGTGTGAAGTCACAGAATGGAGGTGTGTGAAATCACAGAATAGAGGTGTGTGAACTCAGAATGGAGGTGTGTGAAGTCAGAGAATGGAGGCGTGTGAAGTCATAGAATGGAAGTGTGTGAAGTCATAGAATGGAAGTGTGTGAAGTCAGAATTGAGGTGTGTGAAGTCACAGAATGGAGGTGTGTGAAGTCATAGAATGGAGGTGTGTGAATTCATACAATGGAGGTGTGTGAAGTCAGAATGGAATTTTGTGAAGTCACAGATTTGAGCTGTGTGGATTCAGAATGGAGGTGTGTGAAGTCATAGAAGGGAGGTGTGTGAAGTCAGATTGGAGGTGTGTGAAGTCATAGAATGGAGGTGTGTGAAGTCATAGTATGGGTTTTTGTGAAGTAAGAATGAAGGTGTGTGAAGTCATAGAATGGAGGTGTGTGAATTCATACAATGGAGGTGTGTGAAGTCAGAATGGAATTTTGTGAAGTCACAGAATTGAGCTGTGTGAATTCAGAATGGAGGTGTGTGAAGTCATAGAATGGAGGTGTGTGAAGTCAGATTGGAGGTGTGTGAAGTCATGGAATGGAAGTGTGTGAAGTCACAGAATGGAGGTGTGTGAAGTCATAGAATGGAGGTGTGTGAAGTCATAGAATGGGTGTTTGTGAAGTAAGAATGAAGGTGTGTGAAGTCATAGAATGGAGGTGTGTTAAGTCACAGAATGGAGGTGTGGGAAGTCACAGACTGCAGCAGTGTGAAGTCACAGAATGGAGGTGTGTGAACCCAGAATGGAGGTGTGTGAAGTCATAGAACGGAGGTGTGTGAAGTCAGATTGGAGGTGTGTGAAGTCATGGAATGGAAGTGTGTAAAGTCACAGAATGGAGGTGTGTGAAGTCATAGAATGGAAGTGTGTGAAGTCATAGAATGGAGGTGTGTGACGTCAAAGAATGGACGGTATGAAGTCATACAATGGAGGTGTGTGAAGTCACAGAATTGAGGTGTTTGAAGTCATATATTGGAGGTGTGTGAAATCAAAATGGATGTGTGACGTCATAGAATGGAGGTGTGTGAAATCATAGAATGAGGGTGTGTGAGGTCATAGAATGGAGGTGTGTGAAGTCACCTAATGGAGTTTTGTGAAGTCGTAGAATGGAGGTGTGAGAAGTCATAGAATGGAAGTGTGTGAAGTCACAGATTGGAGGTGTGTGAAGTCACAGAATGGAGGTGTGAGAAGTCACACAATGGAGATGTGTGAACTCAGAATGGAGGTGTGTGAAGTCACAGAATGGGGGTGTGTGAAGTAATAGAATGGAGGTGTGTGAAGTCACAGAATGGAGTTGTGTGAAGTCAGAATGGAGGTGTGTGAAGTCATAAATGGAGGTGAGTGAAGTCAGAATGGAGGTGTGAAGTCATAGAATGGAGGTGTGTGAAGTCACAGAATGGAGGTGTGTGAAATCATAGAATGGAGAAGTGAGAAGTCATAGAGTGGAGGTGAGTGAAGTCACATATTCGAGGACTGTGAAATCACAGAATGGAGGTGTGTGACGTCAGAATGTAGGTGTGTAGTCATCGATTGGAGATGGGTGAAGTCATAGAAAGGAGGTGTGGGAAGTCATAGAATGGAGGTGTGTGAAGTCAGAATGGAGGTGTGTGAAGTCACAGAATTGAGGTTGTGAACACAGAATGGAGGTGTGTGAAGTCAAAGAGTGGAGGTGTTTGAAGTCATAGAATGGAGGAGTGTGAAGTCATAGAGTGCATGTGAGTGAAATCACAGATTCGAGGTCTGTGAAGTCATAGAATGGAGGTGTGTGATGTCAGAATGGAGGTGTGCGAAGTCAGAGAATAGAGGTGTGTGAAGTCAGAATGGAGGTGTGTGAAGTCATAGATGGAGTTGTGTGAAGTCATAGTATGGAGGTGTGTGAAATCATAGAATAGAGTTTTGTGAAGGCACAGAATGGAGCTGTGTGAATTCAGAATGGAGGTGTGTGAAGACATAGAATGGAGATGTGTGAAGTCAGAATGGAGGTGTGTGAACTCATAGAATGGAGGTGTGTGAAGTCACAATGGAAGTGTGTGAAGTCATAGAATGGAGGTGTGTGAAGTCACAGAATGGAGGTGTGTGAAGTCATAGAATGGAGGTGTGTGAAGTTATAGAATGGATGTTTGTAAAGTAAAAATGAATGTGTGTGAAGTCATAAAATGGAGATGTGTGAAGTCAGAATGGAGGTGTGTGAAGTCACAGAATGGAGATGTGTCAAGTCAGAATTTAGGTGTGTGAAGTCAAAGAATGGAGGTGTGTGAAGACATAGAATGGAGGTGTGTGAAGTCATAGAATGGAGATGCGTGAAGCCAGAATGGAGGTGTGTGAAGTCACAGAATTGAGGTGTGGGAACACAGAATGGAGGTGTGTGAAGTCAAAGAATGGAGGTGTTTGAAGTCATAGAATGGAGGAGTGTGAAGTCATAGAATCTGTGTTTGTGAAGTAAGAATGAAGGTGTGTGAAGGCATAGAATGGAGGTGTGTGAAGTCACAGAATGGAGCTTTGTGAAGTCATAGAATGGAAGTGTGTGAAATCATAGAATGGACGTGTGTGAAGTCAGAATGGATGTGTGTTAAGTCACCGAATGGAGTTTTGTGAACTCAGTATGGAGGTGTGTGAAGTCATAGAATGGAGATTGGTGAAGTCATAGATGGAGGTGTGTGAGGTCATAGAATGGATGTTTCTGAAGTACGAATGAAGCTGTGTGAAGTCATAGAATGAAGGAGGGTGAAGTCATAGAAAGGAGGTGTGGGCAGTCATAGAATGGAGGAGTGTGAAGTCATAGAGTGGAGGTGAGTGAAGTCACAGATTCGAGGTCTGTGAAGTCATAGATTGGAGGTGTGTGATGTCAGAATGGAGGTGTGCGAAGTCATAGAATAGAGGTTTGTGAAGTCAGAATGGAGGTGTGTGAACTCATAGAATGGAGGTGTGTGACGTCACAATGGAGGTGTGTGAAGTCACAGAACGGAGGTGTGTGAAGTCATAGAATGGAAGTGTGTGAAGTCATAGAATGGAGGTGTGTGACGTCAAAGAATGGACGGTATGAAGTCATAGAATGGAGGTGTGTGAAGTCACAGAATTGAGGTGTTTGAAGTCATATATTGGAGGTGTGTGAAATCAAAATGGACGTGTGAAATCATAGAATGGAGGTGTGTGAAATCATAGAATGAGGGTGTGTGAGGTCATAGAATGGAGGTGTGTGAAATCACAGAATGGAGTTGTGTGAAGTCGTAGAATGGAGGTGTGTGAAGTCATAGAATGGAAGTGTGTGAAGTCACAGATTGGAGGTGTGTGAAGTCACAGAAAGGAGGTATGAGAAGTCACACAATGGAGATGTGTGAACTCAGAATGGAGGTGTGTGAAGTCACAGAATGGGGGTGTGTGAAGAGATAGAATGGAGGTGTGTGAAGTCACAGAATGGAGGTGTGTGAAGTCAGAATGGAGGTGTGTGAAGTCATAGAATGGAGGTGTGTGAAGTCAGAATGGAGGTGTGAAGTCATAGAATGGGGTGTGTGAAGTCATAGAATGGAAGTGTATGAAGTCACACAATGGAGGTGTGTGAAGTCACAGAATGGAGGTGTGTGAACTCAGAATGGAGGTGTGTGAAGTCACAGTATGGAAGTGTGTGAAGTCATAGCATGGAGGTATGTGAAATCATAGAATGGAAGTGTGTGAAGTCATAGAATGGAGGTGTGTGAAATCATAGAATGAGGGTGTGTGAGGTCATAGAATGGAGGTTTGTGAAGTCACAGAATGGAGGTGTGTGAAATCATAGAATGAAGGTATGTGAAGTCATAGAATGGAAGTGTGTGAAGTCACAGAATGGAGGTGTGTGAAGTCACAGAATGGAGGTGTGTGAAATCACAGAATAGAGGTGTGTGAACTCAGAATGGAGGTGTGTGAAGTCAGAGAATGGAGGCGTGTGAAGTCATAGAATGGAAGTGTGTGAAGTCATAGAATGGAAGTGTGTGAAGTCAGAATTGAGGTGTGTGAAGTCACAGAATGGAGGTTTGTGAAGTCATAGAATGGAGGTGTGTGAATTCATACAATGGAGGTGTGTGAAGTCAGAATGGAATTTTGTGAAGTCACAGATTTGAGCTGTGTGGATTCAGAATGGAGGTGTGTGAAGTCATAGAAGGGAGGTGTGTGAAGTCAGATTGGAGGTGTGTGAAGTCATAGAATGGAGGTGTGTGAAGTCATAGTATGGGTTTTTGTGAAGTAAGAATGAAGGTGTGTGAAGTCATAGAATGGAGGTGTGTGAATTCATACAATGGAGGTGTGTGAAGTCAGAATGGAATTTTGTGAAGTCACAGAATTGAGCTGTGTGAATTCAGAATGGAGGTGTGTGAAGTCATAGAATGGAGGTGTGTGAAGTCAGATTGGAGGTGTGTGAAGTCATGGAATGGAAGTGTGTGAAGTCACAGAATGGAGGTGTGTGAAGTCATAGAATGGAGGTGTGTGAAGTCATAGAATGGGTGTTTGTGAAGTAAGAATGAAGGTGTGTGAAGTCATAGAATGGAGGTGTGTTAAGTCACAGAATGGAGGTGTGGGAAGTCACAGACTGCAGCAGTGTGAAGTCACAGAATGGAGGTGTGTGAACCCAGAATGGAGGTGTGTGAAGTCATAGAACGGAGGTGTGTGAAGTCAGATTGGAGGTGTGTGAAGTCATGGAATGGAAGTGTGTAAAGTCACAGAATGGAGGTGTGTGAAGTCATAGAATGGAAGTGTGTGAAGTCATAGAATGGAGGTGTGTGACGTCAAAGAATGGACGGTATGAAGTCATACAATGGAGGTGTGTGAAGTCACAGAATTGAGGTGTTTGAAGTCATATATTGGAGGTGTGTGAAATCAAAATGGATGTGTGACGTCATAGAATGGAGGTGTGTGAAATCATAGAATGAGGGTGTGTGAGGTCATAGAATGGAGGTGTGTGAAGTCACCTAATGGAGTTTTGTGAAGTCGTAGAATGGAGGTGTGAGAAGTCATAGAATGGAAGTGTGTGAAGTCACAGATTGGAGGTGTGTGAAGTCACAGAATGGAGGTGTGAGAAGTCACACAATGGAGATGTGTGAACTCAGAATGGAGGTGTGTGAAGTCACAGAATGGGGGTGTGTGAAGTAATAGAATGGAGGTGTGTGAAGTCACAGAATGGAGTTGTGTGAAGTCAGAATGGAGGTGTGTGAAGTCATAAATGGAGGTGAGTGAAGTCAGAATGGAGGTGTGAAGTCATAGAATGGAGGTGTGTGAAGTCACAGAATGGAGGTGTGTGAAATCATAGAATGGAGAAGTGAGAAGTCATAGAGTGGAGGTGAGTGAAGTCACATATTCGAGGACTGTGAAATCACAGAATGGAGGTGTGTGACGTCAGAATGTAGGTGTGTAGTCATCGATTGGAGATGGGTGAAGTCATAGAAAGGAGGTGTGGGAAGTCATAGAATGGAGGTGTGTGAAGTCAGAATGGAGGTGTGTGAAGTCACAGAATTGAGGTGTGTGAACACAGAATGGAGGTGTGTGAAGTCAAAGAGTGGAGGTGTTTGAAGTCATAGAATGGAGGAGTGTGAAGTCATAGAGTGCATGTGAGTGAAATCACAGATTCGAGGTCTGTGAAGTCATAGAATGGAGGTGTGTGATGTCAGAATGGAGGTGTGCGAAGTCAGAGAATAGAGGTGTGTGAAGTCAGAATGGAGGTGTGTGAAGTCATAGATGGAGTTGTGTGAAGTCATAGTATGGAGGTGTGTGAAATCATAGAATAGAGTTTTGTGAAGGCACAGAATGGAGCTGTGTGAATTCAGAATGGAGGTGTGTGAAGACATAGAATGGAGATGTGTGAAGTCAGAATGGAGGTGTGTGAACTCATAGAATGGAGGTGTGTGAAGTCACAATGGAAGTGTGTGAAGTCATAGAATGGAGGTGTGTGAAGTCACAGAATGGAGGTGTGTGAAGTCATAGAATGGAGGTGTGTGAAGTTATAGAATGGATGTTTGTAAAGTAAAAATGAATGTGTGTGAAGTCATAAAATGGAGATGTGTGAAGTCAGAATGGAGGTGTGTGAAGTCACAGAATGGAGATGTGTCAAGTCAGAATTTAGGTGTGTGAAGTCAAAGAATGGAGGTGTGTGAAGACATAGAATGGAGGTGTGTGAAGTCATAGAATGGAGATGCGTGAAGCCAGAATGGAGGTGTGTGAAGTCACAGAATTGAGGTGTGGGAACACAGAATGGAGGTGTGTGAAGTCAAAGAATGGAGGTGTTTGAAGTCATAGAATGGAGGAGTGTGAAGTCATAGAATCTGTGTTTGTGAAGTAAGAATGAAGGTGTGTGAAGGCATAGAATGGAGGTGTGTGAAGTCACAGAATGGAGCTTTGTGAAGTCATAGAATGGAAGTGTGTGAAATCATAGAATGGACGTGTGTGAAGTCAGAATGGATGTGTGTTAAGTCACCGAATGGAGTTTTGTGAACTCAGTATGGAGGTGTGTGAAGTCATAGAATGGAGATTGGTGAAGTCATAGATGGAGGTGTGTGAGGTCATAGAATGGATGTTTCTGAAGTACGAATGAAGCTGTGTGAAGTCATAGAATGAAGGTGGGTGAAGTCATAGAAAGGAGGTGTGGGCAGTCATAGAATGGAGGAGTGTGAAGTCATAGAGTGGAGGTGAGTGAAGTCACAGATTCGAGGTCTGTGAAGTCATAGATTGGAGGTGTGTGATGTCAGAATGGAGGTGTGCGAAGTCATAGAATAGAGGTTTGTGAAGTCAGAATGGAGGTGTGTGAACTCATAGAATGGAGGTGTGTGACGTCACAATGGAGGTGTGTGAAGTCACAGAACGGAGGTGTGTGAATACATACAATGGAGGTGTGTGAAGTCAGAATGGAATTTTGTGAAGTCACAGAATTGAGCTGTGTGAATTCAGAATGGAGGTGTGTGAAGTCATAGAATGGAGGTATGTGAAGTCACAGAATGGAGGTGTGTGAAGTCATAGAATGGAGGTGTGTGAAGTTATAGAATGGATGTTTGTAAAGTAAAAATGAAGGTGTGTGAAGTCAGAGAATGGAGATGTGTGAAGTCAGAATGGAGGTGTGTGAAGTCCCAGAATGGAGATGTGTCAAGTCAGAATTTACGTGTGTGAAGTCAAAGAATGGAGGTGTGTGAAGACATAGAATGGAGGTGTGTGAAGTCATAGAATGGAGATGCGTGAAGTCAGAATGGAGGTTTGTGAAGTCACAGAATTGAGGTGTGTGAACACAGAATGGAGGTGTGTGAAGTCAAAGAATGGAGGTGTTTGAAGTCATAGAATGGAGGCGTGTGAAGTCATAGAATGTGTGTTTGTGAAGTAAGATTGAAGATGTGTGAAGACATAGAATGGAGGTGTGTGAAGTCACAGAATGAAGCTTTGTGAAGTCATAGAATGGAAGTGTGTGAAGTCATGGAATGGACGTGTGTGAAGTCAGAATGGATGTGTGTTAAGTCACCGAATGGAGTTTTGTGAACTCAGTATGGAGGTGTGTGAAGTCATAGAATGGAGATTGGTGAAGTCATAGATGGAGGTGTGTGAGGTCATAGAATGGATGTTTCTGAAGTAAGAATGAAGCTGTGTGAAGTCATAGAATGAAGGTGGGTGAAGTCATAGAAAGGAGGTGTGGGCAGTCATAGAATGGAGGAGTGTGAAGTCATAGAGTGGAGGTGAGTGAAGTCACAGATTCGAGGTCTGTGAAGTCATAGATTGGAGGTGTGTGATGTCAGAATGGAGGTGTGCGAAGTCATAGAATAGAGGTTTGTGAAGTCAGAATGGAGGTGTGTGAACTCATAGAATGGAGGTGTGTGACGTCACAATGGAGGTGTGTGAAGTCACAGAATGGAGTTGTGTGAATACATAAAATGGAGGTGTGTGAAGTCAGAATGGATTTTTGTGAAGTCACAGAATTGAGCTGTGTGAATTCAGAATGGAAGTGTGTGAAGTCATAGAATGGAGGTGTGTGAACTCATAGAATGGAGGTGTGTGTAGTCACAATGGAGGTGTGTGAAGTCATAAAATGGAGGTGTGTGAAGTCACAGAATGGAGGTGTGTGAAGTCATAGAATGGAGGTGTGTGAAGTCATAGAATGGGTGTTTGTGAAGTAAGAATGAAGGTGTGTGAAGTCATAGAATGGAGGTTTGTGAAGTCACAGAATGGAGGTGTGGGAAGTCACAGATTGCAGGAGTGTGAAGTCACAGAATGGAGGTGTGTGAACCCAGAATGGAGGTGTGTAAATTCACAGAATGGAGGTGTGTGAAGTCATAGAATGGAAGTGTGTGAAGTCATAGAATGGAGGTGTGTGAAGTCACAGAATGGACGTTATGAAGTCATAGAATGGAGGTGTGTGAAGTCACAGAATTGAGGTGTTTGAAGTCATATATTGGAGGTGTGTGAAATCAAAATGGATGTGTGAAGTCATAGAATGGAGGTGTGTGAAATCATAGAATGAGTGTGTGTGAGGTCATAGAATGGAGGTGTTTGAAGTCACAGAATAGATGTGTGTGAAGTCATAGAATGGAGGTGTGTGAAGTCATAGAATGGAAGTGTGTGAAGTCACAGATTGGAACTGTGTGAAGTCACAGAATCGAGGTGTGAGAAGTCACAGAATGGAGGTGTGTGAACTCAGAATGGAGGTGTGTGAAGTCACAGAATGGAGGTGTG
This sequence comes from Megascapheus bottae, assembly GCA_024803745.1. NCBI lineage: Eukaryota > Metazoa > Chordata > Mammalia > Rodentia > Geomyidae > Megascapheus > Megascapheus bottae. Next base: position 75,802 of record JANJXV010000426.1, read on the forward strand.
TGAAGTCATAGAATGGAAGTGTGTGAAGTCATAGAATGGAGGTGTGTGAAGTCAGAATGGAGGTGTGTGAAGTCACCGAATGGAGTTGTGTGAACTCAGAATGGAGGTGTGTGAAGTCACAGAATGGAGGTTTGTGAAGTCATAGAATGGAGGTGTGTGAAGTCATAGAATGGATGTTTCTGAAGTAAGAATTAAGGTGTGTGATGTCATAGAATGGAGGGATGTGAACTCATAGAATGGGGGTGTGTGAAGTCACAGAATGGAGGTGTGTGAAGTCAGAATGGAGGTGTGTAGTCATCGATTGGAGGTGGGTGAAGTCATAGAAAGGAGGTGTGGGAAGTCATAGAATGGAGGTGTGTGAAGTCAGAATGGAGGTGTGTGAAGTCACAGAATTGAGGTGTGTGAACACAGAATGGAGGTGTGTGAAGTCAAAGAGTGGAGGTGTTTGAAGTCATAGAATGGAGGAGTGTGAAGTCATAGAGTGCATGTGAGTGAAATCACAGATTCGAGGTCTGTGAAGTCATAGAATGTAGGTGTGTGATGTCAGAATGGAGGTGTGCGAAGTCAGAGAATAGAGGTGTGTGAAGTCAGAATGGAGGTGTGTGAAGTTATAGATGGAGTTGTGTGAAGTCATAGTATGGAGGTGTGTGAAATCATAGAATAGAGTTTTGTGAAGGCACAGAATGGAGCTGTGTGAATTCAGAATGGAGGTGTGTGAAGTCATAGAATGGAGGTGAGTGAAGTCAGAATGGAGGTGTGTGAACTCATAGAATGGAGGTGCGTGACGTCACAATGGAAGTGTGTGAAGTCATAGAATGGAGGTTTGTGAAGTCACAGAATGGACGTGTGTGAAGTCATAGAATGGAGGTGTGTGAAGTTATAGAATGGATGTTTGTAAAGTAAAAATGAAGGTGTGTGAAGTCATAGAATGGAGATGTGTGAAGTCAGAATGGAGGTGTGTGAAGTCACAGAATGGAGATGTGTCAAGTCAGAATTTAGGTGTGTGAAGTCAAAGAATGGAGGTGTGTGAAGACATAGAATGGAGGTGTGTGAAGTCATAGAATGTAGGTGCGTGAAGTCAGAATGGAGGTGTGTGAAGTCACAGAATTGAGGTGTGTGAACACAGAATGGAGGTGTGTGAAGTCAAAGAATGGAGGTGTTTGAAGTCATAGAATGGAGGAGTGTGAAGTCATAGAATGTGTGTTTGTGAAGTAAGAATGAAGGTGTGTGAAGGCATAGAATGGAGGTGTGTGAAATATCAGAATGGAGGTGTGTGAAGGCATAGAATGGAGGTGTGTGAAGTCACTGAATGGAGGTGTGTGAAGTCATAGAATGGAGGTGTGTGAAGTTATAGAATGGATGTTTGGAAAGTAAAAATGAAGGTGTGTGAAGTCATAGAATGGAGATGTGTGAAGTCAGAATGGAGGTGTGTGAAGTCACAGAATGGAGATGTGTCACATCAGAATTTAGGTGTGTGAAGTCAAACAATGGAGGTGTGTGAAGACATAGAATGGAGGTGTGTTTAATCATAGGATGGAGGTGTGTGAAGTCAGAATGGAGGTGTGTGAAGTCATAGAATGGAGGTGTGTGACGTCCCAATGGAAGTGTGTGAAGTCATAGAATGGAGGTGTGTGAAGTCACAGAATGGAGGTGTGTGAAGTCATAGAATGGAGGTGTGTGAAGTCACTGAATGGAGGTGTGTGAAGTCATAGAATGGAGGTGTGTGAAGTTATATAATGGATGTTTGTAAAGTAAAAATGAAGGTGTGTGAAGTCATAGAATGGAGATGTGTGAACTCAGAATGGAGGTGTGTGAAGTCAGAGAATGGAGATGTGTCAAGTCAGAATTTAGGTGTGTGAAGTCAAAGAATGGAGGTGTGTGAAGACATAGAATGGAGGTGTGTGAAGTCATAGAATGGAGGTGTGTGAAGTCAGAATGGAGGTGTGTGAAGTCACAGAATTGAGGTGTGTGAACACAGAATGGAGGTGTGTGAAGTCAAAGAATGGAGGTGTTTGAAGTCATAGAATGTAGGAATGTGAAGTCATAGAATGTATGTTTGTGAAGTAAGAATGAAGGTGTGTGAAGGCATAGAATGGAGGTGTGTGAAGGCATAGAATGGAGGTGGTTAAGTCATAGAATGGAGGTGTGTGAAGTCATATAATGGAGGTGTGTGAAGTCACAGAATGGAGGTGTGTGAAGTCAGAATGGAGGTGTGAAATCATAGAATGGAGTAGGGTGAAGTCATGGAAAGGAGGTGTGTGAAGTCATAGAATGGATGTGTGTGTAGTCATAGAATGGAGGTGTGTGAAGTCAGAATGGAGGTGTGTGAACTCATAGAATGGTAGTGTGTGTAGTCACAATGGAGGTGTGTGAAGTCATAGAATGTTGGTGTGTGAAGTCACAGAATGGACGTGTGTGAAGTCATAGAATGGAGGTGTGGGAAGTCATAGAATGGAGGTGTGTGAAGTCACAGAATTGAGGTGTGGGAAGTCACAGATTGGAGGTGTGTGAAGTCCCAGAATTGAGGTGTGTGAACTCAGTATGGAGGTGTGTAAAGTCACAAAATGGAGGTGTGTGAAGTCATAGAATGGAAGTATGTGAAGTCATAGAATGGAGGTGTGTGAAGTCACAGAATGGACGGTATGAAGTCATAGAATGGAGGTGTGTGAAGTCACAGAATTGAGGTGTTTGAAGTCATATATTGGAGGTGTATGAAATCAAAATGGATGTGTGAAGTCATAGAATAGAGGTGTGTGAAATCATAGAATGTGGGTGTGTGAGGTCATAGAATGGAGGTGTGTGAAGTCACAGAATGGAGGTGTGGGAAGTCACAGATTGCAGGAGTGTGAAGTCACAGAATGGAGGTGTGTGAACCCAGAATGGAGGTGTGTAAAGTCACAGAATGGAGGTGTGTGAAGTCGTAGAATGGATGTGTGTGAAGTCATAGAATGGAGGTGTGTGAAGTCACAGAATGGATGGTATGAAGTCATAGAATGGAGGTGTGTGAAGTCACAGAATTGAGGTGTTTGAAGTCATATATTGGAGGTGTGTGAAATCAAAATGGATGAGTGAAGTCATAGAATGGAGGTGTGTGAAATCATAGAATGAGGGTGTGTGAGGTCATAGAATGGAGGTGTGTGAAGTCACAGAATTGAGGTGTGTGAAGTCATAGAATGGAGGTGTGTGAAGTCATAGAATGGAAGTGTGTGAAGTCACAGATTGGAGCTCTGTGAAGTCACAGAATCGAGGTGTTAGAAGTCACAGAATGGAGGGGTGTGAACTCAGAATGGAGGTGTGTGAAGTTACAGAATGGAGGTGTGTGAAGTCCTACAATGGAAGTGTGTGAAGTCATAGAATGGAGGTGTGTGAAGTCAGAATGGAGGTGTGTGAAGTCACCGAATGGAGTTGTGTGAACTCAGAATGGAGGTGTGTGAAGTCACAGAATGGAGTTTTGTGAAGTCATAGAATGGAGGTGTGTGAAGTCATAGAATGGATGTTTCTGAAGTAAGAATGAAGGTGTGTGAAGTCAGAGAATGGAGGTATGTGAACTCATAGAATGGGGGTGTGTGAAGTCACAGAATGGAGGTGTGTGAAGTCAAAATGGAGGTGTGTAGTCATCGATTGGAGGTGGGTGAAGTCATAGAAAGGAGGTGTGGGAAGTCATAGAATGGAGGAGTGTGAAGTCATAGAGTGCATGTGAGTGAAATCACAGATTCAAGGTATGTGAAGTCATAGAATGGAGGTGAGTGATGTCAGAATGGAGGTGTGCGAAGTCATAGAATAGAGGTGTGTGAAGTCAGAATGGAGGTGTGTGAAGTCAGAGATGGAGTTGTGTGAAGTCATAGTATGGAGGTGTGTGAAATCATAGAATAGAGTTTTGTGAAGACACAGAATGGAGCTGTGTGAATTCAGAATGGAGGTGTGTGAAGTCATAGAATGGAGGTGTGTGAAGTCAGAATGGAGGTGTGTGAACTCATAGAATGGAGGTGTGTGACGTCACAATGGAAGTGTGTGAAGTCATAGAATGGAGGTGTGTGAAGTCACAGAATGGAGGTGTGTGAAGTCATAGAATGGAGGTGTGTGAAGTTATAGAATGGATGTTTGTAAAGTAAAAATGAAGGTGTGTGAAGTCATAAAATGGAGATGTGTGAATTCAGAATGGAGGTGTGTGAAGTCACAGAATGGAGATGTGTGAAGTCAGAATGGAGGTGTGAAGTCATAGAATGGAGGTGGATGAAGTCATAGAAATTAGGTGTGGGAAGTAATAGAATGGAGAAGTGTGAAGTCATACAGTGGAGGTGAGTGAAGTCACAGATTCGAGGTCTCTGAAGTCATAGAATGGAGGTGTGTGAAGTCAGAATGTAGGTGTTCGAAGTCATAGAATAGAGGTGTGTGAAATCAGAATGGAGGTGTGTGAAGTCATAGAATGGAGGTGTGTGAACTCATAGAATGGAGGTGTGTGACGTCACAATGGAAGTTTGTGAAGTCATAGAATGGAGGTGTGTGAAGTCACAGAATGGAGGTGTGTGAAATCATAGAATGGAGGTGTGTGAAGTCAGAATGGAGGTGTGTGAAGTCACAGAATGGAAGTGTGTGAACTCAGAATGGAGGTGTGTGCAATCATAGATGGAGGTGTGTGAAGTCATAGAATGGAGATATTTGAAATCATAGAATGGAGTTTTGTGAAGTCACAGAATGGAGTTGTGTGAGTCAGAATTGAGGTGTGTGAAGTCATAGAATGTAGATGTGTGAAGCCATAGAATGGAGTATTGTGAAGTCACCGAAGGGAGGTTTGTGAAGTCATAGAATGGAGGTATGAGAAATCAAATTAGAGGGGTGTGAAGTCGGAGAATGGACGTGTGTGAAGTCATAGAATGGAGGTGGGTGAAGTCATCGAATGGAGGTGTGTGAATTCAGATTGGAGGTGTGTGAAGTCATAGAATGGAGGTGTGTCAACTCAGAAAGGAGGTGTGTGAAGTCATAGAATGGAGGTGAGTGAAGTCATAGAATGGAGGTGTGTGAACACATAGAATGGATGTCTGTGACGTCACAATGGAAGTTTGTGAAGTCATGGAATGGAGGTGTGTGAAGTCACAGAATGTATGTTTGTGAAGTAAGAATGAAGGTGTGTGAAGGCATAGAATGGAGGTGTGTGAAGTCACAGAATGGAGGTGTGTGAAGGCATAGAATGGAGGTGGTTAAGTCACAGAATGGAGGTGTGTGAAGTCAGAATGGAGGTGTGAAATCATAGAATGGAGTTGGGTGAAGTCATGGAAAGGAGGTGTGTGAAGTCATAGAATGGATGTGTGTGTAGTCATAGAATGGAGGTGTGTGAAGTCAGAATGGAGGTGTGTGAACTCATAGAATGGTAGTGTGTGTAGTCACAATGGAGGTGTGTGAAGTCATAGAATGTTGGTGTGTGAAGTCACAGAATGGACGTGTGTGAAGTCATAGAATGGAGGTGTGGGAAGTCATAGAATGGAGGTGTGTGAAGTCACAGAATGGAGGTGTGGGAAGTCACAGATTGGAGGTGTGTGAAGTCCCAGAATTGAGGTGTGTGAACTCAGTATGGAGGTGTGTAAAGTCACAAAATGGAGGTGTGTGAAGTCATAGAATGGAAGTATGTGAAGTCATAGAATGGAGGTGTGTGAAGTCACAGAATGGATGGTATGAAGTCATAGAATGGAGGTGTGTGAAGTCACAGAATTGAGGTGTTTGAAGTCATATATTGGAGGTGTATGAAATGAAAATGGATGTGTGAAGTCATAGAATAGAGGTGTGTGAAATCATAGAATGTGGGTGTGTGAGGTCATAGAATGGAGGTGTGTGAAGTCACAGAATGGAGGTGTGGGAAGTCACAGATTGCAGGAGTGTGAAGTCACAGAATGGAGGTGTGTGAACCCAGAATGGAGGTGTGTAAAGTCACAGAATGGAGGTGTGTGAAGTCGTGGAATGTAAGTGTGTGAAGTCATAGAATGGAGGTGTGTGAAGTCACAGAATGGACGGTATGAAGTCATAGAATGGAGGTGTGTGAAGTCACAGAATTGAGGTGTTTGAAGTCAAATATTGGAGGTGTGTGAAATCAAAATGGATGAGTGAAGTCATACAATGGAGGTGTGTGAAATCATAGAATGAGGGTGTGTGAGGTCATAGAATGGAGGTGTGTGAAGTCACAGAATTGAGGTGTGTGAAGTCATAGAATGGAGGTGTGTGAAGTCATAGAATGGAAGTGTGTGAAGTCACAGATTGGAGCTGTGTGAAGTCACAGAATCGAGGTGTTAGAAGTCACAGAATGGAGGGGTGTGAACTCAGAATGGAGGCGTGTGAAGTCACAGAATGGAGGTGTGTGAAGTCCTACAATGGAAGTGTGTGAAGTCATAGAATGGAGGTGTGTGAAGTCAGAATGGAGGTGTGTGAAGTCACCGAATGGAGTTGTGTGAACTCAGAATGGAGGTGTGTGAAGTCACAGAATGGAGTTTTGTGAAGTCATAGAATGAAGGTTTGTGAAGTCATAGAATGGATATTTCTGAAGTAAGAATGAAGGTGTGTGAAGTCAGAGAATGGAGGTATGTGAACTCATAGAATGGGGGTGTGTGAAGTCACAGAATGGAGGTGTGTGAAGTCAAAATGGAGGTGTGTAGTCATCGATTGGAGGTGGGTGAAGTCATAGAAAGGAGGTGTGGGAAGTCATAGAATGGAGGAGTGTGAAGTCATAGAGTGCATGTGAGTGAAATCACAGATTCAAGGTCTGTGAAGTCATAGAATGGAGGTGTGTGATGTCAGAATGGAGGTGTGCGAAGTCATAGAATAGAGGTGTGTGAAGTCAGAATGGAGGTGTGTGAAGTCATAGATGGAGTTGTGTGAAGTCATAGTATGGAGGTGTGTGAAATAATAGAATAGAGTTTTGTGAAGGCAAAGAATGGAGCTGTGTGAATTCAGAATGGAGGTGTGTGAAGTCATACGATGGTGGTGTGTGAAGTCAGAATGGAGGTGTGTGAAGTCATAGAATGGATGTGTGTGACGTCACAATGGAAGTGTGTGAAGTCATAGAATGGAGGTGTGTGAAGTCACAGAATGGAGGTGTGTGAAGTCATAGAATGGAGGTGTGTGAAGTTATAGAATGGATGTTTGTAAAGTAAAAATGAAGGTGTGTGAAGTCATAAAATGGAGATGTGTGAAGTCAGAATGGAGGTGTGTGAAGTCACAGAATGGAGATGTGTGAAGTCAGAATGGAGGTGTGAAGTCATAGAATGGAGGTGGATGTAGTCATAGAAATTAGGTGTGGGAAGTCATAGAATGGAGAAGTGTGAAGTCATAGAGTGGAGGTGAGTGAAGTCACAGATTCGAGGTCTGTGAAGTCATAGAATGGAGGTGTGTGAAGTCAGAATGTAGGTGTTCGAAGTCATAGAATAGAGGTGTGTGAAATCAGAATGGAGGTGTGTGAAGTCATAGAATGGAGGTGTGTGAACTCATAGAATGGAGGTGTGTGACGTCACAATGGAAGTTTGTGAAGTCATAAAATGGAGGTGTGTGAAGTCACAGAATGGAGGTGTGTGAAATCATACAATGGAGGTGTGTGAAGTCAGAATGGAGGTGTGTGAAGTCACAGAATGGAGGTGTGTGAACTCAGAATGGAGGTGTGTGCAATCATAGATGGAGGTGTGTGAAGTCATAGAATGGAGATATTTGAAATCATAGAATGGAGTTTTGTGAAGTCACAGAATGGAGTTGTGTGAGTCAGAATTGAGGTGTGTGAAGTCATAGAATGTAGATGTGTGAAGCCATAGAATGGAGTATTGTGAAGTCAACGAAGGGAGGTTTGTGAAGTCATAGAATGGAGGTATGAGAAATCAAATTAGAGGGGTGTGAAGTCGGAGAATGGAGGTGTGTGAAGTCATAGAATGGAGGTGGGTGAAGTCATCGAATGGAGGTGTGTGAATTCAGATTGGAGGTGTGTGAAGTCATAGAATGGAGGTGTGTCAACTCAGAAAGGAGGTGTGTGAAGTCATAGAATGGAGGTGAGTGAAGTCATAGAATGGAGGTGTGTGAACACATAGAATGGATGTCTGTGACGTCACAATGGAAGTTTGTGAAGTCATGGAATGGAGGTGTGTGAAGTCACAGAATGGAGGTGTGTGAAGTCAGAATGGCGGTGTGAAGTCATAGAATGGAGGTGGGTGAAGTCATAAAAATTAGGTGTGTGAAGTCATAGAATGGAGGTGTGTGAACTCATAGAATGGAGGTGTGTGACATCACAATGGAAGTTTGTGAAGTCATAGAATGGAGGTGTATGAAGTCACAGAATGGAGGTGTGTGAAGTCATACAATGGAGGTGTGTGAAGTCAGAATGGAGGTGTGTGAAGTCACCGAATGTAGGTGTGTGAACTCATAATGGAGGTGTGTGAAGTCATAGATGGAGGTGTGTGAAGTCATAGTATGGAGATATGTAAAATCATAGAATGGAGTTTTGTGAAGTCACAGAATGGAGTTGTGTGAGTTAGAATTGAGGTGTGTGAAGTCATAGAATGTAGATGTGTGAAGTCATAGAATGGAGTATTGTGAAGTCAACGAAGGGAGGTTTGTGAAGTCATAGAATGGAGGTATGAGAAATCAAATTAGAGGGGTGTGAAGTCGTAGAATGGAGGTGTGTGAAGTCATAGAATGGAGGTGGGTGAAGTCATAGAATGGAGGTGTGTGAAGTCACTGAATGGACGAGTTTAAATTTATGGAATGGAGGTGTGTGAAGTCAGAGAATTGAGCAGTTTGAAGTCATATATTGGAGGTGGGTGAAGTCAAAATGGATGTGTGAAGTCATAGAATGTAGGTGTGTGAAGTCATAGAATGGAGGTGTGTGAAGTCACAGAATGGAGGTGTGTGAACTCAGAATGGAGGTGTGTGAAGTCACAGAATGGAGCTTTGTGAAGTCATAGAATGGAAGTGTGTGAAGACATAGAATGGACGTGTGTGAAGACAGAATGGATGTGTGTTAAGTCACCGAATGGACTTCTGTGAACTCAGTATGGAGGTGTGTGAAGTCACAGAATGGAGATTGGTGAAGTCATAGATGGAGGTGTGTGAGGTCATAGAATGGATGTTTTTGAAGTAAGAATGAAGCAGTGTGAAGTCATAGAATGAAGGTGGGTGAAGTCATAGAAAGGAGGTGTGGGCAGTCATAGAATGGAGGAGTGTGAAGTCATAGAGTGGAGGGGAGTGAAGTCACAGATTCGAGGTCTGTGAAGTCATAGATTGGAGGTGTGTGATGTCAGAATGGAGGTGTGCGAAGTCATAGAATAGAGGTTTGTGAAGTCAGAATGGAGGTGTGTGAACTCATAGAATGGAGGTGTGTGACGTCACAATGGAGGTGTGTGGAGTCACAGAATGGAGGTGTGTGAATACATAAAATGGAGGTGTGTGAAGTCACAATGGAATTTTGTGAAGTCACAGAATTGAGCTGTGTGAATTCAGAATGGAGGTGTGTGAAGTCATAGAATGGAGGTGTGTGAAGTCAGAATGGAGGTGTGTGAACTCATAGAATGGAGGTGTGTGTAGTCACAATGGAGGTGTGTGAAGTCATAAAATGGAGGTTTGTGAAGTCACAGAATGGACGGTATGAATTCACAGAATGGAGGTGTGTGAAGTCACAGAATTGAGGTGTTTGAAGTCATATATTGGAGGTGTGTGAAATCAAAATGGATGTGTGAAGTCACAGATTGGAGCTGTGTGAAGTCACAGAATCGAGGTGTGAGAAGTCACAGAATGGAGGTGTGTGAACTCAGAATGGAGGTGTGTGAAGTCACAGAATGGAGGTGTGTGAAGTCATAGAATGGAAGTGTGTGAAGTCATAGAATGGAGGTGTGTGAAGTCAGAATGGAGGTGTGTGAAGTCACCGAATGGAGTTGTGTGAACTCAGAATGGAGGTGTGTGAAGTCACAGAATGGAGGTTTGTGAAGTCATACAATGGAGGTGTGTGAAGTCATAGAATGGATGTTTCTGAAGTAAGAATGAAGATGTGTGAAGTCATAGAATGGAGGTATGTGAACTCATAGAATGGGGGTGTGTGAAGTCACAGAATGGAGGTGTGTGAAGTCAGAATGGAGGTGTGTAGTCATCGATTGGAGGTGGGTGAAGTCATAGAAAAGAGGTGTGGGAAGTCATAGAATGGAGGTGTGTGAAGTCAGAATGGAGGTGTGTGAAGTCACAGAATTGAGGTGTGTGAACACAGAATGGAGGTGTGTGAAGTCAAAGAGTGGAGGTGTTTGAAGTCATAGAATGGAGGAGTGTGAAGTCATAGAGTGCATGTGAGTGAAATCACAGATTCGAGGTCTGTGAAGTCATAGAATGGAGGTGTGTGATGTCAGAATGGAGGTGTGCGAAGTCAGAGAATAGAGGTGTGTGAAGTCAGAATGGAGGTGTGTGAAGTCATAGATGGAGTTGTGTGAAGTCATAGTATGGAGGTGTGTGAAATCATAGAATAGAGTTTTGTGAAGGCACAGAATGGAGCTCTGTGAATTCAGAATGGAGGTGTGTGAAGTCATAGAATGGAGATGTGTGAAGTCAGAATGGAGGTGTGTTAACTCATAGAATGGAGGTGTGTGACATCACAATGGAAGTGTGTGAAGTCATAGAATGGAGGTGTGTGAAGTCACAGAATGGAGGTGTGTGAAGTCATAGAATGGAGGTGTGTGAAGTTATAGAATGGATGTTTGTAAAGTAAAAATGAAGGTGTGTGAAGTCATAAAATGGAGATGTGTGAAGTCAGAATGGAGGTGTGTGAAGTCACAGAATGGAGATGTGTCAAGTCAGAATTTAGGTGTGTGAAGTCAAAGAATGGAGGTGTGTGAAGACATAGAATGGAGGTGTGTGAAGTCATAGAATGGAGATGCGTGAAGTCAGAATGGAGGTGTGTGAAGTCACAGAATTGAGGTGTGTGAACACAGAATGGAGGTGTGTGAAGTCAAAGAATGGAGGTGTTTGAAGTCATAGAATGGAGGAGTGTGAAGTCATAGAATGTGTGTTTGTGAAGGAAGAATGAAGGTGTGTGAAGGCATAGAATGGAGGTGTGTGAAGTCACAGAATGGAGCTTTGTGAAGTCATAGAATGGAAGTGTGTGAAGTCATAGAATGGACGTGTGTGAAGTCAGAATGGATGTGTGTTAAGTCACCGAATGGAGTTTTGTGAGCTCAGTATGGAGGTGTGTGAAGTCATAGAATGGAGATTGGTGAAGTCATAGATGGAGGTGTGTGAGGTCATAGAGTGGATGTTTCTGAAGTACGAATGAAGCTGTGTGAAGTCATAGAATGAAGGTGGGTGAAGTCATAGAAAGGAGGTGTGGGCAGTCATAGAATGGAGGAGTGTGAAGTCATAGATTGGAGGTGAGTGAAGTCACAGATTCGAGGTCTTTGAAGTCATAGATTGGAGGTGTGTGATGTCAGAATGGAGGTGTGCGAAGTCATAGAATAGAGGTTTGTGAAGTCAGAATGGAGGTGTGTGAACTCATAGAATGGAGGTGTGTGACGTCACAATGGAGGTGTGTGAAGTCACAGAATGGAGGTGTGTGAATACATACAATGGAGGTGTGTGAAGTCAGAATGGAATTTTGTGAAGTCACAGAATTGAGCTGTGTGAATTCAGAATGGAGGTGTGTGAAGTCATAGAATGGAGGTGTGTGAAGTCACAGAATGGAGGTGTGTGAAGTCATAGAATGGAGGTGTGTGAAGTTATAGAATGGATGTTTGTAAAGTAAAAATGAAGGTGTGTGAAGTCATAAAATGGAGATGTGTGAAGTCAGAATGGAGGTGTGTGAAGTCACAGAATGGAGATGTGTCAAGTCAGAATTTAGGTGTGTGAAGTCAAAGAATGGAGGTGTGTGAAGACATAGAATGGAGGTGTGTGAAGTCATAGAATGGAGATGCGTGAAGTCAGAATGGAGGTTTGTGAAGTCACAGAATTGAGGTGTGTGGACACAGAATGGAGGTGTGTGAAGTCAAAGAATGGAGGTGTTTGAAGTCATAGAATGGAGGAGTGTGAAGTCATAGAATGTGTGTTTGTGAAGTAAGAATGAAGGTGTGTGAAGACATAGAATGGAGGTGTGTGAAGTCTCAGAATGAAGCTTTGTGAAGTCATAGAATGGAAGTGTGTGAAGTCATAGAATGGACGTGTGTGAAGTCAGAATGGATGTGTGTTAAGTCACCGAATGGAGTTTTGTGAACTCAGTATGGAGGTGTGTGAAGTCATAGAATGGAGATTGGTGAAGTCATAGATGGAGGTGTGTGAGGTCATAGAATGGATGTTTCTGAAGTAAGAATGAAGCTTTGTGAAGTCATAGAATGAAGGTGGGTGAAGTCATAGAAAGGAGTTGTGGGCAGTCATAGAATGGAGGAGTGTGAAGTCATAGAATGGATGTTTCTCAAGTAAGAATGAAGGTGTGTGATGTCATAGAATGGAGGTATGTGAACTCATAGAATGGGGGTGTGTGAAGTCACAGAATGGAGGTGTGTGAAGTCAGAATGGAGGTGTGTAGTCATCGATTGGAGGTGGGTGAAGTCATAGAAAGGAGGTGTGGGAAGTCATAGAATGGAGGTGTGTGAAGTCAGAATTGAGGTGTGTGAAGTCACAGAATTGAGGTGTGTGAACAGAGAATGGAGGTGTGTGAAGTCAAAGAGTGGAGGTGTTTGAAGTCATAGAATGGAGGAGTGTGAAGTCATAGAGTGCATGTGAGTGAAATCACAGATTCGAGGTCTGTGAAGTCATAGAATGGAGGTGTGTGATGTCAGAATGGAGGTGTGCGAAGTCAGAGAATAGAGGTGTGTGAAGTCAGAATGGAGGTGTGTGAAGTCATAGATGGAGTTGTGTGAAGTCAAAGTATGGAGGTGTGTGAAATCATAGAATAGAGTTTTGTGAAGGCACAGAATGGAGCTGTGTGAATTCAGAATGGAGGTGTGTGAAGTCATAGAATGGAGGTGTGTGAAGTCAGAATGGAGGTGTGTGAACTCATAGAATGGAGGTGTGTGACGTCACAATGGAAGTGTGTGAAGTCATAGAATGGAGGTTTGTGAAGTCACAGAATGGAGGTGTGTGAAGTCATAGAATGGAGGTGTGTGAAGTTATAGAATGGATGTTTGTAAAGTAAAAATGAAGGTGTGTGAAGTCATAGAATGGAGATGTGTGAAGTCAGAATGGAGGTGTGTGAAGTCACAGAATGGAGATGTGTCAAGTCAGAATTTAGGTGTGTGAAGTCAAAGAATGGAGGTGTGTGAAGACATAGAATGGAGGTGTGTGAAGTCATAGAATGGAGGTGCGTGAAATCAGAATGGAGGTGTGTGAAGTCACAGAATTGAGGTGTGTGAACACAGAATGGAGGTGTGTGAAGTCAAAGAATGGAGGTGTTTGAAGTCATAGAATGGAGGAGTGTGAAGTCATAGAATGTGTGTTTGTGAAGTAAGAATGAAGGTGTGTGAAGGCATATAATGGAGGTGTGTGAAATCACAGAATGGAGGTGTGTGAAGGCATAGAATGGAGGTGTGTGAAGTCACTGAATGGAGGTGTGTGAAGTCATAGAATGGAGGTGTGTGAAGTTATAGAATGGATGTTTGTAAAGTAAAAATGAAGGTGTGTGAAGTCATAGAATGGAGATGTGTGAAGTCAGAATGGAGGTGTGTGAAGTCACAGAATGGAGATGTGTCACATCAGAATTTAGGTGTGTGAAGACAAAGAATGGAGGTGTGTGAAGACATAGAATGGAGGTGTGTGAAGTCATAGAATGGAGGTGTGTGAAGTCAGAATGGAGGTGTGTGAAGTCATAGAATGGAGGTGTGTGACGTCACAATGGAAGTGTGTGAAGTCATAGAATGGAGGTGTGTGAAGTCACAGAATGGAGGTGTGTGAAGTCATAGAATGGAGGTGTGTGAAGTCACTGAATGGAGGTGTGTGAAGTCATAGAATGGAGGTGTGTGAAGTTATAGAATGGATGTTTGTAAAGTAAAAATGAAGGTGTGTGAAGTCATAGAATGGAGATGTGTGAAGTCAGAATGGAGGTGTGTGAAGTCAGAGAATGGAGATGTGTCACATCAGAATTTAGGTGTGTGAAGTCAAAAAATGGAGGTGTGTGAAGACATATAATGGAGGTGTGTGAAGTCATAGAATGGAGGTGTGTGAAGTCAGAATGGAGGTGTGTGAAGTCACAGAATTGAGGTGTGTGAACACAGAATGGAGGTGTGTGAAGTCAAAGAATGGAGGTGTTTGAAGTCATAGAATGGAGGAGTGTGAAGTCATAGAATGTATGTTTGTGAAGTAAGAATGAAGGTGTGTGAAGGCATAGAATGGAGGTGTGTGAAGTCACAGAATGGAGGTGTGTGAAGGCATAGAATGGAGGTGGTTAAGTCATAGAATGGAGGTGTGAGAAGTCATATAATGGAGGTGTGTGAAGTCACAGAATGGAGGTGTGTGAAGTCAGAATGGAGGTGTGAAGTCATAGAATGGAGTTGGGTGAAGTCATGGAAAGGAAGTGTGTGAAGTCATAGAATGGATGTGTGTGTAGTCATAGAATGGAGGTGTGTGAAGTCAGAATGGAGGTGTGTGAACTCATAGAATGGTAGTGTGTGTAGTCACAATGGAGGTGTGTGAAGTCATAGAATGTTGGTGTGTGAAGTCACAGAATGGACGTGTGTGAAGTCATAGAATGGAGGTGTGGGAAGTCATAGAATGGAGGTGTGTGAAGTCACAGAATGGAGGTGTGTGAAGTCACAGATTGGAGGTGTGTGAAGTCCCAGAATTGAGGTGTGTGAACTCAGTATGGAGGTGTGTAAAGTCACAAAATGGAGGTGTGTGAAGTCATAGAATGGAAGTATGTGAAGTCATAGAATGGAGGTGTGTGAAGTCACAGAATGGACGGTATGAAGTCATAGAATGGAGGTATGTGAAGTCACAGAATTGAGGTGTTTGAAGTCATATATTGGAGGTGTATGAAATCAAAATGGATGTGTGAAGTCATAGAATGGAGGTGTGTGAAATCATAGAATGTGGGTGTGTGAGGTCATAGAATGGAGGTGTGTGAAGTCACAGGATGGAGGTGTGGGAAGTCACAGATTGCAGGAGTGTGAAGTCACAGAATGGAGGTGTGTGAACCCAGAATGGAGGTGTGTAAAGTCACAGAATGGAGGTGTGTGAAGTCACAGAATGGACGGTATGAAGTCATAGAATGGAGGTGTGTGAAGTCACAGAATTGAGGTGTTTGAAGTCATATATTGGAGGTGTGTGAAATCAAAATGGATGAGTGAAGTCATAGAATGGAGGTGTGTGAAATCATAGAATGAGGGTGTGTGAGGTCATAGAATGGAGGTGTGTGAAGTCACAGAATGGAAGTGTGTGAAGTCACAGATTGGAGCTGTGTGAAGTCACAGAATCGAGGTGTTAGAAGTCACAGAATGGAGGGGTGTGAACTCAAAATGGAGGTGTGTGAAGTCACAGAATGGAGGTGTGTGAAGTCATACAATGGAAGTGTGTGAAGTCATAGAATGGAGGTGTGTGAACTCAGAATGGAGGTGTGTGAAGTCACCGAATGCAGTTGTGTGAACTCAGAATGGAGGTGTGTGAAGTCACAGAATGGAGTTTTGTGAAGTCATAGAATGGAGGTGTGTGAAGTCATAGAATGGATGTTTCTGAAGTAAGAATGAAGGTGTGTGAAGTCAGAGAATGGAGGTATGTGAACTCATAGAATGGGGGTTTGTGAAGTCACAGAATGGATGTGTGTGAAGTCATAGAATGGAGGTGTGTGAAGTCATAGAATGGAAGTGTGTGAAGTCACAGATTGGAGCTGTGTGAAGTCACAGAATCGAGGTGTTAGAAGTCACAGAATGGAGGGGTGTGAACTCAAAATGGAGGTGTGTGAAGTCACAGAATGGAGGTGTGTGAAGTCATACAATGGAAGTGTGTGAAGTCATAGAATGGAGGTGTGTGAACTCAGAATGGAGGTGTGTGAAGTCACCGAATGCAGTTGTGTGAACTCAGAATGGAGGTGTGTGAAGTCACAGAATGGAGTTTTGTGAAGTCATAGAATGGAGGTGTGTGAAGTCATAGAATGGATGTTTCTGAAGTAAGAATGAAGGTGTGTGAAGTCAGAGAATGGAGGTATGTGAACTCATAGAATGGGGGTTTGTGAAGTCACAGAATGGAGGTGTGTGAAGTCAAAATGGAGGTGTGTAGTCATCGATTGGAAGTGGGTGAAGTCATAGAAAGGAGGTGTGGGAAGTCATAGAATGGAGGAGTGTGAAGTCATAGAGTGCATGTGAGTGAAATCACAGATTCGAGGTCTGTGAAGTCATAGAATGGAGGTGTGTGATGTCAGAATGGAGGTGTGCGAAGTCATAGAATAGAGGTGTGTGAAGTCAGAATGGAGGTGTGTGAAGTCATAGATGGAGTTGTGTGAAGTCATAGTATGGAGGTGTGTGAAATCATAGAATAGAGTTTTGTGAAGGCACAGAATGGAGCTGTGTGAATTCAGAATGGAGGTGTGTGAAGTCATAGAATGGAGGTGTGTGAAGTCAGAATGGAGGTGTGTGAACTCATAGAATGGAGGTGTGTGACGTCACAATGGAAGTGTGTGAAGTCATAGAATGGAGGTGTGTGAAGTCACAGAATGGAGGTTGTGAAGTCATAGAATGGAGGTGTGTGAAGTTATAGAATGGATGTTTGTAAAGTAAAAATGAAGGTGTATGAAGTCATAAAATGGAGATGTGTGAAGTCAGAATGGAGGTGTGTGAAGTCACAGAATGGAGATGTGTCAAGTCAGAATTTAGGTGTGTGAAGTCAAAGAATGGAGGTGTGTGAAGACATAGAATGGATGTGTGTGAAGTCATAGAATGGAGGGGCGTGAAGTCAGAATGGAGGTGTGTGAAGTCACAGAATTGAGGTGTGTGAACACAGAATGGAGGTGTGTGAAGTCAAAAATGGAGGTGTTTGAAGTCATGGAATGGAGGAGTGTGAAGTCATAGAATGTGTGTTTGTGAAGTAAGAATGAAGGTGTGTGAAGACATAGAATGGAGGTGTGTGAAGTCACAGAATGGAGCTTTGTGAAGTCATAGAATGGAAGTGTGTGAAGTCATAGAATGGACGTGTGTGAAGTCAGAATGGATGTGTGTTAAGTCACCAAATGGAGTTTTGTGAACTCAGTATGGAGGTGTGTGAAGTCATAGAATGGAGATTGGTGAAGTCATAGATGGAGGTGTGTGAGGTCATAGAATGGATGTTTCTGAAGTAAGAATGAAGCTGTGTGAAGTCATAGAATGAAGGTGGGTGAAGTCATAGAAAGGAGGTGTGGGCAGTCAAAAATGGAGGAGTGTGAAGTGATAGAGTGGAGGTGAGTGAAGTCACAGATTCGAGGTCTGTGAAGTCATAGATTGGAGGTGTGTGATGTCAGAATGGAGGTGTGCGAAGTCATAGAATAGAGGTTTGTGAAGTCAGAATGGAGGTGTGTGAACTCATAGAATGGAGGTGTGTGACATCACAATGGAGGTGTGTGAAGTCACAGCATGGAGGTGTGTGAATACATACAATGGAGGTGTGTGAAGTTAGAATGGAATTTTGTGAAGTCACAGAATTGAGCTGTGTGAATTCAGAATGGAGGTGTGTGAAGTCATGGAATGGAGGTGTGTGAACTCATAGAATGGAGGTGTGTGTAGTCACAATGGAGGTGTGTGAAGTCATAAAATGGAGGTGTGTGAAGTCACAGAATGGAGGTGTGTGAAGTCATAGAATGGAGGTGTGTGAAGTCATAGAATGGGTGTTTGTGAAGTAAGAATGAAGGTGTGTGAAGTCATAGAATGGAGGTTTGTGAAGTCACAGAGTGGAGGTGTGGGAAGTCACAGATTGCAGGAGTGTGAAGTCACAGAATGGAGGTGTGTGAACCCAGAATGGAGGTGTGTAAAGTCACAGAATGGAGGTGTGTGAAGTAATAGAATGGAAGTGTGTGAAGTCATAGAATGGAGGTGTGTGAAGTGACAGAATGGACGGTATGAAGTCATAGAATGGAGGTGTGTGAAGTCACAGAATTGAGGTGTTTGAAGTCATATATTGGAGGTGTGTGAAATCAAAATGGATGTGTGAAGTCATAGAATGGAGGTGTGTGAAATCATAGAATGAGTGTCTGTGAGGTCATAGAATGGAGGTGTTGAAGTCACAGAATGGATGTGTGTGAAGTCATAGAATGGAGGTGTGTGAAGTCATAGAATGGAAGTGTGTGAAGTCACAGATTGGAGCTGTGTGAAGTCACAGAATCGAGGTGTGAGAAGTCACAGAATGGAGGTGTGTGAACTCAGAATGGAGGTGTGTGAAGTCACAGAATGGAGGTGTGTGAAGTCATAGAATGGAAGTGTGTGAAGTCATAGAGTGGAGGTGTGTGAAGTCAGAATGGAGGTGTGTGAAGTTACTGAATGGAGTTGTGTGAACTCAGAATGGAGGTGTGTGAAGTCACAGAATGGAGGTTTGTGAAGTCATAGAATGGAGGTGTGTGAAGAAATAAAATGGATGTTTCTGAAGTAAGAATGAAGGTGTGTGATGTCATAGAATGGAGGGATGTGAACTCATAGAATGGGGGTGTGTGAAGTCACAGAATGGAGGTGTGTGAAGTCAGAATGGAGGTGTGTAGTCATCGATTGGAGGTGGGTGAAGTCATAGAAAGGAGGTGTGGGAAGTCATAGAATGGAGGTGTGTGAAGTAAGAATGGAGGTGTGTGAAGTCACAGAATTGAGGTGTGTGAACACAGAATGGAGGTGTGTGAAGTCAAAGAGTGGAGGTGTTTGAAGTCATAGAATGGAGGAGTGTGAACTCATAGAGTGCATGTGAGTGAAATCACAGATTCGAGGTCTGTGAAGTCATAGAATGGAGGTGTGTGATGTCAGAATGGAGGTGTGCGAAGTCATAGAAAAGAGGTGTGTGAAGTCAGAATGGAGGTGTGTGAAGTCATAGATGGAGTTGTGTGAAGTCATAGTATGGAGGTGTGTGAAATCATAGAATAGAGTTTTGTGAAGGCACAGAATGGAGCTGTGTGAATTCAGAATGGAGGTGTGTGAAGTCATAGAATGGAGGTGTGTGAAGTCAGAATGGAGGTGTGTGAACTCATAGAATGGAGGTGTGTGACGTCACAATGGAAGTGTGTGAAGTCATAGAATGGAGGTTTGTGAAGTCACAGAATGGAGGTGTGTGAAGTCATAGAATGGGTGTTTGTGAAGTAAGAATGAAGGTGTGTGAAGTTATAGAATGGAGGTTTGTGAAGTCACAGAGTGGAGGTGTGGGAAGTCACAGATTGCAGGAGTGTGAAGTCACAGAATGGAGGTGTGTGAACCCAGAATGGAGGTGTGTAAAGTCACAGAATGGAGGTGTGTGAAGTAATAGAATGGAGGTGTGTGAAGTCATAGAATGGAGGTGTGTGAAGTCACAGAATGGACGGTATGAAGTCATAGAATTTAGGTGTGTGAAGTCACAGAATTGAGGTGTTTGAAGTCATATATTGGAGGTGTGTGAAATCAAAATGGATGTGTGAAGTCATAGAATGGAGGTGTGTGAAATCATAGAATGAGTGTGTGTGAGGTCATAGAATGGAGGTGTTGAAGTCACAGAATGGATGTGTGTGAAGTCATAGAATGGAGGTGTGTGAAGTCGTAGAATGGAAGTGTGTGAAGTCACAGATTGGAGCTGTGTGAAGTCACAGAATCGAGGTGTGAGAAGTCACAGAATGGAGGTGTGTGAACTCAGAATGGAGGTGTGTGAAGTCACAGAATGGAGGTGTGTGAAGTCATAGAATGGAAGTGTGTGAAGTCATAGAATGGAGGTGTGTGAAGTCAGAATGGAGGTGTGTGAAGTCACTGAATGGAGTTGTGTGAACTCAGAATGGAGGTGTGTGAAGTCACAGAATGGAGGTTTGTGAAGTCATAGAATGGAGGTGTGTGAAGTAATAAAATGGATGTTTCTGAAGTAAGAATGAAGGTGTGTGATGTCATAGAATGGAGGGATGTGAACTCATAGAATGGGGGTGTGTGAAGTCACAGAATGGAGGTGTGTGAATTCAGAATGGAGCTGTGTAGTCATCGATTAGAGGTGGGTGACGTCATAGAAAGGAGGTGTGGGAAGTCATAGAATGGAGGTGTGTGAACACAGAATGGAGGTGTGTGAAGTCAAAGAGTGGAGGTGTTTGAAGTCATAGAATGGAGGAGTGTGAACTCATAGAGTGCATGTGAGTGAAATCACAGATTCGAGGTCTGTGAAGTCATAGAATGGAGGTGTGCGATGTCAGAATGGAGGTGTGCGAAGTCAGAGAATAGAGGTGTGTGAAGTCAGAATGGAGGTGTGTGAAGTCATAGATGGAGTTGTGTGAAGTCATAGTATGGAGGTGTGTGAAATCATAGAATAGAGTTTTGTGAAGGCACAGAATGGAGTTGTGTGAATTCAGAATGGAGGTGTGTGAAGTCATAGAATGGAGGTGTGTGAAGTCAGAATGGAGGTGTGTGAACTCATAGAATGGAGGTGTGTGACGTCACAATGGAAGTGTGTGATGTCATAGAATGGAGGTTTGTGAAGTCACAGAATGGAGGTGTGTGAAGTCATAGAATGGAGGTGTGTGAAGTTATAGAATGGATGTTTGTAAAGTAAAAATGAAGGTGTGTGAAGTCATAGAATGGAGATGTGTGAAGTCAGAATGGAGGTGTGTGAAGTCACAGAATGGAGATGTGTCAAGTCAGAATTTAGGTGTGTGAAGTCAAAGAATGGAGGTGTGTGAAGACATAGAATGGAGGTGTGTGAAGTCATAGAATGGAGGTGCGTGAAGTCAGAATGGAGGTGTGTGAAGTCACAGAATTGAGGTGTGTGAACACAGAATGGAGGTGTGTGAAGTCAAAGAATGGAGGTGTTTGAAGTCATAGAATGGAGGAGTGTGAAGTCATAGAATGTGTGTTTGTGAAGTAAGATTGAAGGTGTGTGAAGGCATAGAATGGAGGTGTGTGAAATCACAGAATGGAGGTGTGTGAAGGCATAGAATGGAGGTGTGTGAAGTCACTGAATGGAGGTGTGTGAAGTCATAGAATGGAGCTGTGTGAAGTTATAGAATGGATGTTTGTAAAGTAAAAATGAAGGTGTGTGAAGTCATAGAATGGAGATGTGTGAAGTCAGAAAGGAGGTGTGTGAAGTCAGAGAATGGAGATGTGTCACATCAGAATATAGGTGTGTGAAGTCAAAGAATGGAGGTGTGTGAAGACATAGAATGGAGGTGTGTGAAGTCATAGAATGGAGGTGTGTGAAGTCAGAATGGAGGTGTGTGAAGTCATAGAATGGAGGTGTGTGACGTCACAATGGAGGTGTGTGAAGTCATAGAATGGAGGTGTGTGAAGTCACAGAATGGAGGTGTGTGAAGTCATAGAATGGAAGTGTGTGAAGTCACTGAATGGAGGTGTGTGACGTCATAGAATGGAGGTGTGTGAAGTTATATAATGGATGTTTGTAAAGTAAAAATGAAGGTGTGTGAAGTCATAGAATGGAGATGTATGAACTCAGAATGGAGGTGTGTGAAGTCAGAGAATGGAGATGTGTCAAGTCAGAATTTAGGTGTGTGAAGTCAAAGAATGGAGGTGTGTGAAGACATAGAATGTAGGTGTGTGAAGTCATAGAATGGAGGTGTGTGAAGTCAGAATGGAGGTGTGTGAAGTCACAGAATTGAGGTGTGTGAACACAGAATGGAGGTGTGTGAAGTCAAAGAATGGAGGTGTTTGAAGTCATAGAATGGAGGAGTGTGAAGTCATAGAATGTATGTTTGTGAAGTAAGAATGAAGGTGTGTGAAGGCATAGAATGGAGGTGTGTGAAGTCACAGAATGGAGGTGTGTGAAGGCATAGAACGGAGGTGGTTAAGTCATAGATTGGAGGTGTGTGAAGTCATATAATGGAGGTGTGTGAAGTCACAGAATGGAGGTGTGTGAAGTCAGAATGGAGGTGTGAAGTCATAGAATGGAGTTGGGTGAAGTCATGGAAAGGAGGTGTGTGAAGTCATAGAATGGATGTGTGTGTAGTCATAGAATGGAGGTGTGTGAAGTCAGAATGGAGGTGTGTGAACTCATAGAATGGTAGTGTGTGTAGTCACAATGGAGGTGTGTGAAGTCATAGAATGTTGGTGTGTGAAGTCACAGAATGGACGTGTGTGAAGTCATAGAATGGAGGTGTGGGAAGTCATAGAATGGAGGTGTGTGAAGTCACAGAATTGAGGTGTGAGAAGTCACAGATTGGAGGTGTGTGAAGTCCCAGAATTGAGGTGTGTGAACTCAGTATGGAGGTGTGTAAAGTCACAAAATGGAGGTGTGTGAAGTCATAGAATGGAAGTATGTGAAGTCATAGAATGGAGGTGTGTGAAGTCACAGAATGGATGGTATGAAGTCATAGAATGGAGGTGTGTGAAGTCACAGAATTGAGGTGTTTGAAGTAATATATTGGAGGTGTATGAAATCAAAATGGATGTGTGAAGTCAT
This sequence comes from Megascapheus bottae, assembly GCA_024803745.1. Classification (NCBI taxonomy): domain Eukaryota; kingdom Metazoa; phylum Chordata; class Mammalia; order Rodentia; family Geomyidae; genus Megascapheus; species Megascapheus bottae. The sequence goes on from JANJXV010000426.1 coordinate 98,302, forward strand.
AGAATAGAGTTGTGTGAAATCATAGAATGTGGGTGTGTGAGGTCATAGAATGGAGGTGTGTGAAGTCACAGAATGGAGGTGTGGGAAGTCACAGATTGCAGGAGTGTGAAGTCACAGAATGGAGGTGTGTGAACCCAGAATGGAGGTGTGTAAAGTCACAGAATGGAGGTGTGTGAAGTCGTAGAATGGAAGTGTGTGAAGTCATAGAATGGAGGTGTGTGAAGTCACAGAATGGACGGTATGAAGTCATAGAATGGAGGTGTGTGAAGTCACAGAAGTGAGGTGTTTGAAGTCATATATTGGAGGTGTGTGAAATCAAAATGGATGGGTGAAGTCATAGAATGGAGGTGTGTGAAATCATAGAATGAGGGTGTGTGAGGTCATAGAATGGAGGTGTGTGAAGTCACAGAATTGAGGTGTGTGAAGTCATAGAAAGGAGGTGTGTGAAGTCATAGAATGGAAGTGTGTGAAGTCACAGATTGGAGTTGTGTGAAGTCACAGAATCGAGGTGTTAGAACTCACAGAATGGAGGGGTGTGAACTCAGAATGGAGGTGTGTGAAGTTACAGAATGGAGGTGTGTGAAGTCCTACAATGGAAGTGTGTGAAGTCATAGAATGGAGGTGTGTGAAGTCAGAATGGAGGTGTGTGAAGTCACCGAATGGAGTTGTGTGAACTCAGAATGGAGGTGTGTGAAGTCACAGAATGGAGTTTTGTGAAGTCATAGAATGGAGGTGTGTGAAGTCATAGAATGGATGTTTCTGAAGTAAGAATGAAGGTGTGTGAAGTCAGAGAATGGAGGTATGTGAACTCATAGAATGGGGGTGTGTGAAGTCACAGAAAGGAGGTGTGTGAAGTCAAAATGGAGGTGTGTAGTCATCGATTGGAGGTGGGTGAAGTCATAGAAAGGAGGTGTGGGAAGTCATAGAATGGAGGAGTGTGAAGTCATAGAGTGCATGTGAGTGAAATCACAGATTCAAGGTCTGTGAAGTCATAGAATGGAGGTGTGTGATGTCAGAATGGAGGTGTGCGAAGTCATAGAATAGAGGTGTGTGAAGTCAGAATGGAGGTGTGTGAAGTCATAGATGGAGTTGTGTGAAGTCATAGTATGGAGGTGTGTGAAATAATAGAATAGAGTTTTGTGAAGGCACAGAATGGAGCTGTGTGAATTCAGAATGGAGGTGTGTGAAGTCATAGAATGGAGGTGTGTGAAGTCAGAATGGAGGTGTGTGAACTCATAAAATGGAGGTGTGTGACGTCACAATGGAAGTGTGTGAAGTCATAGAATGGAGGTGTGTGAAGTCACAGAATGGAGGTGTGTGAAGTCATAGAATGGAGGTGTGTGAAGTTATAGAATGGATGTTTGTAAAGTAAAAATGAAGGTGTGTGAAGTCATAAAATGGAGATGTGTGAAGTCAGATTGGAGGTGTGTGAAGTCACAGAATGGAGATGTGTCAGGTCAGAATTTAGGTGTGTGAAGTCAAAGAATGTAGGTGTGTGAAGACATAGAATGGAGGTGTGTGAAGTCACAGAATTGAGGTGTGTGAACACAGAATGGAGGTGTGTGAAGTCAGAATGGAGCTTTGTGAAGTCATAGAATGGAAGTGTGTGAAGTCATAGAATGGACGTGTGTGAAGTCAGAATGGATGTGTGTTAAGTCACCGAATGGAGTTTTGTGAACTCAGTATGGAGGTGTGTGAAGACATAGAATGGAGATTGGTGAAGTCATAGATGGAGGTGTGTGAAATCATAGAATAGAGTTTTGTGAAGGCACAGAATGGAGCTGTGTGAATTCAGAATGGAGGTGTGTGAAGTCATAGAATGGAGGTGTGTGAAGTCAGAATGGAGGTGTGTGAACTCATAAAATGGAGGTGTGTGACGTCACAATGGAAGTGTGTGAAGTCATAGAATGGAGGTGTGTGAAGTCACAGAATGGAGGTGTGTGAAGTCATAGAATGGAGGTGTGTGAAGTTATAGAATGGATGTTTGTAAAGTAAAAATGAAGGTGTGTGAAGTCATAAAATGGAGATGTGTGAAGTCACAATGGAGGTGTGTGAAGTCACAGAATGGAGATGTGTCAGGTCAGAATTTAGGTGTGTGAAGTCAAAGAATGTAGGTGTGTGAAGACATAGAATGGAGGTGTGTGAAGTCACAGAACTGAGGTGTGTGAACACAGAATGGAGGTGTGTGAAGTCACAGAATGGAGCTTTGTGAAGTCATAGAATGGAAGTGTGTGAAGTCATAGAATGGACGTGTGTGAAGTCAGAATGGATGTGTGTTAAGTCACCGAATGGAGTTTTGTGAACTCAGTATGGAGGTGTGTGAAGTCATAGAATGGAGATTGGTGAAGTCATAGATGGAGGTGTGTGAGGTCATAGAATGGATGTTTCTGAAGTAAGAATGAAGCTGTGTGAAGTCATAGAATGAAGGTGGGTGAAGTCATAGAAAGGAGGTGTGGGCAGTCATAGAATGGAGGAATGTGAAGTCATAGAGTGGAGGTGAGTGAAGTCACAGATTCGAGGTCTGTGAAGTCATAGATTGGAGGTGTGTGATGTCAGAATGGAGGTGTGCGAAGTCATAGAATAGAGGTTTGTGAAGTCAGAATGGAGGTGTGTGAACTCATAGAATGGAGGTGTGTGACGTCATAATGGAGGTGTGTGAAGTCACAGAATGGAGGTGTGTGAATACATACAATGGAGGTGTGTGAAGTCAGAATGGAATTTTGTGAAGTCACAGAATTAAGCTGTGTGAATTCAGAATGGAGGTGTGTGAAGTCATAGAATGGAGGTGTGTGAACTCATAGAATGGAGGTGTGTGTAGTCACAATGGAGGTGTGTGAAGTCATAAAATGGAGGTGTGTGAAGTCACAGAATGGAGGTGTGTGAAGTCATAGAATGGAGGTGTGTGAAGTCATAGAATGGGTGTTTGTGAAGTAAGAATGAAGGTGTGTGAAGTCATAGAATGGAGGTGTGTGAAGTCTCAGAATGAAGCTTTGTGAAGTCATAGAATGGAAGTGTGTGAAGTCATAGAATGGAAGTGTGTGAAGTCAGAATGGATGTGTGTTAAGTCACCGAATGGAGTTTTGTGAACTCAGTATGGAGGTGTGTGAAGTCATAGAATGGAGATTGGTGAAGTCATAGATGGAGGTGTTTGAGGTCATAGAATGGATGTTTCTGAAGTAAGAATGAAGCTTTGTGAAGTCATAGAATGAAGGTGGGTGAAGTCATAGAAAGGAGGTGTGGGCAGTCATAGAATGGAGGAGTGTGAAGTCATAGAGTGGAGGTGAGTGAAGTCACAGATTCGAGGTCTGTGAAGTCATAGATTGGAGGTGTGTGATGTCAGAATGGAGGTGTGCGAAGTCATAGAATAGAGGTTTGTGAAGTCAGAATGGAAGTGTGTGAACTCATACAATGGAGGGGTGTGACGTCACAATGGAGGTGTGTGAAGTCACAGAATGGAGGTGTGTTAATACATACAATGGAGGTGTGTGAAGTCAGAATGGAATTTTGTGAAGTCACAGAATTGAGCTGTGTGAATTCAGAATGGAGGTGTGTGAAGTCATAGAATGGAGGTGTGTGAACTCATAGAATGGAGGTGTGTGTAGTCACAATGGAGGTGTGTGAAGTCATAAAATGGAGGTGTGTGAAGTCACAGAATGGAGGTGTGTGAAGTCATAGAATGGAGGTGTGTGAAGTCATAGAATGGGTGTTTGTGAAGTAAGAATGAAGGTGTGTGAAGTCATAGAATGGAGGTTTGTGAAGTCACAGAGTGGAGGTGTGGGAAGTCACAGATTGCAGGAGTGTGAAGTCACAGAATGGAGGTGTGTGAACCCAGAATGGAGGTGTGTAAAGTCACAGAATGGAGGTGTGTAAAGTCGTAGAATGGAAGTGTGTGAAGTCATAGAATGGAGGTGTGTGAAGTCACAGAATTGAGGTGTTTGAAGTCATATATTGGAGGTGTGTGAAATCAAAATGGATGTGTGAAGTCATAGAATGGAGGTGTGTGAAATCATAGAATGAGTGTGTGTGAGGTCATAGAATGGAGGTGTGTGAAGTCAGAATGGAGGTGTGTGAAGTCATCGAATGGAGTTGTGTGAACTCAGAATGGAGGTGTGTGAAGTCACAGAATGGAGGTTTGTGAAGTCATAGAATGGAGGTGTGGGAAGTCATAGAATGGATGTTTCTGAAGTAAGAATGAAGGTGAGTGATGTCATAGAATGGAGGGATGTGAACTCATAGAATGGGGGTGTGTGAAGTCACAGAATGGAGGTGTGTGAAGTCAGAATGGAGGTGTGTAGTCATCGATTGGAGGTGGGTGAAGTCATAGAAAGGAGGTGTGGGAAGTCATAGAATGGAGGTGTGTGAAGTCAGACTGGAGGTGTGTGAAGTCACAGAATTGAGGTGTGTGAACACAGAATGGAGGTGTGTGAAGTCAAAGAGTGGAGGTGTTTGAAGTCATAGAATGGAGGAGTGTGAAGTCATAGAGTGCATGTGAGTGAAATCACAGATTCGAGGTCTGTGAAGTCATAGAATGGAGGTGTGTGATGTCAGAATGGAGGTGTGCGAAGTCAGAGAATAGAGGTGTGTGAAGTCAGAATGGAGGTGTGTGAAGGCATAGATGGAGTTGTGTGAAGTCATAGTATGGAGGTGTGTGAAATTATAGAATAGAGTTTTGTGAAGGCACAGAATGGAGCTGTGTGAATTCAGAATGGAGGTGTGTGAAGTCATAGAATGGAGGTGTGTGAAGTCAGCATGGAGGTGTGTGAACTCATAGAATGGAGGTCTGTGACGTCACAATGGAAGTGTGTGATGTCATAGAATGGAGGTTTGTGAAGTCACAGAATGGAGGTGTGTGAAGTCATAGAATGGAGGTGTGTGAAGTTATAGAATGGATGTTTGTAAAGTAAAAATGAAGGTGTGTGAAGTCATAGAATGGAGATGTGTGAAGTCAGAATGGAGGTGTGTGAAGTCACAGAATGGAGATGTGTCAAGTCAGAATTTAGGTGTGTGAAGTCAAAGAATGGAGGTGTGTGAAGACATAGAATGGAGGTGTGTGAAGTCATAGAATGGAGGTGCGTGAAGTCAGAATGGAGGTGTGTGAAGTCACAGAATTGAGGTGTGTGAACACACAATGGAGGTGTGTGAAGTCAAAGAATGGAGGTGTTTGAAGTCATAGAATGGAGGAGTGTGAAGTCATAGAATGTGTGTTTGTGAAGTAAGATTGAAGGTGTGTGAAGGCATAGAATGGAGGTGTGTGAAATCACAGAATGGAGGTGTGTGAAGGCATAGAATGGAGGTGTGTGAAGTCACTGAATGGAGGTGTGTGAAGTAATAAAATGGAGCTGTGTGAAGTTATAGAATGGATGTTTGTAAAGTAAAAATGAAGGTGTGTGAAGTCATAGAATGGAGATGTGTGAAGTCAGAATGGATGTGTGTGAAGTCACAGAATGGAGATGTGTCACATCAGAATATAGGTGTGTGAAGTCAAAGAATGGAGGTGTGTGAAGACATAGAATGGAGGTGTGTGATGTCATAGAATGGAGGTGTGTGAAGTCAGAATGGAGGTGTGTGAAGTCATAGAATGGAGGTGTGTGACGTCACAATGGAAGTGTGTGAAGTCATAGAATGGAGGTGTGTGAAGTCACAGAATGGAGGTGTGTGAAGTCATAGAATGGAAGTGTGTGAAGTCACTGAATGGAGGTGTGTGACGTCATAGAATGGAGGTGTGTGAAGTTATATAATGGATGTTTGTAAAGTAAAAATGAAGGTGTGTGAAGTCATAGAATGGAGATGTATGAACTCAGAATGGAGGTGTGTGAAGTCAGAGAATGGAGATGTGTCAAGTCAGAATTTAGGTGTGTGAAGTCAAAGAATGGAGGTGTGTGAAGACATAGAATGGAGGTGTGTGAAGTCATAGAATGGAGGTGTGTGAAGTCAGAATGGAGGTGTGTGAAGTCACAGAATTGAGGTGTGTGAACACAGAATGGAGGTGTGTGAAGTCAAAGAATGGAGGTGTTTGAAGTCATAGAATGGAGGAGTGTGAAGTCATAAAATGTATGTTTCTGAAGTAAGAATGAAGGTGTGTGAAGGCATAGAATGGAGGTGTGTGAAGTCACAGAATGGAGGTGTGTGAAGGCATTGAACGGAGGTGGTTAAGTCATAGAATGGACGTGTGTGAAGTCATATAATGGAGGTGTGTGAAGTCACAGAATGGAGGTGTGTGAAGTCAGAATGGAGGTGTGAAGTCATAGAATGGAGTTGGGTGAAGTCATGGAAAGGAGGTGTGTGAAGTCATAGAATGGATGTGTGTGTAGTCATAGAATGGAGGTGTGTGAAGTCAGAATGGAGGTGTGTGAACTCATAGAATGGTAGTGTGTGTAGTCACAATGGAGGTGTGTGAAGTCATAGAATGTTGGTGTGTGAAGTCACAGAATGGACGTGTGTGAAGTCATAGAATGGAGGTGTGGGAAGTCATAGAATGGAGGTGTGTGAAGTCACAGAATTGAGGTGTGGGAAGTCACAGATTGGAGGTGTGTGAAGTCCCAGAATTGAGGTGTGTGAACTCAGTATGGAGGTGTGTAAAGTCACAAAATGGAGGTGTGTGAAGTCATAGAATGGAAGTATGTGAAGTCATAGAATGGAGGTGTGTGAAGTCACAGAATGGATGGTATGAAGTCATAGAATGGAGGTGTGTGAAGTCACAGAATTGAGGTGTTTGAAGTCATATATTGGAGGTGTATGAAATCAAAATGGATGTGTGAAGTCATAGAATAGAGGTGTGTGAAATCATAGAATGTGGGTGTGTGAGGTCATAGAATGGAGGTGTGTGAAGTCACAGAATGGAGGTGTGGGAAGTCACAGATTGCAGGAGTGTGAAGTCACAGAATGGAGGTGTGTGAACTCAGAATGGAGGTGTGTAAAGTCACAGAATGGAGGTGTGTGAAGTCGTAGAATGGAAGTGTGTGAAGTCATAGAATGGAGGTGTGTGAAGTCACAGAATGGACGGTATGAAGTCATAGAATGGAGGTGTGTGAAGTCACAGAATTGAGGTGTTTGAAGTCATATATTGGAGGTGTGTGAAATCAAAATGGATGGGTGAAGTCATAGAATGGAGGTGTGTGAAATCATAGAATGAGGGTGTGTGAGGTCACAGATTGGAGCTGTGTGAAGTCACAGAATCGAGGTGTTAGAAGTCACAGAATGGAGGGGTGTGAAGTCAGAATGGAGGTGTGTGAAGTCACAGAATGGAGGTGTGTGAAGTCATACAATGGAAGTGTGTGAAGTCATAGAATGGAGGTGTGTGAAGTCAGAATGGAGGTGTGTGAAGTCACCGAATGGAGTTGTGTGAACTCAGAATGGAGGTGTGTGAAGTCACAGAATGGAGTTTTGTGAAGTCATAGAATGGAGGTGTGTGAAGTCATAGAATGGATGTTTCTGAAGTAAGAATGAAGGTGTGTGAAGTCAGAGAATGGAGGTATGTGAACTCATAGAATGGGGGTGTGTGAAGTCACAGAATGGAGGTGTGTGAAGTCAAAATGGAGGTGTGTAGTCATCGATTGGAGGTGGGTGAAGTCATAGAGAGGAGGTGTGTGAACTCAGAATGGAGGTGTGTGAAGTCATAGATGGAGTTGTGTGAAGTCATAGTATGGAGGTGTGTGAAATCATAGAATAGAGTTTTGTGAAGGCACAGAATGGAGCTGTGTGAATTCAGAATGGAGGTGTGTGTAGTCACAATGGAGGTGTGTGAAGTCATAAAATGGAGGTGTGTGAAGTCACAGAATGGAGGTGTGTGAAGTCATAGAATGGAGGTGTGTGAAGTTATAGGATGGATGTTTGTAAAGTAAAAATGAAGGTGTGTGAAGTCATAAAATGGAGATGTGTGAAGTCAGAATGGAGGTGTGTGAAGTCACAGAATGGAGATGTGTCAAGTAAGAATTTAGGTGTGTGAAGTCAAAGAATGTAGGTGTGTGAAGACATAGAATGGAGGTGTGTGAAGTCATAGAATGGAGATGCGTGAAGTCAGAATGGAGGTGTGTGAAGTCACAGAATTGAGGTGTTTGAACACAGAATGGAGGTGTGTGAAGTCACAGAATGGAGCTTTGTGAAGTCATAGAATGGAAGTGTGTGAAGTCATAGAATGGACGTGTGTGAAGTCAGAATGGATGTGTGTTAAGTCACCGAATGGAGTTTTGTGAACTCAGTATGGAGGTGTGTGAAGTCATAGAATGGAGATTGGTGAAGTCATAGATGGAGGTGTTTGAGGTCATAGAATGGATGTTTCTGAAGTAAGAATGAAGCTGTGTGAAGTCATAGAATGAAGGTGGGTGAAGTCATAGAAAGGAGGTGTGGGCAGTCATAGAATGGAGGAGTGTGAAGTCATAGAGTGGAGGTGAGTGAAGTCACAGATTCGAGGTCTGTGAAGTCATAGATTGGAGGTGTGTGATGTCAGAATGGAGGTGTGCGAAGTCATAGAATAGAGGTTTGTGAAGTCAGAATGGAGGTATGTGAACTCATAGAATGGAGGTGTGTGACGTCATAATGGAGGTGTGTGAAGTCACAGAATGGAGGTTTGTGAATACATACAATGGAGGTGTGTGAAGTCAGAATGGAATTTTGTGAAGTCACAGAATTGAGCTGTGTGAATTCAGAATGGAGGTGTGTGAAGTCATAGAATGGAGGTGTGTGAACTCATAGAATGGAGGTGTGTGTAGTCACAATGGAGGTGTGTGAAGTCATAAAATGGAGGTGTGTGAAGTCACAGAATGGAGGTGTGTGAAGTCATAGAATGGAGGTGTGTGAAGTCATAGAATGGGTGTTTGTGAAGTAAGAATGAAGGTGTGTGAAGTCATAGAATGGAGGTTTGTGAAATCACAGAATGGAGGTGTGGGAAGTCACAGATTGCAGGAGTTTGAAGTCACAGAATGGAGGTGTGTGAACCCAGAATGGAGGTGTGTAAAGTCACAGAATGGAGGTGTGTGAAGTCATAGAATGGAAGTGTGTGAAGTCATAGAATAGAGGTGTGTGAAGTCACAGAATGGACGGTATGAAGTCATAGAATGGAGGTGTGTAAAGTCACAGAATTGAGGTGTTTGAAGTCATATATTGGAGGTGTGTGAAATCAAACTGGATGTGTGAAGTCATAGAATGGAGGTGTGTGAAATCATAGAATGAGTGTGTGTGAGGTCATAGAATGGAGGTGTTTGAAGTCACAGAATGGATGTGTGTGAAGTCATAGAATGGAGGTGTGTGAAGTCATAGAATGGAAGTGTGTGAAGTCACAGATTGGAGCTGTGTGAAGTCACAGAATCGAGGTGTGAGAAGTCACAGAATGGAGGTGTGTGAACTCAGAATGGAGGTGTGTGAAGTCACAGAATGGAGGTGTGTGAAGTCATAGAATGGAAGTGTGTGAAGTCATAGAATGGAGGTGTGTGAAGTCAGAATGGAGGTGTGTGAAGTCACCGAATGGAGTTGTGTGAACTCAGAATGGAGGTGTGTGAAGTCACCGAATGGAGGTTTGTGAAGTTATAGAATGGAGGTGTGTGAAGTCATAGAATGGATGTTTGTGAAGTAAGAATGAAGGTGTGTGATGTCATAGAATGGAGGTATGTGAACTCATAGAATGGGGGTGTGTGAAGTCAGAGAATGCAGGTGTGTGAAGTCAGAATGGAGGTGTGTAGTCATCGATTGGAGGTGGGTGAAGTCATAGAAAGGAGTTGTGGGAAGTCATAGAATGGAGGTGTGTGAAGTCAGAATGGAGGTGTGTGAAGTCACAGAATTGAGGTGTGTGAACACAGAATGGAGGTGTGTGAAGTCAAAGAGTGGAGGTGTTTGAAGTCATAGAATGGAGGAGTGTGAAGTCATAGAGTGCATGTGAGTGAAATCACAGATTCGAGGTCTGTGAAGTCATAGAATGGAGGTGTGTGATGTCAGAATGGAGGTGTGCGAAGTCAGAGAATAGAGGTGTGTGAAGTCTGAATGGAGGTGTGTGAAGTCATAGATGGAGTTGTGTGAAGTCATAGTATGGAGGTGTGTGAAATCATAGAATAGAGTTTTGTGAAGGCACAGAATGGAGCTGTGTGAATTCAGAATGGAGGTGCGTGAAGTCATAGAATGGAGGTGTGTGAAGTCAGAATGGAGGTGTGTGAACTCATAGAATGGAGGTGTGTGACGTCACAATGGAAGTGTGTGAAGTCATAGAATGGAGGTTTGTGAAGTCACAGAATGGAGGTGTGTGAAGTCATAGAATGGAGGTGTGTGAAGTTATAGAATGTATGTTTGTAAAGTAAAAATGAAGGTGTGTGAAGTCATAGAATGGAGATGTGTGAAGTCAGAATGGAGGTGTGTGAAGTCACAGAATGGAGGTGTTTGAAGTCATAGAATGGAGGAGTGTGAAGTCATAGAATGTGTGTTTCTGAAGTAAGAATGAAGGTGTGTGAAGGCATATAATGGAGGTGTGTGAAATCACAGAATGGAGGTGTGTGAAGGCATAGAATGGAGGTGTGTGAAGTCACTGAATGGAGGTGTGTGAAGTCATAGAATGGAGGTGTGTGAAGTTATAGAATGGATGTTTGTAAAATAAAAATGAAGGTGTGTGAAGTCATAGAATGGAGATGTGTGAAGTCAGAATGGAGGTGTGTGAAGTCACAGAATGGAGATGTGTCACATCAGAATTTAGGTGTGTGAAGTCAAAGAATGGAGGTGTGTGAAGACATAGAATGGAGGTGTGTGAAGTCATAGAATGGAGGTGTGTGAAGTCAGAATGAATGTGTGTGAAGTCATAGAATGGAGGTGTGTGACGTCACAATGGAAGTGTGTGAAGTCATAGAATGGAGGTGTGTGAAGTCACAGAATGGAGGTGTGTGAAGTCATAGAATGGAGGTGTGTGAAGTCACTGAATGGAGGTGTGTGAAGTCATAGAATGGAGGTGTGTGAAGTTATATAATGGATGTTTGTAAAGTAAAAATGAAGGTGTGTGAAGTCATAGAATGGAGATGTGTGAACTCAGAATGGAGGTGTGTGAAGTCAGAGAATGGAGATGTGTCACATCAGAATTTATGTGTGTGAAGTCAAAGAATGGAGGTGTGTGAAGACATAGAATGGAGGTGTGTGAAGTCATAGAATGGAGGTGTGTGAAGTCAGAATGGAGGTGTGTGAAGTCACAGAATTGAGGTGTGTGAACACAGAATGGAGGTGTGTGAAGTCAAAGAATGGAGGTGTTTGAAGTCATAGAATGGAGGAGTGTGAAGTCATAGAATGTATGTTTGTGAAGTAAGAATGAAGGTGTGTGAAGGCATAGAATGGAGGTGTGTGAAGTCACAGAATGGAGGTGTGTGAAGGCATAGAATGGAGGTGGTTAAGTCATAGAATGGAGGTGTGTGAAGTCATATAATGGAGGTGTGTGAAGTCACAGAATGGAGGTGTGTGAAGTCACAATGGAGGTGTGAAGTCATAGAATGGAGTTGGGTGAAGTCATGGAAAGGAGGTGTGTGAAGTCATAGAATGAATGTGTGTGTAGTCATAGAATGTAGGTGTGTGAAGTCAGAATGGAGGTGTGTGAACTCATAGAATGGTAGTGTGTGTAGTCACAATGGAGGTGTGTGAAGTCATAGAATGTTGGTGTGTGAAGTCACAGAATGGACGTGTGTGAAGTCATAGAATGGAGGTGTGGGAAGTCATAGAATGGAGGTGTGTGAAGCCACAGAATGGAGGTGTGGGAAGTCACAGATTGGAGTTGTGTGAAGTCCCAGAATTGATGTGTGTGAACTCAGTATGGAGGTGTGTAAAGTCACAAAATGGAGGTGTGTGAAGTCATAGAATGGAAAGTATGTGAAGTCATAGAATGGAGGTGTGTGAAGTCACAGAATTGAGGTGTTTGAAGTCATATATTGGAGGTGTATGAAATCAAAATGGATGTGTGAAGTCATAGAATGGAGGTGTGTGAAATCATAGAATGTGGGTGTGTGAGGTCATAGAATGGAGGTGTGTGAAGTCACAGAATGGAGGTGTGGGAAGTCAGATTGCAGGAGTGCGAAGTCACAGAATGGAGGTGTGTGAACTCAGAATGGAGGTGTGTAAAGTCACAGAATGGAGGTGTGTGAAGTCGTAGAATGGAAGTGTGTGAAGTCATAGAATGGAGGTGTGTGAAGTCACACAATGGAGGGTATGAAGTCATAGAATGGAGGTGTGTGAAGTCACAGAATTGAGGTGTTTGAAGTCATATATTGGAGGTGTGTGAAATCAAAATGGATGGGTGAAGTCATAGAATGGAGGTGTGTGAAATCATAGAATGAGGGTGTGTGAGGTCATAGAATGGAGGTGTGTGAAGTCACAGAATTGAGGTGTGTGAAGTCATAGAATGGAGGTGTGTGAAGTCACAGAATGGAAGCGTGTGAAGTCACACATTGGAGCTGTGTGAAGTCACAGAATCGAGGTGTTAGAAGTCACAGAATGGAGGGGTGTGAACTCAGAATGGAGGTGTGTGAAGTCACAGAATGGAGGTGTGTGAAGTCATACAATGGAAGTGTGTGAAGTCATAGAATGGAGGTGTGTGAAGTCAGAATGGAGGTGTGTGAAGTCACCGAATGGAGTTGTGTGAACTCAGAATGGAGGTGTGTGAAGTCACAGAATGGAGTTTTGTGAAGTCATAGAATGGAGGTGTGTGAAGTCATAGAATGGATGTTTCTGAAGTAAGAATGAAGGTGTGTGAAGTCAGAGAATGGAGGTATGTGAACTCATAGAATGGGGGTGTGTGAAGTCACAGAATGGAGGTGTGTGAAGTCAAAATGGAGGTGTGTAGTCATCGATTGGAGGTGGGTGAAGTCATAGAAAGGATGTGTGGGAAGTCATAGAATGGAGGAGTGTGAAGTCATAGAGTGCATGTGAGTGAAATCACAGATTCGAGGTCTGTGAAGTCATAGAATGGAGGTGTGTGATGTCAGAATGGAGGTGTGCGAAGTCATAGAATAGAGGTGTGTGAAGTCAGAATGGAGGTGTGTGAAGTCATAGATGGAGTTGTGTGAAGTCATAGTATGGAGGTGTGTGAAATCATAGAATAGAGTTTTGTGAAGGCACAGAATGGAGCTGTGTGAATTCAGAATGGAGGTGTGTGAAGTCATAGAATGGAGGTGTGTGAAGTCAGAATGGAGGTGTGTGAACTCATAGAATGGAGGTGTGTGACGTCACAATGGAAGTGTGTGAAGTCATAGAATGGAGGTGTGTGAAGTCACAGAATGGAGGTGTGTGAAGTCATAGAATGGAGGTGTGTGAAGTTATAGAATGGATGTTTGTAAAGTAAAAATGAAGGTGTATGAAGTCATAAATTGGAGATGTGTGAAGTCAGAATGGAGGTGTGTGAAGTCACAGAATGGAGATGTGTCAAGTCAGAATTTAGGTGTGTGAAGTCAAAGAATGTAGGTGTGTGAAGACATAGAATGGAGGTGTGTGAAGTCATAGAATGGAGATGCGTGAAGTCAGAATGGAGGTGTGTGAAGTCACAGAATTGAGGTGCGTGAACACAGAATGGAGGTGTGTGAAGTCAAAAATGGAGGTGTTTGAAGTCATGGAATGGAGGAGTGTGAAGTCATAGAATGTGTGTTTGTGAAGTAAGAATGAAGGTGTGTGAAGACGTAGAATGGAGGTGTGTGAAGTCACAGAATGGAGCTTTGTGAAGTCATAGAATGGAAGTGTGTGAAGTCATAGAATGGACGTGTGTGAAGTCAGAATGGATGTGTGTTAAGTCACCGAATGGAGTTTTGTGAACTCAGTATGGAGGTGTGTGAAGTCATAGAATGGAGATTGGTGAAGTCATAGATGGAGGTGTGTGAGGTCATAGAATGGATGTTTCTGAAGTAAGAATGAAGCTGTGTGAAGTCATAGAATGAAGGTGGGTGAAGTCATAGAAAGGAGGTGTGGGCAGTCATAGAATGGAGGAGTGTGAAGTCATAGAGTGGAGGTGAGTGAAGTCACAGATTCGAGGTCTGTGAAGTCATAGATTGGAGGTGTGTGATGTCAGAATGGAGGTGTGCGAAGTCATAGAATAGAGGTTTGTGAAGTCAGAATGGAGGTGTGTGAACTCATAGAATGGAGGTGTGTGACGTCACAATGGAGGTGTGTGAAATCACAGAATGGAGGTGTGCAAATACATACAATGGAGGTGTGTGAAGTCAGAATGGAATTTTGTGAAGTCACAGAATTGAGCTGTGTGAATTCAGAATGGAGGTGTGTGAAGTCATAGAATGGAGGTGTGTGAACTCATAGAATGGAGGTGTGTGTAGTCACAATGGAGGTGTGTGAAGTCATAAAATGGAGGTGTGTGAAGTCACAGAATGGAGGTGTGTGAAGTCATAGAATGGAGGTGTGTGAAGTCATAGAATGGGTGTTTGTGAGGTAAGAATGAAGGTGTGTGAAGTCATAGAATGGAGGTTTGTGAAGTCACAGAGTGGAGGTGTGGGAAGTCACAGATTGCAGGAGTGTGAAGTCACAGAATGGAGGTGTGTGAACCCAGAATGGAGGTGTGTAAAGTCACAGAATGGAGGTGTGTGAAGTCGTAGAACGGAAGTGTGTGAAGTCATAGAATGGAGGTGTGTGAAGTCACAGAATGGACGGTATGAAGTCATAGAATGGAGGTGTGTGAAGTCACAGAATTGAGGTGTTTGAAGTCATATATTGGAGGTGTGTGAAATCAAAATGGATGGGTGAAGTCATAGAATGGAGGTGTGTGAAATCATAGAATGAGGGTGTGTGAGGTCATAGAATGGAGGTGTGTGAAGTCACAGAATAGAGGTGTGTGAAGTCATAGAATGGAGGTGTGTGAAGTCATAGAATGGAAGTGTGCGAAGTCACAGATTGGAGCTGTGTGAAGTCACAGAATCGAGGTGTTAGAAGTCACAGAATGGAGGGGTGTGAACTCAGAATGGAGATGTGTTAAGTCACAGAATGGAGGTGTGTGAAGTCATACAATGGAAGTGTGTGAACCCATAGAATGGAGGTGTATGAAGTCAGAATGGAGGTGTGTGAAGTCACCGAATGGAGTTGTGTGAACTCAGAATGGAGGTGTGTGAAGTCACAGAATGGAGTTTTGTGAAGTCATAGAATGGAGGTGTGTGAAGTCATAGAATGGATGTTTCTGAAGTAAGAATGAAGGTGTGTGAAGTCAGAGAATGGAGGTATAGGAACTCATAGAATGGGGGTGTGTGAAGTCACAGAATGGAGGTGTGTGAAGTCAAATTGGAGGTGTGTAGTCATCGATTGGAGGTGGGTGAAGTCATAGAAAGGAGGTGTGGGAAGTCATAGAATGGAGGAGTGTGAAGTCATAGAATGCATGTGAGTGAAATCACAGATTCGAGGTCTGTGAAGTCATAGAATGTAGGTGTTTGATGTCAGAATGGAGGTGTGCGAAGTCATAGAATAGAGGTGTGTGAAGTCAGAATGGAGGTGTGTGAAGTCATAGATGGAGTTGTATGAAGTCATAGTATGGAGGTGTGTGAAATCATAGAATAGAGTTTTGTGAAGTTACAGAATGGAGCTGTGTGAATTCAGAATGGAGGTGTGTGAAGTCATAGAATGGAGGTGTGTGAAGTCAGAATGGAGGTGTGGGAACTCATAGAATGGAGGTGTGTAAAGTCACAGAATGGAGGTGTGTGAAGTCATAGAATGGAGGTGTGTGAAGTCACTGAATGGAGGTGTGTGAAGTCATAGAATGGACGTGTGTGAAGTTATAGAATGGATGTTTGTAAAGTAAAAATGAAGGTATGTGAAGTCATAGAATGGAGATATGTGAAGTCAAAATGGAGGTGTGTGAAGTCACAGACTGGAGGTGTGTCAAGTCAGAATTTATGTGTGTGAATTCATAGAATGGAGGTGTGTGAAGACATAGAATGGAGGTGTGTGAAGTCATAGAATGGAGGTGTGTGAAGTCAGAATGGAGGTGTGTGAAGTCACAGAATTGAGGTGTGTGAACACAGAATGGAGGTGTGTGAAGTCAAAGAATGGAGGTGTTTGAAGTCATAGAATGGAGGAGTGTGAAGTCATAGAATGTATGTTTGTGAAGTAAGAATGAAGGTGTGTGAAGGCGTAGAATGGAGGTGTGTGAAGTCACAGAATGGAGGTGTGTGAAGGCATAGAATGGAGGTGGTTAAGTCATAGAATGGAGGTGTGTGAAGTCATATAATGGAGGTGTGTGAAGTCACAGAATGGAGGTGTGTGAAGTCACAATGGAGGTGTGAAGTCATAGAATGGAGTTGGGTGAAGTCATGGAAAGGAGGTGTGTGAAGTCAAAGAATGAATGTGTGTGTAGTCATAGAATGGAGGTGTGTGAAGTCAGAATGGAGGTGTGTGAACTCATAGAATGGTAGTGTGTGTAGTCACAATGGAGGTGTGTGAAGTCATAGAATGTTGGTGTGTGAAGTCACAGAATGGACGTGTGTGAAGTCATAGAATGGAGGTGTGGGAAGTCATAGAATGGAGGTGTGTGAAGCCACAGAATGGAGGTGTGGGAAGTCACAGATTGGAGTTGTGTGAAGTCCCAGAATTGATGTATGTGAACTCAGTATGGAGGTGTGTAAAGTCACAAAATGGAGGTGTGTGAAGTCACAGAATTGAGGTGTTTGAAGTCATATATTGGAGGTGTATGAAATCAAAATGGATGTGTGATGTCATAGAATGGAGGTGTGTGAAATCATAGAATGTGGGTGTGTGAGGTCATAGAATGGAGGTGTGTGAAGTCACAGAATGGAGGTGTGGGAAGTCACAGATTGCAGGAGTGCGAAGTCATAGAATGGGTGTTTGTGAGGTAAGAATGAAGGTGTGTGAAGTCATAGAATGGAGGTTTGTGAAGTCACAGAGTGGAGGTGTGGGAAGTCACAGATTGCAGGAGTGTGAAGTCACAGAATGGAGGTGTGTGAACCCAGAATGGAGGTGTGTAAAGTCACAGAATGGAGGTGTGTGAAGTCGTAGAATGGAAGTGTGTGAAGTCATAGAATGGAGGTGTGTGAAGTCACAGAATGGACGGTATGAAGTCATAGAATGGAGGTGTGTGAAGTCACAGAATTGAGGTGTTTGAAGTCATATATTGGAGGTGTGTGAAATCAAAATGGATGGGTGAAGTCATAGAATGGAGGTGTGTGAAATCATAGAATGAGGGTGTGTGAGGTCATAGAATGGAGGTGTGTGAAGTCACAGAATAGAGGTGTGTGAAGTCATAGAATGGAGGTGTGTGAAGTCATAGAATGGAAGTGTGCGAAGTCACAGATTGGAGCTGTGTGAAGTCACAGAATCGAGGTGTTAGAAGTCACAGAATGGAGGGGTGTGAACTCAGAATGGAGATGTGTGAAGTCACAGAATGGAGGTGTGTGAAGTCATACAATGGAAGTGTGTGAACTCATAGAATGGAGGTGTATGAAGTCAGAATGGAGGTGTGTGAAGTCACCGAATGGAGTTGTGTGAACTCAGAATGGAGGTGTGTGAAGTCACAGAATGGAGTTTTGTGAAGTCATAGAATGGAGGTGTGTGAAGTCATAGAATGGATGTTTCTGAAGTAAGAATGAAGGTGTGTGAAGTCAGAGAATGGAGGTATAGGAACTCATAGAATGGGGGTGTGTGAAGTCACAGAATGGAGGTGTGTGAAGTCAAATTGGAGGTGTGTAGTCATCGATTGGAGGTGGGTGAAGTCATAGAAAGGAGGTGTGGGAAGTCATAGAATGGAGGAGTGTGAAGTCATAGAATGCATGTGAGTGAAATCACAGATTCGAGGTCTGTGAAGTCATAGAATGGAGGTGTTTGATGTCAGAATGGAGGTGTGCGAAGTCATAGAATAGAGGTGTGTGAAGTCAGAATGGAGGTGTGTGAAGTCATAGATGGAGTTGTATGAAGTCATAGTATGGAGGTGTGTGAAATCATAGAATAGAGTTTTGTGAAGTTACAGAATGGAGCTGTGTGAATTCAGAATGGAGGTGTGTGAAGTCATAGAATGGAGGTGTGTGAAGTCAGAATGGAGGTGTGGGAACTCATAGAATGGAGGTGTGTAAAGTCACAGAATGGAGGTGTGTGAAGTCATAGAATGGAGGTGTGTGAAGTCACTGAATGGAGGTGTGTGAAGTCATAGAATGGACGTGTGTGAAGTTATAGAATGGATGTTTGTAAAGTAAAAATGAAGGTATGTGAAGTCATAGAATGGAGATATGTGAAGTCAAAATGGAGGTGTGTGAAGTCACAGACTGGAGGTGTGTCAAGTCAGAATTTAGGTGTGTGAAGTCAAAGAATGGAGGTGTGTGAATACATAGAATGGAGGTGTGTGAATTCATAGAATGGAGGTGTGTGAAGTCAGAATGGAGGTGTGTGAGATCACAGAATGGAGGTGTGTGAACACAGAATGGAGGTGTGTGAAGTCAAAGAATGGAGGTGTTTGAAGTCATAGAATGGAGGAGTGTGAAGTCATAGAATGTGTGTTTGTGAAGTAAGAATGAAGGTGTGTGAAGACGTAGAATGGAGGTGTGTGAAGTCACAGAATGGAGCTTTGTGAAGTCATAGAATGGAAGTGTGTGAAGTCATAGAATGGACGTGTGTGAAGTCAGAATGGATGTGTGTTAAGTCACCGAATGGAGTTTTGTGAACTCAGTATGGAGGTGTGTGAAGTCATAGAATGGAGATTGGTGAAGTCATAGATGGAGGTGTGTGAGGTCATAGAATGGATGTTTCTGAAGTAAGAATGAAGCTGTGTGAAGTCATAGAATGAAGGTGGGTGAAGTCATAGAAAGGAGGTGTGGGCAGTCATAGAATATAGGAGTGTGAAGTCATAGAGTGGAGGTGAGTGAAGTCACAGATTCGAGGTCTGTGAAGTCATAGATTGGAGGTGTGTGATGTCAGAATGGAGGTGTGCGAAGTCATAGAATAGAGGTTTGTGAAGTCAGAATGGAGGTGTGTGAACTCATAGAATGGAGGTGTGTGACGTCACAATGGAGGTGTGTGAAATCACAGAATGGAGGTGTGCAAATACATACAATGGAGGTGTGTAAAGTCAGAATGGAATTTTGTGAAGTCACAGAATTGAGCTGTGTGAATTCAGAATGGAGGTGTGTGAAGTCATAGAATGGAGGTGTGTGAACTCATAGAATGGAGGTGTGTGTAGTCACAATGGAGGTGTGTGAAGTCATAAAATGGAGGTGTGTGAAGTCACAGAATGGAGGTGTGTGAAGTCATAGAATGGAGGTGTGTGAAGTCATAGAATGGGTGTTTGTGAGGTAAGAATGAAGGTGTGTGAAGTCATAGAATGGAGGTTTGTGAAGTCACAGAGTGGAGGTGTGGGAAGTCACAGATTGCAGGAGTGTGAAGTCACAGAATGGAGGTGTGTGAACCCAGAATGGAGGTGTGTAAAGTCACAGAATGGAGGTGTGTGAAGTCGTAGAATGGAAGTGTGTGAAGTCATAGAATGGAGGTGTGTGAAGTCACAGAATGGACGGTATGAAGTCATAGAATGGAGGTGTGTGAAGTCACAGAATTGAGGTGTTTGAAGTCATATATTGGAGGTGTGTGAAATCAAAATGGATGGGTGAAGTCATAGAATGGAGGTGTGTGAAATCATAGAATGAGGGTGTGTGAGGTCATAGAATGGAGGTGTGTGAAGTCACAGAATAGAGGTGTGTGAAGTCATAGAATGGAGGTGTGTGAAGTCATAGAATGGAAGTGTGCAAAGTCACAGATTGGAGCTGTGTGAAGTCACAGAATCGAGGTGTTAGAAGTCACAGAATGGAGGGGTGTGAACTCAGAATGGAGATGTGTGAAGTCACAGAATGGAGGTGTGTGAAGTCATACAATGGAAGTGTGTGAACTCATAGAATGGAGGTGTATGAAGTCAGAATGGAGGTGTGTGAAGTCACCGAATGGAGTTGTGTGAACTCAGAATGGAGGTGTGTGAAGTCACAGAATGGAGTTTTGTGAAGTCATAGAATGGAGGTGTGTGAAGTCATAGAATGGATGTTTCTGAAGTAAGAATGAAGGTGTGTGAAGTCAGAGAATGGAGGTATAGGAACTCATAGAATGGGGGTGTGTGAAGTCACAGAATGGAGGTGTGTGAAGTCATAGAATGGATGTTTCTGAAGTAAGAATGAAGGTGTGTGAAGTCAGAGAATGGAGGTATAGGAACTCATAGAATGGGGGTGTGTGAAGTCACAGAATGGAGGTGTGTGAAGTCAAATTGGAGGTGTGTAGTCATCGATTGGAGGTGGGTGAAGTCATAGAAAGGAGGTGTGGGAAGTCATAGAATGGAGGAGTGTGAAGTCATAGAATGCATGTGAGTGAAATCACAGATTCGAGGTCTGTGAAGTCATAGAATGGAGGTGTTTGATGTCAGAATGGAGGTGTGCGAAGTCATAGAATAGAGGTGTGTGAAGTCAGAATGGAGGTGTGTGAAGTCATAGATGGAGTTGTATGAAGTCATAGTATGGAGGTGTGTGAAATCATAGAATAGAGTTTTGTGAAGTTACAGAATGGAGCTGTGTGAATTCAGAATGGAGGTGTGTGAAGTCATAGAATGGAGGTGTGTGAAGTCAGAATGGAGGTGTGGGAACTCATAGAATGGAGGTGTGTAAAGTCACAGAATGGAGGTGTGTGAAGTCATAGAATGGAGGTGTGTGAAGTCACTGAATGGAGGTGTGTGAAGTCATAGAATGGACGTGTGTGAAGTTATAGAATGGATGTTTGTAAAGTAAAAATGAAGGTATGTGAAGTCATAGAATGGAGATATGTGAAGTCAAAATGGAGGTGTGTGAAGTCACAGACTGGAGGTGTGTCAAGTCAGAATTTAGGTGTGTGAAGTCAAAGAATGGAGGTGTGTGAATACATAGAATGGAGGTGTGTGAATTCATAGAATGGAGGTGTGTGAAGTCAGAATGGAGGTGTGTGAGATCACAGAATGGAGGTGTGTGAACACAGAATGGAGGTGTGTGAAGTCAAAGAATGGAGGTGTTTGAAGTCATAGAATGGAGGAGTGTGAAGTCATAGAATGTGTGTTTGTGAAGTAAGAATGAAGGTGTGTGAAGACGTAGAATGGAGGTGTGTGAAGTCACAGAATGGAGCTTTGTGAAGTCATAGAATGGAAGTGTGTGAAGTCATAGAATGGACGTGTGTGAAGTCAGAATGGATGTGTGTTAAGTCACCGAATGGAGTTTTGTGAACTCAGTATGGAGGTGTGTGAAGTCATAGAATGGAGATTGGTGAAGTCATAGATGGAGGTGTGTGAGGTCATAGAATGGATGTTTCTGAAGTAAGAATGAAGCTGTGTGAAGTCATAGAATGAAGGTGGGTGAAGTCATAGAAAGGAGGTGTGGGCAGTCATAGAATATAGGAGTGTGAAGTCATAGAGTGGAGGTGAGTGAAGTCACAGATTCGAGGTCTGTGAAGTCATAGATTGGAGGTGTGTGATGTCAGAATGGAGGTGTGCGAAGTCATAGAATAGAGGTTTGTGAAGTCAGAATGGAGGTGTGTGAACTCATAGAATGGAGGTGTGTGACGTCACAATGGAGGTGTGTGAAATCACAGAATGGAGGTGTGCAAATACATACAATGGAGGTGTGTAAAGTCAGAATGGAATTTTGTGAAGTCACAGAATTGAGCTGTGTGAATTCAGAATGGAGGTGTGTGAAGTCATAGAATGGAGGTGTGTGAACTCATAGAATGGAGGTGTGTGTAGTCACAATGGAGGTGTGTGAAGTCATAAAATGGAGGTGTGTGAAGTCACAGAATGGAGGTGTGTGAAGTCATAGAATGGAGGTGTGTGAAGTCATAGAATGGGTGTTTGTGAGGTAAGAATGAAGGTGTGTGAAGTCATAGAATGGAGGTTTGTGAAGTCACAGAGTGGAGGTGTGGGAAGTCACAGATTGCAGGAGTGTGAAGTCACAGAATGGAGGTGTGTGAACCCAGAATGGAGGTGTGTAAAGTCACAGAATGGAGGTGTGTGAAGTCGTAGAATGGAAGTGTGTGAAGTCATAGAATGGAGGTGTGTGAAGTCACAGAATGGACGGTATGAAGTCATAGAATGGAGGTGTGTGAAGTCACAGAATTGAGGTGTTTGAAGTCATATATTGGAGGTGTGTGAAATCAAAATGGATGGGTGAAGTCATAGAATGGAGGTGTGTGAAATCATAGAATGAGGGTGTGTGAGGTCATAGAATGGAGGTGTGTGAAGTCACAGAATAGAGGTGTGTGAAGTCATAGAATGGAGGTGTGTGAAGTCATAGAATGGAAGTGTGCAAAGTCACAGATTGGAGCTGTGTGAAGTCACAGAATCGAGGTGTTAGAAGTCACAGAATGGAGGGGTGTGAACTCAGAATGGAGATGTGTGAAGTCACAGAATGGAGGTGTGTGAAGTCATACAATGGAAGTGTGTGAACTCATAGAATGGAGGTGTATGAAGTCAGAATGGAGGTGTGTGAAGTCACCGAATGGAGTTGTGTGAACTCAGAATGGAGGTGTGTGAAGTCACAGAATGGAGTTTTGTGAAGTCATAGAATGGAGGTGTGTGAAGTCATAGAATGGATGTTTCTGAAGTAAGAATGAAGGTGTGTGAAGTCAGAGAATGGAGGTATAGGAACTCATAGAATGGGGGTGTGTGAAGTCACAGAATGGAGGTGTGTGAAGTCAAATTGGAGGTGTGTAGTCATCGATTGGAGGTGGGTGAAGTCATAGAAAGGAGGTGTGGGAAGTCATAGAATGGAGGAGTGTGAAGTCATAGAATGCATGTGAGTGAAATCACAGATTCGAGGTCTGTGAAGTCATAGAATGGAGGTGTTTGATGTCAGAATGGAGGTGTGCGAAGTCATAGAATAGAGGTGTGTGAAGTCAGAATGGAGGTGTGTGAAGTCATAGATGGAGTTGTATGAAGTCATAGTATGGAGGTGTGTGAAATCATAGAATAGAGTTTTGTGAAGTTACAGAATGGAGCTGTGTGAATTCAGAATGGAGGTGTGTGAAGTCATAGAATGGAGGTGTGTGAAGTCAGAATGGAGGTGTGGGAACTCATAGAATGGAGGTGTGTGAAGTCAGAATGGAGGTGGGTGAGATCACAGAATTGAGGTGTGTGAACACAGAATGGAGGTGTGTGAAGTCAAAGAATGGAGGTGTTTGAAGTCATAGAATGGAGGAGTGTGAAGTCATAGAATGTATGTTTGTGAAGTAAGAATGACGGTGTGTGAAGGCATAGAATGGAGGTGTGTGAAGTCACAGAATGGAGGTGTGTGAAGGCATAGAATGCAGGTGTGTGAATTCATAGAATGGAGGTGTGTGAAGTCATATAATGGAGGTGTGTGAAGTCACAGAATGGAGGTGTGTGAAGTCAGAATGGAGGTGTGAAGTCATAGAATGGAGTTGGGTGAAGTCATAGAAAGGAGGTGTGTGAAGTCATAGAATGGATGTGTGTGTAGTCATAGAATGGAGGTGTGTGAACTCAGAATGGAGGTGTGTGAACTCATAGAATGGTAGTGTGTGTAGTCACGATGGAGGTGTGTGAAGTCATAGAATGGAGGTGTGTGAAGTCACAGAATGGACGTGTGTGAAGTCATAGAATGGAGGTGTGTGAAGTCTTAGAATGGAGGTGTGTGAAGTCACAGAATGGTGGTGTGGGAAGTCACAGATTGGAGGTCTGTGAAGTCCCAGAATTGAGGTGTGTGAACTCAGAATGGAGGTGTGTAAAGTCACAGAATGGAGGTGTGTGAAGTCATAGAATGGAAGTGTGTGAAGTCATAGAATGGAGGTGTGTGAAGTCACAGAATGGAGGGTATGAAGTCATAGAATGGAGGTGTGTGAAGTCACAGAATTGAGGTGTTTGAAGTCATATATTGGAGATGTGTGAAGTCAAAATGGATGTGTGAAGTCATAGAATGGAGGTGTGTGAAATCATAGAATGAGGGTGTGTGAGGTCATAGAATGGAGGTTTGTAAAGTCACAGAATGGATGTGTGTGAAATCATAGAATGAAGATTTGTGAAGTCATAGAATGGAAGTGTGTGATGTCACAGAATGGAGGTGTGTGAAGTCACAGAATGGAAGGTGTGTGAAATCACAGAATAGAGGTGTGTGAACTCAGAATGGAGGTGAGTGAAGTCATAGAATGGAGGTGTGTGAAGTCACAGAATGGACGGTTTGTAGTCATAGAATGGAGGTGTGGGAAGTCACAGAATTGAGGTGTTTGAAGTCATATATTGGAGGTGTGTGAAGTCAAAATTGATGTGTGAAGTCGTAGAATGGAGGTGTGTGAAATCATAGAATGAGGGTGTGTGAGGTCATAGAATGGAGGTTTGTGAAGTCACAGAATGCAGGTGTGTGAACTCAGAATGGAGGTGTGTGAAGTCAGAGAATGGAGGTGTGTGAAGTCATAGAATGGAAGTGTGTGAAGTCATAGAATGGAAGTGTGTGAAGCCAGAATGGAGGTGTGTGAAGTCACAGAATGGAGGTTTGTGAAATCATAGAATGGAGGTGTGTGAAGTCATAGAATGGATGTTTCTGAAGTAAGAATGAAGGTGTGTGAAGTCATACAATGGAAGTGGGTGAAGTCATAGAATGGAGGTGTGTGAAGTCACAGAATGGAGGTGTGTGAAGTCAGAATGGAGGTGTGTAGTCATATATTGGAGGTGGGTGAAGTCATAGAAAGGAGGTGTGGGAAGTCATAGAGTGCAGGTGAGTGAAGTCATAGATTCGAAGTCTGTGAAATCATAGAATGGAGGTGTGTGATGTCAGGTTGGAGGTGTGTGAAGTCAAAGAATGTAGGTGTGTGAAGTCACTGAGTGGAAGTGTGTGAAGTCACAGAATTGAGATGTGTGAAATCAGAAGAGAGGTGTGCCAAGTCATAGAATGGAGGTGTGTGAAGTCAGAATGGAAGTGTATGAAGTCATAGAATGGAGGTGTGTGAAGTCAGAATAGAGGTGTGTGAAGTCATAGAATGGAGGTGTGTGAAGTCACAGAATGGAGGTGTTGGAAGTCACAGAATAGAGGTGTGTGACGTCACAGAATGGAGGTGTGTGAACTCAGAATGGAGGTGTGTAAAGGCACAGAATGGAGGTGTGTGAAGTCATAGAATGGAAGTGTGTGAAGTCATAGAATGGAGGTGTGTGAAGTCACAGAATGGAGGTGTTGGAAGTCACAGAATAGAGGTGTGTGACGTCACAGAATGGAGGTGTGTGAACTCAGAATGGAGGTGTGTAAAGGCACAGAATGGAGCTGTGTGAAGTAGTAGAATTGAGGTGTTTGAAGTCATATATTGGAGGTGTGTGAAGTCAAAATGCATGTGTGAAGTCACAGAATGGAGGTTTGTGAAGTCATAGAATGGAGGTGTGTGAATGTTTCTGTAGTAAAAATGAAGGTGTGTGAAGTCATGGAATGGAGGTTTGTGAAGTCACAGAATGGAGGCATGTGAAGTCAGAATGGAGGTGTGTAGTCATAGATTGGAGGTGGGTAAAGTCATAGAATGGAGGAGTGTGAAGTCATAGAGTGCATGTGAGTGAAGTCACAGATTCGAGGTCTGTGAAGTCATAGAATAAAGGTGTGTAAAGTCACAGAATGGAGGTGTGTGAAGTCATAGAATGGAGGTGTGTGAAGTCACAGAATGGAGGTGTGTGAAATCATAGAATGGAGGTGTGTGAAGTCAGAATGGAGGTG
Source organism: Megascapheus bottae (assembly GCA_024803745.1). Lineage (NCBI taxonomy): Eukaryota > Metazoa > Chordata > Mammalia > Rodentia > Geomyidae > Megascapheus > Megascapheus bottae. Next base: position 123,939 of record JANJXV010000426.1, read on the forward strand.
TGAAGTCATAGAATGGAGGGGGGTGAAGTCACAGAAATTACGTGTGGGAAGTCATAGAATGGAGAAGTGTGAAGTCATAGAGTGGAGGTGAGTGAAGTCACAGATTCGAGGTCTATGAAGTCATAGAATGGAGGTGTGGGAAGTCAGAATGTAGGTGTTGCAAGTCATAGAATAGAGGTGTGTGAAGGCAGAATGGAGGAGTGTGAAGTCATAGAATGGAGGTGTGTGAACTCATAGAATGCAGGTGTGTGATGTCACAATGGAAGTTTGTGAAGTCATAGAATGGAGGTGTGTGAAGTCACAGAATGGATGTGTGAAGTCATACTATGGAGGTGTGTGAAGCCGGAATGGAGGTGTGTGAAGTCACAGAATGGAGGTGTGTGAACTCAGAATGGAGGTGTGTGAATTCATAGATGGAGGTGTGTGAAGTCATAGTATGGAGATATGTGAAATCATAGAATGGAGTTTTGTGAAGTCACAGAATGAAGGTGTGTGAAGTCAGAATGGAGGTGTGTGAAGTCATAGAATGGAGGTGTGTGAAGTCAGAATGGAGGTGTGAAGTCATAGAATGGAGGTGTGTGAAGTCACAGAATGGAGGTCGGTGAACTCAGAATGGAGGTGTGTGAATTCATAGATGGAGGTGTGTGAAGTCATACAATGTAGATGTGTGAAGTCATAGAATGGAGTATTGTGAAGTCACCGAAGGGAGGTTTGTGAAGTCATAGAATGGAGGTATGAGAAATCAAATTAGAGGGGTGTGAAGTCGGAGAATGGAGGTGTGTGAAGTCATGGAATGGAGGTGTGTGACGTCACAATGGAAGTGTGTGAAGTCATAGAATGGAGGTGTGTAAAGTCACAGAATGGAGGTGTGTGAAGTCATAGAATGGAGGTGTGTGAAGTCACTGAATGGAGGTGTGTGAAGTCATAGAATGGACGTGTGTGAAGTTATAGAATTGATGTTTGTAAAGTAAAAATGAAGGTATGTGAAGTCATAGAATGGAGATGTGTGAAGTCAAAATGGAGGTGTGTGAAGTCACAGACTGGAGGTGTGTCAAGTCAGAATTTAGGTGTGTGAAGTCAAAGAATGGAGGTGTGTGAACACAGAATGGAGGTGTGTGAAGTCAAAGAATGGAGGTGTTTGAAGTCATAGAATGGAGGAGTGTGAAGTCATAGTATGTATGTTTGTGAAGTAAGAATGACGGTGTGTGAAGGCATAGAATGGAGGTGTGTGAAGTCACAGAATGGAGGTGTGTGAAGGCATAGAATGCATGTGTGTGAAGTCATAGAATGGAGGTGTGTGAAGTCATATAATGGAGGTGTGTGAAGTCACAGAATGGAGGTGTGTGAAGTCAGAATGGAGGTGTGAAGTCATAGAATGGAGTTGGGTGAAGTCATAGAAAGGAGGTGTGTGAAGTCATAGAATGGATGTGTGTGTAGTCATAGAATGGAGGTGTGTGCACTCAGAATGGAGGTGTGTGAACTCATAGAATGGTAGTGTGTGTAGTCACGATGGAGGTGTGTGAAGTCATAGAATGGAGGTGTGTGAAGTCACAGAATGGACGTGTGTGAAGTCATAGAATGGAGGTGTGTGAAGTCTTAGAATGGAGGTGTGTGAAGTCACAGAATGGAGGTGTGGGAAGTCACAGATTGGAGGTCTGTGAAGTCCCAGAATTGAGGTGTGTGAACTCAGAATGGAGGTGTGTAAAGTCACAGAATGGAGGTGTGTGAAGTCATAGAATGGAAGTGTGTGAAGTCATAGAATGGAGGTGTGTGAAGTCACAGAATGGAGGGTATGAAGTCATAGAATGGAGGTGTGTGAAGTCACAGAATTGAGGTGTTTGAAGTCATATATTGGAGATGTGTGAAGTCAAAATGGATGTGTGAAGTCATAGAATGGAGGTGTGTGAAATCATAGAATGAGGGTGTGTGAGGTCATAGAATGGAGGTTTGTAAAGTCACAGAATGGATGTGTGTGAAATCATAGAATGAAGGTTTGTGAAGTCATAGAATGGAAGTGTGTGATGTCACAGAATGGAGGTGTGTGAAGTCACAGAATGGAAGGTGTGTGAAATCACAGAATAGAGGTGTGTGAACTCAGAATGGAGGTGAGTGAAATCATAGAATGGAGGTGTGTGAAGTCACAGAATGGACGGTTTGTAGTCATAGAATGGAGGTGTGGGAAGTCACAGAATTGAGGTGTTTGAAGTCATATATTGGAGGTGTGTGAAGTCAAAATTGATGTGTGAAGTCGTAGAATGGAGGTGTGTGAAATCATAGAATGAGGGTGTGTGAGGTCATAGAATGGAGGTTTGTGAAGTCACAGAATGCAGGTGTGTGAACTCAGAATGGAGGTGTGTGAAGTCAGAGAATGGAGGTGTGTGAAGTCATAGAATGGAAGTGTGTGAAGTCATAGAATGGAAGTGTGTGAAGCCAGAATGGAGGTGTGTGAAGTCACAGAATGGAGGTTTGTGAAATCATAGAATGGAGGTGTGTGAAGTCATAGAATGGATGTTTCTGAAGTAAGAATGAAGGTGTGTGAAGTCATACAATGGAAGTGGGTGAAGTCATAGAATGGAGGTGTGTGAAGTCACAGAATGGAGGTGTGTGAAGTCAGAATGGAGGTGTGTAGTCATATATTGGAGGTGGGTGAAGTCATAGAAAGGAGGTGTGGGAAGTCATAGAGTGCAGGTGAGTGAAGTCATAGATTCGAAGTCTGTGAAATCATAGAATGGAGGTGTGTGATGTCAGGTTGGAGGTGGGTGAAGTCAAAGAATGTAGGTGTGTGAAGTCACTGAGTGGAGGTGTGTGAAGTCACAGAATGGAGATGTGTGAAATCAGAAGAGAGGTGTGCGAAGTCATAGAATGGAGGTGTGTGAAGTCAGAATGGAAGTGTATGAAGTCATAGAATGGAGGTGTGTGAAGTCAGAATAGAGGTGTGTGAAGTCATAGAATGGAGGTGTGTGAAGTCACAGAATGGAGGTGTTGGAAGTCACAGAATAGAGGTGTGTGACATCACAGAATGGAGGTGTGTGAACTCAGAATGGAGGTGTGTAAAGGCACAGAATGGAGGTGTGTGAAGTCATAGAATGGAAGTGTGTGAAGTCATAGAATGGAGGTGTGTGAAGTCACAGAATGGAGGTGTTGGAAGTCACAGAATAGAGGTGTGTGACGTCACAGAATGGAGGTGTGTGAACTCAGAATGGAGGTGTGTAAAGGCACAGAATGGAGCTGTGTGAAGTAGTAGAATTGAGGTGTTTGAAGTCATATATTGGAGGTGTGTGAAGTCAAAATGCATGTGTGAAGTCACAGAATGGAGGTTTGTGAAGTCATAGAATGGAGGTGTGTGAATGTTTCTGTAGTAAAAATGAAGGTGTGTGAAGTCATGGAATGGAGGTTTGTGAAGTCACAGAATGGAGGCATGTGAAGTCAGAATGGAGGTGTGTAGTCATAGATTGGAGGTGGGTAAAGTCATAGAATGGAGGAGTGTGAAGTCATAGAGTGCATGTGAGTGAAGTCACAGATTCGAGGTCTGTGAAGTCATAGACTAGAGGTGTGTGAAGTCAGAATGGAGGTGTGTGAAGTCATAGATGGAGTTGTGTGAAGTCATAGTATGGAGGTGTGTGAAATCATAGAATGGAGTTTTGTGAAGTCACAGAATGGAGCTGTGTGAATTCAGAATGGAGGTGTGTGAAGTCATAGAATGGAGGTATGTGAAATCACAGAATAGAGGTGTGTAAAGTCATGGAATGGAGGTGTGTGAAGTTATAGAATGGATGGTTGTAAAGTAAGAATGAAGGTGTGTGAAGTCATAGAATGGAGGTCTGAGATGTCAAAGAATGGAGGTGTGTGAAGTCATAGAATGGAGCTGTGTGAGGTCAGAATGGAGGTGTGTGAAGTCACAGAATGGAGGTGTTTCAACTCAGAATTTAGGTGTGTGAAGTCAAAGAATGTAGGTTTGTGGAGTCATAGAATGGTGGTGTGTGAAGTCATAGAACGGAGCTGTGTGAAGTTATAGAATGGAGGTGTGTGTAGTCACAGAATGGAGGTGTTTGAAGTCAGAATGAAGGTGCGTAGTCATAGATTGGAGGTGGGTGAATTCATAGAAAGGAGGTGTGGGAAGTCAAAGAATGGAGGTGTGTGAAGTCACAGAATGGAGGTGTGTGAAGTCATAGATGGAGGTGTGTGAAGTCATAGTATGGAGATATGTGAAACCATAGAATGGAGTTTTGTGAAGTCACAGAATGAAGTTGTGTGAGTCAGAATTGAGGTGTGTGAAGTCATGGAATGTAGATGTGTGGAGTCATAGAATGGAGTATTGTGAAGTCACCGAAGGGAGGTTTGTGAAGTCATAGAATGGAGGTATGAGAAATAAAATTAGAGGGGTATGAAGTCGGAGAATGGAGGTGTGTGAAGTCATAGAATGGAGGTGGGTGAAGTCATAGAATGGAGGTGTGTGAATTCAGATTTGAGGTGTGTGAAGTCATAGAATGGATGTGTGTCAACTCAGAAAGGAGGTGTGTGAAGTCATAGAATGGAGGTGAGTGAAATCATAGAATGGAGGTGTGTGACGTCACAATGGAAGTTTGTGAAGTCATAGAATGGAGGTGTGTGAAGTCACAGAATGGAGGTGTGTGAAGTCATACAATGGAGGTGTGTGAAGTCAGTATGGAGGTGTGTGAAGTCACAGAATGGAGGTGTGTGAACTCAGAATGGAGGTGTGTGAAGTCATAGTTGGAGGTGTGTAAAATCATAGTATGGAGATATGTGAAATCATAGAATGGAGTTTTGTGAAGTCACAGAATGGAGTTGTGTGAGTCAGAATTGAAGTGTGTGAAGTCATAGAATGTAGATGTGTGAAGTCATAGAATGGAGTATTGTGAAGTCACCGAAGTGAGGTTTGTGAAGTCATAGAATGGAGGTATGATAAATCAAATTAGAGGGGTGTGAAGTCGGAGAATGGAGGTGTGAGAAGTCATAGAATGGAGATGGTTGAAGTCATAGAATGGAGGTGGGTGAAGTCATAGAAAGGAGGTGTGTGAATTCACTGAATGGACGGGTTTAAAGTCATAGAATGGAGGTGTGTGAAGTCAGAGAATTGAGCTGTTTGAAGTCATATATTGGAGGTGTGTGAAGTCAAAATGGATGTGTGAAGTCATAGAATGTAGGTGTGTGAAGTCCTAGAATGGAGGTGTGTGAAGTCACAGAATGGAGGTGTGTGAACTCAGAATGGAGGTGTGTGAAGTCACAGAATGGAGGTGTGTGAAGTCATAGAATGGAAGTGTGTGAAGTCATAGAATGGACGTGTGTGAAGTCAGAATGGAGGTGTGTTAAGTCACCGAATGGAGTTTTGTGAACTCAGTATGGAGGTGTGTGAAGTCACAGAATGGAGGTTTGTGAAGTCATAGATGGAGGTGTGTGAGGTCATAGAATGGATGTTTCTGAAGTAAGAATGAAGGTGTGTGAAGTCATAGAATGGAGGTGTGTGAAGTCATTGAATGGAGGTGTGTGAAGTCAATGAATGGAAGTGTGTGAAGTAAGAATGGAGGTGTGAAGTCATAGAATGAAGGTGGGTGAAGTCATAGAAAGGAGGTGTGGGAAGTCATAGAATGGAGTAGTGTGAAGTCATAGAGTGGAGGTGAGTGAAGTCACAGATTCGAGATCTGTGAAGTCATAGATTGGAGGTGTGTCATGTCAGAATGGAGGTGTGCGAAGTCATAGAATAGAGGTTTGTGAAGTCAGAATGGAGGTGTGTGAAGTCATAGAATGGAGGTGTGTGAACTCATAGAATGGAGGTGTGTGACGTCACAATGGAAGTGTGTGAAGTCACAGAATGGAGGTGTGTGAATTCATACAATGGATGTGTGTGACGTCAGAATGGAATTTTGTGAAGTCACAGAATTGAGCTGTGTGAATTCAGAATGGAGGTGTGTGAAGGCATAGAATGGAGGTGTGTGAAGTCACAGAATGGAGGTGTGTGAAGTCATAGAATGGAGATGTGTGAAGTCATAGAATGGAGATGGTTGAAGTCATAGAATGGAGGTGGGTGAAGTCATAGAAAGGAGGTTTGTGAAGTCACTGAATGGACGGGTTTAAAGTCATAGAATGGAGGTGTGTGAAGTCAGAGAATTGAGCTGTTTGAAGTCATATATTGGAGGTGTGTGAAGTCAAAATGGATGTGTGAAGTCATAGAATGTAGGTGTGTGAAGTCATAGAATGGAGGTGTGTGAAGTCACAGAATGGAGGTGTGTGAACTCAGAATGGAGGTGTGTGAAGTCACAGAATGGAGGTGTGTGAAGTCATAGAATGGAAGTGTGTGAAGTCATAGAATGGACGTGTGTGAAGTCAGAATGGAGGTGCGTTAAGTCACCGAATGGAGTTTTGTGAACTCAGTATGGAGGTGTGTGAAGTCACAGAATGGAGGCTTGTGAAGTCATAGATGGAGGTGTGTGAGGTCATAGAATGGATGTTTCTGAAGTAAGAATGAAGGTGTGTGAAGTCATAGAATGGAGGTGTGTGAAGTCATTGAATGGAGGTGTGTGAAGTCAATGAATGGAAGTGTGTGAAGTAAGAATGGAGGTGTGAAGTCATAGAATGAAGGTGGGTGAAGTCATAGAAAGGAGGTGTGGGAAGTCATAGAATGGAGTAGTGTGAAGTCATAGAGTGGAGGTGAGTGAAGTCACAGATTCGAGGTTTGTGAAGTCATAGATTGGAGGTGTGTCATGTCAGAATGGAGGTGTGCGAAGTCATAGAATAGAGGTTTGTGAAGTCAGAATGGAGGTGTGTGAAGTCATAGAATGGAGGTGTGTGAACTCATAGAATGGAGGTGTGTGACGTCACAATGGAAGTGTGTGAAGTCACAGAATGGAGGTGTGTGAATTCATACAATGGATGTGTGTGACGTCAGATTGGAATTTTGTGAAGTCACAGAATTGAGCTGTGTGAATTCAGAATGGAGGTGTGTGAAGTCATAGAATGGAGGTGTGTGAAGTCAGAATGGAGGTGTGTGAAGGCATAGAATGGAGGTGTGTGAAGTCCCAGAATGGAGGTGTGTGAAGTCATAGAATGGAGGTGTGTGAAGTCATAGAATGGGTGTTTGTGAAGTAAGAATGAAGGTGTGGGAAGTCATAGAATGGACGTGTGTGAAGTCACAGAATGGAGGTGTGGGAAGTCACAGATTGCAGGAGTGTGAAGTCACAGAATGGAGGTGTGTGAACCCAGAATGGAGGTGTGTAAAGTCACAGAATGGAGGTGTGTGAAGTCATGGAATGGAAGTGGGTGAAGTCATAGAATGGAGGTGTGTGAAGTCACAGAATTGAGGTGTTTGAAGTCATATATTGGAGGTGTGTGAAATCAACATGGATGTGTGAAGTCATAGAATGGAGGTGTGTGAAATCATAGAATGAGGGTGTGTGAAGTCATCGAATGGAGGTGTGTGAAGTCACAGAATGGAGGTGTGTGAAGTCACAGAATCGAGGTGTGAGAAGTCATAGAATGGAGATGTGTGAACTCAGAATGGAGGTGTGTGAAGTCACAGAATGGAGGTGTGTGAAGTCATAGAATGGAGGTGTGTGAAGTCAAAGAACGGAGGTGTGGGAAATCATAGAATGGAGGTGTGTGAAGTCACAGAATGGAGGTGTGCGAAGTCAGAATGGAGGTGTGTGAAGTCATAGAATGGAGGTGTGTGAAGTCAGAAAGGAGGTGTGAAGTCATAGAATGGAGGTTGGTGAAGTCATAGAATGGACGTGTGTGAAGTCAGAATGGAGTTGTGTTAAGTCACCGAATGGAGTTTTGTGAACTCAGTATGCAGGTGTGTGAAGTCACAGAATGGAGGTTTGTGAAGTCATAGATGGAGGTGTGTGAGGTCATAGAATGGACGTTTCTGAAGTAAGAATGAAGGTGTGTGAAGTCATAGAATGGAGGTGTGTGAAGTCATTGAATGGAGGTGTGTGAAGTCAATGAATGGAAGTGTGTGAAGTAAGAATGAAGGTGTGAAGTCATAGAATGAAGGTGGGTGAAGTCATAGAAAGGAGGTGTGGGAAGTCATAGAATGGAGTAGTGTGAAGTCATAGAGTGGAGGTGAGTGAAGTCACAGATTCGAGGTCTGTGAATTTATAGATTGGAGGTGTGTGTTGTCAGAATGGAGGTGTGCGAAGTCATAGAATAGAGGTTTGTGAAGTCAGAATGGAGGTGTCTGAAGTCATAGAATGGAGGTGTGTGAAGTCACAATGGAAGTGTGTGAAGTCACAGAATGGAGGTGTGTGAATTCATACAATGGATGTGTGTGACGTCAGAATGGAATTTTGTGAAGTCACAGAATTGAGCTGTGTAAATTCAGAATGGAGGTGTGTGAAGTCATAGAATGGAGGTGTGTGAAGTCAGAATGGAGGTGTGAAGTCATAGAATGGAGGTTGGTGAAGTCATAGAATGGACGTGTGTGAAGTCAGAATGGAGTTGTGTTAAGTCACCGAATGGAGTTTTGTGAACTCAGTATGCAGGTGTGTGAAGTCACAGAATGGAGGTTTGTGAAGTCATAGATGGAGGTGTGTGAGGTCATAGAATGGACGTTTCTGAAGTAAGAATGAAGGTGTGTGAAGTCATAGAATGGAGGTGTGTGAAGTCATTGAATGGAGGTGTGTGAAGTCAATGAATGGAAGTGTGTGAAGTAAGAATGAAGGTGTGAAGTCATAGAATGAAGGTGGGTGAAGTCATAGAAAGGAGTTGTGGGAAGTCATAGAATGGAGTAGTGTGAAGTCATAGAGTGGAGGTGAGTGAAGTCACAGATTCGAGGTCTGTGAATTTATAGATTGGAGGTGTGTGTTGTCAGAATGGAGGTGTGCGAAGTCATAGAATAGAGGTTTGTGAAGTCAGAATGGAGGTGTCTGAAGTCATAGAATGGAGGTGTGTGAAGTCACAATGGAAGTGTGTGAAGTCACAGAATGGAGGTGTGTGAATTCATACAATGGATGTGTGTGACGTCAGAATGGAATTTTGTGAAGTCACAGAATTGAGCTGTGTGAATTCAGAATGGAGGTGTGTGAAGTCATAGAATGGAGGTGTGTGAAGTCAGAATGGAGGTGTGAAGTCATAGAATGGAGGTTGGTGAAGTCATAGAATGGACGTGTGTGAAGTCAGAATGGAGTTGTGTTAAGTCACCGAATGGAGTTTTGTGAACTCAGTATGCAGGTGTGTGAAGTCACAGAATGGAGGTTTGTGAAGTCATAGATGGAGGTGTGTGAGGTCATAGAATGGACGTTTCTGAAGTAAGAATGAAGGTGTGTGAAGTCATAGAATGGAGGTGTGTGAAGTCATTGAATGGAGGTGTGTGAAGTCAATGAATGGAAGTGTGTGAAGTAAGAATGAAGGTGTGAAGTCATAGAATGAAGGTGGGTGAAGTCATAGAAAGGAGGTGTGGGAAGTCATAGAATGGAGTAGTGTGAAGTCATAGAGTGGAGGTGAGTGAAGTCACAGATTCGAGGTCTGTGAATTTATAGATTGGAGGTGTGTGTTGTCAGAATGGAGGTGTGCGAAGTCATAGAATAGAGGTTTGTGAAGTCAGAATGGAGGTGTCTGAAGTCATAGAATGGAGGTGTGTGAAGTCACAATGGAAGTGTGTGAAGTCACAGAATGGAGGTGTGTGAATTCATACAATGGATGTGTGTGACGTCAGAATGGAATTTTGTGAAGTCACAGAATTGAGCTGTGTGAATTCAGAATGGAGGTGTGTGAAGTCATAGAATGGAGGTGTGTGAAGTCAGAATGGAGGTGTGTGAAGTCATAGAATGGAGGTGTGTGAAGTCAAAGAATGGAGGTGTGTGAAGTCATAGAATGGAGGTGTGTGAAGTCATAGAATGGATGTTTCTGAAGTAAGAATGAAGGTGTGTGAAGTCATAGAATGGAGGTATGTGAACTCATAGAATCGGGGTGTGTGAAGTCACAGAATGGAGGTGTGTGAAGTCAGAATGGAGGTGTGTAGTCATCGATTGGGGGTGGGTGAAGTCATACAAAGGAGGTGTGGCAAGTCATAGAAAGGAGGAGTGTGAAGTCATAGAGTGCATGTGAGTGAAATCACAAATTCGAGGTCTGTGAGTCATAGAATGGAGGTGTGTGATTTCACAGAATGGAGGTGTGGGAAGTCACAGATTGGAGGTGTGTGAAGTCCCAGAATTGAGGTGTGTGAACTCAGAATGGAGGTGTGTAAAGTCACAGAATGGAGGTGTGTGAAGTCAAAGAATGGAAGTGTGTGAAGTAATACAATGGAGGTGTGTGAAGTCACAGAATGGACGGTTTGAAGTCATAGAATGGAGGTGTGTGAAGTCACAGAATTGAGGTGTATGAAGTCATATATTGGAGGTGTGTGAAGTCAAAATGGATGTGTGAAGTCATAGAATGGAGTTGTGTGAAATCATAGAATGAGGGTGTGTGAAATCATAGAATGAAGGTGTGTGAAGTCATAGAATGGAAGTGTGTGAAGTCACAGAATGGAGGTGTGCGAAGTCACAGAATGGAGGTGTGTGAAATCACAGAATAGAGGTGTGTGAACTCAGAATGGAGGTGTGTGAAGTCAGAGAATGGAGGCGTGTGAAGTGATAGAATGGAGGTGTGTGAAGTCATAGAATGGGTGTTTGTGAAGTAAGAATGAAGGTGTGTGAAGTCATAGAATGGACGTGTGTGAAGTCACAGAATGGAGTTGTGGGAAGACACAGATTGCAGGAGTGTGAAGTCACAGAATGGAGGTCTGTGAACCCAGAATGGAGGTGTGTAAAGTCACAGAATGGAGGTGTGTGAAGTCATGGAATGGAAGTGTGTGAAGTCATAGAATGGAGGTGTGTGAAGTCACAGAATGGACGGTATTAAGTCATAGAATGGAGGTGTGTGAAGTCACAGAATTGAGGTGTTTGAAGTCATATATTGGAGGTGTGTGAAATCAACATGGATGTGTGAAGTCATAGAATGGAGGTGTGTGAAATCATAGAATGAGGGTGTGTGAAGTCATCGAATGGAGGTGTGTGAAGTCACAGAATGGAGGTGTGTGAAGTCACAGAATCGAGGTGTGAGAAGTCATAGAATGGAGATGTGTGAATTCAGAATGGAGGTGTGTGAAGTCACAGAATGGAGGTGTGTGAAGTCATAGAATGGCGGTGTGTGAAGTCAAAGAATGGAGGTGTGTGAAATCATAGAATGGAGGTGTGTGAAGTCACAGAATGGAGGTGTGTGAAGTCAGAATGGAGGTGTGTGAAGTCATAGAATGGAGGTGTGTGAAGTCAGAATGGAGGTGTGAAGTCATAGAATGGAGGTTGGTGAAGTCATAGAACTTAGGTGTGGGAAGTCATAGAATGGAGAAGGGTGAAGTCATAGAGTGGAGGTGTGTGAAGTCAGAATGTAGGTGTTCGAAGTCATAGAATAGAGGTGTGTGAAGTCAGAATGGAGGGGTGTGAAGTCATAGAATGGAGGTGTGTGAACTCATAGAATGGAGGTGTGTGACGGCACAATGGCAGTTTGTGAAGTCATAGAATGGAGGTGTGTGAAGTCACAGAATGGAGGTGTGTGAAGTCATACAATGGAGGTGTGTGAAGTCAGAATGGAGGTGTGTGAAGTCACAGAATGGAGGTGTGTGAACTCAGAATGGAGGTGTGTGAAGTCATAGATGGAGGTGTGTGAAATCATATTATGGAGATATGTGAAATCATAGAATGGAGTTTTGTGAAGTCACAGAATGGAGTTGTGTGAGTCAGAATTGAGGTGTGTGAAGTCATAGAATGTAGATGTGTGAAGTCATAGAATGGAGTATTGTGAAGTCACCGAAGGGAGGTGTGTGAAGTCATAGAATGGAGGTGGGTGAAGTCATAGAATGGAGGTGTGTGAATTCAGATTGTAGGTGTGTGAAGTCATAGAATGGAGGTGTGTAAACTCAGAAAGGAGGAGTGTGAAGTCATATAATGGAGGTGAGTGAAGTCATAGAATGGAGGTGTGTGAACTCATAGAATGGAGGTGTGTGACGTCACAATGGAAGTTTGTGAAGTCATAGAATGGAGGTGTGTGAAGTCACAGAATGGAGGTATGTGAAGTCAGACTGGAGGTGTGAAGTCATAGAATGGAGGTGGGTGAAGTCATAGAAATTAGGTGTGTGAAGTCATAGAATGGAGGTGTGTGAAGTCATAGAAATTAGGTGTGTGAAGTCATAGAATGGAAGTGTGTGAAGTCATAGAATGGACGTGTGTGATGTCAGAATGGAGGTGTGTTAAGTCACCGAATGGAGTTTTGTGAACTCAGTATGGAGGTGTGTGAAGCCACAGAATGAAGGTTTGTGAAGTCATATATGGAGGTGAGTGAGGTCATAGAATGGATGTTTCTGAAGTAAGAATGAAGGTGTGTGAAGTCATAGAAAGGAGGTGTGTGAAGTCACTGAATGGAAGTGTGTGAAGTCAGAATGGAGGTGTAAAGTCATAGAATGAAGGTGGGTAAAGTCATAGAGAGGAGGTGTGGAAAGTCATAGAATGGAGGAGTGTGAAGTCATAGAGTGGAGGTGAGTGAAGTCAGAGATTCGAGGTCTGTGAAGTCATAGATTGGAGGTGTGTGATGTCAGAATGGAGGTGTGCGAATTCATAGAATAGAGGTTTGTGAAGTCAGAATGGAGGTGTGTGAAGTCATAAAATGGACGTGTGTGAATACATACAATGGAGGTGTGTGAAGTCAGAATGGAATTTTGTGAAGTCACAGAATTGAGCTGTGTGAATTCAGAATGGAGGTGTGTGAAGTCATAGAATGCAGGTGTGTGAAGTCAGAATGGAGGTGTGTGAACTCATAGAATGGAGGTGTGTGTAGTCACAATGGAGGTGTGTGAAGTCATAGAATGGAGGTGAGTGAAGTCACAGAATGGAGGTGTGTGAAGTCATAGAATGAAGGTGTGTGAAGTCATAGAATGGGTGTTTGTGAAGTAAGAATGAAGGTGTGTGAAGTCATAGAATGGAGGTGTGTGAAGTCACAGAATGGAGGTGTGGGAAGTCACAGATTGCAGGAGTGTGAAATCAGAGAATAGGGGTGTGTGAACCCAGAATGGAGGTGTGTAAAGTCACTGAATGGAGGTGTGTGAAGTCATAGAATGGAAGTGTGTGAAGTCATAGAATGGAGGTGTGTGAAGTCACAGAATGGACGGTATGAAGTCATAGAATGGAGGTGTGTGAAGTCAGAGAATTGAGGTGTTTGAAGTCATATATTGGAGGTGTATGAAATCAAAATGGATGTGTGAAGTCATAGAATGGAGTTGTGTGAAGTCATAGAATGGAATGTGTGAAGTCACAGATTGGAGGTGTGTGAAGTCACAGATTCGAGGTGTGAGAAGTCACAGAATGAAGGTGTGTGAACTCAGAATGAAGGTGTGTGAAGTCACAGAATGGAGGTGTGTGAAGTCATAGAATGGAAGAGTGTGAAGTCATAGAATGGAGGTGTGTGAAGTCAGAATGGAGGTGTGTGAAGTCACCGAATGGAGTTGTGTGAACTCAGAATGGAGGTGTGTGAAGTCACAGAATAGAGGTTTGTGAAGTCATAGAATGGAGGTGTGGGAAGTCATAGAATGGATGTTTCTGAAGTAAGAATGAAGGTGTGTGAAGTCATAGAATGGAGGTATGTGAACTCATAGAATCGGGGTGTGTGAAGTCACAGAATGGAGGTGTGTGAAGTCAGAATGGAGGTGTGTAGTCATCGATTGGGGGTGGGTGAAGTCATACAAAGGAGGTGTGGGAAGTCATAGAAAGGAGGAGTGTGAAGTCATAGAGTGCATGTGAGTGAAATCACAAATTCGAGGTCTGTGAGTCATAGAATGGAGGTGTGTGATTTCACAGAATGGAGGTGTGGGAAGTCACAGATGGGAGGTGTGTGAAGTCCCAGAATTGAGGTGTGTGAACTCAGAATGGAGGTGTGTAAAGTCACAGAATGGAGGTGTGTGAAGTCAAAGAATGGAAGTGTGTGAAGTCATACAATGGAGGTGTGTGAAGTCACAGAATGGACGGTTTGAAGTCATAGAACGGAGGTGTGTGAAGTCACAGAATTGAAGTGTTTGAAGTCATATATTGGAGGTGTGTGAAGTCAAAATGGATGTGTGAAGTCATAGAATTGAGTTGTGTGAAATCATAGAATGAGGGTGTGTGAGGTCATAGAATGGAGGTTTGTGAAGTCACAGAATGGAGGTGTGTGAAATCATAGAATGAAGGTGTGTGAAGTCATAGAATGGAAGTGTGTGAAGTCACAGAATGGAGGTGTGCGAAGTCACAGAATGGAGGTGTGTGAAATCACAGAATAGAGGTGTGTGAACTCAGAATGGAGGTGTGTGAAGTCAGAGAATGGAGGCGTGTGAAGTCATAGAATGGAAGTGTGTGAAGTCATAGAATGGAAGTGTGTGAAGTCAGAATTGAGGTGTGTGAAGTCACAGAATGGAGGTTTGTGAAGTCATAGAATGGAGGTGTGTGAATTCATACAATGGAGGTGTGTGTAGTCAGAATGGAATTTTGTGAAGTCACTGCATTGAGCTGTGTGAATTAAGAATGGAGGTGTGTGAAGTCATAAAATGGAGGTGTGTGAAGTCATAGAATGGGTGTTTGTGAAGTAAGAATGAAGGTGTGTGAAGTCATAGAATGGAGGTGTGTGAAGTCACAGAAAGGAGGTGTGGGAAGTCACAGATTGCAGGAGTGTGAAGTCACAGAATGGAGGTGTGTGAACCCAGAATGGAGGTGTGTGAAGTCACAGAATGGAGGTGTGTGAAGTCATAGAATGGAAGTGTGTGAAGTCATAGAATGGAGGTGTGTGAAGTCAAAGAATGGACGGTATGAAGTCATAGAATGGAGGTGTGTGAAGTCACAGAATTGAGGTGTTTGAAGTCATATATTGGAGGTGTGTGAAATCAAAATGGATGTGTGAAGTCATAGAATGGAGGTGTGTGAAATCATAGAATGAGGGTGTGTGAGGTCATAGAATGGAGGTGTGTGAAGTCAGAGAATGGAGTTGTGTGAAGTCATAGAATGGAGGTGTGTGAAGTCATAGAATGGAAGTGTGTGAAGTCACAGATTGGAGGTGTGTGAAATCACAGAATGGAGGTGTGAGAAGTCACAGAATGGAGATGTGTGAACTCAGAATGGAGGTGTGTGAAGTCACAGAATGGAGGTGTGTGAAGTAATAGAATGGAGGTGTGTGAAGTCACAGAATGGAGTTGTGTGATATCATAGAATGGAGGTGTGTGAAGTCACAGAATGGTGGTGTGTGAAGTCAGAATGGAGGTGTGTGAAGTCATAGAATGGAGGTGAGTGAAGTCAGAATGGAGGTGTGAGGTCATAGAATGGAGGTTTGTGAAGTCACAGAATGGAGGTGTGTGAAATCATAGAATGAAGGTGTGTGAAGTCATAGAATGGAAGTGTGTGAAGTCACAGAATGGAGGTGTGTGAAGTCACAAGATGGAGGTGTGTGAAATCACAGAATAGAGGTGTGTGAACTCAGAATGGAGGTGTGTGAAGTCAGAGAATGAAGGTGTGTGAAGTCATAGAATGGAGGTGTGTGAAGTCAGAATGGAGGTGTGTGAAGTCAGAGAATTGAGGTGTGTGAAGTCATAGAATGGAGGTATGTGAAGTCACAGAATGGAGGTGTGTAAAGTCACAGAATGGAGGTGTGTGAAGAGATACAATGGATGTTTGTAAAGTAAGAATGAAGGTGTGTGAAGTCATAGAATGGAGGTGTGTGATGTCAAAGAATTTAGGTTTGTGAAGTCATAGAATGGAGCTGTGTGAAGTCAGAATGGAGGTGTGTTAAGTCACAGAATGGAGGTGTGTGAAGTCAAAGAATAGAGGTGTGTGAAGTCATAGAATGGAGGTGTGTGAAATCATAGAATGGAGCTGTGTGAAGTCACAGAATGGAGGTGTGTGAAGTCAGAATGGAGGTTTGTGAAGTCATAGAATGGAGGTGAGTGAAGTCAGAATGGAGGTGTGAAGTCACAGAATGGAGGTGTGTGAAATCATAGAATGGAGAAGTGAGAAGTCATAGAGTGGAGGTGAGTGAAGTCACAGATTTGAGGTTTGTGAAGTCATAGAATGGAGGTGTGTGATGTCAGAATGGAGGTGTGCGAAGTCATAGACTAGAGGTGTGTGAAGTCAGAATGGAGGTGTGTGAAGTCATAGATGGAGTTGTGTGAAGTCATAGTATGGAGGTGTGTGAAATCATAGAATGGAGTTTTGTGAAGTCACAGAATGGAGCTGTGTGAATTCAGAATGGAGGTGTGTGAAGTCATAGAATGGAGGTATGTGAAATCACAGAATAGAGGTGTGTAAAGTCATGGAATGGATGTGTGTGAAGTTATAGAATGGATGTTTGTAAAGTAAGAATGAAGGTGTGTGAAGTCATAGAATGGAGGTCTGAGATGTCAAAGAATGGAGGTGTGTGAAGTCATAGAATGGAGCTGTGTGAGGTCAGAATGGAGGTGTGTGAGGTCACAGAATGGAGGTGTGTCAACTCAGAATTTAGGTGTGTGAAGTCAAAGAATGGAGGTTTGTGGAGTCATAGAATGGTGGTGTGTGAAGTCATAGAATGGAGCTGTGTGAAGTTATAGAATGGAGGTGTGTGAAGTCACAGAATGGAGGTGTTTGAAGTCAGAATGAAGGTGTGTAGTCATAGATTGGAGGTGGGTGAATTCATAGAAAGGAGGTGTGGGAAGTCAAAGAATGGAGGTGTGTGAAGTCACAGAATGGAGGTGTGTGAAGTCATAGATGGAGGTGTGTGAAGTCATAGTATGGAGATATGTGAAACCACAGAATGGAGTTTTGTGAAGTCACAGAATGAAGTTGTGTGAGTCAGAATTGAGGTGTGTGAAGTCATGGAATGTAGATGTGTGAAGTCATAGAATGGAGGTGTGTGAAGTCATAGAATGGGTGTTTGTGAAGTAAGAATGAAGGTGTGTGAAGTCATAGAATGGACGTGTGTGAAGTCACAGAATGGAGGTGTGGGAAGTCACAGATTGCAGGAGTGTGAAGTCACAGAATGGAGGTGTGTGAACCCAGAATGGAGGTGTGTAAAGTCACAGAATGGAGGTGTGTGAAGTCATGGAATGGAAGTGTGTGAAGTCATAGAATGGAGGTGTGTGAAGTCACAGAATGGACGGTATTAAGTCATAGAATGGAGGTGTGTGAAGTCACAGAATTGAGGTGTTTGAAGTCATATATTGGAGGTGTGTGAAATCAACATGGATGTGTGAAGTCATAGAATGGAGGTGTGTGAAATCATAGAATGAGGGTGTGTGAAGTCATCGAATGGAGGTGTGTGAAGTCACAGAATGGAGGTGTGTGAAGTCACAGAATCGAGGTGTGAGAAGTCATAGAATGGAGATGTGTGAACTCAGAATGGAGGTGTGTGAAGTCACAGAATGGAGGTGTGTGAAGTCATAGAATGGACGTGTGTGAAGTCAAAGAATGGAGGTGTGTGAAATCATAGAATGGAGGTGTGTGAAGTCACAGAATGGAGGTGTGTGAAGTCAGAATGGAGGTGTGTGAAGTCATAGAATGGAGGTGTGTGAAGTCAGAATGGAGGTGTGAAGTCATAGAATGGAGGTTGGTGAAGTCATAGAATGGACGTGTGTGAAGTCAGAATGGAGGTGTGTTAAGTCACCGAATGGAGTTTTGTGAACTCAGTATTGAGGTGTGTGAAGTCACAGAATGGATGTTTGTGAAGTCATAGATGCAGGTGTGTGAGGTCATAGAATGGATGTTTCTGAAGTAAGAATGAAGGTGTGTGAAGTCATAGAATGGATGTGTGTGAAGTCATTGAATGGAGGTGTGTGAAGTCAATGAATGGAAGTGTGTGAAGTAAGAATGGAGGTGTGAAGTCATAGAATGAAGGTGGGTGAAGTCATAGAAAGGAGGTATGGGAAGTCATACAATGGAGTAGTGTGAAGTCATAGAGTGGAGGTGAGTGAAGTCAAAGATTCGAGGTCTGTGAAGTCATAGATTGGAGGTGTGTGATGTCAGAATGGAGGTGTGCGAAGTCATAGAATAGAGGTTTGTGAAGTCAGAATGGAGGAGTGTGAAGTCATAGAATGGAGGTGTGTGAACTCATAGAATGGAGGTGTGTGACGTCACAATGTAAGTGTGTGAAGTCACAGAATGGAGGTGTGTGAATTCATACAATGGATGTGTGTGACGTCAGAATGGAATTTTGTGAAGTCACAGAATTGAGCTGTGTGAATTCAGAATGGAGGTGTGTGAAGTCATAGAATGGAGGTGTGTGAAGTCAGAATGGAGGTGTGTGAAGTCATAGAATGGAGGTGTGTGAAGTCACAGAATGGAGGTGTGTGAAGTCATAGAATGGAGGTGTGTGAAGTCATAGAATGGGTGTTTGTGAAGTAAGAATGAAGGTGTGTGAAGTCATAGAATGGATGTGTGTGAAGTCACAGAATGGAGGTGTGGGAAGTCACAGATTGCAGGAGTGTGAAGTCACAGAATGGAGGTGTGTGAACCCAGAATGGAGGTGTGTAAAGTCACAGAATGGAGGTGTGTGAAGTCATGGAATGTAAGTGTGTGAAGTCATAGAATGGAGGTGTGTGAAGTCACAGAATGGAGGTGTGTGAAGTCACAGAATCGAGGTGTGAGAAGTCATAGAATGGAGATGTGTGAAATCAGAATGGAGGTGTGTGAAGTCACAGAATGGAGGTGTGTGAAGTCATAGAATGGTGGTGTGTGAAGTCAAAGAATGGAGGTGTGGGAAATCATAGAATGGAGGTGTGTGAAGTCACAGAATGGAGGTGTGTGAAGTCAGAATGGAGGTGTGTGAAGTCATAGAATGGAGGTGTGTGAAGTCAGAATGGAGGTGTGAAGTCATAGAATGGAGGTTGGTGAAGTCATAGAACTTAGGTGTGGGAAGTCATAGAATGGAGAAGTGTGAAGTCATAGAGTGGAGGTGTGTGAAGTCAGAATGTAGGTGTTCGAAGTCATAGAATAGAGGTGTGTGAAGTCAGAATGGAGGGGTGTGAAGTCATAGAATGGAGGAGTGTGAACTCATAGAATGGAGGTGTGTGACGGCACAATGGCAGCTTGTGAAGTCATAGAATGGAGGTGTGTGAAGTCACAGAATGGAGGTGTGTGAAGTCATACAATGGAGGTGTGTGAAGTCAGAATGGAGGTGTGTGAAGTCACAGAATGGAGGTGTGTGAACTCAGATTGGAGGTGTGTGAAGTCATAGATGGAGGTGTGTGAAGTCATATTATGGAGATATGTGAAATCATAGAATGGAGTTTTGTGAAGTCACAGAATAGAGTTGTGTGAGTTAGAATTGAGGTGTGTGAAGTCATAGAATGTAGATGTGTGAAGTCATAGAATGGAGTATTGTGAAGTCACCGAAGGGAGGTTTGTGAAGTCATAGAATGGAGGTATGAGGAATCAAATTAGAGGGGTGTGAAGTCGGAGAATGGAGGTGTGTGAAGTCATAGAATGGAGGTGGGTGAAGTCATAGAATGGAGGTGTGTGAATTCAGATTGTAGGTGTGTGAAGTCATAGAATGGAGGTGTGTAAACTCAGAAAGGAGGTGTGTGAAGTCATATAATGGAGGTGAGTGAAGTCATAGAATGGAGGTGTGTGAACTCATAGAATGGAGGTGTGTGACGTCACAATGGAAGTTTGTGAAGTCATAGAATGGAGGTGTGTGACGTCACAGAATGGAGGTATGTGAAGTCAGACTGGAGGTGTGAAGTCATAGAATGGAGGTGGGTGAAGTCATAGAAATTAGGTGTGTGAAGTCATAGAATGGAGGTGTGTGAAGTCATAGAAATTAGGTGTGTGAAGTCATAGAATGGAAGTGTGTGAAGTCATAGAATGGACGTGTGTGATGTCAGAATGGAGGTGTGTTAAGTCACCGAATGGAGTTTTGTGAACTCAGTATGGAGGTGTGTGAAGCCACAGAATGAAGGTTTGTGAAGTCATATATGGAGGTGAGTGAGGTCATAGAATGGATGTTTCTGAAGTAAGAATGAAGGTGTGTGAAGTCATAGAATGGAGGTGTGTGAAGTCACTGAATGGAAGTTTGTGAAGTCAGAATGGAGGTGTAAAGTCATAGAATGAAGGTGGGTAAAGTCATAGAGAGGAGGTGTGGAAAGTCATAGAATGGAGGTGTGTGAAGTCATAGAGTGGAGGTGAGTGAAGTCAGAGATTCGAGGTCTGTGAAGTCATAGATTGGAGGTGTGTGATGTCAGAATGGAGGTGTGCGAATTCATAGAATAAATGTTTGTGAAGTCAGAATGGAGTTGTGTGAAGTCATAGAATGGACGTGTGTGAATACATACAATGGAGGTGTGTGAAGTCAGAATGGAATTTTGTGAAGTCACAGAATTGAGCTGTGTGAATTCAGAATGGAGGTGTGTGAAGTCATAGAATGCAGGTGTGTGAAGTCAGAATGGAGGTGTGTGAACTCATAGAATGGAGGTGTGTGTAGTCACAATGGAGGTGTGTGAAGTCATAGAATGGAGGTGAGTGAAGTCACAGAATGAAGGTGTGTGAAGTCATAGAATGGAGGTATGTGAAGTCATAGAATGGGTGTTTGTGAAGTAAGAATGAAGGTGTGTGAAGTCATAGAATGGAGGTGTGTGAAGTCACAGAACGGAGGAGTGGGAAGTCACAGATTGCAGGAGTGTGAAACCAGAGAATAAGGTGTGTGAACCCAGAATGGAGATGTGTAAAGTCACTGAATGGAGGTGTGTGAAGTCATAGAATGGAAGTGTGTGAAGTCATAGAATGGAGGTGTGTGAAGTCACAGAATGGACGGTATGAAGTCATAGAATGGAGGTGTGTGAAGTCAGAGAATTGAGGTGTTTGAAGTCATATATTGGAGGTGTATGAAATCAAAATGGATGTGTGAAGTCATAGAATGGAGGTGTGTAAAGTCATAGAATGGCACGTGTGAAGTCACAGATTGGAGGTGTGTGAAGTCACAGATTCGAGGTGTGACAAGTCACAGAATGAAGGTGTGTGAACTCAGAATGGAGGTGTGTGAAGTCACAGAATGGAGGTGTGTGAAGTCATAGAATGGAAGAGTGTGAAGTCATAGAGTGGAGGTGTGTGAAGTCAGAATGGAGGTGTGTGAAGTCACCGAATGGAGTTGTGTGAACTCAGAATGCAGGTGTGTGAAGTCACAGAATAGAGGTTTGTGAAGTCATAGAATGGAGGTGTGGGAAGTCATAGAATGGATGTTTCTGAAGTAAGAATGAAGGTGTGTGAAGTCATAGAATGGAGGTATGTGAACTCATAGAATAGGGGTGTGTTAAGTCACAGAATGGAGGTGTGTGAAGTCAGAATGGAGGTGTGTAGTCATTGATTGGGGGTGGGTGAAGTCATACAAAGGAGGTGTGGGAAGTCATAGAAAGGAGGAGTGTGAAGTCATAGAGTGCATGTGAGTGAAATCACAAATTCGAGGTCTGTGAGTCATAGAATGGAGGTGTGTGATTTCACAGAATGGAGGTGTGGGAAGTCACATATTGGAGGTGTGTGAAGTCCCAGAATTGAGGTGTGTGAACTCAGAATGGAGGTGTGTAAAGTCACAGAATGGAGGTGTGTGAAGTCAAAGAATGGAAGTGTGTGAAGTCATACAATGGAGGTGTGTGAAGTCACAGAATGGACGGTTTGAAGTCATAGAATGGAGGGGTGTGAAGTCACAGAATTGAGGTGTTTGAAGTCATATATTGGAGGTGTGTGAAGTCAAAATGGATGTGTGAAGTCATAGAATGGAGTTGTGTGAAATCATAGAATGAGGGTGTGTGAGGTCATAGAATGGAGGTTTGTGAAGTCACAGAATGGAGGTGTGTGAAATCATAGAATGAAGGTGTGTGAAACCACAGAATAGAGGTGTGTGAACTCAGAATGGAGGTGTGTGAAGTCAGAGAATGGAGGCGTGTGAAGTCATAGAATGGAAGTGTGTGAAGTCATAGAATGGAAGTGTGTGAAGTGAGAATTGAGGTGTGTGAAGTCACAGAATGGAGGTTTGTGAAGTCATAGAATGGAGGTGTGTGAATTCATACAATGGAGGTGTGTGTAGTCAGAATGGAATTTTGTGAAGTCACTGAATTAAGCTGTGTGAATTCAGAATGGAGGTGTGTGAAGTCATAGAATGGAGGTGTGTGAAGTCATAGAATGGGTGATTGTGAAGTAAGAATGAAGGTGTGTGAAGTCATAGAATGGAGGTGTGTGAAGTCACAGAAAGGAGGTGTTGGAAGTCACATATTGCAGGAGTGTGAAGTCACAGAATGGAGGTGTGTGAACCCAGAATGGAGGTGTGTAAAGTCACAGAATGGAGGTGTGTGAAGTCATAGAATAGAGGTGTGTGAAGTCACAGAATTGAGGTGTTTGAAGTCATATATTGGAGGTGTGTGAAATCAAAATGGATGTGTGAAGTCATAGAATGGAGGTGTGTGAAGTCAAAGAATTGAGGTGTTTGAAGTCATATATTGGAGGTGTGTGAAATCAAAATGGATGTGTGAAGTCATAGAATGGAGGTGTGTGAAATCATAGAATGAGGGTGTGTGAGGTCATAGAATGGAGGTGTGTGAAGTCAGAGAATGGAGTTGTGTGAAGTCATAGAATGGAGGTGTGTGAAGTCATAGAATGGAAGTGTGTGAAGTCACAGATTGGAGGTGTGTGAAATCACAGAATGGAGGTGTGTGAAGTCACAGAATGGAGGTGTGTGAAGTAATAGAATGGAGGTGTGTGAAGTCACAGAATGGAGGTGTGTGATATCATAGAATGGAGGTGTGTGAAGTCACAGAATGGTGGTGTGTGAAGTCAGAATGGAGGTGTGTGAAGTCATAGAATGGAGGTGAGTGAAGTCAGAATGGAGGTGTGAAGTCATAGAATGGCGGTGTGTGAAGTCACAGAATGGAGGTGTGTGAAATCATAGAATGGAGAAGTGAGAAGTCATAGAGTGGAGGTGAGTGAAGTCACATCTTCGAGGTCTGTGAAGTCATAGAATGGAGGTGTGTGAAGTCAGAATGGAGGTGTGTGAAGTCATAGAATGGAGGTGTGTGAACTCATAGAATGGAGGTGTGTGACGTCACAATGGAAGTTTGTGAAGTCATAGAATGGAGGTGTGTGAAGTCACAGAATGGAGGTGTGTGAAGTCATACAATGGAGGTGTGTGAAGTCAGAATGGAGGTGTGTGAAGTCACAGAATGGAGGTGTGTGAACTCAGAATGGAGGTGTGTGAAGTCATAGATGGAGGTGTGTGAAGTCATAGTATGGAGATATGTGAAATCATAGAATGGAGTTTTGTGAAGTCACAGAATGGAGTTGTGTGAGTCAGAATTGAGGTGTGTGAAGTCATAGTATGTAGATGTGTGAAGTCATAGAATGGAGTATTGTGAAGTCACCGAAGGGAGGTTTGTGAAGTCCCAGAATTGAGGTGTGTGAACTCAGAATGGAGGTGTGTAAGTCACAGAATGGAAGGTTTGAAGTCATAGAATGGAGGTGTGTGAAGTCACAGAATGGACGGTTTGAAGTCATATAATGGAGGTGTGTGAAGTCACAGAATTGAGGTGTTTGAAGTCATATATTGGAGGTGAGTGAAGTCAAACTGGATGTGTGAGGTCATAGAATGGAGGAGTGTGAAATCATAGAATGAGGGTGTGTGAGGTCATAGAATTGAGGTTTGTGAAGTCACAGAATGGAGGTGTGTGAAATCATAAAATGAAGGTGTGTGAAGTCATAGAATGGAAGTGTGTGAAGTCACAGAATGGAGTTGTGTGAAGTCACAAGATGGAGGTGTGTGAAATCACAGAATAGAGGTGTGTGAACTCAGAATGGAGGTGTGTGAAGTCAGAGAATGGAGGTGTGTGAAGTCATAGAATGGAAGTGTGTGAAGTAATAGAATGGAGGTGTGTGAAGTCACAGAATGGAGTTGTGTGATATCATAGAATGGAGGTGTGTGAAGTCACAGAATGTTGGTGTGTGAAGTCAGAATGGAGGTGTGTGAAGTCATAGAATGGAGGTGAGTGAAGTCAGAATGGAGGTGTGAAGTCATAGAATGGCGGTGTGTGAAGTCACAGAATGGAGGTGTGTGAAATCATAGAATGGAGAAGTGAGAAGTCATAGAGTGGAGGTGAGTGAAGTCACATATTCGAGGTCTGTGAAGTCATAGAATGGAGGTGTGTGAAGTCAGAATGTAGGTGTTCGAAGTCATAGCATAGAGGTGTGTGAAGTCAGAATGGAGGTGTGTGAAGTCATAGAATGGAGGTGTGTGAACTCATAGAATGGAGGTGTGTGACGTCACAATGGAAGTTTGTGAAGTCATAGAATGGAGGTGTGTGAAGTCACAGAATGGAGGTGTGTGAACTCAGAATGGAGGTGTGTGAAGTCATAGATGGAGGTGTGTGAAGTCATAGTATGGAGATATGTGAAATCATAGAATGGAGTTTTGTGAAGTCACAGAATGGAGTTGTGTGAGTCAGAATTGAGGTGTGTGAAGTCATAGAATGTAGATGTGTGAAGTCATAGAATGGAGTATTGTGAAGTCACCGAAGGGAGGTTTGTGAAGTCCCAGAATTGAGGTGTGTGAACTCAGAATGGAGGTGTGTAAAGTCACAGAATGGACGGTTTGAAGTCATAGAATGGAGGTGTGTGAAGTCACAGAATGGACGGTTTGAAGTCATAGAATGGAGGTGTGTGAAGTCACAGAATTGAGGTGTTTGAAGTCATATATTGGAGGTGTGTGAAGTCAAACTGGATGTGTGAGGTTATAGAATGGAGGTGTGTGAAATCATAGAATGAGGGTGTGTGAGGTCATAGAATGGAGGTTTGTGAAGTCACAGAATGGAGGTGTGTGAAATCATAGAATGAAGGTGTGTGAAGTCATAGAATGGAAGTGTGTGAAGTCACAGAATGGAGGTGTGTGAAGTCACAGAATGGAGGTGTGTGAAATCACAGAATAGAGGTGTGTGAACTCAGAATGTAGGTGTGTGAAGTCAGAGAATGGAGGTGTGTGAAGTCATAGAATGGAAGTGTGTGAAGTCATAGAATGGATGTGTGTGAAGTCAGAATGGATGTGTGTGAAGTCACAGAATGGAGGTTTGTGAAGGCATAGAATGGAAGTGTGTGAAGTCATAGAATGGATGTTTCTGAAGTAAGAATGAAGGTGTGTGAAGTCATAGAATGGAGGTGTGTGAAGTCACAGAATGGGGGTTTGTGAAGTCAGAATGGAGGTGTGTGAAGTCATAGAATGGAGGTTTGTGAAGTCAGAATGGAGGTGTGTGAACTCATAGAATGGATGTGTGTGACGTCACAATGGAAGTGTGTGAAGTCATAGAATGGAAGTGTGTGAAGTCACAGAATTGAGGTGTGTGAAGTCATAGAATGGAGGTATGTGAAGTCACAGAATGGAGGTGTGTAAAATCACAGAATGGAGGTGTGTGAAGAGATACAATGGATGTTTGTAAAGTAAGAATGAAGGTGTGTGAAGTCATAGAATGGAGGTGTGTGATGTCAAAGAATTTAGGTTTGTAAAGTCATAGAATGGAGCTGTGTGAAATCAGAATGGAGGTGTGTGAAGTCACAGAATGGAGGTGTGTGAAGTCAAAGAATAGATGTGTGTGAAGTCATAGAATGGAGGTGTGTGAAGTCATAGAATGGAGGTGTGTGAAGTTATAGAATGGAGGTGTGTGAAGTCACAGAATGGAGGTGTGTGAAGTCAGAATGGAGGTGAGTAGTCATAGATTGGAGGTGGGTGAATTCATAGAAAGGACGTGTGGGAAGTCATAGAATGGAGGAGTGTGAAGTCATAGAGTGCAGGTGAGTGAAGTCACAGATTCGAGGTCTGTGAAATCATAGAATGGAGGTGTGTGATGTCAGATTGGAGGTGTGTGAAGTCAAAGAATGTAGGTGTGTGAAGTCATTGAATGGAGGTGTGTAAAGCCAGAGAATGGAGGTGTGTGAAGTCAGAATGGAGGTGTGTGAAGTCATAGAATGGAGGTGTGTGAAGTCAAAATGGTGGTGTGTGAACTCATAGAATGGAGGTGTGTGACGTAAATATGGAAGTGTGTGAGGTCATAGAATGGAGGTGTGTGAAGTCACAGAATGGAGGTTTGTGAAGTCATAGAATGGAGGTATGTGAATTCACAGAACAGAGGTGTGTAAAGCTATGGAATGGAGGTGTGTGAAGTTATAGAATGAATGTTTGTAAAGTAAGAATGAAGGTGTGTGAAGTCATATAATGGAATTGTGTGATGTCAAAGAATGGAGGTGAGTGAAGTCATAGAATGGAGCTCTGTGAAGTCAGAATGGAGGTGTTTGAAGTCACAGAATGGAGGTGTGTCAACTCAGAATTTAGGTGTGTGAGGTCAAAGAATGGAGGTGTGTGAAGTCAAAGAATGGAGGTGTGTGAAGTCATAGAATGGAGGTGTGTGTAGTCACAGAATGGAAGTGTGTGAAGTCACAGATTGGAGGTGTGTGAAGTCATAGAATGGAGATGTGTGAAGTCACACATTGGAGGTGTGGGAAGGCACAGATTGGAGGTGTGTGAAGTCCCAGAATGTAGGTGTGTGAACTCAGAATCGAGGTGTGTAAAGTCACAGAATGGAGGTGTGTGAAATCATAGAATGGAAGTGTGTGAAGTCATAGAATGGAGGTTTGTGAAGTCACAAAATGGACGGTTTGAAGTCACAGAATGGAGGTGTGTGAAGTCACAGAATTGAGGTGTTTGAAGTCATATATTGGAGGTGTGTGAAGTCAAAATGGATGTGTGAAGTCATAGTATAGACGTGTGTAAAACCATAGAATGAGGGTGTGTGAGGTCATAGAATGGAAGTTTTTGAAGGCACAGAATGGAGGTGTGTGAAATCATAGAATGAAGGTGTGTGAAGTCATTGAAGGGAAGTGTGTGAAGTCACAGAATGGAGGTCTGTGAAGTCACAGAATGGAGGTGTGTGAAGTCACAGAATACAGGTGTGTGAACTCAGAATGGAGGTGTGTGAAATCAGAGAATGGAGGTGTGTGAAGTCATAGAATGGAAGTGTGTGAAGTCATAGAACGGAGGTGTGTGAAGTCAGAATGGAGGTGTGTGAAATCACTGAATGGAGTTGTGTGAACTCAGAATGGAGGATGTGTGTAGTCACAGAAAGGAGGTTTGTGAAGTCCTAGAATGGAGGTGTGTGAAGTCATAGAATGGATGTTTCTGAAGTAAGAATGAAGGTGTGTGAAGTCATAGAATGGAGGTGTCTTAAGTCATAGAATGGATGTGTGTGAAGTCACAGAATGGAGGTGTGTGAATTCAGAATGGAGGTGTGTAGTCATAGATTGGAGGTGGGTGAAGTCATAGAAAGGAGGTGTGGGAAGTCATAGAATGGAGGAGTGTGAAGTCATAGAGTGCAGGTGAGTGAAGTCACAGATTCGAGGTCTGTGAAATCATAGAATGGAGGTGTGTGATGTCAGATTGGAGGTGTGTGAAATCAAAGAATGTAGGTGTGTGAAGTCATTGAATGGAGGTGTGTGAAGTCATAGAATGGAGGTGTGTGAAGTCAGAAGAGAGGTGTGCGAAGTCATAGAATGGAGAGGTTTAAAGTCAGAATAGAGGTGTGTGAAGTCATAGAATGGAGGTGTGTGAAGTCACAGAATGGAGGTGTAGGAAGTCACAGAATGGAGGTGAGTAACGTCACAGAAAGGAGGTTTGTGAACTCAGAATGGAGGTGTGTAAAGTCACAGAATGGAGGTGTGTGAAGTCATGGAATGGAAGTGTGTGAAGTCATAGAATGGAGCTGTGTGAAGTCACAGAAAGGACGGTATGAAGTCATAGAATGGAGGTGTGTGAAGTCATAGAATTGAGTTGTTTGAAGTCATATATTGGAGGTGTGTGAAGTCAAAATGCATGTGTGAAGTCACAGAATGGAAGTTTGTGAAGTCATATAATGGAGTTGTGTGAACTCATAGAATGGATGTTTCTGAAGTAAAAATGAAGGTGTGTGAAGTCATATAATGGAGGTGTGTGAAGTCACAGAATGGAGGTGTGTGAAGTCAGAATGGAGGTGTGTAGTCATAGATTGGAGGTGGGTGAAGTCATAGAAAGGAGGTGTGGAAAGTCATAGAATGGAGGACTGTGAAGTCATAGAGTGCAGGTGAGTGAAGTCACAGATTCGAGGTCTGTGAATTCATAAATGGAGGTGTGTGATGTCAGAATGGAGGTGTGCGAAGTCATAGAATAGAGGTGTGTGAAGTCAGAATGGAGGTGTGTGAAGTCATAGATGGAGTTGTGTGAAGTCATAGTATGGAGGTGTGTGAAATCATAGAATGGAGTTTTGTGAAGTCACAGAATGGAGCTCTGTGAATTCAGAATGGAGGAGTGTGAAGTCATAGAATGGAGGTGTGTGAATTCAGAATGGAGGTGTGTGAACTCATAGAATGGAGGTGTGTGACGTCACAATGGAAGTGTGTGAAGTCATAGAAGGGAGGTGTGTGAAGTCAGAGAATGGAGGTGTGTGAAGTCATAGAATGGAGGTATGTGAATTGACAGAATGGAGGTGAGTAAAGTCACAGAATTGAGGTGTGTGAAGTTATAGAATGGATGTTTGGAAGGTAAGAATGAAGGTGTGTGAAGTCATAGAATGTAGGTGTGTGACGTCAAAGAATGGAGATGTGTGAAGTCATAGAATGGAGCTGTGTGAAGTCAGAATGGAGGTGTGTGAAGTCACATAATGGAGGTGTGTCAACTCAGAATTTAGGTGTATGAAGTCAAAGAATGGAGGTGTGTGAAGTCATAGAATGGAGGTGTGTGAAGTCATAGAATGGAGGTGTGTGAAGTCATAGAATGGAGGTGTGTGAAGTCAGAATGGAGATGTGTGAAGTCACCGAATGGAGGTGTGTGAAGTCACAGAATGGAGGTGTGTGAAGTCAGAATGGAGGTGAGTAGTCGTAGATTGGAGGTGGGTGAAGTCATAGAAAGAAGGTGTGGGAAGTCATAGAATGGAGGAGTATGAAGTCATAGAGTGCAGGTGAGTGAAGTCACAGATTCGAGGTCTGTGAAGTCATAGAATGGAGTTGTGTGATGTCAGAATGGAGGTGTGCGAAGTCATACAAGAGAGGTGTGTGAAGTCAGAATGGAGGTGTGTGAAGTCATAGATGAAGTTGTGTGAAGTCATAGTATGGAGATGTGTGAAATCAGAGAATGGAGTTTTGTGAAGTCACAGAATGGAGCTGTGTGAATTCAGAATGGAGGTGTGTGAAGTCATAGAATGGAGGTGTGTGACGTCAGAATGGAGGTGTGTGAACTCAAAGAATGGAGGTGTGTGAAGTCATAGAATGGAAGTGTGTGAAGTCATAGAATGGAGGTGTGTGAAGTCACAGAATGGAGGTGTGTCAACTCAGAATTTAGGTGTGTGAAGTCAAAGAATGGACGTGTGTGAAGTCATAGAATGCAGGTGTGTGAAGTCATAGAATGGAGGTGTGTGAAGTCAGAATAGAGGTGTGTGACGTCACAGAATTGAGGTGTGTGAATACAGAATGGAGGTGTGTGAACTCAAAGAATGGAGGTGTGGGAAGTCATAGAATGGAGGTGTGTGAAGTCAGAATGGAGGTGTGTTAAGTCACCGAATGGAGTTTTGTGAACTCAGTATGGAGGTGTGTGAAGTCACAGAATGGAGGTTTGTGAAGTCATAGATGGAGGTGAGTGAGGTCATAGAATGGATGTTTCTGAAGTAAGAATGAAGGTGTGTGAAGTCATAGAATGGAGGTGTGTGAAGTCATTGAATGGAGGTGTGTGAAGTCACTGAATGAAAGTG
Organism: Megascapheus bottae; assembly: GCA_024803745.1. Taxonomy (NCBI): domain Eukaryota; kingdom Metazoa; phylum Chordata; class Mammalia; order Rodentia; family Geomyidae; genus Megascapheus; species Megascapheus bottae. The sequence continues at coordinate 153,703 of JANJXV010000426.1, forward strand.
TGTGAAGTCAGAATGGATGTGTGAAGTCATAGAATGAAGTTGGATGAAGTCATTGAAAGGAGGTGTGGGACGTCATAGAATGGAGGAGTGTCAAGTCATAGAGTGGAGGTGAGTGAAGTCACAGATTCGAGGTCTGTGAAGTCATAGATTGGAGGTGTGTGATGTCAGAATGGAGGTGTGCGAAGTCATAGAATAGAGGTTTGTAAAATCAGAATGGAGGTGTGTGAAGTCATAGAACGGAGGTGCGTGAACTCATAGAATGGAGGTGTGTGACGTCACAATGGAAGTGTCTGAAGTCACAGAATGGAGGTGTGTGAATTCAGAATGGAGGTGTGTGAAGTCATAGAATGGAGGTGTGTGAAGTCAGAATGGAGGTGTTGAACTCATAGAATGGAGGTGTGTGTAGTCACAATGGAGGTGTTTGAAGTCATAGAATGGAGGTGTGTGAAGTCAAAGAATGGAGGTGTGTGAATTCAGAATGGAGGTGTGTGAAGTCATAGAATGGGTGTTTGTGAAGTAAGAATGAAGGTGTGTTAAGTCATAGAATGGAGGTGTGTGAAGACACAGAATGGAGGTGCGGGAAGTCACAGATTTCAGGAGTGTGAAGTCACAGAATGGAGGTGTGTGAACCCAGAATGGAGGTGTGTAAAGTCACAGAATGGAGGTGTGTGAAGTCATAGAATGGAAGTGTGTGAAGTTATAAAATGGAGGTGTGTGATGTCACAGAATGGAGGGTATGAAGTCATAGAATGGAGGTTTGTGAAGTCACAGAATTGAGGTGTTTGAAGTCATATACTGGAGGTGTGTAAAATCAAAATGGATGTGTGAGGTCATAGAATTGAGGTGTGTGAAGTCACAGAATGGAGGTGTGTGAACTCATAGAATGGAGGTGTGTGAAGTCACAGTTTGGAGCTGTGTGAAGTCACAGAATCGAGGTGTGAGAAGTCACAGAATGGAGGTGTGTGAACTCAGAATGGAGGTGTGTGAAGTCACAGAATTGAGGTGTATGAAGTCATAGAATGGAAGTGTGTGAAGTCATAGAATGGAGGTGTGTGAAGTCAGAATGGAGGTGTGTGAAGTCACAATTTGGAGTTGTGTGAAGTCACAGAATCGAGGTGTGAGAAGTCACAGAATGGAGTTGTGTGAACTCAGAAAGGAGGTGTGTGAAGTCACAGAATGGAGGTTTGTGAAGTCATAGAATGGAGGTGTGTGAAGTCATAGAACTGATGTTTCTGAAGTAAGAATGAAGGTGTGTGAAGTCATAGAATGGAGGTATGTGAACTCATAGAATGGGGGTGTGTGAAGTCACAGAATGGAGGTGTGTGAAGTCAGAATGGAGGTGTGTAGTCATCGATTGGAGGTGGGTGAAGTCATAGAAAGGAGGTGTGGGAAGTCATAGAATGCAGGACTGTGAAGTCATAGAGTGCATGTGAGTGAAATCACAGATTCGAGGTCTGTGAAGTCATAGAATGGAGGTGTGTGATGTCAGAATGGAGGTGTGTGAAGTCATAGATGGAGTTGTGCGAAGTCATAGTATGGTATTGTGTGAAATCATTTAATAGAGTTTTGTGAAGGCACAGAATGGAGCTGTGTGAATTCAGAAGGGAGGTGTGTGAAGTCATAGAATGGAGGTGTGTGAAGTCAGAATGGAGGTGTGTGAACTCATAGAATGGAGGTGTGTGACGTCACAATGGAAGTGTGTGAAGTCAAAGAATGGAGGTGTGTGAAGTCACAGAATGGAGGTGTGTGAAGTCATAGAATTGAGGTGTGTGAAGTCACGGAATGGAGTTGTGTGAAGGCATAGAATGGAGGTGTGTGAAGTCATAGAATGGAGTTGTGTGAAGTCACAGAATGGAGGTGTGTGAAGTCAGAATGGAGGTGTGTAGTCATAGATTGGAGGTGGGTGAAGTCATAGAAAGAGGTGTGGGTAGTCATAGAGTGCAGGTGAGTGAAGTCACAGATTCGAGGTCTGAGAAATCATAGAATGGAGGTGTGTGATGTCAGATTGGAGGTGTGTGAAGTCAAAGAATGTAGGTGTGTGAAGCCATTGAATGGAGGTGTGTGAAGTCACAGAATGGAGGTGTGTGAAATCAGAAGTGAGGTGTGCGAAGTCATAGATTGAAGGTGTGTGAAGTCAGAATGGAGGTGTATGAAGTCATAGAATGGAGGTGTGTGAAGTCAGAATAGAGGTGTGTGAAGTCACAGAATGGAGGTGTGGGAAGTGACAGAATAGAGGTGTGTGACGTCACAGAATGGAGGTGTGTGAATTCAGAATGGATGTGTGTAAAGGCACACAATGGAGGTGTGTGAAGTCATAGAATGTAAGTGTGTGAAGTCATAGAATGGAGCTGTGTGAAGTCACAGAATGGACGTTATGAAGTCATAGAATGGAGCTGTGTGATGTCACAAAATTGAGGTGTTTGAAGTCATATATTGGAGGTGTGTGAAGTCAAAATGCATGTGTGAAGTCACAGAATGGAGGTTTGTGAAGTCATAGAATGGAGGTGTGTGAATGTTTCTGAAGTGAAAATGAAGGTGTGTGAAGTCATGGAATGGAGGTGTGTGAAGTCACAGAATGGAGGTCTGTGAAGTCAGAATGGAAGTGTGTAGTCATAGATTGGAGGTGGGTGAAGTCATAGAATGGAGGAGTGTGAAGTCATAGAGTGCAGGTGAGTGAAGTAACAGATTTGAGGTTTGTGAAGACATAGAATGGAGGTGTGTGATGTCAGAATGGAGGTGTGTGAACTCACAGAATGGAGGTGTGTAAAGTAAGAATGAAGGTGTGTGAAGTCATAGAATGGAGGTGTGTGATGTCAAAGAATGGAGGTTTGTGAAGTCATAGAATGGAGCTGTGTGAAGTCAGAATGCAGGTGTGTGAAGTCACAGAATGGAGGTGTGTCAACTCATAATTTAGGTGTGTGAAGTCAAAGAATGGAGGTGTGTGAAGTCATAGAATGGAGGTGTGTGAAGTCATAGAATGGAGGTGTGTGAAGTTATAGAATGGAGGTGTGTGAAGTCACAGAATGGAGGTGTGTGAAGTCAGAATGGAGGTGTGTAGTCATAGATTGGAGGTGGGTGAATTCATAGAACGGAGGTGTGGGAAGTCATAGAATGGAGGAGTCGGAAATCATAGAGTGCAGGTGAGTGAAGTCACAGATTCGAGGTCTGTGAAATCATAGAATGGAGGTGTGTGATGTCAGATTTGAGGTGTGTGGGGTCAAAGAATGTAGGTGTGTCAAGTCATTGAATGGAGGTGTGTGAAGTCACAGAAAGAAGGTGTGGGAAGTCAGAATGGAGGTGTGTGAAGTCATAGAATGGAGGTGTGTGAAGTCAGAATGGAGGTGTGTGAACTCATAGAATGGAGGTGTGTGACGTAACAATGGAAGTGTGTGAAGTCATATAATGGAGGTGTGTGTAGTCACAGAATGGAGGTTTGTGAAGTCATAGAATGGAGGTATGTGAAATCACAGAATAGAGGTGTGTAAAGTCATGGAATGGAGGTGTGTGAAGTTATAGAATGGATGTTTGTAAAGTAAGAATGAAGGTGTGTGGAGTCATAGAATGGAGGTCTGTGATTTCACAGAATGGAGGTGTGTGAAGTCATAGAATGGAGCTGTGTGAAGTCAGAATGGGGGTGTGTGAAGTCACAGAATGGAGGTGTGTCAACTCAGAATTTAGGTGTGTGAAGTCAAAGAATGGAGGTTTGTGGAGTCATAGAATGGTGGTGTGTGAAGTCATAGAATGGAGCTGTGTGAAGTTATAGAATGGAGGTGTGTGAAGTCACAGAATGGAGGTGTGTGAAGTCATAGATGGAGGTGTGTGAAGTCATAGTATGGAGATATATGAAACCATAGAATGGAGTTTTGTGAAGTCACAGAATGAAGTTGTGTGAGTCAGAATTGAGGTGTGTGAAGTCATGGAATGTAGATGTGTGAAGTCATAGAATGGAGTTTGTGAAGTCACCGAAGGGAGGTTTGTGAAGTCATAGAATGGAGGTATGAGAAATCAAATTAGAGGGGTGTGAAGTCGGAGAATGTAGGTGTGTGAAGTCATAGAATGGAGGTGGGTGAAGTCATAGAATGGAGGTGTGTGAATTCAGATTGGAGGTGTGTGAAGTCATAGAATGGAGGTGTGTCAACTCAGAAAGGAGGTGGGTGAAGTCATAGAATGGAGGTGAGTGAAGTCATAGAATGGAGGTGTGTGAACTCATAGAATGGAGGTGTGTGACGTCACAATGGAAGTTTGTGAAATCATAGAATGGAGGTGTGTGAAGTCACAGAATGGAGGTGTGTGAAGTCATACAATGGAGGTGTGTGAAGTCAGTATGGAGGTGTGTGAAGTCACAGAATGGAGGTGTGTGAACTCAGAATGGAGGTGTGTGAAGTCATAGATGGAGGTGTGTAAAGTCATAGTGTGGAGATATGTGAAATCATAGAATGGAGTTTTGTGAAGTCACAGAATGGAGTTGTGTGAGTCAGAATTGAAGTGTGTGAAGTCATAGAATGTAGATGTGTGAAGTCATAGAATGGAGTATTGTGAAGTCACCGAAGGGAGGTTTGTGAAGTCATAGAATGGAGGTATGATAAATCAAATTAGAGGGGTGTGAAGTCGGAGAATGGAGGTGTGTGAAGTCATAGAATGGAGATGGTTGAAGTCATAGAATGGAGGTGGGTGAAGTCATAGAAAGGATGTGTGTGAAGTCACTGAATGGACGGGTTTAAAGTCATAGAATGGAGGTGTGTGAAGTAAGAGAATTGAGCTGTTTGAAGTCATATTGGAGGTGTGTGAAGTCAAAATGGATGTGTGAAGTCATAGAATGTAGGTGTGTGAAGTCATAGAATGGAGGTGTGTGAAGTCACAGAATGGAGGTGTGTGAACTCAGAATGGAGGTGTGTGAAGTCACAGAATGGAGGTGTGTGAAGTCATAGAATGGAAGAGTGTGAAGTCATAGAATGGACGTGTCTGAAGTCAGAAAGGAGGTGTGTTAAGTCACCGAATGGAGTTTTGTGAACTCAGTATGGAGGTGTGTGAAGTCACAGAATGGAGGTTTGTGAAGTCATAGATGGAGGTGTGTGAGGTCATAGAATGGATGTTTCTGAAGTAAGAATGAAGGTGTGTGAAGTCATAGAATGGAGGTGAGTGAAGTCATTGAATGGAGGTGTGTGAAGTCACTGAATGGAAGTGTGTGAAGTAAGAATGTAGGTGTGAAGTCATAGAATGAAGGTGGGTGAAGGCATAGAAAGGAGGTGTGTGAAGTCATAGCATGGAGTAGTGTGAAGTCATAGAGTGGAGGTGAGTGAAGTCACAGATTCGAGGTCTGTGAAGTCATAGATTGGAGGTGTGTGATGTCAGAATGGAGGTGTGCGAAGTCATAGAATAGAGGTTTGTGAAGTCAGAATGGAGGTGTGTGAAGTCATAGAATGGAGGTGTGTGAAGTCATAGAATGGAGGTGTGTGACGTCACAATGGAAGTGTGTTAAGTCACAGAATGGAGGTGTGTTAATTCATACAATGGATGTGTGTGCAGTTAGAATGGAATTTTGTGAAGTCACAGAATTGAGCTGTGTGAATTCAGAATGGAGGTGTGTGAAGTCATAGAATGGAGGTGTGTGAAGTCACAGAATGGAGGTGTGTGAAGTCATAGAATGGAGGTGTGTGAAGTCATATAATGGGTGTTTGTGAAGTAAGAATGAAGGTGTTTGAAGTCATAGAATGGACGTGTGTGAAGTCATAGAATGGAGGTGTGGGAAGGCACACATTACAGGAGTGTGAAGTCACAGAATGGAGGTGTGTGAACCCAGAATGGAGGTGTGTAAATTCACAGAATGGAGGTGTGTGAAGTCATGGAATGGAAGTGTGTGAAGTCATAGAATGGAGGTGTGTGAAGTCACAGAATGGACGGTATTAAGTCATAGAATGGAGTGTGTGAAGTCACAGAATTGAGGTGTTTGAAGTCATATATTGGAGGTGTGTGAAATCAACAAGGATGTGTGAAGTCATAGGATGGAGGTGTGTGAAATCATAGAATGAGGGTGTGTGAAGTCATAGAATGGATGTGTGTGAAGTCACAGAATGGAGGTGTGTGAAGTCATAGAATGGAGGTTTGTGAAGTCATAGAATGGAAGTATGTGAAGTCACAGATTGGAGGTGTGTGAAGTCACAGAATGGAGGTGTGAGAAGTCACAGAATGGAGATGTGTGAACTCAGAATGGAGGTGTGTGAAGTCACAGAATGGAGGTGTGTGAAGTCATAGAATGGAGGTGTGTGAAGTCACAGAATGGAGGTGTGTGAAATCATAGAATGGAGGTGTGTGAAGTCACAGAATGGAGGTGTGTGAAGTCAGAATGGAGGTGTGTGAAGTCATAGAATGGAGGTGTGTGAAGTCAGAATGGATGTGTGAAGTCATAGAATGGAGGTGGGAAGTCATAGAATGGAGAAGTGTGAAGTCATAGAGTGGAGTTGTGTGAAGTCAGAATGTAGGTGTTCGAAGTCATAGAATAGAGGTGTGTGAAGTCAGAATGGAGGTGTGTAAAGTCATAGAATGGAGGTGTGTGAACTCATAGAATGGAGGTGCGTGACGTCACAATGACAGTTTGTGAAGTCATAGAATGGAGGTGTGTGACATCATACAGTGGAGGTGTGTGAAGTCAGAATGGAGGTGTGTGAAGTCACGGAATGGAGGTGTGTGAACTCAGAATGGAGGTGTGTGAAGTCATAGATGGAGGTGTGTGAAGTCATATTATGGAGATATGTGAAATCATAGAATGGAGTTTTGTGAAGTCACAGAATGGAGTTGTGTGAGTCAGAATTGAGGTGTGTGAAATCACAGAATGTACATGTGTGAAGTCATAGAATGGAGTATTGTGAAGTCAACGAAGGGAGGTTTGTGAAGTCATAGAATGGAGGTATGAGAAATCAAAATAGAGGAATGTGAATTCGGAGAATGGAGGTGTGTGAAGTCATAGAATGGAGGTGGGTGAAGTCATAGAATGAAGGTGGGTGAAGTCATTGAATGGAGGTGTGTGAATTCAGATTGGAGGTGTGTGAAGTCATAGAATGGAGGTGTGCCAACTCAGAAAGGAGGTGTGTGAAGTCATAGAATGGAGGTGAGTGAAGCCATAGAATGGAGGTTTGTGAAATCATAGAATGGAGGTGTGTGAAGTCACAGAATTTAGGTGTGTGAAGTCAGAATGGAGAAGTGTGAGGTCAGAATGGAGGTGTGTGAAGTCATAGAATGTAGGTGTGTGAAGTCACAATGCAGGTGTGTGAACTCATAGAATGGAGGTGTGTGAAGTCACAATGTAGGTGTGTGAAGTCATAGAATGGAGGTGTGTGAAGTCATAGAATGGAGGTGTGTGAAGTCATAGAATGGAGGTGTGTGAAGTCATAGAATGGAGGTGTGTGAATCACAGAAAGGAGGTGTGTGAAATCATAGAATGAGGTGTGTGAAGTCACAGAGTGGAGGTGTGTGAAGTCAGAATGGAGGTGTGTGTAGTCATAGAATGGAGGTGTGTGTAGTCAGAATGGAGGTGTGAAGTCATAGAATGGAGGTGGGTGAAGTCACAGAAATTAGGTGTGGGAAGTCATAGAATGGAGAAGTGTGAAGTCATAGAGTGGAGGTGAGTGAAGTCAAAGATTCGAGGTCTGTGAAGTCATAGAATGGAGGTGTGTGAAGTCAGAATGTAGGTGTTCGAACTCATAGAATAGAGGTGTGTGAAGTCAGAATGGAGGTGTGTGAAGTCATAGAATGGAGGTGTGTGAACTCATACAATGGAGGTGTGTGACGTCACAATGGAAGTTTGTGAAGTCATAGAATGAAGGTGTGTGAAGTCACTGAATGGAGGTGTGTGAAGTCATACAATGGAGGTGTGTGAAGTCAGAATGGAGGTGTGTGAAGTCACAGAATGGAGGTGTGTGAACTCAGAATGGAGGTGTGTGAAGTCATAGATGGAGTTGTGTGAAGTCATAGTATGGCGATATGTGAAATGATAGAATGGAGTTTTGTGAAGTCACAAAATGGAGTTGTGTGAGTCAGAATTGAGGTGTGTGAAGTCATAGAATGTAGATGTGTGAAGTCATAGAATGGAGTATTGTGAAGTCACCGAAGGGAGGTTTGTGACGTCATAGAATGGAGGTATGAGAAATCAAAATAGAGGGGTGTGAAGTCGGAGAATGGAGGTGTGTGAAGTCATAGAATGGAGGTGGGTGAAGTCATAGAATGGAGGTGTGTCAACTCAGAAAGGAGGTGTGTGAAATCATAGAATGGAGGTGAGTGAAGTCATAGAATGGAGGTGTGTGAACTCATACATTGGAGGTGTGTGACGTCACAATGGAAGTTTGTGAAGTTATAGAATGGAGGTGTGTGAAGTCACAGAATGGAGGTATGTGAAGTCAGAATGGAGGTGTAAAGTCATAGAATGGAGGTGGGTGAAGTCATAGAAATTAGGTGTGTGAAGTCATAGAATGGAGGTGTGTGAAGTCATAGAAATTAGGTGTGTGAAGTCATAGAATGGAAGTGTGTGAAGTCATAGAATGGACGTGTGTGATGTCAGAATGGAGGTGTGTTAAGTCACCGAATGGAGTTTTGTGAACTCAGTATGGAGGTGTGTGAAGTTACAGAATGGAGGTTTGTGAAGTCATATATGGAGGTGTGTGAGTTCATAGAATGGATGTTTCTGAAGTAAGAATGAAGGTGTGTGAAGTCATAGAATGGAGGTGTGTGAAGTCACTGAATGGAAGTGTGTGAAGTCAGAATGGAGGTGTGAAGTCATAGAATGAAGGTGGGTAAAGTCATAGAAAGGAGGTGTGGAAAGTCATAGAATGGAGGAGTGTGAAGTCATAGAGTGGAGGTGAGTGAAGTCACAGATTCGAGGTCTGTGAAGTCATAGATTGGAGGTGTGTGATGTCAGAATAGAGGTGTGCGAATTCATAGAATAGAGGTTTGTGAAGTCAGAATGGAGATGTGTCAAGTCATAGAATGGACGTGTGTGAATACATACAATGGAGGAGTGTGAAGTCAGAATGTAATTTTGTGAAGTCAAAGAATTGAGCTGTGTGAATTCAGAAAGGAGGTGTGTGAAGTCATAGAATGGAGGTGTGTGAAGTCAGAATGGAGGTGTGAGAACTCATAGAATGGAGGTGTGTGTAGTCACAATGGAGGTGTGTGAAGTCATAGAATGGAGGTTTGTGAAGTCAGAATGGAGGTGTGTGAAGTCATAGAATGGAGGTGTGTGAAGTCATAGAATGGGTGTTTGTGAAGTAAGAATGAAGGTGTGTGAAGTCATAGAATGGAGGTGTGTGAAGTCACAGAATGGAGGTGTGGGAAGTCACAGATTGCAGGAGTGTGAAGTCAGAGAATAGATGTGTGTGAACCCAGAATGGAGGTGTGTAAAGTCACAGAATGGAGGTGTATGAAGTCATAGAATGGAAGTGTGTGAAGTCATAGAATGGACGTGTGTGAAGTCACAGAATGGAGGTGTGTGAAGTCATAGAATGGAAGTGTGTGAAGTCATAGAATGGAGGTGTGTGAAGTCACAGAATTGAGGTGTTTGAAGTCATATATTGGAGGTGTGTGAAGTCAAAATGGTTGTGTGAAGTCATAGAATGGAGTTGTGTGAAATCATAGAATGAGGGTGTGTGAGGTCATAGAATGGAGGTTTGTGAAGTCACAGAATGGAGGTGTGTGAAACCATAGAATGAAGGTGTGTGAAGTCATAGAATATAAGTCTGTGAAGTCACAGAATGGAGGTGTGTGAAGTCACAGAATGGAGGTGTGTGAAATCACAGAATAGAGGTGTGTGAACTCAGAATGGAGGTGTGTGAAGTCAGAGAATGGAGGCGTGTGAAGTCATAGAATGGAAGTGTGTGAAGTCATAGAATGGAAGTGTGTGAAGTCAGAATTGAGGTGTGTGAAGTCACAGAATGGAGGTTTGTGAAGTCATAGAATGGAGGTGTGTGAATGCATACAATGGAGTTCTGTGAAGTCAGAATGGAATTTTGTGAAGTCACTGAATTGAGCTGTGTGAACTCAGAATGGAGATGTGTGAAGTCAGAATGGAGGCGTGTGAAGTCATAGAATGGAAGTGTGTGAAGTCATAGAATGGAAGTGTGTGAAGTCAGAATTGAGGTGTGTGAAGTCACAGAATGGAAATGTGTGAAGTCACAGAATGGAGGTGTGTGAAGTCATAGAATGGAGGTGTGTGAAGTCATAGAATGGGTGTTTTTGAAGTAAGAATGAAGGTGTGTGAAGTCATAGAATGGAGGTGTATGAAGTCACAGAATGGAGGTGTGTGAAGTCAGAATGGAGGTGTGTGAAGTCATAGAATGGAGGTGAGTGAAGTCAGAATGGAGGTGTGAAGTCATAGAATGGAGGTGTGTGAAGCCAGAATGTAGGTGTTCGAAATCATAGAATAGAGGTGTGTGTAGTCAGAAGGGAGGTGTGTGAAGTCACAGAATGGAGGTGTGTGAACTCATAGAATGGAGGTGCGTGACGTCACAATGACAGTTTGTGAAGTCATAGAATGGAGGTGTGTGACGTCATACAGTGGAGGTGTGTGAAGTCAGAATGGAGGTGTGTGAAGTCACAGAATGGAGGTGTGTGAACTCAGAATGGAGGTGTGTGAAGTCATAGATGGAGGTGTGTGAAGTCATATTATGGAGATATGTGAAATCATAGAATGGAGTTTTGTGAAGTCACAGAATGGAGTTGTGTGAGTCAGAATTGAGGTGTGTGAAATCACAGAATGTACATGTGTGAAGTCATAGAATGGAGTATTGTGAAGTCAACGAAGGGAGGTTTGTGAAGTCATAGAATGGAGGTATGAGAAATCAAATTAGAGGAATGTGAATTCGGAGAATGGAGGTGTGTGAAGTCATAGAATGGAGGTGGGTGAAGTCATAGAATGGAGGTGGGTGAAGTCATTGAATGGAGGTGTGTGAATTCAGATTGGAGGTGTGTGAAGTCATAGAATGGAGGTGTGCCAACTCAGAAAGGAGGTGTGTGAAGTCATAGAATGGAGGTGAGTGAAGCCATAGAATGGAGGTTTGTGAAATCATAGAATGGAGGTGTGTGAAGTCACAGAATTTAGGTGTGTGAAGTCAGAATGGAGAAGTGTGAGGTCAGAATGGAGGTGTGTGAAGTCATAGAATGGAGGCGTGTGAAGTCACAATGCAGGTGTGTGAACTCATAGAATGGAGGTGTGTGAAGTCACAATGTAGGTGTGTGAAGTCATAGAATGGAGGTGTGTGAAGTCATAGAATGGAGGTGTGTGAAGTCATAGAATGGAGGTGTGTGAAGTCATAGAATGGAGGTGTGTGAATCACAGAAAGGAGGTGTGTGAAATCATAGAATGAGGTGTGTGAAGTCACAGAGTGGAGGTGTGTGAAGTCAGAATGGAGGTGTGTGTAGTCATAGAATGGAGGTGTGTGTAGTCAGAATGGAGGTGTGAAGTCATAGAATGGAGGTGGGTGAAGTCACAGAAATTAGGTGTGGGAAGTCATAGAATGGAGAAGTGTGAAGTCATAGAGTGGAGGTGAGTGAAGTCAAAGATTCGAGGTCTGTGAAGTCATAGAATGGAGGTGTGTGAAGTCAGAATGTAGGTGTTCGAACTCATAGAATAGAGGTGTGTGAAGTCAGAATGGAGGTGTGTGAAGTCATAGAATGGAGGTGTGTGAACTCATACAATGGAGGTGTGTGACGTCACAATGGAAGTTTGTGAAGTCATAGAATGAAGGTGTGTGAAGTCACTGAATGGAGGTGTGTGAAGTCATACAATGGAGGTGTGTGAAGTCAGAATGGAGGTGTGTGAAGTCACAGAATGGAGGTGTGTGAACTCAGAATGGAGGTGTGTGAAGTCATAGATGGAGTTGTGTGAAGTCATAGTATGGCGATATGTGAAATGATAGAATGGAGTTTTGTGAAGTCACAAAATGGAGTTGTGTGAGTCAGAATTGAGGTGTGTGAAGTCATAGAATGTAGATGTGTGAAGTCATAGAATGGAGTATTGTGAAGTCACCGAAGGGAGGTTTGTGACGTCATAGAATGGAGGTATGAGAAATCAAATTAGAGGGGTGTGAAGTCGGAGAATGGAGGTGTGTGAAGTCATAGAATGGAGGTGGGTGAAGTCATAGAATGGAGGTGTGTCAACTCAGAAAGGAGGTGTGTGAAATCATAGAATGGAGGTGAGTGAAGTCATAGAATGGAGGTGTGTGAACTCATACATTGGAGGTGTGTGACGTCACAATGGAAGTTTGTGAAGTTATAGAATGGAGGTGTGTGAAGTCACAGAATGGAGGTATGTGAAGTCAGAATGGAGGTGTAAAGTCATAGAATGGAGGTGGGTGAAGTCATAGAAATTAGGTGTGTGAAGTCATAGAATGGAGGTGTGTGAAGTCATAGAAATTAGGTGTGTGAAGTCATAGAATGGAAGTGTGTGAAGTCATAGAATGGACGTGTGTGATGTCAGAATGGAGGTGTGTTAAGTCACCGAATGGAGTTTTGTGAACTCAGTATGGAGGTGTGTGAAGTTACAGAATGGAGGTTTGTGAAGTCATATATGGAGGTGTGTGAGTTCATAGAATGGATGTTTCTGAAGTAAGAATGAAGGTGTGTGAAGTCATAGAATGGAGGTGTGTGAAGTCACTGAATGGAAGTGTGTGAAGTCAGAATGGAGGTGTGAAGTCATAGAATGAAGGTGGGTAAAGTCATAGAAAGGAGGTGTGGAAAGTCATAGAATGGAGGAGTGTGAAGTCATAGAGTGGAGGTGAGTGAAGTCACAGATTCGAGGTCTGTGAAGTCATAGATTGGAGGTGTGTGATGTCAGAATAGAGGTGTGCGAATTCATAGAATAGAGGTTTGTGAAGTCAGAATGGAGATGTGTCAAGTCATAGAATGGACGTGTGTGAATACATACAATGGAGGACTGTGAAGTCAGAATGGAATTTTGTGAAGTCAAAGAATTGAGCTGTGTGAATTCAGAAAGGAGGTGTGTGAAGTTATAGAATGGAGGTGTGTGAAGTCAGAATGGAGGTGTGAGAACTCATAGAATGGAGGTGTGTGTAGTCACAATGGAGGTGTGTGAAGTCATAGAATGGAGGTTTGTGAAGTCAGAATGGAGGTGTGTGAAGTCATAGAATGGAGGTGTGTGAAGTCATAGAATGGGTGTTTGTGAAGTAAGAATGAAGGTGTATGAAGTCATAGAATGGAGGTGTGTGAAGTCACAGAATAGAGGTGTGGGAAGTCACAGATTGCAGGAGTGTGAAGTCAGAGAATAGATGTGTGTGAACCCAGAATGGAGGTGTGTAAAGTCACAGAATGGAGGTGTATGAAGTCATAGAATGGAAGTGTGTGAAGTCATAGAATGGACGTGTGTGAAGTCACAGAATGGAGGTGTGTGAAGTCATAGAATGGAAGTGTGTGAAGTCATAGAATGGAGGTGTGTGAAGTCACAGAATTGAGGTGTTTGAAGTCATATATTGGAGGTGTGTGAAGTCAAAATGGATGTGTGAAGTCATAGAATGGAGTTGTGTGAAATCATAGAATGAGGGTGTGTGAGGTCATAGAATGGAGGTTTGTGAAGTCACAGAATGGAGGTGTGTGAAACCATAGAATGAAGGTGTGTGAAGTCATAGAATATAAGTCTGTGAAGTCACAGAATGGAGGTGTGTGAAGTCACAGAATGGAGGTGTGTGAAATCACAGAATAGAGGTGTGTGAACTCAGAATGGAGGTGTGTGAAGTCAGAGAATGGAGGCGTGTGAAGTCATAGAATGGAAGTGTGTGAAGTCATAGAATGGAAGTGTGTGAAGTCAGAATTGAGGTGTGTGAAGTCACAGAATGGAGGTTTGTGAAGTCATAGAATGGAGGTGTGTGAATGCATACAATGGAGTTCTGTGAAGTCAGAATGGAATTTTGTGAAGTCACTGAATTGAGCTGTGTGAACTCAGAATGGAGATGTGTGAAGTCAGAGAATGGAGGCGTGTGAAGTCATAGAATGGAAGTGTGTGAAGTCATAGAATGGAGGTGTGTGAAGTCATAGAATGGGTGTTTGTGAAGTAAGAATGAAGGTGTGTGAAGTCATAGAATGGAGGTGTGTGAAGTCATAGAATGGGTGTTTGTGAAGTAAGAATGAAGGTGTGTGAAGTCATAGAACAGAGGTGTGTGAAGTCATAGAATGTATGTTTGTGAAGTAAGAATGAAGGTGTGTGAAGTCATAGAATGGAGGTGTGTGTAGTCACAGAATGGAAGTGTGTGAAGTCACAGAATGGAGGTGTGTGAAGTCAGAATGGAGCTGTGAAGTCATAGAATGGAGTTGGGTGAAGTCATAGAAAGGAGGTGTGGGAAGTCATAGAATGGAGGTGTGTGAAGTCATAGAATGGAGGTGTGTGAACTCATAGCATGGTAGTGTGTGTAGTCAAAATGGAGGTGTGTGAAGTAATAGAATGGAGGTGTGTGAAGTCACAGAATGGAGGTGTGTGAAGTCATAGAATGGAGGTGTGTGAAGTCATACAATGGAGGTGTGTGAAATCATAGAATGGAAGTGTGTGAAGTCAGAGAATGGAGGTGTGTGAAGTCACAGAATGGACGGATGAAGTCATAGAATGGAGGTGTGTGAAGTCATAGAATGTATGTTTGTGAAGTAAGAATGAAGGTGCGTGAAGTCATAGAATGGAGGTGTGTGTAGTCACAGAATGGAAGTGTGTGAAGTCACAGAATGGAGGTGTGTGATGTCAGATTGGAGGTGTGTGAAGTCAAAGAATGTAGGTGTGTGAAGTCATTGAATGGAGGTGTGTGAAGTCACAGAATGGAGGTGTGTGAAGTCAGAATAGAGGTGTGCGAAGTCATAGAATGGAGATGTTTGAAGTCAGAATAGAGGTGTGTGAAGTCATAGAATGGAGGTGTGTGAAGTCACAGAATGGAGGTGTAGGAAGTCACAGAATGGAGGTGAGTTACGTCACAGAAAGGAGGTGTGTGAACTCAGAATGGAGGTGTGTAAAGTAAGAGAATGGAGGTGTGTGAAGTTATGGAATGGAAGTGTGTGAAGTCATAGAATGGAGCTGTGTGAAGTCACAGAATGGACGGTATGAAGTCATAGAATGGAGGTGTGTGAAGTCATAGAATTGAGGTGTTTGAAGTCATATATTGGAGGTGTGTGAAGTCAAAATGCATGTGTGAAGTCACAGAATGGAAGTTTGTGAAGTCATACAATGGAAGTGTGTGAAGTCACAGAATGGAGGTGTGTGAAGTCACAGAATGGAGGTGTGTAGTCATAGATTGGAGGTGGGTGAAGTCATAGAAAGGAGGTGTGGAAAGTCATAGAATGGAGGAGTGTGAAGTCATAGAGTGCAGGTGAATGAAGTCACAGATTCCAGGTCTGTGAAGTCATAGAATGGAGGTGTGTGATGTCAGAATGGAGGTGTGCGAAGTCATAGAATAGAGGTGTGTGAAGTCAGAATGGAGGTGTGTGAAGTCATAGATGGAGTTGTGTGAGGTCATAGTATGGAGGTGTGTGAAATCATAGAATGGAGTTTTGTGAAGTCACCTGAATGGAGCTGTGTGAATTCAGAATGGAGGTGTGTGAAGTCATAGAATGGAGGTGTGTGAAGTCAGAATTGAGGTGTGTGGACTCATAGAATGGAGGTGTGTGACGTCACAATGGAAGTGTGTGAAGTCATAGAATGGAGGTGTGTGAAGTCATAGAATGGATGTGTGTGAAGTCATAGAATGGAGGTGTGTGAAGTCATAGAATGGAGGTGTGTGAAGTCAGAATGGAGATGTGTGAAGTCACTGAATGGAGGTTTGTGAAGTCATAGAATGGAGGTGTGTGAAGTCATAGAATGGATGTTTCTGAAGTAAAAATGAAGGTGTGTGAAGTCATAGAATGGAGGTGTGTGAAGTCACAGAATGGAGGTGTGTGAAGTTAGAATGGAGGTGAGTAGTCGTAGATTGGAGGTGGGTGAAGGCATAGAAAGAAGGTGTGGGAAGTCATAGAATGGAGGAGTATGAAGTCATAGAGTGCAGGTGAGTGAAGTCACAGATTCGAGGTCTGTGAAGTTATAGAATGGAGTTGTGTGATGTCAGAATTGAGGTGTGCGAAGTCATAGAATAGAGGTGTGTGATGTCAGAATGGAGGTGTGTGAAGTCATAGATGAAGTTGTGTGAAGTCATAGTATGGAGGTGTGTGAAATCATAGAATGGAATTTTGTGAAGTCACAGAATGGAGCTGTGTGAATTCAGAATGGAGGTGTGTGAAGTCATAGAATGGAGGTGTGTGAAGTCAGAATGGAGGTGTGTGAACTCATAGAATGGAGGTGTGCAAAGTAATAGAATGGAGCTGTGTGAAGTCAGAATGGAGTTGTGTGAAGTCACACAATGGAGGTGTGTCAACTCAGAATTTAGGTGTGTGAAGTCAAAGAATGGACGTGTGTGAAGTCATAGAATGCAGGTGTGTGAAGTCATAGAATAGAAGTGTGTGAAGTCAGAATGGAGGTTTGTGACGTCACAGAATTGAGGTGTGTGAACACAGAATGGAGGTGTGTGAAGTCAAAGAATGGAGGTGTGGGAAGTCACAGAATGGAGGTGTGTGAAGTCATAGAATGGAGGTGTGTGAAGTCATATAATGGAGGTGTGTGAAGTCACAAAATGGAGGTGTGTGAAATCAAAATGGAGGTATGAAGTCATAGAATGGAGGTGGGTGAAGTCATAGAATGGAGGTGTGTGAAATCATAGAATGGATGTGTGTGAAGTCACAGAATGGAGGTGTGTGACGTCACAGAATGGAGGTGTGTGAACTCAGAATGGAGGTGTGTAAAGTCACAGAACTGAGGTGTGTGAAGTCATAGAATGGAAGTGTGTGAAGTCATAGAATGGAGGTATGTGGAGTCACAGAATGGAGGGTATGAAGTCATAGAATGGAGGTGTGTGAAGTCACAGAATTGAGATGTTTGAAGTCATATATTGGAGGTGTTTGAAGTAAAAATGGATGTGTGAAGTCATAGAGTGGAGGTGAGTGAAGTCACATATTCGAGGTCTGTGAAGTCATAGAATGGAGGTGTGTGAAGTCAGAATGGAGGTGTGTGAAGTCATAGAATGGAGGTGTTTGAACTCAAAGAATGGAGTTGTGTGACGTCACAATGGAAGTGTGTCAAGTCATATTATGGAGGTGTGTGAAGTCACAGAATGGAGGTGTGAGAAGTCAAAATGGAGGTGTGTGACGTCATAGAATGGAGGTGTGTGAAGTCATAGAATGGAGGTGTGTGAAATCATAGAATGGAGGTTTGTGAAGTCACAGAATGGAGGTCTGTGAACTCAGAATGGAGGTGTGTGAAGTCAAAGAATAGAGGTGTGTGAAGTCATAGCATGGAGGTATGTGAAATCATAGAATGTAAGTGTGTGAAGTCATAGAATGAGGTGTGTGAAGTCACAGAATTGAGATGTTTGAAGTCATATATTAGAGGTGTGTGAAGTCAAAATGGATGTGTGAAGTCATAGAATGGAGGTGTGTGAAATCATAGAATGAGGGTGTGTGAGGTCATAGAATGGAGGTGTGTGAAGTCACAGAATGGAGGTGTGTGAAGTAATAAAATGGAGGTGTGTGAAGTCATAGAGTGGAAGTGTGTGAAGTCACACAATGGAGGTGTGTGAAGTCACAGAATGGAGGTGTGTGAAGTCACAGAATGGAGGTGTGTGAACTCAGAATGGAGGTTTGTGAAGTCACAGAATGGAGGTGTGTGAAGTCATAGAATGGAAGTGTGTGAAGTCATAGAATGGAGGTGCGTGAAGTCAGAATTGAGATGTGTGAAGTCACCGAATGGAGTTGTGTGAACTCAGAATGGAGGTGCGTGATGTCACAGAATGGAGGTTTGTGAAGTCATAGAATGGAGGTGTGTGAGGTCATAGAATGGATGTTTCTGAAGGAAAAATTAAGGTGTGTGAAGTCATAGAATGGAGGTGTGTGAAGTCACAGAATGGAGGTGTGTGAAGTCAGAAGAGAGGTGTGTAGTCATAGATTGGAGGTGGGTGAAGTCATAGAAAGGAGGTGTGGGAAGTCATAGAATGGAGGAGTGTGAAGTCATCGAGTGCAGGTGAGTGAAGTCACAGGTTCTAGGTCTGTGAAGTCATAGAATGGAGGTGTGTGATGTCAGAATTGAGGTGTGCGAAATCATAGAATAGAGGTGTGTGAAGTCAGAATGGAGGTGTGTGAAGTCATAGATGGAGTTGTGTGACGTCATAGTATGGAGGTGTGTGAAATCATAGAATGGAGTTTTGTGAAGTCACAGAATTCAGCTTTGTGAATTCAGAATGGAGGTGTGTGAACTAATAGAATGGAGGTGTGTGAAGTCAGAATGGAGGTGTGTGAACTCATAGAATGGAGGTGTGTGACGTCACAATGGAAGTGTGAAGTCATAGAATGGAGGTGTGTGAAATCACAGAATGGAGGTGTATGAAGTCATGGAATGGAGGTATGTGAAGTCACCGAATGGAGGTTTGTGAAGTCATAGAATGGAGGTATGTGAAGTCAAATTGGAGGGGTGTGAAGTCGGAGAATGGAGGTGTGTGAAGTCACAGAATGGAGGTGGGTGAAGTCACAGAATGGAGGTGTGTGAAGTCATAGAATGGAGATGTGTGAAGTCACAGAATGGACGGGTATGAAGTCATATATTTTAGGTGTGTGAAGTCAAAATGGATGTGTGAAATCATAGAATGGAAGTCTGTGAAGTCATAGAATGGAGGTGTGTGAAGTAACAGAATGGAGGTGTGTTAAGTCACAGAATGGAGGTGTGTGAAGTCATAGAATGGAAGTGTGTGAAATCATAGAAATGAGGTGTGTGAAGTCAGAATGGAGGTGTGTGAAGTCAACGAATGGTGGTGGGTGAACTCCGAATGGAGGTATGTGAATTCACAGAATGGAGGTTTGCGAAATCATAGAATGGAGGTGTGTGAAGACAAAATTGTGGTGTGTGAACTCATAGAATGGATGTGTGTGAACTAATAGAATGGAGGTGTGTGAAGAATGGAGGTGTGTGAAGTCAAAGAATGGAGGTGTGTGAAGTCAAACAAGGGTGGTGTGTGAAGTCACAGAATGGAGGTGTGTGAAGTCACAGAATTGAAGTGTGTGAAGTCAAAACGGAGGTGTGTGAAGTCAAAGAATGGAGGTGTGTGAAGTCACAGAATGGAGGTGTGTGAAATTAAAATGGTGGTGCATGAAGTCACAAATGGAGGTGTGTGAAATCACAGAATGTAGGTGTGTGAAGTCAAAATGGAGGTGTGTGAAGTCAAAGAATGGAGGTGTGTGAACTCATAAAATGGAGGTGTGTGAAGTCATGGAATGGAGGTTTGTGAAGTCAAACATTGGAAGTGTGGGAAGTTACAGAAAGAAGATGTGTGAAGTCCTAGAATGGAGGTGTGTGAAGTCAGAATGCAGGTGTGGGAAGTCATAGAATGGAGGTGTGTGAAGTCATAGAATGGAGGTGTGTGAAGTCATAGAATGGAAGTGTGTGAAGTCATAGAATGGAGGTGGGTGAAGTCATAGAATGGAATTGGGTGAAGTCATAGAATGGAGGTGTGTGAAGTCACAGAATGGAGGTGTGTGAAGTCACAGAATGGAGGTGTGTGATGTCACAGAATGGAGGTGTGTGAACTCAGAATGGAGGTGTGTAAAGTCACAGAATGTAGGTGTGTGAAGTCATAGAATGGAAGTGTGTGAAGTCATAGAATGGAGGTGTGTGAGGTCACAGAATGCACGGTATGAAGTCATAGAATGGAGGTGTGTGAAGTTACAGAATTGAGGTGTTTGAAGTCATATATTGGAGGTGTGTGAAGTTACAGAATTGAGGTGTTTGAAGTCATATATTGGAGGTGTGTGAATTCAAAATGGATGTGTGAAGTCATAGAATGGAGGTGTGTGAAATCATAGAGTGAGGGTGTGTGAGGTCATAGAATGGAGGTGTGTGAAGTCACATAATGGAGATGTGTGAAGTCATAGAATGAAAGTGTGTGAAATCATAGAATGAGGGTGTGTGAAGTCACAGAATGGAGGTGTGTGATCTCAGAATGGAGGTGTGTGAAGTCAGAATGCAGGTGTGGGAAGTCATAGAATGGAGGTGTGTGAAGTCATAGAATGGAGGTGTGTGAATCATAGAATGAAAGTGTGTGAAATCATAGAATGAGGGTGTGTGAAGTCACAGAATGGAGGTGTGTGATCTCAGAATGGAGGTGTGTGAAGTCAGAGAATGGAGGTTTGTGAAGTCAGAATGGAGATGTGTGAAGTCACCGAATGGAGGTTTGTGAAGTCATAGAATGGAGGTGTGTGAAGTCATAGAATGTATGTTTGTGAGGAAGAATGAAGGTGTGTGAAGTCATAGAATGGAGGTGTGTGAAGTCACAGAATGGAGGTGTGTGAAGTCATAGAATGGAGGTGTGTGAAGTCACAGAATGGAGGTGTGTGAAGTCAGAATGGAGGTGTGTGAAGTCATAGAATGGAGGTGTGTGAAGTCAGAATGGATGTGTGAAGTCATAGAATGGAGGTGGGAAGTCATAGAATGGAGAAGTGTGAAGTCATAGAGTGGAGTTGTGTGAAGTCAGAATGTAGGTGTTCGAAGTCATAGAATAGAGGTGTGTGAAGTCAGAATGGAGGTGTGTAAAGTCATAGAATGGAGGTGTGTGAACTCATAGAATGGAGGTGCGTGACGTCACAATGACAGTTTGTGAAGTCATAGAATGGAGGTGTGTGACATCATACAGTGGAGGTGTGTGAAGTCAGAATGGAGGTGTGTGAAGTCACGGAATGGAGGTGTGTGAACTCAGAATGGAGGTGTGTGAAGTCATAGATGGAGGTGTGTGAAGTCATATTATGGAGATATGTGAAATCATAGAATGGAGTTTTGTGAAGTCACAGAATGGAGTTGTGTGAGTCAGAATTGAGGTGTGTGAAATCACAGAATGTACATGTGTGAAGTCATAGAATGGAGTATTGTGAAGTCAACGAAGGGAGGTTTGTGAAGTCATAGAATGGAGGTATGAGAAATCAAAATAGAGGAATGTGAATTCGGAGAATGGAGGTGTGTGAAGTCATAGAATGGAGGTGGGTGAAGTCATAGAATGAAGGTGGGTGAAGTCATTGAATGGAGGTGTGTGAATTCAGATTGGAGGTGTGTGAAGTCATAGAATGGAGGTGTGCCAACTCAGAAAGGAGGTGTGTGAAGTCATAGAATGGAGGTGAGTGAAGCCATAGAATGGAGGTTTGTGAAATCATAGAATGGAGGTGTGTGAAGTCACAGAATTTAGGTGTGTGAAGTCAGAATGGAGAAGTGTGAGGTCAGAATGGAGGTGTGTGAAGTCATAGAATGTAGGTGTGTGAAGTCACAATGCAGGTGTGTGAACTCATAGAATGGAGGTGTGTGAAGTCACAATGTAGGTGTGTGAAGTCATAGAATGGAGGTGTGTGAAGTCATAGAATGGAGGTGTGTGAAGTCATAGAATGGAGGTGTGTGAAGTCATAGAATGGAGGTGTGTGAATCACAGAAAGGAGGTGTGTGAAATCATAGAATGAGGTGTGTGAAGTCACAGAGTGGAGGTGTGTGAAGTCAGAATGGAGGTGTGTGTAGTCATAGAATGGAGGTGTGTGTAGTCAGAATGGAGGTGTGAAGTCATAGAATGGAGGTGGGTGAAGTCACAGAAATTAGGTGTGGGAAGTCATAGAATGGAGAAGTGTGAAGTCATAGAGTGGAGGTGAGTGAAGTCAAAGATTCGAGGTCTGTGAAGTCATAGAATGGAGGTGTGTGAAGTCAGAATGTAGGTGTTCGAACTCATAGAATAGAGGTGTGTGAAGTCAGAATAGAGGTGTGTGAAGTCATAGAATGGAGGTGTGTGAACTCATACAATGGAGGTGTGTGACGTCACAATGGAAGTTTGTGAAGTCATAGAATGAAGGTGTGTGAAGTCACTGAATGGAGGTGTGTGAAGTCATACAATGGAGGTGTGTGAAGTCAGAATGGAGGTGTGTGAAGTCACAGAATGGAGGTGTGTGAACTCAGAATGGAGGTGTGTGAAGTCATAGATGGAGTTGTGTGAAGTCATAGTATGGCGATATGTGAAATGATAGAATGGAGTTTTGTGAAGTCACAAAATGGAGTTGTGTGAGTCAGAATTGAGGTGTGTGAAGTCATAGAATGTAGATGTGTGAAGTCATAGAATGGAGTATTGTGAAGTCACCGAAGGGAGGTTTGTGACGTCATAGAATGGAGGTATGAGAAATCAAAATAGAGGGGTGTGAAGTCGGAGAATGGAGGTGTGTGAAGTCATAGAATGGAGGTGGGTGAAGTCATAGAATGGAGGTGTGTCAACTCAGAAAGGAGGTGTGTGAAATCATAGAATGGAGGTGAGTGAAGTCATAGAATGGAGGTGTGTGAACTCATACATTGGAGGTGTGTGACGTCACAATGGAAGTTTGTGAAGTTATAGAATGGAGGTGTGTGAAGTCACAGAATGGAGGTATGTGAAGTCAGAATGGAGGTGTAAAGTCATAGAATGGAGGTGGGTGAAGTCATAGAAATTAGGTGTGTGAAGTCATAGAATGGAGGTGTGTGAAGTCATAGAAATTAGGTGTGTGAAGTCATAGAATGGAAGTGTGTGAAGTCATAGAATGGACGTGTGTGATGTCAGAATGGAGGTGTGTTAAGTCACCGAATGGAGTTTTGTGAACTCAGTATGGAGGTGTGTGAAGTTACAGAATGGAGGTTTGTGAAGTCATATATGGAGGTGTGTGAGTTCATAGAATGGATGTTTCTGAAGTAAGAATGAAGGTGTGTGAAGTCATAGAATGGAGGTGTGTGAAGTCACTGAATGGAAGTGTGTGAAGTCAGAATGGAGGTGTGAAGTCATAGAATGAAGGTGGGTAAAGTCATAGAAAGGAGGTGTGGAAAGTCATAGAATGGAGGAGTGTGAAGTCATAGAGTGGAGGTGAGTGAAGTCACAGATTCGAGGTCTGTGAAGTCATAGATTGGAGGTGTGTGATGTCAGAATAGAGGTGTGCGAATTCATAGAATAGAGGTTTGTGAAGTCAGAATGGAGATGTGTCAAGTCATAGAATGGACGTGTGTGAATACATACAATGGAGGAGTGTGAAGTCAGAATGGAATTTTGTGAAGTCAAAGAATTGAGCTGTGTGAATTCAGAAAGGAGGTGTGTGAAGTCATAGAATGGAGGTGTGTGAAGTCAGAATGGAGGTGTGAGAACTCATAGAATGGAGGTGTGTGTAGTCACAATGGAGGTGTGTGAAGTCATAGAATGGAGGTTTGTGAAGTCAGAATGGAGGTGTGTGAAGTCATAGAATGGAGGTGTGTGAAGTCATAGAATGGGTGTTTGTGAAGTAAGAATGAAGGTGTGTGAAGTCATAGAATGGAGGTGTGTGAAGTCACAGAATGGAGGTGTGGGAAGTCACAGATTGCAGGAGTGTGAAGTCAGAGAATAGATGTGTGTGAACCCAGAATGGAGGTGTGTAAAGTCACAGAATGGAGGTGTATGAAGTCATAGAATGGAAGTGTGTGAAGTCATAGAATGGACGTGTGTGAAGTCACAGAATGGAGGTGTGTGAAGTCATAGAATGGAAGTGTGTGAAGTCATAGAATGGAGGTGTGTGAAGTCACAGAATTGAGGTGTTTGAAGTCATATATTGGAGGTGTGTGAAGTCAAAATGGTTGTGTGAAGTCATAGAATGGAGTTGTGTGAAATCATAGAATGAGGGTGTGTGAGGTCATAGAATGGAGGTTTGTGAAGTCACAGAATGGAGGTGTGTGAAACCATAGAATGAAGGTGTGTGAAGTCATAGAATATAAGTCTGTGAAGTCACAGAATGGAGGTGTGTGAAGTCACAGAATGGAGGTGTGTGAAATCACAGAATAGAGGTGTGTGAACTCAGAATGGAGGTGTGTGAAGTCAGAGAATGGAGGCGTGTGAAGTCATAGAATGGAAGTGTGTGAAGTCATAGAATGGAAGTGTGTGAAGTCAGAATTGAGGTGTGTGAAGTCACAGAATGGAGGTTTGTGAAGTCATAGAATGGAGGTGTGTGAATGCATACAATGGAGTTCTGTGAAGTCAGAATGGAATTTTGTGAAGTCACTGAATTGAGCTGTGTGAACTCAGAATGGAGATGTGTGAAGTCAGAATGGAGGCGTGTGAAGTCATAGAATGGAAGTGTGTGAAGTCATAGAATGGAAGTGTGTGAAGTCAGAATTGAGGTGTGTGAAGTCACAGAATGGAAATGTGTGAAGTCACAGAATGGAGGTGTGTGAAGTCATAGAATGGAGGTGTGTGAAGTCATAGAATGGGTGTTTTTGAAGTAAGAATGAAGGTGTGTGAAGTCATAGAATGGAGGTGTATGAAGTCACAGAATGGAGGTGTGTGAAGTCAGAATGGAGGTGTGTGAAGTCATAGAATGGAGGTGAGTGAAGTCAGAATGGAGGTGTGAAGTCATAGAATGGAGGTGTGTGAAGCCAGAATGTAGGTGTTCGAAATCATAGAATAGAGGTGTGTGTAGTCAGAAGGGAGGTGTGTGAAGTCACAGAATGGAGGTGTGTGAACTCATAGAATGGAGGTGCGTGACGTCACAATGACAGTTTGTGAAGTCATAGAATGGAGGTGTGTGACGTCATACAGTGGAGGTGTGTGAAGTCAGAATGGAGGTGTGTGAAGTCACAGAATGGAGGTGTGTGAACTCAGAATGGAGGTGTGTGAAGTCATAGATGGAGGTGTGTGAAGTCATATTATGGAGATATGTGAAATCATAGAATGGAGTTTTGTGAAGTCACAGAATGGAGTTGTGTGAGTCAGAATTGAGGTGTGTGAAATCACAGAATGTACATGTGTGAAGTCATAGAATGGAGTATTGTGAAGTCAACGAAGGGAGGTTTGTGAAGTCATAGAATGGAGGTATGAGAAATCAAATTAGAGGAATGTGAATTCGGAGAATGGAGGTGTGTGAAGTCATAGAATGGAGGTGGGTGAAGTCATAGAATGGAGGTGGGTGAAGTCATTGAATGGAGGTGTGTGAATTCAGATTGGAGGTGTGTGAAGTCATAGAATGGAGGTGTGCCAACTCAGAAAGGAGGTGTGTGAAGTCATAGAATGGAGGTGAGTGAAGCCATAGAATGGAGGTTTGTGAAATCATAGAATGGAGGTGTGTGAAGTCACAGAATTTAGGTGTGTGAAGTCAGAATGGAGAAGTGTGAGGTCAGAATGGAGGTGTGTGAAGTCATAGAATGGAGGCGTGTGAAGTCACAATGCAGGTGTGTGAACTCATAGAATGGAGGTGTGTGAAGTCACAATGTAGGTGTGTGAAGTCATAGAATGGAGGTGTGTGAAGTCATAGAATGGAGGTGTGTGAAGTCATAGAATGGAGGTGTGTGAAGTCATAGAATGGAGGTGTGTGAATCACAGAAAGGAGGTGTGTGAAATCATAGAATGAGGTGTGTGAAGTCACAGAGTGGAGGTGTGTGAAGTCAGAATGGAGGTGTGTGTAGTCATAGAATGGAGGTGTGTGTAGTCAGAATGGAGGTGTGAAGTCATAGAATGGAGGTGGGTGAAGTCACAGAAATTAGGTGTGGGAAGTCATAGAATGGAGAAGTGTGAAGTCATAGAGTGGAGGTGAGTGAAGTCAAAGATTCGAGGTCTGTGAAGTCATAGAATGGAGGTGTGTGAAGTCAGAATGTAGGTGTTCGAACTCATAGAATAGAGGTGTGTGAAGTCAGAATGGAGGTGTGTGAAGTCATAGAATGGAGGTGTGTGAACTCATACAATGGAGGTGTGTGACGTCACAATGGAAGTTTGTGAAGTCATAGAATGAAGGTGTGTGAAGTCACTGAATGGAGGTGTGTGAAGTCATACAATGGAGGTGTGTGAAGTCAGAATGGAGGTGTGTGAAGTCACAGAATGGAGGTGTGTGAACTCAGAATGGAGGTGTGTGAAGTCATAGATGGAGTTGTGTGAAGTCATAGTATGGCGATATGTGAAATGATAGAATGGAGTTTTGTGAAGTCACAAAATGGAGTTGTGTGAGTCAGAATTGAGGTGTGTGAAGTCATAGAATGTAGATGTGTGAAGTCATAGAATGGAGTATTGTGAAGTCACCGAAGGGAGGTTTGTGACGTCATAGAATGGAGGTATGAGAAATCAAATTAGAGGGGTGTGAAGTCGGAGAATGGAGGTGTGTGAAGTCATAGAATGGAGGTGGGTGAAGTCATAGAATGGAGGTGTGTCAACTCAGAAAGGAGGTGTGTGAAATCATAGAATGGAGGTGAGTGAAGTCATAGAATGGAGGTGTGTGAACTCATACATTGGAGGTGTGTGACGTCACAATGGAAGTTTGTGAAGTCATAGAATGGAGGTGTGTCAACTCAGAAAGGAGGTGTGTGAAATCATAGAATGGAGGTGAGTGAAGTCATAGAATGGAGGTGTGTGAACTCATACATTGGAGGTGTGTGACGTCACAATGGAAGTTTGTGAAGTTATAGAATGGAGGTGTGTGAAGTCACAGAATGGAGGTATGTGAAGTCAGAATGGAGGTGTAAAGTCATAGAATGGAGGTGGGTGAAGTCATAGAAATTAGGTGTGTGAAGTCATAGAATGGAGGTGTGTGAAGTCATAGAAATTAGGTGTGTGAAGTCATAGAATGGAAGTGTGTGAAGTCATAGAATGGACGTGTGTGATGTCAGAATGGAGGTGTGTTAAGTCACCGAATGGAGTTTTGTGAACTCAGTATGGAGGTGTGTGAAGTTACAGAATGGAGGTTTGTGAAGTCATATATGGAGGTGTGTGAGTTCATAGAATGGATGTTTCTGAAGTAAGAATGAAGGTGTGTGAAGTCATAGAATGGAGGTGTGTGAAGTCACTGAATGGAAGTGTGTGAAGTCAGAATGGAGGTGTGAAGTCATAGAATGAAGGTGGGTAAAGTCATAGAAAGGAGGTGTGGAAAGTCATAGAATGGAGGAGTGTGAAGTCATAGAGTGGAGGTGAGTGAAGTCACAGATTCGAGGTCTGTGAAGTCATAGATTGGAGGTGTGTGATGTCAGAATAGAGGTGTGCGAATTCATAGAATAGAGGTTTGTGAAGTCAGAATGGAGATGTGTCAAGTCATAGAATGGACGTGTGTGAATACATACAATGGAGGACTGTGAAGTCAGAATGGAATTTTGTGAAGTCAAAGAATTGAGCTGTGTGAATTCAGAAAGGAGGTGTGTGAAGTTATAGAATGGAGGTGTGTGAAGTCAGAATGGAGGTGTGAGAACTCATAGAATGGAGGTGTGTGTAGTCACAATGGAGGTGTGTGAAGTCATAGAATGGAGGTTTGTGAAGTCAGAATGGAGGTGTGTGAAGTCATAGAATGGAGGTGTGTGAAGTCATAGAATGGGTGTTTGTGAAGTAAGAATGAAGGTGTATGAAGTCATAGAATGGAGGTGTGTGAAGTCACAGAATAGAGGTGTGGGAAGTCACAGATTGCAGGAGTGTGAAGTCAGAGAATAGATGTGTGTGAACCCAGAATGGAGGTGTGTAAAGTCACAGAATGGAGGTGTATGAAGTCATAGAATGGAAGTGTGTGAAGTCATAGAATGGACGTGTGTGAAGTCACAGAATGGAGGTGTGTGAAGTCATAGAATGGAAGTGTGTGAAGTCATAGAATGGAGGTGTGTGAAGTCACAGAATTGAGGTGGTTGAAGTCATATATTGGAGGTGTGTGAAGTCAAAATGGATGTGTGAAGTCATAGAATGGAGTTGTGTGAAATCATAGAATGAGGGTGTGTGAGGTCATAGAATGGAGGTTTGTGAAGTCACAGAATGGAGGTGTGTGAAACCATAGAATGAAGGTGTGTGAAGTCATAGAATATAAGTCTGTGAAGTCACAGAATGGAGGTGTGTGAAGTCACAGAATGGAGGTGTGTGAAATCACAGAATAGAGGTGTGTGAACTCAGAATGGAGGTGTGTGAAGTCAGAGAATGGAGGCGTGTGAAGTCATAGAATGGAAGTGTGTGAAGTCATAGAATGGAAGTGTGTGAAGTCAGAATTGAGGTGTGTGAAGTCACAGAATGGAGGTTTGTGAAGTCATAGAATGGAGGTGTGTGAATGCATACAATGGAGTTCTGTGAAGTCAGAATGGAATTTTGTGAAGTCACTGAATTGAGCTGTGTGAACTCAGAATGGAGATGTGTGAAGTCAGAGAATGGAGGCGTGTGAAGTCATAGAATGGAAGTGTGTGAAGTCATAGAATGGAGGTGTGTGAAGTCATAGAATGGGTGTTTGTGAAGTAAGAATGAAGGTGTGTGAAGTCATAGAATGGAGGTGTGTGAAGTCATAGAATGGGTGTTTGTGAAGTAAGAATGAAGGTGTGTGAAGTCATAGAACAGAGGTGTGTGAAGTCATAGAATGTATGTTTGTGAAGTAAGAATGAAGGTGTGTGAAGTCATAGAATGGAGGTGTGTGTAGTCACAGAATGGAAGTGTGTGAAGTCACAGAATGGAGGTGTGTGAAGTCAGAATGGAGCTGTGAAGTCATAGAATGGAGTTGGGTGAAGTCATAGAAAGGAGGTGTGGGAAGTCATAGAATGGAGGTGTGTGAAGTCATAGAATGGAGGTGTGTGAACTCATAGCATGGTAGTGTGTGTAGTCAAAATGGAGGTGTGTGAAGTAATAGAATGGAGGTGTGTGAAGTCACAGAATGGAGGTGTGTGAAGTCATAGAATGGAGGTGTGTGAAGTCATACAATGGAGGTGTGTGAAATCATAGAATGGAAGTGTGTGAAGTCAGAGAATGGAGGTGTGTGAAGTCACAGAATGGACGGATGAAGTCATAGAATGGAGGTGTGTGAAGTCATAGAATGTATGTTTGTGAAGTAAGAATGAAGGTGCGTGAAGTCATAGAATGGAGGTGTGTGTAGTCACAGAATGGAAGTGTGTGAAGTCACAGAATGGAGGTGTGTGATGTGAGATTGGAGGTGTGTGAAGTCAAAGAATGTAGGTGTGTGAAGTCATTGAATGGAGGTGTGTGAAGTCACAGAATGGAGGTGTGTGAAGTCAGAATAGAGGTGTGCGAAGTCATAGAATGGAGATGTTTGAAGTCAGAATAGAGGTGTGTGAAGTCATAGAATGGAGGTGTGTGAAGTCACAGAATGGAGGTGTAGGAAGTCACAGAATGGAGGTGAGTTACGTCACAGAAAGGAGGTGTGTGAACTCAGAATGGAGGTGTGTAAAGTAAGAGAATGGAGGTGTGTGAAGTTATGGAATGGAAGTGTGTGAAGTCATAGAATGGAGCTGTGTGAAGTCACAGAATGGACGGTATGAAGTCATAGAATGGAGGTGTGTGAAGTCATAGAATTGAGGTGTTTGAAGTCATATATTGGAGGTGTGTGAAGTCAAAATGCATGTGTGAAGTCACAGAATGGAAGTTTGTGAAGTCATATAATGGAAGTGTGTGAAGTCACAGAATGGAGGTGTGTGAAGTCACAGAATGGAGGTGTGTAGTCATAGATTGGAGGTGGGTGAAGTCATAGAAAGGAGGTGTGGAAAGTCATAGAATGGAGGAGTGTGAAGTCATAGAGTGCAGGTGAATGAAGTCACAGATTCCAGGTCTGTGAAGTCATAGAATGGAGGTGTGTGATGTCAGAATGGAGGTGTGCGAAGTCATAGAATAGAGGTGTGTGAAGTCAGAATGGAGGTGTGTGAAGTCATAGATGGAGTTGTGTGAGGTCATAGTATGGAGGTGTGTGAAATCATAGAATGGAGTTTTGTGAAGTCACCTGAATGGAGCTGTGTGAATTCAGAATGGAGGTGTGTGAAGTCATAGAATGGAGGTGTGTGAAGTCAGAATTGAGGTGTGTGGACTCATAGAATGGAGGTGTGTGACGTCACAATGGAAGTGTGTGAAGTCATAGAATGGAGGTGTGTGAAGTCATAGAATGGATGTGTGTGAAGTCATAGAATGGAGGTGTGTGAAGTCATAGAATGGAGGTGTGTGAAGTCAGAATGGAGATGTGTGAAGTCACTGAATGGAGGTTTGTGAAGTCATAGAATGGAGGTGTGTGAAGTCATAGAATGGATGTTTCTGAAGTAAAAATGAAGGTGTGTGAAGTCATAGAATGGAGGTGTGTGAAGTCACAGAATGGAGGTGTGTGAAGTTAGAATGGAGGTGAGTAGTCGTAGATTGGAGGTGGGTGAAGGCATAGAAAGAAGGTGTGGGAAGTCATAGAATGGAGGAGTATGAAGTCATAGAGTGCAGGTGAGTGAAGTCACAGATTCGAGGTCTGTGAAGTTATAGAATGGAGTTGTGTGATGTCAGAATTGAGGTGTGCGAAGTCATAGAATAGAGGTGTGTGATGTCAGAATGGAGGTGTGTGAAGTCATAGATGAAGTTGTGTGAAGTCATAGTATGGAGGTGTGTGAAATCATAGAATGGAATTTTGTGAAGTCACAGAATGGAGCTGTGTGAATTCAGAATGGAGGTGTGTGAAGTCATAGAATGGAGGTGTGTGAAGTCAGAATGGAGGTGTGTGAACTCATAGAATGGAGGTGTGCAAAGTAATAGAATGGAGCTGTGTGAAGTCAGAATGGAGTTGTGTGAAGTCACACAATGGAGGTGTGTCAACTCAGAATTTAGGTGTGTGAAGTCAAAGAATGGACGTGTGTGAAGTCATAGAATGCAGGTGTGTGAAGTCATAGAATAGAAGTGTGTGAAGTCAGAATGGAGGTTTGTGACGTCACAGAATTGAGGTGTGTGAACACAGAATGGAGGTGTGTGAAGTCAAAGAATGGAGGTGTGGGAAGTCACAGAATGGAGGTGTGTGAAGTCATAGAATGGAGGTGTGTGAAGTCATATAATGGAGGTGTGTGAAGTCACAAAATGGAGGTGTGTGAAATCAAAATGGAGGTATGAAGTCATAGAATGGAGGTGGGTGAAGTCATAGAATGGAGGTGTGTGAAATCATAGAATGGATGTGTGTGAAGTCACAGAATGGAGGTGTGTGACGTCACAGAATGGAGGTGTGTGAACTCAGAATTGAGGTGTGTAAAGTCACAGAACTGAGGTGTGTGAAGTCATAGAATGGAAGTGTGTGAAGTCATAGAATGGAGGTATGTGGAGTCACAGAATGGAGGGTATGAAGTCATAGAATGGAGGTGTGTGAAGTCACAGAATTGAGATGTTTGAAGTCATATATTGGAGGTGTTTGAAGTAAAAATGGATGTGTGAAGTCATAGAGTGGAGGTGAGTGAAGTCACATATTCGAGGTCTGTGAAGTCATAGAATGGAGGTGTGTGAAGTCAGAATGGAGGTGTGTGAAGTCATAGAATGGAGGTGTTTGAACTCAAAGAATGGAGTTGTGTGACGTCACAATGGAAGTGTGTCAAGTCATATTATGGAGGTGTGTGAAGTCACAGAATGGAGGTGTGAGAAGTCAAAATGGAGGTGTGTGACGTCATAGAATGGAGGTGTGTGAAGTCATAGAATGGAGGTGTGTGAAATCATAGAATGGAGGTTTGTGAAGTCACAGAATGGAGGTCTGTGAACTCAGAATGGAGGTGTGTGAAGTCAAAGAATAGAGGTGTGTGAAGTCATAGCATGGAGGTATGTGAAATCATAGAATGTAAGTGTGTGAAGTCATAGAATGAGGTGTGTGAAGTCACAGAATTGAGATGTTTGAAGTCATATATTAGAGGTGTGTGAAGTCAAAATGGATGTGTGAAGTCATAGAATGGAGGTGTGTGAAATCATAGAATGAGGGTGTGTGAGGTCATAGAATGGAGGTGTGTGAAGTCACAGAATGGAGGTGTGTGAAGTAATAAAATGGAGGTGTGTGAAGTCATAGAGTGGAAGTGTGTGAAGTCACACAATGGAGGTGTGTGAAGTCACAGAATGGAGGTGTGTGAAGTCACAGAATGGAGGTGTGTGAACTCAGAATGGAGGTTTGTGAAGTCACAGAATGGAGGTGTGTGAAGTCATAGAATGGAAGTGTGTGAAGTCATAGAATGGAGGTGCGTGAAGTCAGAATTGAGATGTGTGAAGTCACCGAATGGAGTTGTGTGAACTCAGAATGGAGGTGCGTGATGTCACAGAATGGAGGTTTGTGAAGTCATAGAATGGAGGTGTGTGAGGTCATAGAATGGATGTTTCTGAAGGAAAAATTAAGGTGTGTGAAGTCATAGAATGGAGGTGTGTGAAGTCACAGAATGGAGGTGTGTGAAGTCAGAAGAGAGGTGTGTAGTCATAGATTGGAGGTGGGTGAAGTCATAGAAAGGAGGTGTGGGAAGTCATAGAATGGAGGAGTGTGAAGTCATCGAGTGCAGGTGAGTGAAGTCACAGGTTCTAGGTCTGTGAAGTCATAGAATGGAGGTGTGTGATGTCAGAATTGAGGTGTGCGAAATCATAGAATAGAGGTGTGTGAAGTCAGAATGGAGGTGTGTGAAGTCATAGATGGAGTTGTGTGACGTCATAGTATGGAGGTGTGTGAAATCATAGAATGGAGTTTTGTGAAGTCACAGAATTCAGCTTTGTGAATTCAGAATGGAGGTGTGTGAACTAATAGAATGGAGGTGTGTGAAGTCAGAATGGAGGTGTGTGAACTCATAGAATGGAGGTGTGTGACGTCACAATGGAAGTGTGAAGTCATAGAATGGAGGTGTGTGAAATCACAGAATGGAGGTGTATGAAGTCATGGAATGGAGGTATGTGAAGTCACCGAATGGAGGTTTGTGAAGTCATAGAATGGAGGTATGTGAAGTCAAATTGGAGGGGTGTGAAGTCGGAGAATGGAGGTGTGTGAAGTCACAGAATGGAGGTGGGTGAAGTCACAGAATGGAGGTGTGTGAAGTCATAGAATGGAGATGTGTGAAGTCACAGAATGGACGGGTATGAAGTCATATATTTTAGGTGTGTGAAGTCAAAATGGATGTGTGAAATCATAGAATGGAAGTCTGTGAAGTCATAGAATGGAGGTGTGTGAAGTAACAGAATGGAGGTGTGTTAAGTCACAGAATGGAGGTGTGTGAAGTCATAGAATGGAAGTGTGTGAAATCATAGAAATGAGGTGTGTGAAGTCAGAATGGAGGTGTGTGAAGTCAACGAATGGTGGTGGGTGAACTCCGAATGGAGGTATGTGAATTCACAGAATGGAGGTTTGCGAAATCATAGAATGGAGGTGTGTGAAGACAAAATTGTGGTGTGTGAACTCATAGAATGGATGTGTGTGAACTAATAGAATGGAGGTGTGTGAAGAATGGAGGTGTGTGAAGTCAAAGAATGGAGGTGTGTGAAGTCAAACAAGGGTGGTGTGTGAAGTCACAGAATGGAGGTGTGTGAAGTCACAGAATTGAAGTGTGTGAAGTCAAAACGGAGGTGTGTGAAGTCAAAGAATGGAGGTGTGTGAAGTCACAGAATGGAGGTGTGTGAAATTAAAATGGTGGTGCATGAAGTCACAAATGGAGGTGTGTGAAATCACAGAATGTAGGTGTGTGAAGTCAAAATGGAGGTGTGTGAAGTCAAAGAATGGAGGTGTGTGAACTCATAAAATGGAGGTGTGTGAAGTCATGGAATGGAGGTTTGTGAAGTCAAACATTGGAAGTGTGGGAAGTTACAGAAAGAAGATGTGTGAAGTCCTAGAATGGAGGTGTGTGAAGTCAGAATGCAGGTGTGGGAAGTCATAGAATGGAGGTGTGTGAAGTCATAGAATGGAGGTGTGTGAAGTCATAGAATGGAAGTGTGTGAAGTCATAGAATGGAGGTGGGTGAAGTCATAGAATGGAATTGGGTGAAGTCATAGAATGGAGGTGTGTGAAGTCACAGAATGGAGGTGTGTGAAGTCACAGAATGGAGGTGTGTGATGTCACAGAATGGAGGTGTGTGAACTCAGAATGGAGGTGTGTAAAGTCACAGAATGTAGGTGTGTGAAGTCATAGAATGGAAGTGTGTGAAGTCATAGAATGGAGGTGTGTGAGGTCACAGAATGCACGGTATGAAGTCATAGAATGGAGGTGTGTGAAGTTACAGAATTGAGGTGTTTGAAGTCATATATTGGAGGTGTGTGAAGTTACAGAATTGAGGTGTTTGAAGTCATATATTGGAGGTGTGTGAATTCAAAATGGATGTGTGAAGTCATAGAATGGAGGTGTGTGAAATCATAGAGTGAGGGTGTGTGAGGTCATAGAATGGAGGTGTGTGAAGTCACATAATGGAGATGTGTGAAGTCATAGAATGAAAGTGTGTGAAATCATAGAATGAGGGTGTGTGAAGTCACAGAATGGAGGTGTGTGATCTCAGAATGGAGGTGTGTGAAGTCAGAATGCAGGTGTGGGAAGTCATAGAATGGAGGTGTGTGAAGTCATAGAATGGAGGTGTGTGAATCATAGAATGAAAGTGTGTGAAATCATAGAATGAGGGTGTGTGAAGTCACAGAATGGAGGTGTGTGATCTCAGAATGGAGGTGTGTGAAGTCAGAGAATGGAGGTTTGTGAAGTCAGAATGGAGATGTGTGAAGTCACCGAATGGAGGTTTGTGAAGTCATAGAATGGAGGTGTGTGAAGTCATAGAATGTATGTTTGTGAGGAAGAATGAAGGTGTGTGAAGTCATAGAATGGAGGTGTGTGAAGTCACAGAATGGAGGTGTGTGAAGTCATAGAATGGAGGTGTGTGAAGTCATAGAATGGAGGTGTGTGAAGTCATATAATGGAGGTGTGTGAAGTCACAGAATGGAGGTGTTTGAAGTCAATATGAAGGTATGAAGTCATAGAATGGAGGTGGGTGAAGTCATAGAATGGAGGTGTGTGAAATCATAGAATGGAGTTGTGTGAAGTCACAGAATGGAGGTGTGTGACGTCACAGAATGGAGGTGTGTAAACTCAGAATGGAGGTGTGTAAAGTCACAGAATGGAGGTGTGTGAGGTCATAGAATGGAAGTGTGTGAAGTCATAGAATAGAGGTGTGTGAAGTCATAGAAAGGAGGTGTGGGAAGTCATATAATGGAGGAGTGTGAAGTCATATAGTGGAGGTGAGTGACGTCACATTTTCGAGGTCTGTGAAGTCATAGAATGGAGGTGTGTGAAGTCAGAATGGAGGTGTGTGAAATCATAGAATGGACGTGTGTGAACTCATAGAATGGAGGTTTGTGACGTCACAATGGACGTGTGTCAAGTCATAGAATGGAGGTGTGTGAAGTCACAGAATGGAGGTGTGAGGAGTCAAAATGGAGGTGTGTGACGTCATAAAATGGAGGTGTGTGAAGTCATAGAATGGAGGTGTGTGAAATCATAGAATGGAGGTTTGTGAAGTCACAGAATGGAGGTCTGTGAACTTAGAATGGAGGTGTGTGAAGTCACAGAATGGAGGTGTGTGAAGTCATAGCATGGAGGTATGTGAAATCATAGAATGGAAGTGTGTGAAGTCATAGAATGGAGGTGTGTGAAGTCACAGAATTGAGGTGTTTGAAGTCATATATTAGAGGTGTGTGAAGTCAAAATGGATGTGTGAAGTCATAGAATGGAGGTGTGTGAAATCATAGAATGAGGGTGTGTGAGGTCATAGAATGGAGGTGTGTGAAGTCACAGAATGGAGGTGTGTGAACTCAGAATGGAGGTGTGTGAAGACACAGAATGGAGGTTTGTGAAGTCATAGAATGGAGATGTGTGAGGTCATAGAATGGATATATCTGAAGGAAAAAATGAAGGTGTGTGAAGTCATAGAATGGAGGTGTGTGAAGTCAGAATGGAGGTGTGTAGTCATAGATTGGATGTGGGTGAAGTCAAAGAAAGGAGGTGTGGGAAGTTATAGAATGGAGGAGTGTGAAGTCATATAGTGCAGGTGAGTGAAGTCACAGATTCGAGGTCTGTGAAGCCATAGAATGGAGGTTTGTTATGTCAGAATTGAGGTGTGCGAAGTCATAGAATAGAGGTGTGTGAAGTCAGAATGGAGGTGTGTAAAGTCATAGATGGAGTTGTGTGAAGTCATAGTATGGAGGTGTGTGAAATCATAGAATGGAGTTTTGTGAAGTCACAGAATTGAGCTGTGTGAATTCAGAATGGAGGTGTGTGAAGTAATAGTATGGAGATGTGTGAAGTCAGAATGGAGGTGTGTGAACTCATAGAATGGAGGTGTGTGACGTCACAATGGAAGTATGTGAAGTCATAGAATAGAGGTGTGAGAAGTCACAGAATGGAGGTGGGTGAAGTCACAGAATGGAGGTTTGTGAAATCAGAGAATGGAGGTATGTGAAGTCAAATTGGAGGGGTGTGAAGTCGGAGAATGGAGGTGTGTGAAGTCACAGAATGGTGGTGGGTGAAGTCACAGAATGGAGGCGTGTGAAGTCATAGAATGGAAGTGTTTGAAGTCATAGAATTGAGGTGTGTGAAGTCAGAATGGAGGTGTGTGAAGTCACCGAATGGAGGTGTGTGAACCCCGAATGGAGGTGTGTGAAGTCACCAAATGGAGGTTTGTGAAGTCATAGAATGGAGGTGTGTGAAGACAAAATTGTGGTGTGTGAACTCATAGAATGGAAGTGTGTGAACTAATAGAATGGAGGTGTGTGAAGTCGTGGAATGGAGGTGTGCGAAGTCAAAGAATGGACGTGTGTGAAGTCCAACAATGGAGGTGTGTGAAGTCACAGAAAGTTAGTGTGTGAAGTCAAAACGGAGGTGTGTGAACTCAAAGAATGGAGGTGTGTGAAGTCACAGAATGGAGGAGTGTGAAATCAAAATGGTGGTGTGTGAAATCACAAATGGAGGTGTGTGAAGTCACAGAATGGAGGTGTGTGTACTCAGAATGGAGGTGTGTGAAGTCACAGAATGGAGGTGTGTGAAGTCATACCATGGAGGTATGTGAAATCATAGAATGGAAGTGTGTTAAGTCATAGAATGGAGGTGTGTGAAATCACAGAATTGAGGTGTTTGAATTCATATATTAGAGGTGTGTGAAGTAAAAATGGATGTTTGAAGTCATAGAATGGAGGTCTGTGAAATCATAGAATGAGGGTGTGTGAGGTCATAGAATGGAGGTGTGTGAAGTCACAGAATGGAGGTGTGTGAAGTTATAAAATGGAGGTGTGCGAAGTCAAAGAATGGAAGTGTGTGAAGTCACACAATGGAGGTGTGTGAAGTCACAGAATGGAGGTGTGTGAAGTCACAGAATGGAGGTGTGTGAACTCAGAATGGAGGTTTGTGAAGTCAGAGAATGGAGGTGTGTGAAGTCATAGAATGGAAGTGTGTGAAGTCATAGAATGGATGTTTCTAAAGGAAAAATGAAGGTGTGTGAAGTCATAGAATGGAGGTGTATGAAGTCAGAGAATGGAGGTGTGTGAAGTCAGAATGGAGGTGGGTAGTCATAGATTGGAGGTGGGTGACGTCATAGAAAGGAGGTGTGGTAAGTCATAGAATGGAGTAGTGTAAAATCATAGAATGCAGGTGAGTGAAGTCACAGATTCGAGGTCTGTGAAGTCATAGAATGGAGGTGTGTGATGTCAGAATGGAGGTGTGCGAAGTCATAAATAGAGGTGTGTGATGTCAGCATGGAGGTGTGTGAAGTCAGAGATGGAGTTGTGTGAAGTCATAGTATGGAGGTGTGTGAAACCATAGAATGGAGTTTTGTGAAGTCACAGAATGGAGCTGTGTGAATTCAGAATGGAGGTGTGTGAAGTAATAGAATGGAGGTGTGTGAAGTCAAAATGAATGTGTGAAGTCATAGAATGGAGGTGTGTGAAATCATAGAATGAGGGTGTGTGAGGTCATAGAATGGAGGTGTGTGAAGTCACAGAATGGAGGTGTGTGACGTCATAAAATGGAGGTGTGTGAAGTCATAGAATGGAGGTGTGTGAAATCATAGAATGGAGGTTTGTGAAGTCACAGAATGGAGGTCTGTGAACTTAGAATGGAGGTGTGTGAAGTCACAGAATGGAGGTGTGTGAAGTCATAGCATGGAGGTATGTGAAATCATAGAATGGAAGTGTGTGAAGTCATAGAATGGAGGTGTGTGAAGTCACAGAATTGAGGTGTTTGAAGTCATATATTAGAGGTGTGTGAAGTCAAAATGGATGTGTGAAGTCATAGAATGGAGGTGTGTGAAATCATAGAATGAGGGTGTGTGAGGTCATAGAATGGAGGTGTGTGAAGTCACAGAATGGAGGTGTGTGAACTCAGAATGGAGGTGTGTGAAGACACAGAATGGAGGTTTGTGAAGTCATAGAATGGAGATGTGTGAGGTCATAGAATGGATATATCTGAAGGAAAAAATGAAGGTGTGTGAAGTCATAGAATGGAGGTGTGTGAAGTCAGAATGGAGGTGTGTAGTCATAGATTGGATGTGGGTGAAGTCAAAGAAAGGAGGTGTGGGAAGTTATAGAATGGAGGAGTGTGAAGTCATATAGTGCAGGTGAGTGAAGTCACAGATTCGAGGTCTGTGAAGCCATAGAATGGAGGTTTGTTATGTCAGAATTGAGGTGTGCGAAGTCATAGAATAGAGGTGTGTGAAGTCAGAATGGAGGTGTGTAAAGTCATAGATGGAGTTGTGTGAAGTCATAGTATGGAGGTGTGTGAAATCATAGAATGGAGTTTTGTGAAGTCACAGAATTGAGCTGTGTGAATTCAGAATGGAGGTGTGTGAAGTAATAGTATGGAGATGTGTGAAGTCAGAATGGAGGTGTGTGAACTCATAGAATGGAGGTGTGTGACGTCACAATGGAAGTATGTGAAGTCATAGAATAGAGGTGTGAGAAGTCACAGAATGGAGGTGGGTGAAGTCACAGAATGGAGGTTTGTGAAATCAGAGAATGGAGGTATGTGAAGTCAAATTGGAGGGGTGTGAAGTCGGAGAATGGAGGTGTGTGAAGTCACAGAATGGTGGTGGGTGAAGTCACAGAATGGAGGCGTGTGAAGTCATAGAATGGAAGTGTTTGAAGTCATAGAATTGAGGTGTGTGAAGTCAGAATGGAGGTGTGTGAAGTCACCGAATGGAGGTGTGTGAACCCCGAATGGAGGTGTGTGAAGTCACCAAATGGAGGTTTGTGAAGTCATAGAATGGAGGTGTGTGAAGACAAAATTGTGGTGTGTGAACTCATAGAATGGAAGTGTGTGAACTAATAGAATGGAGGTGTGTGAAGTCGTGGAATGGAGGTGTGCGAAGTCAAAGAATGGACGTGTGTGAAGTCCAACAATGGAGGTGTGTGAAGTCACAGAAAGTTAGTGTGTGAAGTCAAAACGGAGGTGTGTGAACTCAAAGAATGGAGGTGTGTGAAGTCACAGAATGGAGGAGTGTGAAATCAAAATGGTGGTGTGTGAAATCACAAATGGAGGTGTGTGAAGTCACAGAATGGAGGTGTGTGTACTCAGAATGGAGGTGTGTGAAGTCACAGAATGGAGGTGTGTGAAGTCATACCATGGAGGTATGTGAAATCATAGAATGGAAGTGTGTTAAGTCATAGAATGGAGGTGTGTGAAATCACAGAATTGAGGTGTTTGAATTCATATATTAGAGGTGTGTGAAGTAAAAATGGATGTTTGAAGTCATAGAATGGAGGTCTGTGAAATCATAGAATGAGGGTGTGTGAGGTCATAGAATGGAGGTGTGTGAAGTCACAGAATGGAGGTGTGTGAAGTTATAAAATGGAGGTGTGCGAAGTCAAAGAATGGAAGTGTGTGAAGTCACACAATGGAGGTGTGTGAAGTCACAGAATGGAGGTGTGTGAAGTCACAGAATGGAGGTGTGTGAACTCAGAATGGAGGTTTGTGAAGTCAGAGAATGGAGGTGTGTGAAGTCATAGAATGGAAGTGTGTGAAGTCATAGAATGGATGTTTCTAAAGGAAAAATGAAGGTGTGTGAAGTCATAGAATGGAGGTGTATGAAGTCAGAGAATGGAGGTGTGTGAAGTCAGAATGGAGGTGGGTAGTCATAGATTGGAGGTGGGTGACGTCATAGAAAGGAGGTGTGGTAAGTCATAGAATGGAGTAGTGTAAAATCATAGAATGCAGGTGAGTGAAGTCACAGATTCGAGGTCTGTGAAGTCATAGAATGGAGGTGTGTGATGTCAGAATGGAGGTGTGCGAAGTCATAAATAGAGGTGTGTGATGTCAGCATGGAGGTGTGTGAAGTCAGAGATGGAGTTGTGTGAAGTCATAGTATGGAGGTGTGTGAAACCATAGAATGGAGTTTTGTGAAGTCACAGAATGGAGCTGTGTGAATTCAGAATGGAGGTGTGTGAAGTAATAGAATGGAGGTGTGTGAAGTCAAAATGAATGTGTGAAGTCATAGAATGGAGGTGTGTGAAATCATAGAATGAGGGTGTGTGAGGTCATAGAATGGAGGTGTGTGAAGTCACAGAATGGAGGTGTGTGACGTCATAAAATGGAGGTGTGTGAAGTCATAGAATGGAGGTGTGTGAAATCATAGAATGGAGGTTTGTGAAGTCACAGAATGGAGGTCTGTGAACTTAGAATGGAGGTGTGTGAAGTCACAGAATGGAGGTGTGTGAAGTCATAGCATGGAGGTATGTGAAATCATAGAATGGAAGTGTGTGAAGTCATAGAATGGAGGTGTGTGAAGTCACAGAATTGAGGTGTTTGAAGTCATATATTAGAGGTGTGTGAAGTCAAAATGGATGTGTGAAGTCATAGAATGGAGGTGTGTGAAATCATAGAATGAGGGTGTGTGAGGTCATAGAATGGAGGTGTGTGAAGTCACAGAATGGAGGTGTGTGAACTCAGAATGGAGGTGTGTGAAGACACAGAATGGAGGTTTGTGAAGTCATAGAATGGAGATGTGTGAGGTCATAGAATGGATATATCTGAAGGAAAAAATGAAGGTGTGTGAAGTCATAGAATGGAGGTGTGTGAAGTCAGAATGGAGGTGTGTAGTCATAGATTGGATGTGGGTGAAGTCAAAGAAAGGAGGTGTGGGAAGTTATAGAATGGAGGAGTGTGAAGTCATATAGTGCAGGTGAGTGAAGTCACAGATTCGAGGTCTGTGAAGCCATAGAATGGAGGTTTGTTATGTCAGAATTGAGGTGTGCGAAGTCATAGAATAGAGGTGTGTGAAGTCAGAATGGAGGTGTGTAAAGTCATAGATGGAGTTGTGTGAAGTCATAGTATGGAGGTGTGTGAAATCATAGAATGGAGTTTTGTGAAGTCACAGAATTGAGCTGTGTGAATTCAGAATGGAGGTGTGTGAAGTAATAGTATGGAGATGTGTGAAGTCAGAATGGAGGTGTGTGAACTCATAGAATGGAGGTGTGTGACGTCACAATGGAAATATGTGAAGTCATAGAATAGAGGTGTGAGAAGTCACAGAATGGAGGTGGGTGAAGTCACAGAATGGAGGTTTGTGAAATCAGAGAATGGAGGTATGTGAAGTCAAATTGGAGGGGTGTGAAGTCGGAGAATGGAGGTGTGTGAAGTCACAGAATGGTGGTGGGTGAAGTCACAGAATGGAGGCGTGTGAAGTCATAGAATGGAAGTGTTTGAAGTCATAGAATTGAGGTGTGTGAAGTCAGAATGGAGGTGTGTGAAGTCACCGAATGGAGGTGTGTGAACCCCGAATGGAGGTGTGTGAAGTCACCAAATGGAGGTTTGTGAAGTCATAGAATGGAGGTGTGTGAAGACAAAATTGTGGTGTGTGAACTCATAGAATGGAAGTGTGTGAACTAATAGAATGGAGGTGTGTGAAGTCGTGGAATGGAGGTGTGCGAAGTCAAAGAATGGACGTGTGTGAAGTCCAACAATGGAGGTGTGTGAAGTCACAGAAAGTTAGTGTGTGAAGTCAAAACGGAGGTGTGTGAACTCAAAGAATGGAGGTGTGTGAAGTCACAGAATGGAGGAGTGTGAAATCAAAATGGTGGTGTGTGAAATCACAAATGGAGGTGTGTGAAGTCACAGAATGGAGGTGTGTGTACTCAGAATGGAGGTGTGTGAAGTCACAGAATGGAGGTGTGTGAAGTCATACCATGGAGGTATGTGAAATCATAGAATGGAAGTGTGTTAAGTCATAGAATGGAGGTGTGTGAAATCACAGAATTGAGGTGTTTGAATTCATATATTAGAGGTGTGTGAAGTAAAAATGGATGTTTGAAGTCATAGAATGGAGGTCTGTGAAATCATAGAATGAGGGTGTGTGAGGTCATAGAATGGAGGTGTGTGAAGTCACAGAATGGAGGTGTGTGAAGTTATAAAATGGAGGTGTGCGAAGTCAAAGAATGGAAGTGTGTGAAGTCACACAATGGAGGTGTGTGAAGTCACAGAATGGAGGTGTGTGAAGTCACAGAATGGAGGTGTGTGAACTCAGAATGGAGGTTTGTGAAGTCAGAGAATGGAGGTGTGTGAAGTCATAGAATGGAAGTGTGTGAAGTCATAGAATGGATGTTTCTAAAGGAAAAATGAAGGTGTGTGAAGTCATAGAATGGAGGTGTATGAAGTCAGAGAATGGAGGTGTGTGAAGTCAGAATGGAGGTGGGTAGTCATAGATTGGAGGTGGGTGACGTCATAGAAAGGAGGTGTGGTAAGTCATAGAATGGAGTAGTGTAAAATCATAGAATGCAGGTGAGTGAAGTCACAGATTCGAGGTCTGTGAAGTCATAGAATGGAGGTGTGTGATGTCAGAATGGAGGTGTGCGAAGTCATAAATAGAGGTGTGTGATGTCAGCATGGAGGTGTGTGAAGTCAGAGATGGAGTTGTGTGAAGTCATAGTATGGAGGTGTGTGAAACCATAGAATGGAGTTTTGTGAAGTCACAGAATGGAGCTGTGTGAATTCAGAATGGAGGTGTGTGAAGTAATAGAATGGAGGTGTGTGAAGTCAAAATGAATGTGTGAAGTCATAGAATGGAGGTGTGTGAAATCATAGAATGAGGGTGTGTGAGGTCATAGAATGGAGGTGTGTGAAGTCACAGAATGGAGGTGTGTGAAGTCATAAAATGGAGGTAGGTGAAGTCATAGAAAGGAGGTGTGGGAAGTCATAGAATGGAGGAGTGTGAAGACATAGAGTGGAGGTGAGTGAAGTCACATATTCGAGGTCTGTGAAGTCATAGAATGGAGGTGTGTGAAGTCAGAATGGAGGTGTGTGAAGTCATAGAATGGAGGTATGTGAAGTCACAGAATGGAGGTGTGTAAAGTCATAGAATGGAGGTGTGTGAAGTTATACAATGGATGTTTTTAAAGTAAGAATGGTGGTGTGTGAAGTCATAGAATGGAGCTGTGTGAAGTCAGAATGGAGGTGTGTGAAGTCACCGAATGGAGGTGTGTGAAGTCACAAATGGAGGTGTGTGAAGTCACAGAAAGTAGGTGTGTGAAGTCAAAATGGAGGTGTGTGAAGTCAAAGAATGGAGGTGTGTGAACTCATAGAATGGAGGTGTGTGAAGTCATGGAATGGAGGTTTGTGAAGTCAAACATTGGAAGTGTGGGAAGTTACAGAAAGAAGATGTGTGAAGTCATAGAATGGAGGTGTGTGAAGTCAGAATGCAGGTGTGGGTAGTCATAGAATGGAAGTGTGTGAAGTCATAGAATGGAGGTGTGTGAAATCATAGAATGGAGGTTTGTGAAGTCACAGAATGGAGGTGTGTGAACTCAGAATGGAGGTGTGTGAAGTCACTGAATGGAGGTGTGTGAAGT
This sequence comes from Megascapheus bottae, assembly GCA_024803745.1. Classification (NCBI taxonomy): domain Eukaryota; kingdom Metazoa; phylum Chordata; class Mammalia; order Rodentia; family Geomyidae; genus Megascapheus; species Megascapheus bottae. The sequence continues at coordinate 197,307 of JANJXV010000426.1, forward strand.
CATAGCATGGAGGGATGTGAACTCATAGAATGGAGGTGTGTGAAGTCACAGAGTGGAGGTGTGAGAAGTCACAGAAGGGATGTGTGTGAAGTCACATAATGGAGGTATGTGAAGTCATAGAATTGAGGTGTGAGAAATCATAGAATGGAGGTTTGTGAAGTCACAGAATGGAGGTGTGTGAAGTCAAAGAATGGAGGTTTGTGAAGTCATAGAATGGAGGTATGTGAAGTCAAATTGGAGGGGTGTGAAGTCGGATAATGGAGGTGTGTGAAGTCACAGAATGGAGGTGGGTGAAGTCACAGAAAGGAGGTGTGTGAAGTCATAGAATGGGGTGTGTGAAGTCACAGAATGGACGGGTATGAAGTCATATATTTTAGGTGTGTGAAGTCAAAATGGATGTGTGAAATTATAGAATGGAGGTGTGTTAAGTCATAGAAGGTTGGTGTATGAAGTCATAGAATGGAGGTGTGTGAAGTCACAGAATGGACGTGTGTGAAGTCACAGAATTGAGGTGTGTGAAGTCATAGAATGGAGGTGTGTGAAGTCAGAATGGAGGTGTGTGAAGTCACCGAATGGAGGTGTGTGAACTCCGAATGGAGGTGTGTGAAGTCACATAATGGAGGTTTGCGAAGTCATAGAATGGAGTTGTGTGAAGTCATAGAATGGATGTTTCTGAATTAAGAATGAAGGTGTGTGAAGTCATAGAATGGAGGTGTGTGAAGACAAAATTTTGGTGTTGAACTCATAGAATGGATGTTTGTGAACTAATAGAATGGAGGTGTGTGAAGTCATAGAATGGATGTTTCTGAATTAAGAATGAAAGTGTGTGAAGTCAAAGAATGGAGGTGTGTGAAGTCAAACAATGGTGGTGTGTGAAGTCACAGAATGGAGGTGTGTGAAGTCACAGAAGGGAAGTGTGTGAAGTCAAAACGGAGGTGTGTGAACTCAAAGAATGGAGGTGTGTGAAGTCACAGAATGGTGGTGTGTGAAATCAAAATGTCGGTGTGTGAAGTCACAAATGGAGGTGTGTGAAGTCCCAGAATGGAGGTGTGTGAAGTCAAAATGGAGGTGTGTGAAGTCAAAGAATGGAGGTGTGTGAACTCATAGAATGGAGGTGTGTGAAGTCATGGAATGGTGGTTTGTGAAGTCAAACATTGGAAGTGTGGGAAGTTACACAAAGAAGATGTGTGAAGTCATACAATGGAGGTGTGTGAAGTCAGAATGCATGTGTAGGAAGTCATAGAATTGAGGTGTGTGAAGTCATAGAATGGTGGTGTGTGAAGTCATAGAGTGGAAGTGTGTGAAGTCATAGAATGGAGGTGGGTGAAGTCACGGAAGGGAGGTGTGTGAAATCACAGAATGGAGGTGTGTGAAGTCACAGAATGGAGGTGTGTGAAGTCACAGAATGGAGGTGTGTGAAGTCACAGAATGGAGATGTGTGAAGTCAAAAAGGTGGTGTGAGAAGTCACAAATGTAAGTGTGTGAAGTCACAGAATGGATGTGTGAAGTCAAAATGGTTGTGTGTGAAGTCAAAGAATGTAGGTGTGTGAAGTCATCGAATGGAGGTGTCTGAAGTCACAGAATGGAGGTGTGTGAAGTCAGAATAGAGGTGTGCGAAGTCATAGAATGGAGGTGTGTGAAGTCAGAATGGAGGTGTGTGAAGTCATAGAATGGAGGTGTGTGAAGTCACAGAATGGAGGTGTGGGAAGTCACAAAATGGAGGTGTGTGAAGTCACAGAATGGAGGTGTGTGAACTCAGAATGGAGGTAGGTAAAGTCACAGAATGGAGGTGTATGAAGTCATAGAATGGAAGTGTGTGAAGTCATAGAATGGAGGTGTGTGAAGTCACAGAATGGATGGTATGAACTCATAGAATGGAGGTGTGTGAAGTCACTTAATTGAGGTGTTAGAAGTCATATATTGGAGGTGTGTGAAGTTAAAATGGATGTGTGAATTCATAGAATGGAGGTGAGTGAAACCATAGAATGAGGGTGTGTGAGGTAATATAATGGAGGTGTTTGAAGTCACAGAATGGAGGTGTGTGAAGTCACAGAATGGAGGTGTGTGAAGTCACAGAATGGAAGTGTGTTAAGTCACAGAATGGAGGTGTGTGAAGTCACAGAATGGAGGTGTGTGAAGTCATAGAATGGAAGTGTGTGAAGTCATAGAATGGAGGTGTGTGAAGTCAGAATGGAGGTGTGTGAAGTCACCGAATGTAGTTGTGTGAACTCAGAATGGAGGTGTGTGAAGTCACAGAATGGAGGTTTGTGAAGTCATAGAATGGAGTTGTGTGAAGTCATAGAACTGATGTTTCTGAAGTAAGAATGAAGGTGTGTGAAGTCATAGAATGGAGGTGTGTGAACACATAGAATGGAGGTGTGCGAATTCACAGAATGAAGGTGTGTGAAGTCAGAATGGAGGTGTGTAGTCATAGATTGGAGGTGGTGAAGTCATAGAAAAGAGGTGTGGAAAGTCAAAGAATGGAGGAGTGTGAAGTCATAGAGTGCAGGTGAGTGAAGTCACAGATTCGAGGTCTGTGAAGTCATAGAATGGAGGTGTGTGATGTCAGAATGAAGGTGTGTGAAGTCATAGATGGAGGTGTGTGAAGTTAGAATGCATGTGTGGGAAGTCATAGAATGGAGGTGTGTGAAGTCATAGAATGGTGGTGTGTGAAGTCATAGAGTGGAAGTGTGTGAAGTCATAGAATGGAGGTGTGTGATGTCATAGAATGGATGTGTGTGAAGTCATAGAATGGAGGTGGGTGAAGTCACGGAATGGAGGTTTGTGAAATCACAGAATGGAGGTGTGTGAAGTCACAGAATGGAGGTGTGTGAAGTCACAGATTGGAGGTGTATGAAGTCACAGAATGGAGATGTGTGAAGTCAAAAAGGTGGTGTGAGAAGTCACAAATGTAAGTGTATGAAGTCACAGAATGGAGGTGTGAAGTCAAAATGGTTGTGTGTGAAGTCAAAGAATGTAGGTGTGTGAAGTCATCGAATGGAGGTGTGTGAAGTCACAGAATGGAGGTGTGTGAAGTCAGAATAGAGGTGTGCGAAGTCATAGAATGGAGGTGTGTGAAGTCAGAATGGAGGTGTGTGAAGTCATAGAATGGAGGTGTGTGACGTCAGAATAGAGGTGTGTGAAGTCATAGAATGGAGGTGTGTGAAGTAACAGAATGGAGGTGTGGGAAATCACAGAATGGAGGTGTGTGCAGTCACAGAATGGAGGTGTGTGAACTCAGAATGGAGGTATGTAAAGTCACAAAATGGAAGTGTATGAAGTCATAGAATGGATGTGTGTGAAGTCATAGAATGGAGGTGTGTGAAGTCACAGAATTGAGGTGTTTGAAGTCATATATTGCAGGTGTGTGAAGTCAAAATGGATGTGTAAATTCATAGAATGGAGGTGTGTGAAACCATAGAATGAGGGTTTGTGAGGTCATATAATGCAGGTGTGTGAAGTCACAGAATGGAGGTGTGTGAAGTCATAGAATGGAGGTGTGTGAAGTCATAGAATGGAAGTGTGTGAAGTCACAGAATGGAGGTGTGTGAAGTCACAGAATGGAGGTGTGTGAAGTCACAGAATGGAGGTGTGCGAACACAGAATGGAGGTGTGTGAAGTCACAGAATGGAGGTGTGTGAAGTCATAGAATTCAAGTGTGTGAAATCATAGAATGGAGGTGTGTGAAGTCAGAATGGAGGTGTGTGAAGTCACTGAATGGAGTTGTGTGAACTCAGAATGGAGGTGTGTGAAGTCACTGAATGGAGTTGTGTGAACTCAGAATGGAGGTGTGTGAACTCAGAATGGAGGTATGTAAAGTCACAAAATGGAAGTGTATGAAGTCATAGAATGGAGGTGTGTGAACACATAGAATGGAGGTGTGCGAATTCACAGAATGAAGGTGTGTGAAGTCAGAATGGAGGTGTGTAGTCATAGATTGGAGGTGGTGAAGTGATAGAAGGGAGGTGTGGAATGTCATAGAATGGATGAGTGTGAAGTCATAGAGTGCAGGTGAGTGAAGTCACAGATTCCAGGTCTGTGAAGTCATAGAATGGAGGTGTGTGATTTCAGAATGAAGGTGTGTGAAGTCATAGATGGAGTTTTGTGAAGTCACAGAATGGAGCTGTGTGAATACAGAATGGAGGTGTGTGAAGTCATAGAATGTAGGTGTGTGAAGTCAGAACGGAGGTGTTTGAACGCATAGAATGGAGGTGAGTGACGTCACAATGGAAGTTTGTGAAGTCATACAATGGAGGTGTGTGAAGTCACAGAATGGAGGTGTGTGAAGTCATAGAATGGAGGTGTGTGAAGTCACAGAATCGAGGTGTTTGAAGTCATAAAATGGAGGTGTGTGAAGTTATTGAATGGATGTTTGTAAAGTAAGAATGAAGTTGTGTGAAGTCATAGAATAAATGTGTGACGTCAAAGAATGGAGGTGTGTGAAGTCATGGAATGGAGGTGTGTAAACTCAGAATGGAGGTGTGTGAAGTCATAGAATGGAGGTCTGTGAAGTTATAAAATGGAGGTGTGTGAAATCATAGAATGGAATTGTGTGAAGTGATAGAATGGAGGTGTTTGAAGTCACAGAATGGACGGTATGAAGTCATAGAATGCAGGTGTGTGAAGTCACAGAATGGAGGTGTGTGAAGTCATATAATGGAGGTGTGTGAAGTCACAGAATGGAGGTGTTTGAAGTCATAAAATGGAGGTGTGTGAAGTTATTGAATGGATGTTTGTAAAGTAAGAATGAAGTTGTGTGAAGTCATAGAATAAATGTGTGACGCCAAAGAATGGAGGTGTGTGAATCATAGAATGGAGGTGTGTAAACTCAGAATGGAGGTGTGTGAAGTTAGAATGGAGGTGTGAAGTCATAGAATGGAGGTGGGTGAAGTCATAGAATGGAATTGTGTGAAGTCATAGAATGGAGGTGTGTGAAGTCACAGAATGGAGATGTGTGACATCACAGAATGGAGGAGTGTGAACTCACAATGGAGGTGTGTAAAGTCACAGAATGGAGGTGTGTGAAGTCTTAGAATGGAGGTGTCTGGAGTCACAGAATGGAGGGTATGAGGTCATAGAATGGAGGTGTGTGAAGTGACAGAATTGAGGTGTTTGAAGTCATATATTGGAGGTGTGTGAAGTCAAAATGGATGTGTGAAGTCATAGAATGGAGGTCTGTGAAATCATAGAATGAGGGTGTGTGAGGTCATAGAATGGAGGTGTGTGAAATCAGAATGGAGGTGTGAAGTCATAGAATGGAGGTGGGTGAAGTCATGGAACTTAGGTGTGGGAAGTCATAGAATGGAGAAGTGTGAAGTCATAGAGTGGAGGTGTGTGAAGTCAGAATGTAGGTGTTCGAAGTCATAGAATAGAGATGTGTGAAGTCAGACTGGAGGTGTGTGAAGTCATAGAATGGGGGTGTGTGAACTCATAGAATGGAGGTGTGTGACGTCACAATGACAGTTTGTGAAGTCATAGAATGGAGGTGTGTGAAGTCAGAGAATGGAGGTGTGTGAAGTCATACAATGGAGGTGTGTGAAGTCAGAATGGAGGTGTGTGAAGTCACAGAATGGAGGTGTGTGAACTCAGAATGGAGGTGTGTGAAGTCATAGATGGAGGTGTGTGAAGTCATTTTATGGAGATATGTGAAATCATAGAATGGAGTTTTGTGAAGTCACAGAATGGAGTTGTGTGAGTCAGAATTGAGGTGTGTGAAGTCATAGAATGTAGATGTGTGAAGTCATAGAATGGAGTATTGTGAAGTCAACGAAGGGAGGTTTGTGAAGTCATAGAATGGAGGTATGAGAAATCAAATAAGAGGAATGTGAATTCGGAGAATGGAGGTGTGTGAAGTCATAGAATGGAGGTGGGTGAAGTCATTGAATGGAGGTGTGTGAATTCAGATTGGAGGTGTGTGAAGTCATAGAATGGAGGTGTGCCAACTCAGAAAGGAGGTGTGTGAAGTCATAGAATGGAGGTGAGTGAAGCCATAGAATGGAGGTTTGTGAAATCATAGAATGGAGGTGTGTGAACTCACAGAATTTAGGTGTGTGAAGTCAGAATGGAGGTGTGTGAGGTCAGAATGGAGGTGTGTGAAGTCATAGAATGGAGGTGTGTGAAGTCACAATGCATGTGTGTGAACTCATAGAATGTAGGTGTGTAAAGTCATAGAATGGAGGTGTGTGAAGTTATAGAATGGAGGTGTGTGAAGTCATAGAATGGAGGTGTGTGAAGTCATAGAATGGAGGTGTGTGAAGTCATAGAATGGAGGTGTGTGAAGTCACAGAATGGAGGTGTGTGAAATCATAGAATGAGGTGTGTGAAGTCACAGAATGGAGGTGTGTGAAGTCAGAATGGAGGTGTGAAGTCATAGAATGGAGGTTTTTGTAGTCAGAATGGAGGTGTGAAGTCATAGAATGGAGGTGGGTGAAGTCACAGAAATTAGGTGTGGGAAGTCATAGAATGGAGGTGTGTGAAGTCATAGAGTGGAGGTGTGTGAAGTCAGAATGTAGGTGTTCGAAGTCATAGAGTAGAGGTGTGTGAAGTCAGAATGGAGGTGTGTGAAGTCATAGAATGGAGGTGTGTGAACTCATACAATGGAGGTGTGTGACTTCACAATGGAAGTTTGTGAAGTCATAGAATGAAAGTGTGTGAAGTCACTGAATGGAGGTGTGTGAAGTCATACAATGGAGGTGTGTGAAGTCAGAATGGAGGTGTGTGAAGTCACAGAATGGAGGTGTGTGAACTCAGAATGGAGGTGTGTGAAGTCATTGATGGAGGTGTGTGAAGTCATAGTATGGAGATATGTGAAATGATAGAATGGAGTTTTGTGAAGTCACAGAATGGAGTTGTGTGAGTCAGAATTGAGGTGTGTGAAGTCACAGAATGTAGATGTGTGAAGTCATAGAATGGAGTATTGTGAAGTCACCGAAGGGAGGTTTGTGAAGTCATAGAATGGAGGTATGAGAAATCAAATTAGAGGGGTGTGAAGTCGGAGAATGGAGGTGTGTGAAGTCATAGAATGGAGGTGGGTGAATTCAGATTGTAGGTGTGTGAAGTCATAGAATGGAGGTGTGTCAACTCAGAAAGGAGGTGTGTGAAATCATAGAATGGAGGTGAGTGAAGTCATAGAATGGAGGTGTGTGAACTCAGAATGGAGGTGTGTGACGTCACAATGGAAGTTTGTGAAGTCATAGAATGGAGGTGTGTGAAGTCACAGAATGGAGGTATGTGAAGTCAGAATGGAGGTGTGAAGTCATAGAATGGAGGTGGGTGAAGTCATAGAAATTAGGTGTGTGAAGTCATAGAATGGAGGTGTGTGAAGTCATAGAAATTAGGTGTGTGAACTCATAGAATGGAAGTGTGTGAAGTCATAGAATGGACGTGTGTGATGTCAGAATGGAGGTGTGTTAAGTGACCGAATGGAGTTTTGTGAACACATTATAGAGGTGTGTGAAGTCACAGAATGGAGGTTTGTGAAGTCATATATGGAGGTGTATGAGGTCATAGAATGGATGTTTCTGAAGTAAGAATGAAGGTGTGTGAAGTCATAGAATGGAGGTGTGTGAAGTCACTGAATGGAAGTGTGTGAAGTCAGAATGGAGGTGTGAAGTCATAGAATGATGGTGGGTAAATTCATAGAAAGGAGGTGTGGAAAGTCATAGAATGGAGGAGTGTGAAGTCATAGAGTGGAGGTGATTGAAGTCACAGATTCGAGGTCTGTGAAGTCATAGATTGGAGGTGTGTGATGTCAGAATGGAGGTGTGCGAATTCATAGAATAGAGGTTTGTGAAGTCAGAATGGAGGTGTGTGAAGTCATAGAATGGACGTGTGTGAATACATACAATGGAGGAGTGTGAAGTCAGAATGGAATTTTGTGAAGTCACAGAATTGAGCTGTGTGAATTCAGAAAGGAGGTGTGTGAAGTCATAGAATGGAGGTGTGTGAAGTCAGAATGGAGGTGTGTGAACTCATAGAATGGAGGTGTGTGTACTCACAATGGAGGTGTGTGAAGTCATAGAATGGAGGTGAGTGAAGTCACAGAATGGAGGTGTGTGAAGACATAGAATGAAGGTGTGTGAAGTCATAGAATGGGTGTTTGTGAAGTAAGAATGAAGGTGTGTGAAGTCATAGAATGGAGGTGTGTGAAGTCACAGAATGGAGGTGTGGGAAGTCACAGATTGCAGGAGTGTGAAGTCAGAGAATAGAGGTGTGTGAACCCAGAATGGAGGTGTGTAAAGTCACAGAATGGAGGTGTGTGAAGTCATAGAATGGAAGTGTGTGAAGTCATAGAATGGAGGTGTGTGAAGTCACAGAATTGAGGTGTTTGAAGTCATATATTGGAGGTGTGTGAAATCAAAATGGATGTGTGAAGTCATAGAATGGAGGTGTGTGAAGTCATAGAATGGAACGTGTGAAGTCACAGATTGGAGGTGTGTGAAGTCACAGATTCGAGGTTTGAGAAGTCACAGAATGAAGGTGTGTGAACTCAGAATGGAGGTGTGTGAAGTCACAGAATGGAGGTGTGTGAAGTCATAGAATGGAAGTGTGTGAAGTCATAGAATGGAGGTGTGTGAAGTCAGAATGGAGGTGTGTGAAGTCACCGAATGGAGTTGTGTGAACTCAGAATAGAGGTGTGGGAAGTCATAGAATGGATGTTTCTGAAGTAAGAATGAAGGTGTGTGAAGTCATAGAATGGAGGTATGTGAACTCATAGAATGGGGGTGTGTGAAGTCACAGAATGGAGGTGGGTGAAGTCAGAATGGAGGTGTGTAGTCATCGATTGGAGGTGGGTGAAGTCATAGAAAGGAGGTGTGGGAAGTCATAGAAAGGAGGAGTGTGAAGTCATAGAGTGCATGTGAGTGAAATCACAGATTCGAGGTCTGTGAGTCATAGAATGGAGGTGTGTGATGTCACAGAATGGAGGTGTGGAAAGTCACAGATTGGAGGTGTGTGAAGTCCCAGAATTGAGGTGTGTGAACTCAGAATGGAGGTGTGTAAAGTCACAGAGTGGAGGTGTGTGAAGTCAAAGAATGGAAGTGTGTGAAGTCATACAATGGAGGTGTGTGAAGTCACAGAATGGACGGTTTGAAGTCACAGAATGGAGGTGTGTGAAGTCACAGAATTGAGGTGTTTGAAGTCATATATTGGAGGTGGGTGAGTTAAAAATGGATGTGTGAAGTCATAAAATGGAGGTGTGTGAAATCATAGAATGAGGGTGTGTTAGGTCATACAATGGAGGTTTGTGAAGTCACAGAATGGAGGTGTGTGAAATCATAGAATGAAGGTGTGTGAAGTCATAGAATATAAGTGTGTGAAGTCACAGAATGGAGCTGTGTGAAATCACAGAATAGAGGTGTGTGAACTCAGAATGGAGGTGTGTGAAGTCAGAGAATGGAGGCGTGTGAAGTCATAGAATGGAAGTGTGTGAAGTCATAGAATGGAAGAGTTTGAAGTCAGAATTGAGGTGTGTGAAGTCACAGAATGGAGGTTCGTGAAGTCATAGGATGGAGGTGTGTGAATGCATACAATGGAGGTGTGTGAAGTCAGAATGGAATTTTGTGAAGTCACTGAATTGAGCTGTGTGAATTCAGAATGGAGGTGTGTGAAGTCATAGAATGGAGGTTTGTGAAGAGAGAATGGAGGTGTGTGATGTCATAGAATGGAAGTGTGTGAAGTCACAGAATGGAGGTGTGTGAAGTCATAGAATGGAGTTGTGTGAAGTCATAGAATGGGTGTTTGTTAAGTAAGAATGAAGGTGTGTGAAGTCATAGAATGGAGGTGTGTGAAGTCACAGAATGGAGGTGTGGGAAGTCACAGATTGCAGGAGTGTGAAGTCACAGAATGGAGGTGTGTGAACCCAGAATGGAGGTGTGTAAAGTCACAGAATGGAGGTGTGTGAAATCATAGAATGGAGGTGTGTGAAGTCACAGAATGGAGGTGTGTGAAGTCAGAATGGAGGTGTGTGAAGTCATAGAATGGTGGTGAGTGAAGTCAGAATGGAGGTGTGAAGTCATAGAATGGAGGTGTGTGAAGTCACAGAATGGAGGTGTGTGAAATCTTAGAATGGAGAAGTGAGAAGTCATAGAGTGGAGGTGAGTGAAGTCACATATTCGAGGTCTGTGAAGTCATAGAATGGAGGTGTGTGAAGTCAGAATGTTGGTGTTCGAAATCATAGAATAGAGGTGTGTGAAGTCAGAATGGAGGTGTGTGAAGTCATAAAATGGAGGTATGTGAACTCATAGAATGGAGGTGTGTGACGTCACAATGGAAGTTTGTGAAGTCATAGAATGGAGGTGTGTGAAGTCCCAGAATGGAGGTGTGTGAAGTCATACAATGGAGGTGTGTGAAGTCAGAATGGATGTGTGTGAAGTCACAGAATGGAGGTGTGTGAACTCAGAATAAAGGTGTGTGAAGTCATAGATGGAAGTGTGTGAAGTCTCAGTATGGAGATATGTGAAATCATAGAATGGAGTTTTGTGAAGTCACAGAATGGAGTTGTGTGAGTCAGAATTGAGGTGTGTGAAGTCATAGAATGTAGATGTGTGAAGTCATAGAATAGAGTATTGTGAAGTCACCGAAGTGAGCTTTGTGAAGTCCCAGAATTGAGGTGTGTGAACTCAGAATGGAGGTGTGTAAAGTCACAGAATGGACGGTTTGAAGTCATAGAATGGAGGTGTGTGAAGTCACAGAATGGACGGTTTGAAGTCATAGAATGGAGGTGTGTGAAGTCACAGAATTGAGGTGTTTGAAGTCATATATTGGAGGTGTGTCAAGTCAAAATGGATGTGTGAGGTCATAGAATGGAGGTGTGTGAAATCATAGAATGAGGGTGTGTGAGGTCATAGAATGGAGGTTTGTGAAGTCACAGAATGGAGGTGTGTGAAATCATAGAATGAAGGTGTGTGAAGTCATAGAACGGAAGTGTGTGAAGTCACAGAATGGAGGTGTGTGAAGTCACAGAATGGAGGTGTGTGAAATCACAGAATAGAGGTGTGTGAACTCAGAATGGAGGTGTGTGATGTCAGAGAATGGAGGTGTGTGAAGTCATACAATGAAAGTGTGTGAAGTCATAGAATGGATGTTTGTGAAGTAAGAATGAAGGTGTGTGAAGTCATAGAATGGAGGTGTGTGAAGTCACAGAATGGAGGTGTGGGAAGTCACAGATTGCAGGAGTGTGAAGTCACAGAATGGAGGTGTGTGAACCCAGAATGGAGGTGTGTAAAGTCACAGAATGGAGGTGTGTGAAATCATAGAATGGAGGTGTGTGAAGTCACAGAATGGAGGTGTGTGAAGTCAGAATGGAGGTGTGTGAAGTCATAGAATGGTGGTGAGTGAAGTCAGAATGGAGGTGTGAAGTCATAGAATGGAGGTGTGTGAAGTCACAGAATGGAGGTGTGTGAAATCTTAGAATGGAGAAGTGAGAAGTCATAGAGTGGAGGTGAGTGAAGTCACATATTCGAGGTCTGTGAAGTCATAGAATGGAGGTGTGTGAAGTCAGAATGTTGGTGTTCGAAATCATAGAATAGAGGTGTGTGAAGTCAGAATGGAGGTGTGTGAAGTCATAAAATGGAGGTATGTGAACTCATAGAATGGAGGTGTGTGACGTCACAATGGAAGTTTGTGAAGTCATAGAATGGAGGTGTGTGAAGTCCCAGAATGGAGGTGTGTGAAGTCATACAATGGAGGTGTGTGAAGTCAGAATGGATGTGTGTGAAGTCACAGAATGGAGGTGTGTGAACTCAGAATAAAGGTGTGTGAAGTCATAGATGGAAGTGTGTGAAGTCTCAGTATGGAGATATGTGAAATCATAGAATGGAGTTTTGTGAAGTCACAGAATGGAGTTGTGTGAGTCAGAATTGAGGTGTGTGAAGTCATAGAATGTAGATGTGTGAAGTCATAGAATAGAGTATTGTGAAGTCACCGACGTGAGCTTTGTGAAGTCCCAGAATTGAGGTGTGTGAACTCAGAATGGAGGTGTGTAAAGTCACAGAATGGACGGTTTGAAGTCATAGAATGGAGGTGTGTGAAGTCACAGAATGGACGGTTTGAAGTCATAGAATGGAGGTGTGTGAAGTCACAGAATTGAGGTGTTTGAAGTCATATATTGGAGGTGTGTCAAGTCAAAATGGATGTGTGAGGTCATAGAATGGAGGTGTGTGAAATCATAGAATGAGGGTGTGTGAGGTCATAGAATGGAGGTTTGTGAAGTCACAGAATGGAGGTGTGTGAAATCATAGAATGAAGGTGTGTGAAGTCATAGAACGGAAGTGTGTGAAGTCACAGAATGGAGGTGTGTGAAGTCACAGAATGGAGGTGTGTGAAATCACAGAATAGAGGTGTGTGAACTCAGAATGGAGGTGTGTGATGTCAGAGAATGGAGGTGTGTGAAGTCATACAATGAAAGTGTGTGAAGTCATAGAATGGATGTTTGTGAAGTAAGAATGAAGGTGTGTGAAGTCATAGAATGGAGGTGTGTGAAGTCATAGAATGGAGGTGTGTGAAGTCACAGAATGGAGGTGTGTGCACTCATAGAATGGAGGTTTGTGACGTCACAATGGAAGTGTGTGAAGTCATAGAATGGAAGTGTGTGAAGTCACATTATTGAGGTGTGTGAAGTCATAGAATGGAGGTATGTGAAGTCACAGAATGGAGGTGTGTAAAGTCACAGAATGGAGTTGTGTAAAGATATACAGTGGTTGTTTATAAAGTAAGAACGAAGGTGTGTAAAGTCATAGAATGGAGGTGTGTGATGTCAAAGAATTTAGGTTTGTGAAGTCATAGAATGGAGCTGTGTGAAGTCAGAATGGAGGTGTGTGAAGTCACGGAATGGAGGTGTGTCAACTCAGAATTTAGGTGTGTGAAGTCAAAGAATAGAGGTGTGTGAAGTCATAGAATGGAGGTGTGTGAAGTCATAGAATGGAGGTGTGTGAAGTTATAGAATGGAGGTGTGTGAATTCACAGAATGGAGGTGTGTGAAGTCAGAATGGAGGTGAGTAATCATAGATTGGAGGTGGGTGAATTCATAGAAAGGACATGTGGGAAGTAATAGACTGGAGGAGTGTGAAGTCATAGAATGCAGGTGAGTGAAGTCACAGATTCGAGGTCTGTGAAATCATAGAATGGAGGTGTGTGATGTCAGATTGGAGATGTGTGAAGTCATAGAATGGAGGTGTGTGAAGTCAGAATGGAGGTGTGTGAACTCATAGAATGGAGGTGTGTGATGTAACAATGGAAGTGTGTGAGGTCATAGAATGGAGGTGTGTGAAGTCACAGAATGGAGGTTTGTGAAGGCATAGAATGGAGGTATGTGAAGTGACAGAATGGAGGTGTGTAAAGTCATGGAATGGAGGTGTGTGAAGTTATAGAATGGATGTTTCTAAAGTAAGAATGAAGGTGTGTGAAGTCATAAAATGGAGTTGTGTGATGTCAAAGAATGGAGGTGTGTGAAGTCATAGAATGGAGCTGTGTGAAGTCAGAATGGAGGTGTGTGAAGTCACAGAATGGAGGTGTGTCAACTCAGAATTTAGGTGTGTGAGGTCAAAGAATGGAGGTGTGTGAAGTCAAAGAATGGAGGTGTGTGAAGTCACAGAATGGAGGTGTGTGAAGTCATAGAATGGAGGTGTGTGAAGTCATAGATTGGAGGTGTGTGAAGTCACAGATTGGAGGTGTGGGAAGTCACAGATTGGAGGTGTGTGAAGTCCCAGAATGTAGGTGTGTGAACTCAGCATCGATGTGTGTAAAGTCACAGAATGGAGGTTTGTGAAATCATAGAATGGAAGTGTGTGAAGTCATAGAATGGAGGTGTGTGAAGTCACAGAATGGAGATGTGTGACATCACAGAATGGAGGAGTGTGAACTCACAATGGAGGTGTGTAAAGTCACAGAATGGAGGTGTGTGAAGTCTTAGAATGGAGGTGTCTGGAGTCACAGAATGGAGGGTATGAGGTCATAGAATGGAGGTGTGTGAAGTGACAGAATTGAGGTGTTTGAAGTCATATATTGGAGGTGTGTGAAGTGAAAATGGATGTGTGAAGTCATAGAATGGAGGTGTGTGAAATCATAGAATGAGGGTGTGTGAGGTCATAGAATGGAGGTGTGTGAAATCAGAATGGAGGTGTGAAGTCATAGAATGGAGGTGGGTGAAGTCATGGAATTTAGGTGTGGAATGTCATAGAATGGAGAAGTGTGAAGTCATAGAGTGGAGGTGTGTGAAGTCAGAATGTAGGTGTTCGAAGTCATAGAATAGAGGTGTGTGAAGTCAGACTGGAGGTGTGTGAAGTCATAGAATGGAGGTGTGTGAACTCATAGAATGGAGGTGTGTGACGTCACAATGACAGATTGTGAAGTCATAGAATGGAGGTGTGTGAAGTCAGAGAATGGAGGTGTGTGAACTCATACAATTGAGGTGTGTGAAGTCAGAATGGAGGTGTGTGAAGTCACAGAATGGAGGTGTGTGAACTCAGAATGGAGGTGTGTGAAGTCATAGATGGAGGTGTGTGAAGTCATTTTATGGAGATATGTGAAATCATAGAATGGAGTTTGGTGAAGTCACAGAATGGAGTTGTGTGAGTCAGAATTGAGTTGTGTGAAGTCATAGAATGTAGATGTGTGAAGTCATAGAATGGAGTATTGTGAAGTCAACGAAGGGAGATTTGTGAAGTCATAGAATGGAGGTATGAGAAATCAAATTAGAGGAATGTGAATTCGGAGAATGGAGGTGTGTGAAGTCATAGAATGGAGGTGGGTGAAGTCATTGAATGGAGGTGTGTGAATTCAGATTGGAGGTGTGTGAAGTCATAGAATGGAGGTGTGCCAACTCAGAAAGGAGGTGTGTGAAGTCATAGAATGGAGGTGAGTGAAGCCATAGAATGGAGGTTTGTGAAATCATAGAATGGAGGTGTGTGAACTCACAGAATTTAGGTGTGTGAAGTCAGAATGGAGGTGTGTGAGGTCAGAATGGAGGTGTGTGAAGTCATAGAATGGAGGTGTGTGAAGTCACAATGCATGTGTGTGAACTCATATAATGGAGGTGTGTGAAGTCACAATGTAGGTGTGTAAAGTCATAGAATGGAGGTGTGTGAAGTTAGAATGGAGGTGTGAAGTCATAGAATGGAATTGTGTGTAGTCAGAATGGAGGTGTGAAGTCATAGAATGGAGGTGGGTGAAGTCACAGAAATTAGGTGTGGGAAGTCATAGAATGGAGGTGTGTGAAGTCATAGAGTGGAGGTGTGTGAAGTCAGAATGTAGGTGTTCGAAGTCATAGAGTAGAGGTGTGTGAAGTCAGAATGGAGGTGTGTGAAGTCATAGAATGGAGGTGTGTGAACTCATACAATGGAGGTGTGTGACTTCACAATGGAAGTTTGTGAAGTCATAGAATGAAGGTGTGTGAAGTCACTGAATGGAGGTGTGTGAAGTCATACAATGGAGGTGTGTGAAGTCAGAATGGAGGTGTGTGAAGTCCCAGAATGGAGGTGTGTGAACTCAGAATGGAGGTGTGTGAAGTCATAGATGGAGGTGTGTGAAGTCATAGTATGGAGATATGTGAAATGATAGAATGGAGTTTTGTGAAGTCACAGAATGGAGTTGTGTGAGTCAGAATTGAGGTGTGTGAACTCACAGAATGTAGATGTGTGAAGTCATAGAATGGAGTATTGTGAAGTCACCGAAGGGAGGTTTGTGAAGTCATAGAATGGAGGTATCAGAAATCAAATTAGAGGGGTGTGAAGTCGGAGAATGGAGGTGTGTGAAGTCATAGAATGGAGGTGGGTGAAGTCATAGAATGGAGGTGTGTGAATTCAGATTGTAGGTGTGTGAAGTCATAGAATGGAGGTGTGTCAACTCAGAAAGGAGGTGTGTGAAATCATAGAATGGAGGTGAGTGAAGTCATAGAATGGAGGTGTGTGAACTCAGAATGGAGGTGTGTGACGTCACAATGGAAGTTTGTGAAGTCATAGAATGGAGGTGTGTGAAGTCACAGAATGGAGGTATGTGAAGTCAGAATGGAGGTGTGAAGTCATAGAATGGAGGTGGGTGAAGTCATAGAAATTAGGTGTGTGAAGTCATAGAATGGAGGTGTGTGAAGTCATAGAAATTAGGTGTGTGAACTCATAGAATGGAAGTGTGTGAAGTCATAGAATGGACGTGTGTGATGTCAGAATGGAGGTGTGTTAAGTGACCGAATGGAGTTTTGTGAACTCATTATAGAGGTGTGTGAAGTCACAGAATGGAGGTTTGTGAAGTCATATATGGAGGTGTATGAGGTCATAGAATGGATGTTTCTGAAGTAAGAATGAAGGTGTGTGAAGTCATAGAATGGAGGTGTGTGAAGTCACTGAATGGAAGTGTGTGAAGTCAGAATGGAGGTGTGAAGTCATAGAATGATGGTGGGTAAATTCATAGAAAGGAGGTGTGGAAAGTCATAGAATGGAGGAGTGTGAAGTCATAGAGTGGAGGTGATTGAAGTCACAGATTTGAGGTCTGTGAAGTCATAGATTGGAGGTGTGTGATGTCAGAATGGAGGTGTGCGAATTCATAGAATAGAGGTTTGTGAAGTCAGAATGGAGGTGTGTGAAGTCATAGAATGGACGTGTGTGAATACATACAATGGAGGAGTGTGAAGTCAGAATGGAATTTTGTGAAGTCACAGAATTGAGCTGTGTGAATTCAGAAAGGATGTGTGTGAAGTCATAGAATGGAGGTGTGTGAAGTCAGAATGGAGGTGTGTGAACTCATAGAATGGAGGTGTGTGTAGTCACAATGGAGGTGTGTGAAGTCATAGAATGGAGGTGAGTGAAGTCACAGAATGGAGGTGTGTGAAGACATAGAATGAAGGCGTGTGAAGTCATAGAATGGGTGTTTGTGAAGTAAGAATGAAGGTGTGTGAAGTCATAGAATGGAGGTGTGTGAAGTCACAGAATGGAGGTGTGTGAAGTCATAGAATAGAGGTGTGTGAAGTCATAGAATGTATGTTTGTGAAGTAAGAATGAAGGTGTGTGAAGTCATAGAATGGAGGTGTGTGTAGTCACAGAATGCAAGTGTGTGAATTCACAGAATGGAGGTGTGTGAAGTCAGAATGGAGGTGTGAAGTCATAGAATGGAGTTGGGTGAAGTCATAGAAAGGAGGTGTGGGAAGTCATAGAATGGAGGTGTGTGAAGTCATAGAATGAAGGTGTGTGAAGTCAGAATAGAGGTGTGTGAACTCATAGCATGGTAGTGTGTGTAGTCACAATGGAGGTGTGTGAAGTCATAGAATGGAGGTGTGTGAAGTCACAGAATGGAGGTGTGTGAAGTCATAGAATGGAGGTGTGTGAAGTCATAGATTGGAGGTGTGTGAAGTCACAGATTGTAGGTGTGGGAAGTCACAGATTGGAGGTGTGTGAAGTCCCAGAATGTAGGTGTGTGAACTCAGAATCGATGTGTGTAAAGTCACAGAATGGAGGTTTGTGAAATCATAGAATGGAAGTGTGTGAAGTCATAGAATGGAGGTGTGTGAAGTCACAGAATGGACGGATGAAGTCATAGAATGGAGGTGTGTGAAGTCATAGAATGTATGTTTGTGAAGTAAGAATGAAGGTGTGTGAAGTCATAGAATGGAAGTGTGTGTAGTCACAGAATTGAAGTGTGTGAAGTCACAGAATGGAGGTGTGTGATGTCAGATTGGAGGTGTGTGAAGTCAAAGTATGTAGGTGTGTGATGTCATTGAATGGAGGTGTGTGAAGTCACAGAATGGAGGTGTGTGAATTGAGAATAGAGGTGTGCGAAGCCATAGAATGGAGATGTTTGAAGTCAGAATAGAGGTGTGTGAAGTCATAGAATGGAGGTGTGTGAAGTCACAGAATGGAGGTGTAGGAAGTCACAGAATGGAGGTGAGTTACGTCACAGAAAGGAGGTGTGTGAACTCAGAATGGAGGTGTGTAAAGTAACAGAATGGAGGTGTGTGAATTCATGGAATGGAAGTGTGTGAAGTCATAGAATGGAGCTCTGTGAAGGCACAGAATGGACGGTATGAAGTCATAGAATGGAGGTGTGTGAAGTCATAGAATTGAGGTGCTTGAAATCATATATTGGAGGTGTTTGAAGTCAAAATGCATGTGTGAAGTCACAGAATGGAAGTTTGTGAAGTCATATAATGGAGGTGTGTGAAGTCACAGAATGGAGGTGTGTGAAGTCACAGAATGGAGGTGTGTAGTCATAGATTGGAGGTGGGTGACGTCATAGAAAGGAGGTGTGGAAAGTCATAGAATAGAGGAGTGTGAAGTCATAGAGTGCAGGTGAGTGAAGTCACAGATTCCAGGTCTGTGAAGTCATAGAATGGAGGTGTGTGATGTCAGAATGGAGGTGTGCGAAGTCATAGAATAGAGGTGTGTGAAGTCAAAATGGAGGTGTGTGAAGTCATAGATGGAGTTGTGTGAAGTCATAGTATGGAGGTGTGTGAAATAATAGAATGGAGTTTTGTGAAGTCACCTGAATGGAGCTGTGTGAATTCAGAATGGAGGTGTGTGAAGTCATAGAATGGAGGTGTGTGAAGTCAGAATGGAGGTGTGTGGACTCATAGAATGGAGGTGTGTGACGTCACAATGGAAGTGTGTGAAGTCATAGAATGGAGGTGTGTGAAGTCATAGAATGGAGGTGTATGAAGTCATAGAATGGAGGTGTGTGAAGTCATACAATGGAGGTGTGTGAAGTCAGAATAGAGATGTGTGAAGTCACCGAATGGAGGTTTGTGAAGTCATAGAATGGAGGTGTGTGAAGTCATGGAATGGATGTTTCTGAAGTAAAAATGAAGGTGTGTGAAGTCATAGAATGGAGGTGTGTGAAGTCACAGAATGGAGGTGTGTGTAGTCAGAATGGAGGTGAGTAGTCGTAGATTGGAGGTGGGTGAAGTCATAGAAAGAAGGTGTGGGAAGTCATAGAATGGAGGAGTATGAAGTCATAGAGTGCAGGTGAGTGAAGTCACAGATTCTAGGTCTGTGAAGTCATAGAGTGAAGTTGTGTAATGTCAGAATTGAGGTGTGCGAAGTCATACAATAGAGGTGTGTGAAGTCAGAATGGAGGTGTGTGAAGTCATAGATGAAGTTGTGGGAAGTCATAGTATGGAGGTGTGTGAAATCATAGAATGGAGTTTTGTGAAGTCACAGAATGGAGCTGTGTGAATTCAGAATGGAGGTGTGTGAAGTCATAGAATGGACGTGTGTGAAGTCAGAATGGAGGTGTGTGAACTCATAGAATGGAGGTGTGTGAACTCACAGAATGGAGGTGTGTGAAGTCAAAGAATGGAGGTGTGCATAGTCATAGAATGGAGCTGTGTGAAGTCAGAATGGAGGTGTGTGAAGTCACAGAATGGAGGTGTGTCAACTCAGAATTTAGGTGTGTGATGTCAAAGAATGGATGTGTGTGAAGTCATAGAATGCAGGTGTGTGAAGTCATAGAATAGAGGTGTGTGAAGTCAGAATGGAGGTTTGTGACGTCACAGAATTGAGGTGTGTGAACACAGAATGGAGGTGTGTGAAGTCAAAGAATGGAGGTGTGGGAAGTCATAGAATGGAGGTGTGTGAAGTCATAGAATGGAGGTGTGTAAAGTCACAGAATGGAGGTGTGTGAAGTCATAGAATGGAGGTGTGTGAAGTCATATAATGGAGGTGTGTGAAGTCACAGAATGGAGGTGTGTGAAATCAAAATGGAGGTATGAAGTAATAGTATGGAGGTGGGTGAAGTCATAGAATGGAGGTGTGTGAAATCATAGAATGGATGTGAGTGAAGTCACAGAATGGAGGTGTGTGACGTCACAGAATGGAGGTGTGTGAACTCAGAATGGAGGTGTGTAAAGTCACAGAATGGAGGTGTGTGAAGTCATAGAATGGAAGTGTGTGAAGACATAGAATGGAGGTGTGTGGAGTCACAGAATGGAGGGTATGAAGGCATAGAATGGAGGTGTGTGAAGTCACAGAATTGAGATGTTTGAAGTCATATATTGGAGGTGTTTGAAGTAAAAATGGATGTGTGAAGTCATAGAATGGAGGTGTGTGAAATCATAGAATGAGGGTGTGTGTGGTCATAGAATATATGTGTGTGAAGTCACAGAATGGAGGTGTCTGAACTAATAAAATGGAGGTGGGTGAAGTCATAGAAAGGAGGTGTGGGAAGTCATAGAATGGAGGAGTGTGAAGTCATAGAGTGGAGGTGAGTGAAGTCACATATTCGAGGTCTGTGAAGTCATAGAATGGAGGTGTGTGAAGTCAGAATGGAGGTGTGTGAAGTCATAGAATGGAGGTGTTTGAACTCATAGAATGGAGGTGTGTTACGTCACAATGGAAGTGTGTCAAGTCATATTATGGAGGTGTGTGAAGTCACAGAATGGAGGTGTAAGAAGTCAAAATGGAGGTGTGTGACATCATAGAATGGAGGTGTGTGAAGTCATAGAATGGAGGTGTGTGAAATCATAGAATGGAGGTTTGTGAAGTCACAGAATGGAGGTCTGTGAACTCAGAATGGAGGTGTGTGAAGTCAAAAAATGGAGGTGTGTGAAGTCATAGCATGGAGGTATGTGAAATCATAGAATGTAAGTGTGTGAAGTCATAGAATGAGGTGTGTGAAGTCACAGAATTGAGGTGTTTGAAGTCATATATTAGAGGTGTGTGAAGTCAAAATGGATGTGTGAAGTCATTAAATGGAGGTGTGTGAAATCATAGAATGAGGGTGTGTGAGGTCATAGAATGGAGGTGTGTGAAGTCACAGAATGGAGGTGTGTGAAGTTATAAAATGGAGGTGTGTGAAGTCATAGAATGGAAGTGTGTGAAGTCACACAATGGAGGTGTGTGAAGTCACAGAATGGAGGTGTGTGAAGTCACAGAATGGAGGTGTGTGAACTCAGAATGGAGGTTTGTGATGTCACAGAATGGAGGTGTGTGAAGTCATAGAATGGAAGTGTGTGAAGTCATAGAATGGAGGTGCGTGAAGTCAGAATGGAGATGTGTGAAGTCACCGAATGGAGTTGTGTGAACTCAGAATGGAGGTGCGTGAAGTCACAGAATGGAGGTTTGTGAAGTCATAGAATGGAGGTGTGTGAAGTCATAGAACGGTGGTCTGTGAAGTCATAGAGTGGAAGTGTGTGAAGTCATAGAATGGAGGTGGGAGAAGTCACGGAAGGGAGGTGTGTGAAATCACAGAATGGAGGTGTGTGAAGTCACAGAATGGAGGTGTGTGAAGTCACAGAATGGAGGTGTGTGAAGTCACAGAATGGAGATGTGTGTAGTCAAAAAGGTGGTGTGAGAAGTCACAAATGTTAGTGTGTGAAGTCACAGAATGGATGTGTGAAGTCAAAATGGTTGTGTGTGAAATCAAAGAATGTAGGTGTGTGAAGTCATCGAATGGAGGTGTCTGAAGTCACAGAATGGAGGTGTGTGAAGTCACAGAATGGAGGTGTGTGAAGTCACAGAATGGAGATGTGTGAAGTCAAAAAGGTGGTGTGAGAAGTCACAAATGTAAGTGTGTGAAGTCACGGAATGGATGTGTGAAGTCAAAATGGTTGTGTGTGAAGTCAAAGAATGTAGGTGTGTGAAGTCATCGAATGGAGGTGTCTGAAGTCACAGAATGGAGGTGTGTGAAGTCAGAATAGAGGTGTGCGAAGTCATAGAATGGAGGTGTGTGAAGTCAGAATGGAGGTGTGTGAAGTCATAGAATGGAGGAGTGTGACGTCAGAATAGAGGTGTGTGAAGTCATAGATTGGAGGTGTGTGAAGTCACAGAATGGAGGTGTGGGAAGTCACAGAATGGAGGTGTGTGAAGTCACAGAATGGAGGTGTGTGAACTCAGAATGGACGTAGGTAAAGTCACAGAATGGAGGTGTATGAAGTCATAGAATGGAAGTGTGTGAAGTCATAGAATGGAGGTGTGTGAAGTCACTTAATTGAGGTGTTTGAAGTCATATATTGGAGGTGTGTGAAGTTAAAATGGATGTGTGAATTCATAGAATGGAGGTGTGTGAAACCATAGAATGAGGGTGTGTGAGGTCATATAATGGAGGTGTGTGAAGTCACAGAATGGAGGTGTGTGAAGTCATAGAATGGAGGTGTGTGAAGTCATAGAATGGAAGTGTGTGAAGTCACAGAATGGAGGTGTGTGAAGTCATAGAATGGAGGTGTGTGAAGTCACAGAATGGAAGTGTGCGAACACAGAATGGAGGTGTGTGAAGTCACAAAATGGAGGTGTGTGAAGTCATAGAATGGAAGTGTGTGAAGTCATAGAATGGAGGTGTGTAAAGTCAGAATGGAGGTGTGTGAAGTCACCGAATGTAGTTGTGTGAACTCAGAATGGAGGTGTGTGAAGTCACAGAATGGAGGTTTGTGAAGTCATAGAATGGAGTTGTGTGAAGTCATAGAACTGATGTTTCTGAAGTAAGAATGAAGGTGTGTGAAGTCATAGAATGGAGGTGTGTGAACACATAAAATGGAGGTGTGCGAATTCACAGAATGAAGGTGTGTGATGTCAGAATGGAGGTGTGTAGTCATAGATTGGAGGTGGTGAAGTCATAGAAAAGAGGTGTGGAAAGTCATAGAATGGAGGAGTCTGAAGTCATAGAGTGCAGGTGAGTGAAGTCACAGATTCGAGGTCTGTGAAGTCATATAATAGAGGTGTGTGAAGTCACAGAATGGAGGTGTGTGAAGTCATAGAATGGAGGTGTGTGAAGTCATAGAATGGAAGTGTGTGAAGTCACAGAATGGAGGTGTGTGAAGTCATAGAATGGAGGTGTGTGAAGTCACAGAATGGAAGTGTGCGAACACAGAATGGAGGTGTGTGAAGTCACAAAATGGAGGTGTGTGAAGTCATAGAATGGAAGTGTGTGAAGTCATAGAATGGAGGTGTGTAAAGTCAGAATGGAGGTGTGTGAAGTCATCGAATGTAGTTGTGTGAACTCAGAATGGAGGTGTGTGAAGTCACAGAATGGAGGTTTGTGAAGTCATAGAATGGAGTTGTGTGAAGTCATAGAACTGATGTTTCTGAAGTAAGAATGAAGGTGTGTGAAGTCATAGAATGGAGGTGTGTGAACACATAGAATGGAGGTGTGCGAATTCACAGAATGAAGGTGTGTGATGTCAGAATGGAGGTGTGTAGTCATAGTTTGGAGGTGGTGAAGTCATAGAAAAGAGGTGTGGAAAGTCATAGAATGGAGGAGTGTGAAGTCATAGAGTGCAGGTGAGTGAAGTCACAGATTCGAGGTCTGTGAAGTCATAGAATGGAGGTGTGTGATGTCAGAATGAAGGTGTGTGAAGTCATAGATGGAGGTGTGTGAAGTTAGAATGCATGTGTGGGAAGTCATAGAATGGAGGTGTGCGAAGTCATAGAATGGTGGTTTGTGAAGTCATAGAGTGGAAGTGTGTGAAGTCATAGAATGGAGGTGTGTGATGTCATAGAATGGAGGTGTGTGAAGTCATAGAATGGAGGTGGGTGAAGTCACAGAATGGAGGTGTGTGAAGTCACAGATTGGAGGTGTGTGAAGTCACAGAATGGAGATGTGTGAAGTCAAAAAGGTGGTGTGAGAAGTCACAAATGTAAGTGTATGAAGTCACAGAATGGAGGTGTGAAGTCAAAATGGTTGTGTGTGAAGTCAAAGAATGTAGGTGTGTGAAGTCATCGAATGGAGGTGTCTGAAGTCACAGAATGGAGGTGTGTGAAGTCAGAATAGAGGTGTGCGAAGTCATAGGATGGAGGTGTGTGAAGTCAGAATGGAGGTGTGTGAAGTCATAGAAAGGACGTGTGTGACGTCAGAATAGAGGTGTGTGAAGTCATAGAATGGAGGTGTGTGAAGTAACAGAATGGAGGTGTTGGAAGTCACAGAAAGGAGGTGTGTGAAGTCACAGAATGGAGGTGTGTGAACTCAGAATGGAGGTATGTAAAGTCACAAAATGGAGGTGTATGAAGTCATAGAATGGAAGTGTGTGAAGTCATAGAATGGAGGTGTGTGAAGTCACAGAATGGATGTTATGAACTCATAGAATGGAGGTGTGTGAAGTCACAGAATTGAGGTGTTTGAAGTCATATATTGGAGGTGTGTGAAGTCAAAATGGATGTGTAAATTCATAGAATGGAGGTGTGTGAAACCATAGAATGAGGGTGTGTGAGGTCATATAATGGAGGTGTGTGAAGTCATAGAATGGAAGTGTGTGAAGTCACAGAATGGAGGTGTGTGAAGTCACAGAATGGAGGTGTGCGAACATAGAATGGAGGTGTGTGAAGTCACAGAATGGAGGTGTGTGAAGTCACAGAATGGAAGTGTGTGAAGTCATAGAATGGAGGTGTGTGAAGTCAGAATGGAGGTGTGTGAAGTCACCGAATGGAGTTCTGTGAACTCAGAATGGAGGTGTGTGAAGTCAAAGAATGGAGGTTTGTGAAGTCATAGAATGGAGTTGTGTGAAGTCATAGAACTGAGGTTTCTGAAGTAAGAATGAAGGTGTGTGAAGTCATGGAATGGAGGTGTGTGAACACATATAATGGAGCTGTGCGAATTCACAGAATGAAGGTGTGTGAAGTCAGAATGGAGGTGTGTAGTCATAGATTGGAGGTGGTGAAGTCATAGAAGGGAGGTGTGAAAAGTCATAGAATGGACGAGTGTGAAGTCATAGAGTGCAGGTGAGTGAAGTCACAGATTCCAGGTCTGTGAAGTCATAGAATGGAGGTGTGTGATGTCAGAATGAAGGTGTGTGAAGTCATAGATGGAGTTGTGTGAAGTCATAGTATGGAGGTGTGTGAAATCATAGAATGGAGTTTTGTGAAGTCACAGAATGGAGCTGTGTGAATACAGAATGGAGGTGTGTGAAGTCATAGAATGTAGGTGTATGAAGTCACAGAATGGAGGTGTTTGAAGTCATAAAATGTAGGTGTGTGAAGTTATTGAATGGATGTTTGTAAAGTAAGAATGAAGATGTGTGAAGTCATAGAATAAATGTGTGACGTGAAAGAATGGAGGTGTATGATGTCATAGAATGGAGGTGTGTAAACTCAGAATGGAGGTGTGTGAAGTCATAGAATGGAGGTCTGTGAAGTTATAAAATGGAGGTGTGTGAAGTCATAGAATGGTATTGTATGAAGTGATAGAATGGAGGTGTTTGAAGTCACAGAATGGACGGTATGAAGTCATAGAATGCAGGTGTGTGAAGTCACAGAATGGAGGTGTGTGAAGTCATAGAATGGAGGTGTGTGAAGTCACAGAATGGAGGTGTTTGAAGTCATAAAATGGAGGTGTGTGAAGTTATTGAATGGATGTTTGTAAAGTAAGAATGAAGTTGTGTGAAGTCATAGAATAAATGTGTGACGTCAAAGAATGGAGGTGTGTGAAGTCATAGAATGGAGGTGTGTAAACTCAGAATGGAGGTGTGTGAAGTTAGAATGGAGGTGTGAAGTCATAGAATGGAGGTGGGTGAAGTCATAGAATGGAATTGTGTGAAGTCATAGAATGGAGGTGTGTGAAGTCACAGAATGGAGATGTGTGACATCACAGAATGGAGGAGTGTGAACTCACAATGGAGGTGTGTAAAGTCACAGAATGGAGGTGTGTGAAGTCTTAGAATGGAGGTGTCTGGAGTCACAGAATGGAGGGTATGAGGTCATAGAATGGAGGTGTGTGAAGTGACAGAATTGAGGTGTTTGAAGTCATATATTTGAGGTGTGTGAAGTCAAAATGGATGTGTGAAGTCATATAAAGGAGGTGTGTGAAATCATCGAATGAGGGTGTGTGAGGTCATAGAATGGAGGTGTGTGAAGTCACAGAATGGAGGTGTGTGAAGTCACAAAATGGAGGTGGGTGAAGTCATAGAAAAGAGTGTGGGAAGTCATAGAATGGAGGAGTGTGAAGTCATAGAGTGGAGGTGAGTGAAGTCACAAATTCGAGGTCTGTGAAGTCATAGAATGGAGGTGTGTGAAGTCAGAATGGAGGTGTGTGAAGTCATAGAATGGAGGTGTGTGAAGTCACAGAATGGAGGTGTGAGAAGTGAAAATGGATGTTTGAAGTCATAGAATGGAGGTCTGTGAAATCATAGAATGAGGGTGTGTGAGGTCATAGAATGGAGGTGTGTGAAGTCAGAGAATGGAGTTGTGTGAAGTCATAGAATGGAGGTGTGTGAAGTCATAGAATGGAAGTGTGTGAAGTCACAGATTGGAGGTGTGTGAAGTCACAGAATGGAGGTGTGTGAAGTCACAGCATGGAGGTGTGTGAACACAGAATGGAGGTTTGTGAAGTCACAGAATGGAGGTGTGTGATGTCATAGAATGGAAGTGTGTGAAGTCAGAATGGAGATGTGTGACGTCACCGAATGGAGTTGTGTCAACTCAGAATGGAGGTGTGTGAAGTCACAAAATGGAGGTTTGTGAAGTCATAGAATGGAGGTGTGTGAAGTCATACAATGGATGTTTCTGAAGGAAAAATGAAGGTGTGTGAAGTCATAGAATGGAAATGTATGAAGTCAGAGAATGGAGGTGTGTGAAGTCAGAATGGAGGTGGGTAGTCATAGATTGGAGGTGGGTGACGTCATAGAAAGGAGGTGTGGTAAGTCATAGAATGGAGGAGTGTGAAGTCATAGAGTGCAGGTGAGTGAAGTCACAGATTCAAGGTCTGTGATGTCATAGAATGGAGGTGTGTGATGTCAGAATGGAGGTGTGCGAAGTCATAGAATAGAGGTGTGTGATGTCAGAATGGAGGTGTGTGAAGTCATAGATGGAGTTGTGTGAAGTCATAGTATGGAGGTGTGTGAAACCATAGAATGGAGTTTTGTGAAGTCACAGAATGGAGCTGTGTGAATTCAGAATGGAGGTGTGTGAAGTAATATAATGGAGGTGTGTGAAGTCAAAATGGATGTGTGAAGTCATAGAATGGAGGTGTGTGAAATCATAGAATGAGGGTGTGTGATGTCATAGAATGGAGGTGTGTGAAGTCACAGAATGGAGGTGTGTGAAGTCATAAAATGGAGGTGGGTGAAGTCATAGAAAGGAGGTGTGGGAAGTCATAGAATGGAGGAGTGTGAAGTCATAGAGTGGAGGTGAGTGAAGTCACATATTCGAGGTCTGTGAAGTCATAGAATGGAGGTGTGTGAAGTCAGAATGGAGGTGTGTGAAGTCATAGAATGGAGGTATGTGAAGTCACAGAATGGAGGTGTTTGTAGTCACAGAATGGAGATGTGTGAAGTCATAGAATGGAGGTATGTGAAGTCACACAATGGAGGTGTGTAAAGTCATAGAATGGAGGTGTGTGAAGTTATAGAATGGATGTTTGTATAGTAAGAATGGAGGTGTGTGAAGTCATAGAATGGAGCTGTGTGAAGTCAGAATGGAGGTGTGTGAAGTCACAGAATGGAGGTGTGTGAAGTCACAGGAGGGAGGTGTGTGAAGTCACAGAATGGAAGTGTGTGAAGTCATAGAATTGAGGTCTGTGAAGTCAGAATGGAGGTGTGTGAAGTCACCGAATGGAGGCGTGTGAACTCCGAATGGAGGTGTGTGAAGTCACAGAATGGAGGTTTGCGAAGTCATAGAATGGAGGTGTGTGAAGACAAAATTGTGGTGTGTGAACTCATAGAATGGATGTGTGTGAACTAATAGAATGGAGGTGTGTGAAGTCGTGGAATGGAGGTGTGTGAAGTCAAAGAATGGAGGTGTGTGAAGTCAAACAATGGTGGTCTGTAAAGTCACAGAATGGAGGTGTGTGAAGTCACAGAATGGAAGTGTGTGAAGTCAAAACGGAGGTGTGTGAACTCAAAGAATGGAGGTGTGTGAAGTCAAAAATGGAGGTGTGTGAAATCAAAATGCGGGTGTGTGAATTCACAAATGGAGGTGTGTGAACTCATGGAATGGAGGTGTGTGAAGTCATGGAATGGAGGTTTGTGAAGTCAAACACTGGAAGTGTGAGAAGTTACAGAAAGAAGATGTGTGAAGTCAGAGAATGGAGGTGTGTGAAGTCAGAATGCAGGTGTAGGAAGTCATAGAATGGAGGTGTGTGAAGTCATAGAATGAAGGTGTGTGAAGTCATAGATTGGAAGTGTGTGAAGTCATATAATGGAGGTTTGTGATGTCACAGAATGGAGTTGTGTGAAGTCAGAATGGGGGTGTGAAGTCATAGAATGGAGGTGGGTGAAGTCACCGAATGGAGATGTGTGACATCACAGAATGGAGGAGTGTGAACTCACAATGGAGGTGTGTAAAGTCACAGAATGGAGGTGTGTGAAGTAATAGAATGAAAGTGTGTGAAGTCATAGAATGGAGGTGTGTGGAGTCACAGAATGGAGGGTATGAGGTCATAGAATGGAGGTGTGTGAATGACAGAATGGAGGTGTGAGAAGACAAAATGGAGGTGTGTGACGTCAGAAAATGGAGGTGTGTGAAGTCATAGAATGGAGGTGTGTGAAATCATAGAATGGAGGTTTGTGAAGTCTCAGAATGGAGGTGTGTGAACTCAGAATGGAGGTGTGTGAAGTCACAGAATGGAGGTTTGTGAAGTCATAGCATAGAGGTATGTGAAATCATAGAATGGAAGTGTGTGAAGTCATAGAATGGAGGTGTGTGAAATCACAGAATTGAGGTGTTTGAAGTCATATATTAGAGGTGTGTGAAGTCAAAATGGATGTTTGAAGTCATAGAATGGAGGTCTGTGAAATCATAGAATGAGGGTGTGTGAGGTCATAGAATGGAGGTGTGTGAAGTCACAGAATGGAGGTGTGTGAAGTTATAAAATGGAGGTGTGTGAAGTCATAGAATGGAAGTGTGTGAAGTCACACAGTGGAAGTGTGTGAAGTCACAGAATGGAGGTGTGTGAAGTCACAGAATGGAGGCGTGTAAACTCAGAATTGAGGTGTGTGAAGTCATATAATGGAGGTCTGTGAAGTTATAAAATGGAGGTGTGTGAAGTCATAGAATGGAATTGTGTGAAGTGATAGAATGCAGGTGTTTGAAGTCATAAAATGGAGGTGTGTAAAGTTATTGAATGGATGTTTGTAAAGTAAGAATGAAATTGTGTGAAGTCATAGAATAAATGTGTGACGTCAAAGAATGGAGGTGTGTGAAGTCATAGAATGGAGGTGTGTAAACTCAGAATGGAGGTGTGTGAAGTTAGAATGGAGGTGTGAAGTCATAGAATGGAGGTAGGTGAAGTCATAGAATGGAATTGTGTGAAGTCATAGAATGGAGTTGTGTGTAGTAATAGAATGGAAATGTGTGAAGTCATAGAATGGAGGTTTGTGAAGTAAGAATGGAGGTGTGTGAAGTCACCGAATGGAGTTGTGTGAGCTCAGAATGGAGGTGTGTGAAGTCAGAGAATGGAGGTGTTTGAAGTCATAGAATGGAGGTGTGTGAAGTCACAGAATGGAGGTATCTGAAGTCAGAATCGAGGTGTGAAGTCATAGAATAGAGGTGGGTGAAGTCATAGAAAGGAGGTGTGGGAAGTCATAGAATGGAGCAGTGTGAAGTCATAGAATGGAGGTGAGTGAAGTCACAGATTTGAGGTCTGTGAAGTCATAGAATGGAGGTGTGTGAAGTCAGAATGGAGGTATGTGAAGTCATAGAATGGAGGTGTATGAACTCATAGAATGGAGGTGTGTCTCGTCACAATGGAAGTGTGTGAAGTCGCAGAATGGAGGTGTGTGAAGTCATATATTGGTGTGTGAAGTCAGAATGGAGGTGTGTGAAGTCACAGAATTGAGGTGTGTGAACTCAGAATGGAGGTGTGTGAAGTCATAGATGGAGGTTTGTGAAGTCATAGATGGAGGTGTGTGAAGTCATAGTATGGAGGTGTGTGAAATCATAGAATGGAGATTTTTGAATTCACAGAATGGAGGAGTGTGAAGTCAGAATGGCGGAGTGTGAAGTCACAGAATGGAGGTGTGTGAAGTTAGAATGCAGGTGTGTGAACTCATAGAATGGAGGTGTGTGAAGTCACAATGGAGGTGTGTGAAGACATAGAATGGAGGTGTGTGAAGTCACAGAACGGAGGTGTGTGAAGTCATAGAATGGAGGTGTGTGAAGTCATAGAATGGATGTTTGTGAAGTAAGAATTAAGGTGTGTGAAGTCATAGAATGGAAGTGTTTGAAGTCACAGAATGGAGGTGTGTGAAGTCATAGAATGGAGCTCTGTGAATTCAGAATGGAGGTGTGTGAAGTCATCGAATGGAGGTGTGTGCAGTCATAGAATGGATGTTTCTGAAGTAGGAATGAAGGTGTGTGAAGTCATAGAATGGAGGTGTGTGAAGTCAAAATGGAGGTGTGTGAACTCAAAGAATGGAGGTGTGTGAACTCATAGAATGGAGGTGTGTGAAGTCATGGAATGGAGGTGTGTGAAGTCCAAGAATGGAGGTGTGAAGTCAAACAATGGAGGTGTGTGAAGTCACAGAATGGAGGTGTGTGAAGTCACAGAATGGAGGTGTGTGAAGTCAAAATGGTGGTGTGTGAATTCACAAATGGAGGTGTGTGAAGTCAGAAGGCAGCTGAGTGAAGTCATAGAATGGAGGTGGGTGAAGTCAGAATGCAGGTGTGCGAAGTCATAGAATGGAGGTGTGTGAAGTCAAAATGGAGGTGTGTGAACTCATAGAATGGAGGTGTGGGAAGTCACAGAATGAAGGTCTGTGAAGTCAGAATGGAGGTGTGAAGTCATAGAATGGGGGTGTGTGTAGTCATGGAAAGGAGGTGTGGGAAGTCATAGAATGGAGAAGTGTGAAGTCATAGAGTGGAGGTGAGTGAAGTCACATATTCAAAGTCTGTGAAGTCATACACTGGAGGTTTTTGAAGTCAGAATGGAGGTGTATGAACTCATAGAATGGAGGTGTGTGAAGTCACAATGGAGGTGAGTGAAGTCATAGAATGGGGGTGTGTGAAATCAGAGAATGGAGGTGTGCGAAGTCATAGAATGGATGTGTGTGAAGTCAGAATGGAGGTGTGTGAACTCATAGAATGGAGGTGTATGAAGTCACAATGGAGGTGTGTGAAGTCACAGAATGGATGTGTGTGAACTCAGAAAGGAGGTGTGTGAAGTCATAGAATGGAGGTCTGTGAAGTCATAGAATGGAGGTGTGTGAAATCATAGAATGGAGGTGTGTGAAGTCACAGAATGGTGGTGTGTGAAGTCATAGAATGGAGGGGTGTGAAGTCATAGAATGGAGGTGTGTTAAGTCATAGAATGTAGGTGTGGAAGTCAGAGAATGGAGGTGATGTCACAGCATGGAGGTGTGTGACGTCACAATGGAAGTGTGGGAAGTCACAGAATGGAGGTGTGTGAAGTCATATTTTGGAGGTGTGTGAAGTCAGAATGGAGGTGTGTGAAGTCACAGAATGGAGGTGTGTGAAATCATAGAATGGAATTTTGTGAATTCACAGAATGGAGCTGTGTGAAGTCAGAATGGAGGAGTGTGAAGTCATAGAATGGAGGTGTGTGAAGTCAGAATGGAGGTGTGTGAACTCATAGAATGGACGTGTGTGAAGTCACAATGGAGGTGTGTGAAGACATAGAATGGAGGTGTGTGAAGTCACAGAATGGAGGTGTGTGAAGTCATAGAATGGAGGTGTGTGAAGTCGTAGAATGGATGTTTCTGAAGTAAGAATGAAGGTGTGTAAAGTCATAGAATGGAGGTGTGAAGTCATAGAGTGGAGTTGAGTGAAGTCACATATTCAAAGTCTGTGAAGTCATAGAATGGAGGTTTGTGAAGTCAGAATGGAGGTGTATGAACTCATAGAATGGAGGTGTGTGAAGTCACAATGGAGGTGTATGAAGTCACAATGTAGGTGTGTGAAGTCACAGAATGGATGTGTGTGAACTCAGAAAGGAGGTGTGTGAAGCCATAGAATGGAGGTCTGTGAAGTCATAGAATGGTGGTGTGTGAAATCATAGAATGGAGGTGTGTGAAGTCACAGAATTGAGGTGTGTGAAGACAGAATGGAGGTGTGTGAAGTCAGAATGGAGGTGTGTGAAGTCAGATAATGGAGGTGTGTGAAGTCAAAATGCAGGTGTGTGAACTCCTAGAATGGAGGTGTGTGAAGTCATAGAATGGAGGTGTGTGAAGTCACATAATGGAGGTGTGTGAAGTCACAGAATGGAGGTGTGTGAAGACGCAGAATGGAAGTGGGTGAACTCACAATGGAGGTGTGTGAAGTCACAGAATGGAGGTGTGTGAATTCATAGAAGGGAGGTGTGTGAAGTCATAGAATGGAGGTGTGTGAAGTAACAGAATGGAGGTGTGTGAAGTCACAGAATGGAAGTGGGTGAACTCAAAATGGAGGTGTGTGAAATCACAGAAGGGAGGTGTGTGAAGTCAGAAGGGAGGTGTGTGAAGTCACAGAATGGAGATGTGTGAAGTCAATGAATGAACTTGTGTGAAGTCAAAATTGTGATGTGTGATGTCAAAGAATGGATGTGTGTGAAGTCACAGAATGGAGGTGTGTGAAGTCAAAATGGAGGTGTGTGAAGTCAAAGAATGGATGTGTTTGAAGTCATAGAATGGAGGTGTATGAAGTCATGGAATGGAAGTTTGTGAAGTCAAACATTGAAGTGTGTGAAGTTACAGAATGGAGGTGTGTGAAGTCATACAATGGAGGTGTGTGAAGTCAGAGAATGGAGGTGTGTGAAGTCAGAATGCAGGTGTGTGAAGTCATAGAATGGAGGTGTGTGAAGTCATAGATTGGAAGTGTGTGAAGTCATAGATTGGAGGTGCGTGAAGTCACAGAGGGAGGTGTGTGAAGTCACAGAATGAAGTTCTGTGAAGTCACAGTGGAGGTGTGTGAAGTCAAAGAATGGAGGTCTGTGAAGTCATAGAATGGAGGTGTGTGAAGTCACAGCATGGAGGTGTGTGAAGTCAGAATGGAGATGTGTGAAGTCATAGAATGGAGGTGTGTGAAGTCACAATGCAGGTTTTGAACTCATAGAATGGAGGTGGGTGATGTCACAATGCAGGTGTGTGAAGTCATAGAATGGAGTTGTGTGAACTCAGAAAGGAGGTGTGTGAAGTCACAGAATAGAGGTGTGTGAAGTCATACAATGGAGGTGTGTGAAGTCACAGAATGGAAGTGTGTGAATTCATAGAATGGAGGTGTGTGAAGTCATAGAATGGAGGTGTGTGAAGTCACAGAATGGAGGTGTGTGAAGTAACAGAATGGAGGTGTGTGAAGTCACAGAATGGAAGTGGGTGAACTCACAATGGAGGTGTGTGAAGTCACAGAAGGGAGGTGTGTGAAGTCAGAAGGGAGGTGTGTGAAGTCACAGAAAGGAGATGTGTGAACTCAGAATGGAGGTGTGGGAAGTCACAGAAAGGAGATTTGTGAAGTCATAGAATGGAGGTGTGTGAGGTCATAGAATGGATGTTTCTGAAGTAAGAATGAAGGTGTGTGAAGTCATAGAATGGAGGTGTGTGAAGTCATAGAATGAAGGTGTGTGAAGTCACAGAATGGAGGTGTGTGAAGTCAGAATGGAGGTGTGAAGTCATAGAATAGAGGTGGGTGAAGTCATAGAATGGAGGTGAGTGAAGACACAGATCTGAGGTCTGTGAAGTCATAGAATGGAGCTGTGTGATGTCAGAATTGAGGAGTGTGAAGTCCTAGAATGGATGTGTGTGAACTCATAGAATGGAGGTGTGTGACGTCACAATGGAAGTGTGTGAAGTCACAGAATGGAGGTGTGTGAAGTCATATATTGGAGGTGTGTGAAGTCAGAATGGAGGTGTGTGAAGTCACAGAATGGAGGTGTGTGAACTCAGAATGGAGGTGTTTGAAGTCATAGATGGAGGTGTGTGAAGTCACAGTATTGAGGTGTGTGAAATCATAGAATGGAATTTTGTGAATTCACAGAATGGAGCTGTGTGCAGTCAGAATTGAGGAGTGTGAAGTCATAGAATGGAGGTGTGTGAAGTCAGAATGGAGGTGTGTGAACTCATAGAATGGACGTGTGTGAAGTCACAATGGAGGTGTGTGAAGACATAGAATGGAGGTGTGTGAAGTCACAGAATGGAGGTGTGTGAAGTCATAGAATGGAGGTGTGTGAAGTCATAGAATGGAGGTGTGTGAAATCATAGAATGGATGTTTCTGAAGTAAGAATGAAGGTGTGTGAAATCATAGAATGGAGGTGTGTGAAGTCAAAATGGAGGTGTGTGAACTCATAGAATGTAGGTGTGTGAAGTCAGAGAATGGAGGTGTGTGAAGTCAGAATGGAGGTGTGAAGTCATAGAATGGGGGTGGGTGAACTCATGGAAAGGAGGTGTGGGAAGTCATAGAATGGAGGAGTGTGAAGTCACAGAGTGGAGGTGAGTGAAGTCACATATTCAAAGTCTGCGAAGTCATAGAATGGAGTTTTTTGAAGTCAGAATGGAGGTATATGAACTCATAGAATGGAGGTGTGTGAAGTCATAATGGATGTGTGTGAAGTCATAGAATGGGGGTGTGTGAAATCAGAGAATGGAGGTGTGTGAAGTCAGAATGCAAGTGTGTGAAGTCATAGAATGGAGGTGTGTGAAGTCATAGAATGGAGGTGTGTGAAGTCATAGATTGGAAGCGTGTGAAGTCATAGAATGGAGGTGTGTGAAGTCATAGATTGAAGGTGTGGGGAAGCCATAGTATGGAGGTGTGTGAAGTCACAGAATGGAGGTGTGTGAAGTCACAGAATGGAGGTGTGTGAAGTCACAATGGAGATGTGTGAAGTCATAGGATGGAGGTGTGTGAAATCAAAGAATGGAGGTTTGTGAAGTCAGAGAATGGATTGTGTGTGAAATCACAGAATGGAGGTGTGTGAATTCACAGAATGGAGGTGTGTAAAGTTACAGAGTGGAGGTGTGTGAAGTCACAGAATGGAGGTTTGTGAAGTCATAGAATGGAAGTGTGTGAAGTCACAGAATGCAGGTGTGGGAAGTCAGAATAGAGGTGTGCGAAGTCATAGAATGGAGGTGTGTGAAGTCAGAATGGAGCTGTGTGAACTCATACAATGGAGGTGTATGAAGTCACAATGGAGGTGTGTGAAGTCACAGAATGGATGTGTGTGAACTCAGAAAGGAGGTGTGTGAAGTCATAGAATGGAGGTCTGTGGAGTCATAGAATGGAGGTGTGTGAAATCATACAACGGAGGTGTGTGAACTCACAGAATTGAGGTGTGTGAAGACAGAATGGAGGTGTGTGAAGTCAGAATGGAGGTGTGTGAAGTCAGATAATGGAGGTGTGTGAAGTCACAATGCAGGTGTGTGAACTCATAGAATGGAGGTGTGTGAAGTAACAATGTATGTTTCTGAAGTCATAGAATGGAGGTGTGTGAAGTCATAGAATGGAGGTGTGTGAAGTCATAGAATGGAAGTGTGTGAAGTCATAGAATGGAGGTTTGTGAAGTAAGAATGGAGGTGTGTGAAGTCACCGAATGGAGTTGTGTGAGCTCAGAATGGAGGTGTGTGAAGTCAGAGAATGGAGGTGTTTGAAGTCATAGAATGGAGGTGTGTGAAGTCACAGAATGGAGGTATCTGAAGTCAGATTCGAGGTGTGAAGTCATAGAATAGAGGTGGGTGAAGTCATAGAAAGGAGGTATGGGAACTCATTGAATGGAGCAGTGTGAAGTCATAGAATGGAGGTGAGTGAAGTCACAGATTTGAGGTCTGTGAAGTCATAGAATGGAGGTGTGTGAAGTCAAAATGGAGGTATGTGAAGTCATAGAATGGAGGTGTGTGAAGTCATATACTGGAGGTGTGTGAAGTCACAGAATGGAGGTGTGTGAAGACACAGAATGGAAGTGGGTGAACTCACAATGGAGGTGTGTGAAGTCACAGAATGGAGGTGTGTGAATTCATAGAAGGGAGGTGTGTGAAGTCATAGAATGGAAGTGTGTGAAGTCAAAATGGAGGTGTGTGAAGTCAGAGAATGGAGGTGTGTGAAGTCAATGAATGGAATTGTGTGAAGTCAAAATTGTGTGTGAAGTCAAAGAATGGATGTGTGTGAAGTCACAGAATGGAGGTGTGTGAATTCAAAATGGAGGTGTGTGAAGTCAAAGAATGGAGGTGTGTAAAGTCACAGAGTGGAGGTGTGTGAAGTCACAGAATGGAGGTTTGTGAAGTCATAGAATGGAGGTGTGTGAAGTCACAGAATGCAGGTGTGTGAAGTCAGAATACAGGTGTGCGAAGTCATAGAATGGAGGTGTGTGAAGTCAGAATGGAGCTGTGTGAAGTCATAGAATGGATGTGTGTGAAGTCAGAATGGAGGTGTGTGAAGTCAGATAATGGAGGTGTGTGAAGTTACAATGCAGTTGTGTGAAGTCATAGAATGGAGGTGTGTGAAGTCATAGAATGGAGGTGGTGAAGTGACAGAATGGAGGTGTGTGAAGTCATAGAATGGAGGTGTGTGAAGTCACAGAATGGTGGTGTGTAAAGTCATAGAATGGAGGGGTGTGAAGTCATAGAATGGAGGTGTGTTAATTCATAGAATGGAGGTGTGGAAGTCACAGAATGGAGGTGTGTGAAGTCACAGAATTGAGGTGTCTGAACTGAGAATGGAGGTGTGTGAAGTCACTGAATGGTGGTGTGTGAAGTCATACAATGGAGGTGTGTGAAGTCACAGAATGGAGGGGTGTATATTCATAGAAGGGAGGTGTGTGAAGTCATAGAATGGAGGTGTGTGAAGTCACATACTGGAGGTGTGTGAAGTCACAGAATGGAGGTGTGTGAAGACACAGAATGGAAGTGGGTGAACTCACAATGGAGGTGTGTGAAGTCACAGAATTGAGGTGTGTGAATTCATAGAAGGGAGGTGTGTGAAGTCATAGAATGGAAGTGTGTGAAGTCAAAGAATGGAGGTGTGCGGAGTCATAGAATGGAGGTGTGTGAAGTCACAGTATGGAGGTGAGTGAAGTCAGAATGGAGATGTGTGAGGTCATAGAATGGAGGTGTGTGAAGTCACAATGCAGGTGTTTGAACTCATAGAATGGAGGTGGGTTAAGTCACAATGCAGGTGTGTGAAGTCATAGAATGGAGTTGTGTGAACTCAGAAAGGAGGTGTGTGAAGTCACAGAATAGAGGTGTGTGAAGTCATACAATGGAGGTGTGTGAAGTCAAAGAATGGAGGTGTGTGAATTCATATAATGGAGGTGTGTGAAGTCATAGAATGGAGGTGTGTGAAGTCACAGAATGGAGGTGTGTGCAGTCACAGAAGGGAAGTGGCTGAACTCACAATGGAGGTGTGTGAAGTCACAGAAGGGAGGTGTGTGAAGTCAGAAGGGAGGTGTGTGAAGTCACAGAATGGAGATGTGTGAACTCAGAATGGAGGTGTGGGAAGTCACAGAATGGAGATTTGTGAAGTCATAGAATGGAGGTGTGTGAGGTCATAGAATGGATGTTTCTGAAGTAAGAATGAAGGTGTGTGAAGTCATAGAATGGAGGTGTGTGAAGTCACAGAATGGAGGTGTGTGAAGTCAGAATGGAGGTGTGAAGTCATAGAATGGAGGCGTGTGAAGTCATAGCATGGAGGTGAGTGAAGTCACAGATCCGAGGTCTGTGAAGTCATAGAATGGAGCTGTGTGATGTCAGAATTGAGGAGTGTGAAGTCCTTGAATGGATGTGTGTGAACTCATAGAATGGAGGTGTGTGACGTCACAATGGAAGTGTGTGAAGTCACAGAATGGAGGTTTGTGAAGTCATATATTGGAGGTGTGTGAAGTCAGAATGGAGGTGTGTGAAGTCACAGAATGGAGGTGTGTGAACTCAGAATGGAGGTGTTTGAAGTCATAGATGGAGGTGTGTGAAGTCACAGTATGGAGGTGTGTGAAATCATAGAATGGAATTTTGTGAATTCACAGAATGGAGCTGTGTGAAGTCAGAATGGAGGAGTGTGAAGTCATAGAATGGAGGTGTGTGAAGTCAGAATGGAGGTGTGTGAACTCATAGAATGGACGTGTGTGAAGTCACAATGGAGGTGTGTGAAGACATAGAATGGAGGTGTGTGAAGTCACAGAATGGAGGTGTGTGAAGTCATAGAATGGAGGTGTGTGAAGTCATAGAATGGAGGTGTGTGAAGTCATAGAATGGATGTTTCTGAAGTAAGAATGAAGGTGTGTGAAGTCATAGAATGGAGGTGTGTGAAGTCAAAATGGAGGTGTGTGAACTCATAGAATGTAGGTGTGTGAAGTCACAGAATGGAGGTTTGTGAAGTCAGAATGGAGGTGTGAAGTCATAGAATGGGGGTGGGTGAAGTCATGGAAAGGTGGTGTGGGAAGTCATAGAATGGAGAAGTGTGAAGTCATAGAGTGGAGGTGAGTGAAGTCACATATTCAAAATCTGTGAAGTCATAGAATGGAGGTTTGTGAAGTCAGAATGGAGGTATATGAACTCATAGAATGGAGGTGTGCGAAGTCACCATGGAGGTGTGTGAAGTCATAGAATGGGGGTGTGTGAAATCAGAGAATGGAGGTGTGTGAAGTCAGAATGCAGGTGTGTGAAGTCATAGAATGGAGGTGTGTGAAGTCATAGAATGGAGGTGTGTGAAGTCATAGATTGGAAGCGTGTGAAGTCATAGAATGGAGGTGTGTGAAGTCATAGATTGAAGGTGTGGGGAAGTCAGAGTATGGAGGTGTGTGAAGTCACAGAATGGAGGTGTGTGAAGTCACAGAATGGAGTTGTGTAAAGTCACAATGGAGGTGTGTGAAGTCATAGGATGGAGGTGTGTGAAATCAAAGAATGGAGGTTTGTGAAGTCATAGAATGGATTGTGTGTGAAATCACAGAATGCAGGTGTGTGAAGTCACAGAATGGAGGTGTGTAAAGTCACAGAGTTGAGGTGTGTGAAGTCACAGAATGGAGGTTTGTGAAGACATTGAATGGAGGTGTGTGAAGTCACAGAATGCAGGTGTGTGAAGTCAGAATAGAGGTGTGCGAAGTCATAGAATGGAGGTGTGTGAAGTCATAGAATGGAGGTGTGTGAAGTCATAGATTGGAAGCGTGTGAAGTCATAGAATTGAGGTGTGTGAAGTCATAGATTGAAGGTGTGGGGAAGTCAGAGTATGGAGGTGTGTGAAGTCACAGAATGGAGGTGTGTGAAGTCACAGAATGGAGTTGTGTAAAGTCACAATGGAGGTGTGTGAAGTCATAGGATGGAGGTGTGTGAAATCAAAGAATGGAGGTTTGTGAAGTCATAGAATGGATTGTGTGTGAAATCACAGAATGCAGGTGTGTGAAGTCACAGAATGGAGGTGTGTAATGTCACAGAGTGGAGGTGTGTGAAGTCACAGAATGGAGGTTTGTGAAGACAAAGAATGGAGGTGTGTGAAGTCACAGAATGCAGGTGTGTGAAGTCAGAATAGAGGTGTGCGAAGTCATAGAATGGAGGTGTGTGAAGTCAGAATGGAGCTGTGTGAAGTCTTAGAATGGATGTGTGTGAAGACAGAATGGAGGTGTGTGAACTCATAGAATGGAGGTGTATGAAGTCACAATGGAGGTGTGTGATGTCACAGAATGGATGTGTGTGAACTCAGAAAGGAGGTGTGTGAAGTCATAGAATGGAGGTCTGTGAAGTTATAGAAAGGAGGTGTGTGAAATCATAGAATGGAGGTGTGTGAAGTCACAGAACTGAGATGTGTGAAGACAGAATGGAGGTGTGTGAAGTCAGAATGGAGGTGTGTGAAGTCAGATAATGGAGGTGTGTGAAGTCACAATGCAGGTGTGTGAACTCGTAGAATGGAGGTGTGTGAAGTAACAATGTATGTTTCTGAAGTCACAGAATGGAGGTGTGTGAAGTCATCGAATGGAGGTGTGTGAAGTCATAGAATGGAAGTGTGTGAAGTCATAGAATGGAGGTGTGTGAAGTCATAGAATGGAGGTGTGTGAAGTCATAGAATGGATGTTTCTGAAGTAAGAATGAAGGTGTGTGAAGTCATAGAATGGAGGTGTGTGAAGTCAAAATGGAGGTGGGTGAACTCATAGAATGTAGGTGTGTGAAGTCACAGAATGGAGGTGTGTGAAGTCGGAATGGAGGTGTGAAGTCATAGAATATGGGTGGGTGAAGTCATGGAAAGGAGGTGTGGGAAGTCATAGAATGGAGAAGTGTGAAGTCATAGAGTGGAGGTGAGTGAAGTAACATATTCAAAATCTGTGAAGTCATAGAATGGAGGTTTGTGAAGTCAGAATGGAGGTAGATGAACTCATAGAATGGAGGTGTGTGAAGTCACCATGGAGGTTTGTGAAGTCATAGAATGGGGGTGTGTGAAATCAGAGAATGGAGGTGTGTGAAGTCAGAATGCAGGTGTGTGAAGTCATAGAATGGAGGTGTGTGAAGTCATAGAATGGAGGTGTGTGAAGTCACAGAATTGAGGTGTGTGAACTCAGAATGGAGGTGTGTGAAGTCATAGATGGAGGTGTGTGAAGTCATAGATGGAGGTGTGGGAAGTCATAGTATGGAGGTGTGTGAAGTCACAGAATGGAGTTGTGTAAAGTCACAATGGAGGTGTGTGAAGTCATAGGATGGAGGTGTGTGAAATCAAAGAATGGAGGTTTGTGAAGTCATAGAATGGATTGTGTGTGAAATCACAGAATGCAGGTGTGTGAAGTCACAGAATGGAGGTGTGTAAAGTCACAGAGTGGAGGTGTGTGAAGTCACAGAATGGAGGTTTGTGAAGACATAGAATGGAGGTGTGTGAAGTCACAGAATGCAGGTGTGTGAAGTCAGAATAGAGGTGTGCGAAGTCATAGAATAGAGGTCTGTGAAGTCAGAATGGAGCTGTGTGAAGTCATAGAATGGATGTGTGTGAAGTCAGAATGGAGGTGTGTGAACTCATAGAATGGAGGTGTATGAAGTCACAATGGAGGTGTGTGATGTCACAGAATGGATGTGTGTGAACTCAGAAAGGAGGTGTGTGAAGTCATAGAATGGAGGTGTGTGAAGTCATAGAATGGATGTTTCTGAAGTAAGAATGAAGGTGTGTGAAGTCATAGAATGGAGGTGTGTGAAGTCAAAATGGAGGTGGGTGAACTCATAGAATGTAGGTGTGTGAAGTCACAGAATGGAGGTGTGTGAAGTCGGAATGGAGGTGTGAAGTCATAGAATATGGGTGGGTGAAGTCATGGAAAGGAGGTGTGGGAAGTCATAGAATGGAGAAGTGTGAAGTCATAGAGTGGAGGTGAGTGAAGTAACATATTCAAAATCTGTGAAGTCATAGAATGGAGGTTTGTGAAGTCAGAATGGAGGTAGATGAACTCATAGAATGGAGGTGTGTGAAGTCACCATGGAGGTTTGTGAAGTCATAGAATGGGGGTGTGTGAAATCAGAGAATGGAGGTGTGTGAAGTCAGAATGCAGGTGTGTGAAGTCATAGAATGGAGGTGTGTGAAGTCATAGAATGGAGGTGTGTGAAGTCACAGAATTGAGGTGTGTGAACTCAGAATGGAGGTGTGTGAAGTCATAGATGGAGGTGTGTGAAGTCATAGATGGAGGTGTGGGAAGTCATAGTATGGAGGTGTGTGAAGTCACAGAATGGAGTTGTGTAAAGTCACAATGGAGGTGTGTGAAGTCATAGGATGGAGGTGTGTGAAATCAAAGAATGGAGGTTTGTGAAGTCATAGAATGGATTGTGTGTGAAATCACAGAATGCAGGTGTGTGAAGTCACAGAATGGAGGTGTGTAAAGTCACAGAGTGGAGGTGTGTGAAGTCACAGAATGGAGGTTTGTGAAGACATAGAATGGAGGTGTGTGAAGTCACAGAATGCAGGTGTGTGAAGTCAGAATAGAGGTGTGCGAAGTCATAGAATAGAGGTCTGTGAAGTCAGAATGGAGCTGTGTGAAGTCATAGAATGGATGTGTGTGAAGTCAGAATGGAGGTGTGTGAACTCATAGAATGGAGGTGTATGAAGTCACAATGGAGGTGTGTGATGTCACAGAATGGATGTGTGTGAACTCAGAAAGGAGGTGTGTGAAGTCATAGAATGGAGGTCTGTGAAGTTATAGAAAGGAGGTGTGTGAAATCATAGAACGGAGGTGTGTGAAGTCACAGAACTGAGGTGTGTGAAGACAGAATGGAGGTGTGTGAAGTCAGAATGGAGGTGTTTGAAGTCAGATAATGGAGGTGTGTGAAGTCACAATGCAGGTGTGTGAACTCATAGAATGGAGGTGTGTGAAGTAACAATGTATGTTTCTGAAGTCATAGAATGGAGGTGGGTGAAGTCATCGAATGGAGGTGTGTGAAGTCATAGAATGGAAGTGTGTGAAGTCATAGAATGGAGGTTTGTGAAGTAAGAATGGAGGTGTGTGAAGTCACAGAATGGAGTTGTGTGAGCTCAGAATGGAGCTGTGTGAAGTCAGAGAATGGAGGTGTTTGAAGTCAAAGAATGGAGGTGTGTGAAGTCACAGAATGGAGGTATCTGAAGTCAGAATCGAGGTGTGAAGTCATAGAATAGAGGTGGTTGAAGTCATTGAAAGGAGGTGTGGGAAGTCATAGAATGGAGCAGTGTGAAGTCATAGAATGGAGGTGAGTGAAGTCACAGATTCGAGGTCTGTGAAGTCATAGAATGGAGGTGTGTGAAGTCAGAATGGAGGTAAGTGAAGTCATAGAATGGAGGTGTGTGAACTCATAGAATGGAGGTGTGTGTCATCAAAATGGAAGTGTGTGAAGTCACAGAATGGAGGTGTGTGAAGTCATATATTGGTGTGTGAAGTCAGAATGGAGGTGTGTGAAGTCACAGAATGGAGGTGTGTGAACTCAGAATGGAGGTGTGTGCAATCATAGATGGAGGTGTGTGAAGTCATAGTATGGAGATATGTGAAATCATAGAATGGAGTTTTGTGAAGTCATAGAATGGAGTTGTGTGAGTCAGAATTGAGGTGTGTGAAGTCATAGAATGTAGATATGTGAAGTCATAGAATGGAGTATTGTGAAGTCACCGAAGGGATGTTTGTGAAGTCATAGAATGGAGGTATGAGAATTCAAATTAGAGGGGTGTGAAGTCGGAGAATGGAGGTGTGTGAAGTCATAGAATGGAGGTGTGTGAAGTCATAGAATGGAGGTGTGTGAAGTCAGACTGTAGGTGTACGAAGTCGTAGAATAGAGGTGTGTGAAGTCAGAATGGAGGTGTGTGAAGTCATAGAATGGAGGTGTGTGCACTCATAGAATGCAGGTGTGTGACGTCACAATGGAAGTTTGTGAAGTCATAGAATGTAGGTGTGTGAAGTCACAGAATGGAGGTGTGTGAAGTCATACAATGGAGGTGTGTGAAGTAAGAATGGAGGTGTGTGAAGTCAAAGAATGGAGGTGTGTGAACTCAGAATGGCGGTGTGTGAAGTAATAGATGGAGGTGTGTGAAGTCATAGTATGGAGATATGTGAAATCATAGAATGGAGTTTTGTGAAGTCACAGAATGGAGTTGTGTGAGTCAGAATTGAGGTGTGTGAAGTCATAGAATGTAGATGTGTGAAGTCATAGAATGGAGTATTGTGAAGTCACCGAAGGGAGGTTTGTGAAGTCATAGAATGGAGGTATGAGAAATCAAATTAGAGGGGTGTGAAGTCGGAGAATGGAGGTGTGTGAAGTGATAGAGTTGAGGTGGGTGAAGTCATAGAATGGAGGTGTGTGAATTCAGGTTGGAGGTGTGTGAAGTCATAGAATGGAGGTGTGTCAACTCAGAAAGGAGGTGAGTGAAGTCATAGAATGGAGGTGAGTGAAGTCATAGAATGGAGGTGTGTGAACTCATAGAATGGAGGTGTATGAAGACACAATGGTAGTTTGTGAAGTCATAGAATGGAGGTGTGTGAAGTCACAGAATTGAGGTGTGTGAAGTCAGAA
This sequence comes from Megascapheus bottae, assembly GCA_024803745.1. Lineage (NCBI taxonomy): Eukaryota > Metazoa > Chordata > Mammalia > Rodentia > Geomyidae > Megascapheus > Megascapheus bottae. The sequence continues at coordinate 241,046 of JANJXV010000426.1, forward strand.
TGGATGTGTGAAATCATAGAATGGAGGTGGGTGAAGTCATAGAAATTAGGTGAGTGAAGTCATAGAATGGAGGTGTGTGAACTCATAGAATGGAGGTGTGTGACGTCACAATGGAAGTTTGTGAAGTCATAGAATGGAGGTGTGTGAAGTCACAGAATGGAGGTGTGTGAAGTCATACAATGGAGGTGTGTGAAGTCAGAATGGAGGTCTGTGAAGTCACAGAATGGAGGTGTGTGAACTCAGAATGGAGGTGTGTGAAGTCATAGATGGAGGTGTGTAAAGTCATAGTATGGAGATATGTGAAATCATAGAATGGAGTTTGTGAAATCACAGAATGGAGTTGTGTGAGTCAGAATTGAGGTGTGTGAAGTCATAGAATGTAGATGTGTGAAGTCATAGAATGGAGTATTGTGAAGTCACCGAAGGGATGTTTGTGAAGTCATAGAATGGAGGTATGAGAAATCAAATTAGAGGGGTGTGAAGTCGGAGAATGGAGGTGGGTGAAGTCATAGAATGGAGGTGGGTGAAGTCATAGAGTGGAGGGGTGTGAATTCAGATTGGAGGTTTGTGAAGTCAGAGAATAGAGGTGTGTCAACTCAGAAAGGAGGTGTTTGAAATCATAGAATGGAGGTGAGTGAAGTCATAGAATGGAGGTGTGTGAAATCATAGAATGGAGGAGTGAGAAGTCACAGAATTTATGTGTGTGAAGTCAGAATGGAGGTGTGTGAGGTCAGAATGGAGGTGTTTGAAGTCATAGAATGGAGGTGTGTGAAGTCACAATGCAGGTGTGTGAACTCATGGAATGGAGGAGTGTGAAGTCACAATGTAGGTGTGTGAAGTCATAGAATGGAAGTGGGTGAAGTCATAGAATGGAGGTGTGTGATGTCACAGAATGGAGGTGTGTGAAGTCATAGAATGGAGGTGTGTGAAGTCACAGAATGGATGTGTGTGAAGTCATAGAATGGAGGTGTGTGAAGTCAGAATGTGGGTGTACGAAGTCGTAGAATAGAGGTGCGTGAAGTCAGAATGGAGGTGTGTGAAGTCATAGAATGGAGGTGTGTGCACTCATAGAATGCAGGTGTGTGACGTCACAATGGAAGTTTGTGAAGTCATAGAATGTAGGTGTGTGAAGTCACAGAATGGAGGTGTGTGAAGTCATACAATGGAGGTGTGTGAAGTAAGAATGGAGGTGTGTGAAGTCAAAGAATGGAGGTGTGTGAACTCAGAATGGCGGTGTGTGAAGTAATAGATGGAGGTGTGTGAAGTCATAGTATGGAGATATGTGAAATCATAGAATGGAGTTTTGTGAAGTCACCGAATGGAGTTGTGTGAGTCAGAATTGAGGTGTGTGAAGTCATAGAATGTAGATGGGTGAAGACATAGAATGGAGTATTGTGAAGTCACCGAAGGGAGGTTTGTGAAGTCATAGAATGGAGGTATGAGAAATCAAATTAGAGGGGTGTGAAGTCAGAGAATGGAGGTGTGTGAAGTGATAGAATTGAGGTGGGTGAAGTCATAGAATGGAGGTGTGTGAATTCAGGTTGGAGGTGTGTGAAGTCATAGAATGGAGGTGTGTCAACTCAGAAAGGAGGTGTGTGAAGTCATAGAATGTAGGTGAGTGAAGTCATAGAATGGAGGTGTGTGAACTCATAGAATGGAGGTGTATGAAGACACAATGGTAGTTTGTGAAGTCATAGAATGGAGGTGTGTGAAGTCACAGAATGGAGGTGGGTGAAGTCATAGAAATTAGGTGTGTGAAGTCATAGAATGGAGGTGTGTGAACTCATAGAATGGAGGTGTGTGACATCACAATGGAAGTTTGTGAAGTCATAGATGGAGGTGTGTGAAGTCATAGTATGGAGATATGTGAAATCATAGAATGGAGTTTTGTGAAGTCATAGAATGGAGTTGTGTGAGTCAGAATTGAGGTGTGTGAAGTCATAGAATGTAGATATGTGAAGTCATAGAATGGAGTATTGTGAAGTCACCGAAGGGATGTTTGTGAAGTCATAGAATGGAGGTATGAGAATTCAAATTAGAGGGGTGTGAAGTCGGAGAATGGAGGTGTGTGAAGTCATAGAATGGAGGTGTGTGAAGTCATAGAATGGAGTTGTGTGAAGTCAGACTGTAGGTGTACGAAGTCGTAGAATAGAGGTGTGTGAAGTCAGAATGGAGGTGTGTGAAGTCATAGAATGGAGGTGTGTGCACTCATAGAATGCAGGTGTGTGACGTCACAATGGAAGTTTGTGAAGTCATAGAATGTAGGTGTGTGAAGTCACAGAATGGAGGTGTGTGAAGTCATACAATGGAGGTGTGTGAAGTAAGAATGGAGGTGTGTGAAGTCAAAGAATGGAGGTGTGTGAACTCAGAATGGCGGTGTGTGAAGTAATAGATGGAGGTGTGTGAAGTCATAGTATGGAGATATGTGAAATCATAGAATGGAGTTTTGTGAAGTCACAGAATGGAGTTGTGTGAGTCAGAATTGAGGTGTGTGAAGTCATAGAATGTAGATGTGTGAAGTCATAGAATGGAGTATTGTGAAGTCACCGAAGGGAGGTTTGTGAAGTCATAGAATGGAGGTATGAGAAATCAAATTAGAGGGGTGTGAAGTCGGAGAATGGAGGTGTGTGAAGTGATAGAGTTGAGGTGGGTGAAGTCATAGAATGGAGGTGTGTGAATTCAGGTTGGAGGTGTGTGAAGTCATAGAATGGAGGTGTGTCAACTCAGAAAGGAGGTGAGTGAAGTCATAGAATGGAGGTGAGTGAAGTCATAGAATGGAGGTGTGTGAACTCATAGAATGGAGGTGTATGAAGACACAATGGTAGTTTGTGAAGTCATAGAATGGAGGTGTGTGAAGTCACAGAATTGAGGTGTGTGAAGTCAGAATGGATGTGTGAAATCATAGAATGGAGGTGGGTGAAGTCATAGAAATTAGGTGAGTGAAGTCATAGAATGGAGGTGTGTGAACTCATAGAATGGAGGTGTGTGACGTCACAATGGAAGTTTGTGAAGTCATAGAATGGAGGTGTGTGAAGTCACAGAATGGAGGTGTGTGAAGTCATACAATGGAGGTGTGTGAAGTCAGAATGGAGGTCTGTGAAGTCACAGAATGGAGGTGTGTGAACTCAGAATGGAGGTGTGTGAAGTCATAGATGGAGGTGTGTAAAGTCATAGTATGGAGATATGTGAAATCATAGAATGGAGTTTGTGAAATCACAGAATGGAGTTGTGTGAGTCAGAATTGAGGTGTGTGAAGTCATAGAATGTAGATGTGTGAAGTCATAGAATGGAGTATTGTGAAGTCACCGAAGGGATGTTTGTGAAGTCATAGAATGGAGGTATGAGAAATCAAATTAGAGGGGTGTGAAGTCGGAGAATGGAGGTGGGTGAAGTCATAGAATGGAGGTGGGTGAAGTCATAGAGTGGAGGGGTGTGAATTCAGATTGGAGGTTTGTGAAGTCAGAGAATAGAGGTGTGTCAACTCAGAAAGGAGGTGTTTGAAATCATAGAATGGAGGTGAGTGAAGTCATAGAATGGAGGTGTGTGAAATCATAGAATGGAGGTGTGAGAAGTCACAGAATTTAGGTGTGTGAAGTCAGAATGGAGGTGTGTGAGGTCAGAATGGAGGTGTTTGAAGTCATAGAATGGAGGTGTGTGAAGTCACAATGCAGGTGTGTGAACTCATGGAATGGAGGAGTGTGAAGTCACAATGTAGGTGTGTGAAGTCATAGAATGGAAGTGGGTGAAGTCATAGAATGGAGGTGTGTGAAGTCACAGAATGGAGGTGTGTGAAGTCATAGAATGGAGGTGTGTGAAGTCACAGAATGGATGTGTGTGAAGTCATAGAATGGAGGTGTGTGAAGTCAGAATGTGGGTGTACGAAGTCGTAGAATAGAGGTGCGTGAAGTCAGAATGGAGGTGTGTGAAGTCATAGAATGGAGGTGTGTGCACTCATAGAATGCAGGTGTGTGACGTCACAATGGAAGTTTGTGAAGTCATAGAATGTAGGTGTGTGAAGTCACAGAATGGAGGTGTGTGAAGTCATACAATGGAGGTGTGTGAAGTAAGAATGGAGGTGTGTGAAGTCAAAGAATGGAGGTGTGTGAACTCAGAATGGCGGTGTGTGAAGTAATAGATGGAGGTGTGTGAAGTCATAGTATGGAGATATGTGAAATCATAGAATGGAGTTTTGTGAAGTCACCGAATGGAGTTGTGTGAGTCAGAATTGAGGTGTGTGAAGTCATAGAATGTAGATGGGTGAAGACATAGAATGGAGTATTGTGAAGTCACCGAAGGGAGGTTTGTGAAGTCATAGAATGGAGGTATGAGAAATCAAATTAGAGGGGTGTGAAGTCGGAGAATGGAGGTGTGTGAAGTGATAGAATTGAGGTGGGTGAAGTCATAGAATGGAGGTGTGTGAATTCAGGTTGGAGGTGTGTGAAGTCATAGAATGGAGGTGTGTCAACTCAGAAAGGAGGTGTGTGAAGTCATAGAATGTAGGTGAGTGAAGTCATAGAATGGAGGTGTGTGAACTCATAGAATGGAGGTGTATGAAGACACAATGGTAGTTTGTGAAGTCATAGAATGGAGGTGTGTGAAGTCACAGAATTGAGGTGTGTGAAGTCAGAATGGATGTGTGAAATCATAGAATGGAGGTGGGTGAAGTCATAGAAATTAGGTGTGTGAAGTCATAGAATGGAGGTGTGTGAACTCATAGAATGGAGGTGTGTGACGTCAAAATGGAAGTTTGTGAAGTCATAGAATGGAGGTGTGTGAAGTCACAGAATGGAGGTGTGTGAAGTCATACAATGGAGGTGTGTGAACTCAGAATGGAAGTGTGTGAAGTCACAGAATGGAGGTGTGTGAACTCAGAATGGAGGTGTGTGAAGTCATAGATGGAGGTGTGTAAAGTCATAGTATGGAGATATGTGAAATCATAGAATGGAGTTTTGTGAAGTCACAGAATGGAGTTGTGTGAGTCAGAATTGAGGTGTGTGAACTCATAGAATGTAGATGTGTGAAGTCATAGAATGGAGTTTTCTGAAGTCACCGAAGGGACATTTGTGAAGTCATAGAATGGAGGTATGAGAAATCAAATTAGAGGGGTGTGAAGTCGGAGAATCGAGGTGTGTGAACTCACAGAATGGAGGTGGGTGAAGTCATAGAATGGAGGTGTATGAAGTCATAGAATGGAGTTGTGTGAAGTCACTGAATGGACGGGTTTAAAGTCATAAAATGGAGGTGTGTGAAGTCAGAGAATTGAGCTGTTTGAAGTCATATATTGGAGGTGTGTGAAGTCAAAATGGGTGTGTGAAATCATAGAATGTAGGTGTGTGAAGTCATAGAATGGAGGTGTGTGAAGTCACAGAATGGAGGTGTGTGAACTCAGAATGGAGGTGTGTGAAGTCACAGAATGGAAGTTTGTGAAGTCACAGAATGGAAGTTTGTGAAGTCATAGAATGGACGTGTGTGAAGTCAGAATGGAGGTGTGTGAAGTCACAGAATGGAGGTTTGTGAAGTCATAGATGGAGGTGTGTGAGGTCATAGAATGGATGTTTCTGAAGTAAGAATGAAGGTGTGTGAAGTCATAGAATGGAGGTGTGTGAAGTCATTGAATGGAGGTATGTGCAATGATAGATGGAGGTGTGTGAAGTCATAGTATGGAGATATGTGAAATCATAGAATGGAGTTTTGTGAATTCACAGAATGGAGTTGTATGAGTCAGAATTGAGGTGTGTGAAGTCATAGAATGTAGATGTGTGAAGTCATAGAATGGAGTACTGTGAAGTCACCGAAGGGAGGTTTGTGAAGTCATAGAATGGAGGTATGAGAAATCAAATTAGAGGGGTGTGAAGTCGGAGAATGGAGGTGTGTGAAGTCATAGAATTGAGGTGGGTGAAGTCATAGAATGGAGGTGTGTCAACTCAGAAAGGAGGTGTGTGAAGTCATAGAATGGAGGTGAGTGAAGTCATAGAATGGAGGTGTGTGAACACATAGAATGGAGGTCTGTGACGTCACAATGGAAGTTTGTGAAGTCATAGAATTGAGGTGTGTGAAGTCACAGAATGGAGGTGTGTGAAGTCAGAATGGAGGTGTGAAGTCATAGAATGGAGGTGGGTGAAGTCATAGAAATTAGGTGTGTGAAGTCATAGAATGGAGGTGTGTGAACTCATAGAATGGAGGTGTGTGACATCACAATGGAATTTTGTGAAGTCATAGATGGAGGTGTGTGAAGTCATAGTATGGAGATATGTGAAATCATAGAATGGAGTTTTGTGAATTCACAGAATGGAGTTGTGTGAGTCAGAATTGAGGTGTGTGAAGACATAGAATGTAGATGTGTGAAGTCATAGAATGGAGTATTGTGAAGTCACCGAAGGGATGTTTGTGAAGTCATAGAATGGAGGTATGAGAAATCAAATTAGAGGGGTGTGAAGTCGGAGAATGGAGGTGTGTGAAGTCATAGAATGGAGGTGGGTGAAGTCATAGAATGGAGGTGTGTGAATTCAGATTGGAGGTTTGTGAAGTCAGAGAATAGAGGTGTGTCAACTCAGAAAGGAGGTGTTTGAAATCATAGAATGGAGGTGAGTGAAGTCATAGAATGGAGGTGTGTGAAATCATAGAATGGAGGTGTGAGAAGTCACAGAATTTAGGTGTGTGAAGTCAGAATGGAGGTGTGTGAGGTCAGAATGGAGGTGTTTGAAGTCATAGAATGGAGGTGTGTGAAGTCACAATGCAGGTGTGTGAACTCATAGAATGGAGGAGTGTGAAGTCACAATGTAGGTGTGTGAAGTCATAGAATGGAGGTGTGTGAAGTTATAGAATGGAGGTGTGTGAAGTCACAGAATGGAGGTGTGTGAAGTCATAGAATGGAGGTGTGTGAAGTCACAGAATGGAGGTGTGTGAAGTCAGAATGGAGGTTTGTGAAGTCATAGAATGGAGTTGTGTGAAGGCACAATGCAGGTGTGTGAGCTCATAGAATGGAGGAATGTGAAGTCACAATGTAGGTGTGTGAAGTCATAGAATGGAGGTGTGTGATGTCATAGAATGGAGGTGTGTGAAGTCACAGAATGGAGGTGTGTGAAGTCATAGAATGGAGGTGTGTGAAGTCATAGAATGGAGGTGTGTGAAGCTAGAATAGAGGTGTGAAGTCATAGAATGGAGGTGGGTGAAGTCATAGAAATTAGGTGCGGGAAGTCATAGAATGGAGAAGTGTGAAGTCATAGAGTAGAGGTGAGTGAAGTCAGAGATTCGAGGTCTGTGAAGTCATAGAATGGAGGTGTGTGAAGTCAGAATGTAGGTGTACGAAGTCGTAGAATAGAGGTGTGTGAAGTCAGAATGGAGGTGTGTGAACCCAGAATGGAGGAGTGTGAAGTCATAGATGGAGGTGTGTGAAGTCAGAGAATGGAAGTCTGTGAAGTCATAGAATGGAGGTGTGTGAAGTCACAGAATGGGCGGTATGAAGTCATAGAATAGAGGTGTGTGAAGTCACAGAATTGAGGTGTTTGAAGTCATATATTGGAGGTGTGTGAAATCAAAATGGATGTGTGAAGTCATAGAATGGAGATGTGTGGACTCATAGAATGAGGGTGTGTGAGGCCATAGAATGGAGGTGTGTGAAGTCACAGAATGGATGTGTGTGAAGTCATAGAATGGAGGTGTGTGAAGTCATAGAATGGCAGTGTGTGAAGTCACAGATTGGAGCTGTGTGAAGTCACAGAATCGAGGTGTGAGAAGTCACAGAATGGAGGTGTGTGAAGTCACAATGGAGGTGTGTGAAGTCATAGAATGCAGGTGTGTGAAGTTAGAATCGAGGTGTGAAGTCATTGAGTGGAGGTGGATGAAGCAATAGAACTTAGGTGTGGGAAGTCATAGAATCGAGAAGTGTGAAGTCACAGACTAGAGGTGAGTGAAGTCACAGACTCGAGATCTGTGAAGTCATAGAATGGAGGTGTGTGAAGTCATAGAATGGAGTATTGTGACGGCACAGAAAGGAGGTTTGTGAAGTCATAGAATGGAGGTGTGTGAAGTCAGAATGGAGGTGTGTGAAGTCATAGAATGGAGGTGGATGAAGTCATAGAGTGGAGGTGAGTGAAGTCACAGATTCGAGGTCTGTGAAGTCATAGAATGGAGGTGTGTGAAGTCAGAATGTAGGTGTTCGAAGTCATAGAATAGAGGTGTGTGACGTCAGAATGGAGGTGTGTGAAGTCATAGAATGGAGGTGTGTGAAGTCATAGAATGGAGGTGTGTGACGTCACAATGGTAGTTTGTGAAGTCATAGAATGGAGGTGTGTGAAGTCACAGAATGGAGGTGTGGGAAGTCATACAATGGAGGTGTGTGAAGTCAGAATGGAGGTGTGTGAAGTCACAGAATGGAGGTGTGTGAACTCAGAATGGAGGTGTGTGCAATCATAGATGGAGGTGTGTGAAGTCATAGTATGGAGATATGTGAAATCATAGAATGGAGTTTTGTGAAGTCACAGAATGGAGTTGTGTGAGTCAGAATTGAGGTGTGTGAAGTCATAGAATGTAGATGTGTGAAGTCATAGAATGGAGTACTGTGAAGTCACCGAAGGGAGGTTTGTGAAGTCATAGAATGGAGGTATGAGAAATCAAATTAGAGGGGTGTGAAGTCGGAGAATGGAGGTGTGTGAAGTCATAGAATTGAGGTGGGTGAAGTCATAGAATGCAGGTGTATGAATTCAGATTGGAGGTATGTGAAGTCATAGAATGGAGGTGTGTCAACTCAGAAAGGAGGTGTGTGAAGTCATAGAATGGAGGTGAGTGAAGTCATAGAATGGAGGTGTGTGAACACATAGAATGGAGGTCTGTGACGTCACAATGGAAGTTTGTGAAGTCATAGAATTGAGGTGTGTGAAGTCACATAATGGAGGTGTGTGAAGTCAGAATGGAGGTGTGAAGTCATAGAATGGAGGTGGGTGAAGTCATAGAAATTAGGTGTGTGAAGTCATAGAATGGAGGTGTGTGAACTCATAGAATGGAGGTGTGTGACATCACAATGGAATTTTGTGAAGTCATAGATGGAGGTGTGTGAAGTCATAGTATGGAGATATGTGAAATCATAGAATGGAGTTTTGTGAATTCACAGAATGGAGTTGTGTGAGTCAGAATTGAGGTGTGTGAAGTCATAGAATGTAGATGTGTGAAGTCATAGAATGGAGTATTTTGAAGTCACCGAAGGGATGTTTGTGAAGTCATAGAATGGAGGTATGAGAAATCAAATTAGAGGGGTGTGAAGTCGGAGAATGGAGTTGTGTGAAGTCATAGAATTGAGGTGGGTGAAGTCATAGAATGGAGGTGTGTGAATTCAGATTGGAGGTTTGTGAAGTCAGAGAATAGAGGTGTGTCAACTCAGAAAGGAGGTGTTTGAAATCATAGAATGGAGGTGAGTGAAGTCATAGAATGGAGGTGTGTGAAATCATAGAATGGAGGTGTGAGAAGTCACAGAATGTAGGGGTGTGAAGCCAGAATGGAGGTGTGTGAGGTCAGAATGGAGGTGTTTGAAGTCATAGAATGGAGGTGTGTGAAGTCACAATGCAGGTGTGTGAACTCATAGAATGGAGGAGTGTGAAGTCACAATGTAGGTGTGTGAAGTCATAGAATGGAGGTGTGTGAAGTCATAGAATGGAGGTGTGTGAAGTCACAGAATGGAGGTGTGCGAAGTCAGAATGGAGGTTTGTGAAGTCATAGAATGGAGGTGTGTGAAGTCACAATGCAGGTGTGTGAACTCATAGAATGGAGGAGTGTGAAGTCACAATGTAGGTGTGTGAAGTCATAGAATGGAGGTGTGTGATGTCATAGAATGGAGGTGTGTGAAGTCACAGAATGGAGGTGTGTGAAGTCACAGAATGGAGGTGTGTGAAGCCAGAATGGAGGTTTGTGAAGTCATAGAATGGAGGTGTGTGAAGTTAGAATAGAGGTGTGAAGTCATAGAATGGAGGTGGGTGAAGTCATAGAAATTAGGTGCAGAAGTCATAGAATGGAGAAGTGTGAAGTCATAGAGTGGAGGTGAGTGAAGTCAGAGATTCGAGGTCTGTGAAGTCATAGAATGGAGGTGTGTGAAGTCAGAATGTAGGTGTACGAAGTCGTAGAATAGAGGTGTGTGAAGTCAGAATGGAGGTGTGTGAAGTCATAGAATGGAGATGTGTGCACTCATAGAATGCTGGTGTGGGACGTCACAATGGAAGTTTGTGAAGTCATAGAATGGAGGTGTGTGAAGTCACAGAATGGAGGTGTGTGAAGTCATACAATGGAGGTGTGTGAAGTAAGAATGGAGGTGTGTGAAGTCAAAGAATGGAGGTGTGTGAACTCAGAATGGCGGTGTGTGAAGTAATAGATGGAGGTGTGTGAAGTCATAGTATGGAGATATGTGAAATCATAGAATGGAGTTTTGTGAAGTCACAGAATGGAGTTGTGTGAGTCAGAATTGAGGTGTGTGAAGTCATAGAATGTAGATGGGTGAAGACATAGAATGGAGTATTGTGAAGTCACCGAAGGGAGGTTTGTGAAGTCATAGAATGGAGGTATGAGAAATCAAATTAGAGGGGTGTGAAGTCGGAGAATGGAGGTGTGTGAAGTCTTAGAATGGAGGTGGGTGAAGTCATAGAATGGAGGTGTGTGAATTCAGGTTGGAGGTGTGTGAAGTCATAGAATGGAGGTCTGTCAACTCAGAAAGGAGGTGTGTGAAGTCATAGAATGGAGGTGAGTGAAGTCATAGAATGGAGGTGTGTGAACTCATAGAATGGAGGTGTATGACGACACAATGGTAGTTTGTGAAGTCATAGAATGGAGGTGTGTGAAGTCACAGAATTGAGGTGTGTGAAGTCAGAATGGAGGTGTGAAGTCATAGAATGGAGTTGGGTGAAGTCATAGAAATTAGGTGTGTGAAGTCATAGAATGGAGGTGTGTGAACTCATAGAATGGAGGTGTGTGACGTCACAATGTAAGTTTGTGAAGTCATAGAATGGAGGTGTGTGAAGTCACAGAATGGAGGTGTGTGAAGTCATACAATGGAGGTGTGTGAAGTCAGAGTGGAGGTTTGTGAAGTCACAGAATGGAGGTGTGTGAACTCAGAATGGAGGTGTGTGAAGTCATAGATGGAGGTGTGTAAAGTAATAGTATGGAGATATGTGAAAATATTGAATGGAGTTTTGTGAAGTCACAGAATGGAGTTGTGTGAGTCAGAATTGAGGTGTGTGAAGTCACAGAATGGAGGTGTGTGAAGTCAGAATGGAGGTGTGAAGTCATAGAATGGAGGTGTGTGAAGTCATAGAATGGAGGTGTGTGAACTCATAGAATGGAGGTGTGTGACATCACAATGGAATTTTGTGAAGTCATAGATGGAGGTGTGTGAAGTCATAGTATGGAGATATGTGAAATCATAAAATGGAGTTTTGTGAATTCACAGAATGGAGTTGTGTGAGTCAGAATTGAGGTGTGTGAAGTCATAGAATGTAGATGTGTGAAGTCATAGAATGGAGTATTGTGAAGTCACCGAAGGGATGTTTGTGAAGTCATAGAATGGAGGTATGAGAAATCAAATTAGAGGGGTGTGAAGTCGGAGAATGGAGGTGTGTGAAGTCATAGAATTGAGGTGGGTGAAGTCATAGAATGGAGGTGTGTGAATTCAGATTGGAGGTTTGTGAAGTCAGAGAACAGAGGTGTGTCAACTCAGAAAGGAGGTGTTTGAAATCATAGAATGGAGGTGAGTGAAGTCATAGAATGGAGGTGTGTGAAATCATAGAATGGAGGTGTGAGAAGTCACAGAATTTAGGTGTGTGAAGACAGAATGGAGGTGTGTGAGGTCAGAATGGAGGTTTTTGAAGTCATAGAATGGAGGTGTGTGAAGTCACAATACAGATGTGTGAACTCATAGAATGGAGGAGTGTGAAGTCACAATGTAGGTGTGTGAAGTCATAGAATGGAGGTGTGTGAAGTCATAGAATGGAGGTGTGTGAAGTCACAGAATGGAGGTGTGTGAAGTCATAGAATGGAGGTGTGTGAAGTCACAGAATGGAGGTGTGTGAAGTCAGAATGGAGGTTTGTGAAGTCATAGAATGGAGGTGTGTGAAGTCACAATGCAGGTGTGTGAACTCATAGAATGGAGGAGTGTGAAGTCACAATGTAGGTGTGTGAAGTCATAGAATGGAGGTGTGTGAAGTCATAGAATGGAGGTGTGTGAAGTCAGAATGGAGGTGTGTTAAGTCACCGAATGGAGTTTTGTGAACTCAGTATGGAGGTGTGTGAAGTCACAGAATGGAGGTGGGTGAAGTCATAGATGGAGGTGTGTGACGTCATAGAATGGATGTTTCTGAAGTAAGAATGAAGGTGTGTGAAGTCATAGAATGAATGTTGGTGAAGTCATAGAAAGGAGGTGTGGGAAGTCATAGAATGGAGGAGTGTGAAGTCATAGAGTGGAGGTGTGTGATGTCAGAATGCAGGTGTGCGAAGTCATAGAACAGAGATTTGTGAAGTCAGAATGGAGGTGTGTGATCTCATAGAATGGAGGTGTGTGACGCCACAATGGAGGTGTGTGAAGTCACACAATGGAGGTGTGTGAATACATACAATGGAGATGTGTGAAGACAGAATGGAATTTTGTGAAGTCACAGAATTGAGCTGTGTGAATTCAGAATGGAGGTGTGTGAAGTCATAGAATGGAGGTGTGTGAAGTCAGAATGGAGGTGTGTGAACCCAGAGAATGGAGGTGTGTGTAGTCACAATGGAGATGTGTGAAGTCATAGAATGGAGGTGTGTGAAGTCACAGAATGGAGGTGTGTGAAGTCATAGAATGGAGGTGTGTGAAGTCATAGAATGTGTGTTTGTGAAGTAAAAATGAAGGTGTGTGAAGTCATAGAATGGAGGTGTGGGAAGTCACAGAATGGAGGTGTGGGAAGTCACAGATTGCAGGAGTGTGAAGTCACAGAATGGAGGTGTGTGAACCCAGAATGCAGGTGTGTAAAATCACAGAATGGAGGTGTGTGAAGTCATAGAATGCAAGTGTGTGAAGTCATAGAATGGAGGTGTGTGAAGTCACAGAATGGACGGTATGAAGTCACAGAATGGAGGTGAGTGAAGTCACAGAATTGAGGTGTTTGAAGTCATATATTGGAGGTGTGTGAAATCAAAATGGATGTGTGAAGTCATAGAATGGAGGTGTGTTAAATCATAGAATGAGGGTGTGTGAGGTCATAGAATGGAGGTGTGTGAAGTCTCAGAATGGATGTGTGTGAAGTCATAGAATGGAGGTGTGTGAAGTCATAGAATGGAAGTGTGTGAAGTCACAGATTGGAGCTGTGTGAAGTCACAGAATCGAGGTGTGAGAAGTCACAGAATGGAGTTGTGTGAGTCAGAATTGAGGTGTGTAAAATCATAGAATGTAGATGTGTGAAGTCATAGAATGGAGTATTGTGAAGTCACCGAAGGGAGGTTTGTGAAGTCATAGAATGGAGGTATGAGAAATCAAATTAGAGGGGTGTGAAGTCGGAAAATGGAGGTGTGTGAATTCATAGCATTGAGGTGGGGGAAGTCATAGAATGGAGGTGTATGAATTCAGATTGGAGGTGTGTGAAGTCATAGAATGGAGGTGTGTCAACTCAGAAAGGAGGTGTGTGAAGTCATAGAATGGAGCTGAGTGAAGTCATAGAATGGAGGTGTGTGAACACATAGAATGGAGGTCTGTGAAGTCACAATGGAAGTTTGTGAAGTCATAGAATGGAGGTGTGTGAACTCATAGAATGGAGGTGTGTGAACTCAGAATGGCGGTGTGTGAAGTCATAGAATGGAGGTGTGTGAAGTCAGAATAGAGGTGTGAAGTCATAGAATGGAGGTGGGTGAAGTGATAGAAATTAGGTGAGGGAAGTCATAGAATGGAGAAGTGTAAAGTCATAGAGTGGAGGTGAGTGAAGTCAGAGATTCGAGGTCTGTGAAGTCATAGAATGGAGGTGTGTGAAGACAGAATGTAGGTGTACGAAGTCGTAGAATAGAGGTGTGTGAATTCAGAATGGAGGTGTGTGAAGTCATAGAATGGAGGTGTATGCACTCATAGAATGCAGGTGTGTGACGTCAAAATGGAAGTTTGTGAAGTCATAGAATGGAGGTGTGTGAAGTCACAGAATGGAGGTGTGTGAAGTCATACAATGGAGGTGTGTGAAGTCAGAATGGAGGTGTGTGAAGTCAAAGAATGGAGGTGTGTGAACTGAGAATGGCGGTGTGTGAAGTAATAGGTGGCGGTGTGTGAAGTCATAGTATGGAGATATGTGAAATCATAGAATGGAGTTTTGTGAAGTCACAGAATGGAGTTGTGTGAGTCAGAATTGAGGTGTGTGAAGTCATAGAATGTAGATGTGTGAAGTCACAGAATGGAGTATTGTGAAGTCACCGAAGGGAGGTTTGTGAAGTCATAGAATGGAGGTATGAGAAATCAAATTAGAGGGGTGTGAAGTCGGAGAATGGAGGTGTGTGAAGTCATAGAATGGAGGTGGTTGAAGTCATAGAATGGAGGTTTGTGAATTCAGATTGGAGGTGTGTGAAGTCATAGAATGGAGGTGTGTCAACTCAGAAAGGAGGTGTGTGAAGTCATAGAATGGAGGTGAGGGAAGTCATAGAATGGAGGTGTGTGAACTCATAGAATGGAGGTGTGTGACGTCACAATGGTAGTTTGTGAAGTCATAGAATGGAGGTATGTGAAGTCACAGAACTGAGGTGTGTGAAGTCAGAATGGAGGTGTGAAGTCATAGAATGGATGTGGGTGAAGTCATAGATATTAGGTGTGTGAAGTCATAGAATGGAGGTGTGTGAAGTCATAGAATGGAGGTGTGTGACGTCACAATGGAAGTTTGTGAAGTCATAGAATGGAGGTGTGTGAAGTCACAGAATGGAGGTGTGTGAAGTCATACAATGGAGGTGTGTGAGGTCAGAATGGAGGTGTGTGAAGTCATAGATGGAAGTGTGTAAAGTCATAGTATGGAGATATGTGAAATCATATGATGGAGTTTTGTGAAGTCACAGAATAGAGTTGTGTGAGTCAGAATTGAGGTGTGTGAAGTCATAGAATGTAGATGTGTGAAGTCATAGAATGGAGTATTGTGAAGTCACCGAAGGGACGTTTGTAAAGTCATAGAATGGAGTTATGAGAAATCAATTAGAGGGGTGTGAAGTCGGAGAATGGAGGTGTGTGAAGTGATAGAATTGAGGTGGGTGAAGTCATAGAATGGAGGTGTGTGAATTCAGATTGGAGGTGTGTGAAGTCATAGAATGGAGGTGTGTCAACTCAGAAAGGAGGTGTGTGAAGTCATAGAAATTAGGTGTGTGCAGTCATAGAATGGAGGTGTGTGAACTCATAGAATGGAGGTGTGTGACGTCACAATGGAAGTTTGTGAAGTCATAGAATGGAGGTGTGTGAAGTCACAGAATGGAGGTGTGTGAAGTCAGAATGGAGGTGTGTGAAGTCACAGAATGGAGGTGTGTGAACTCAGAATGGAGGTGTGTGAAGTCATAGATGTAGGTGTGTAAAGTCATAGTATGGAGATATGTGAAATCATAGAATGGAGTTTTGTGAAGTCACAGAATGGAGTTGTGTGAGTCAGAATTGAGGTGTGTGAAGTCATAGAATGTAGATGTGTGAAGTCATAGAATGGAGTATTGTGAAGTCACCGAAGGGACGTTTGTGAAGTCATAGAATGGAGGTATGAGAAATCAAATTAGAGGGGTGTGAAGTCGGAGAATGGAGGTGTGTGAAGTCATAGAATGGAGGTCGGTGAAGTCATAGAATATAGGAGTATGAACTCATAGAATGGAGGTGTGTGAAGTCACTGAATGGACGGGTTTAAAGTCATAAAATGGCGGTGTGTGAAGTCAGAGAATTGAGCTGTTTGAAGTCATATATTGGAGGTGTGTGAAGTCAAAATGGATGTGTGAAGTCATAGAATGTAGGTGTGTGAAGTCATAGAATGGAGGTGTGTGAAGTCACAGAATGGAGGTGTGTGAATTCAGAATGGAGGTGCGTGAAGTCACAGAATGGAGGTTTGTGAAGTCATAGAATGGAAGTTTGTGAAGTCATAGAATGGAGGTGGGTGAAGTCAAAGAATGGAGGTTTGTGAAGTCACCGAATGGAGTTTTGTGAACTCATTATGGAGGTGTGTGAAGTCACAGAATGGAGGTTTGTGAAGTTATAGATGGAGGTGTGTGAGGTCATAGAATGGATGTTTCTGAAGTAAGAATGAAGGTGTGTGAAGTCATAGAAAGGAGTTGTGTGAAGTCATTGAATGGAGGTGTGTGAAGTCACTGAATGGAAGTGTGTGAAGTCAGAATGGAGGTGTGAAGTCATAGAATGAACGTGGGTGAAGTCATAGAAAGGAGGTGTGGGAAGTCATAGAATGGAGTAGTGTGAAGTCATAGAGTGGAGGTGTGTGACGTCACAACGGAAGTGTGTGAAGTCACAGAATGGAGGTGTGTGAATTCATACAATGGAGTTGTGTGAAGTCAGAATGGAATTTTGTGAAGTCACAGAATTGAGCTGTGTGAATTCAGAATGGAGGTGTGTGAAGTCATAGAATGGAGGTGTGTAATGTCAGAATGGAGGTGTGTGAACTCATAAAATGGAGGTGTGTGTAGTCACAATGGAGGTGTGTGAAGTCATAGAATGGAGGTGTGTGAAGTCATAGAATGGAGGTGTGTGAAATCATAGAATGGAGGTGTCTGAAGTCACAGAATGGAAGTGTGTGAAATCATAGAATGGAAGTGTGTGAAGTCACAAAATGGAGGTGTGTGAAGTCAGAATGAAGGTGTGTGAAGTCATAGAATGGAGGTGTGTGAAGTCAGAATGGAGGTGTGAAGTCATAGAATGCAGGTGGGTGAAGTCATAGAAATTAGGTGTGGGAAGTCATAGAATGGAGGAGTGTGAAGTCATAGAGTGGAGGTGAGTGAAGTCACAGATTCGAGGTCTGTGAAGTCATAGAATGGAGGTGTTTGAAGTCAGAATGTAGGTGTTCGAAGTCATAGAATAGAGGTGTGTGAAGTAAGAGTGGAGGTGTGTGAAGTCATAGAATGGAGGTGTGTGAAGTCATAGAATGGAGGTGTGTGACGTCACAATGGAAGTTTGTGAAGTCATAGAATGGAGGTTTGTGAAGTCACACAATGGAGGTGTGTGAACTCATAATGGAGGTGTGTGAAGTCATAGATGGAGGTTTGTGAAGTCATAATATGGAGATACGTGAAATCATAGAATGGAGTTTTGTGAAGTCACAGAATGTAGTTGTGTGAGTCAGAATTGAGGTGTATGAAGTCATAGAATGTAGATGTGTGAGGTCATAGAATGGAGCATTGTGAAGTCAACGAAGGGAGGTTTGTGAAGTCATAGAATGGAGGTATGAGAAATCAAATTAGAGGGGTGTGAAGTCGGAGAATGGAGGTGTGTGAAGTCATAGAATGGATGTGGGTGAAGTCATAGAATGGAAGTGTGTGAAGTCACTGAATGGACGAGTTTAAAGTCATAGAATGGAGGTGTGTGAAGTCAGAGAATTGAGCTGTTTGAAGTCATATATTGGAGGTGTGTGAAGTCAAAATGGATGTGTGAAGTCATAGAATGTAGGTGTGTGAAGTCATAGAATGGAGGTGTGTGAAGTCACAGAATGCAGGTGTGTGAACTCAGAATGGAGGTGTGTGAAGTCACAGAATGGAGGTTTGTGAAGTCATAGAATGGAAGTGTGTGAAGTCATAGAATGGACGTGTGTGAAGTCAGAATGGAGGTGTGTTAAGTCACCGAATGGAGTTTTGTGAACTCAGTATGGAGGTGTGTGAAGTCACAGAATGGAGGTTGGTGAAGTCATAGATGGAGGTGTGTGAGGTTATACAATGGATGTTTCTGAAGTAAGAATGAAGGTGTGTGAAGTCATAGAATGAAGGTGGGTGAAGTCATAGAAAGGAGGTGTGGGAAGTCATAGAATGGAGGAGTGTGAAGTCATAGAGTGGAGGTGAGTGAAGTCACAGATTCGAGGTCTGTGAAGTCATAGATTGGAGGTGTGTGATGACAGAATGCAGGTGTGCGAAGTCATAGAATAGAAATTTGTGAAGTCAGAATGGAGGTGTGTGAACTCATAGAATGGAGGTGTGTGACGCCACAATGGAGGTGTGTGAAGTCACACAATGGAGGTGTGTGAATACATACAATGGAGGTGTGTGAAGTCAGAATGGAATTTTGTGAAGTCACAGAATTGAGCTGTGTGAATTCAGAATGGAGGTGTGTGAAGTCATAGAATGGAGGTGTGTGAAGTCAGAATGGAGGTGTGTGAACTCATAGAATGGAGGTGTGTGTAGTCACAATGGAGATGTTGTGAAGTCATAGAATGGAGGTGTGTGAAGTCACAGAATGGAGGTGTGTGAAGTCATAGAATGGAGGTGTGTGAAGTCACAGAATGGAGGTGTGTGAAGTCATAGAATGGAGGTGTGTGAAGTCATAGAATGGGTGTTTGTGAAGTAAGAATGAAGGTGTGTGAAGTCATTGAATGGAGGTGTGTGAAGTCACAGAATGGAGGTGTGGGAAGTCACAGATTGCAGGAGTGTGAAGTCACAGAATGGAGGTGTGTGAACCCAGAATGGAGGTGTGTAAAATCACAGAATGGAGGTGTGTGAAGTCATAGAATGGAAGTGTGTGAAGTCATAGAATGGAGGTGTGTGAAGTCACAGAATGGACGGTATGAAGTCATAGAATGGAGGTGTGTGAAATCATAGAATGAGGATTTGTGAGGTCATAGAATGGAGGTGTGTGAAGTCACAGAATGGAGTTGTGTGAAGTCATAGAATGGAGGTGTGTGAAGTCATAGAATGGAAGTATGTGAAGTCACAGATTGGAGCTGTGTGAAGTCACAGAATCGAGGTGTGAGAAGTCACAGAATGGAGGTGTGTGAAGTCAGTATCGAGGTGTGAAGTCATAGAATGTAGGTGGATGAAGTCATAGAACTTAGGTGTGGGAAGTCATAGAATGGAGAAGTGTGAAGTCATAGAGTGGAGGTGAGTGAAGTCACAGATTCGAGATCTGTGAAGTCATAGACTGGAGGTGTGTGAAGTCACAGAATGGAGTATTGTGAAGTCACCGAAAGTAGGTTTGTGAAGTCATAGAATGGAGGTATGAGAAATCAAATTAGAGGGGTGTGAAGTCAGAGAATGGAGGTGTGTGAAGTCATAGAATGGAGGTGGGTGAAGTCATGGAATCGAGGTGTGTGAATTCAGATTGGAGGTATGTGAAGTCATAGAATTGAGGTGTGTCAACTCAGAAAAGAGGTGTGTGAAGTCATAGAATGGAGGTGAGTGAAGTCATAGAATGGAGGTGTGTGAAATCATAGAATGGAGGTGTGTGAAGTCACAGAATTTAGGTGTTTGAAGTCAGAATGGAGGTGTGTGAGGTCAGAATGGAGGTTTGTGAAGTCATAGAATGGTGGTGGGTGAAGTCACAATGCAGGTGTGTGAACTCATAGAATGGAGGTGTGTGAAGTCACAGTGAAGGAGTGTGAAGTCATATAATGGAGGTGTGTGAAGTCATAGAATGGAGGTGTGTGAAGTCACAGAATGGAGGTGTGTGAAATCATAGAGTGGAGGTGTGTGAAGTCACAGAATGGAGGTGTGTGAAGTCAGAATGGAGGTGTGTGAAGTCATAGAATGGAGGTGTGTGAAGTCAGAATGGAGGTGTGAAGTCATAGAATGGAGGTGAGTGAAGTCACAGAATGGACGGTATGAAGTCATAGAATGGAGGTGTGTGAAGTCACAGAATTGAGGTGTTTGAAGTCATATATTGGAGGTGTGTGAAATCAAAATGGATGTGTGAAGTCATAGAATGGAGGTGTGTGAAATCACAGAATGAGGGTGTGTGAGGTCATAGAATGGAAGTGTGTGAAGTCACAGAATGGATGTGTGTGAAGTCATAGAATGGAGGTGTGTGAAGTCATAGAATGGAAGTGTGTGAAGTCACAGTTTGGAGCTGTGTGAAGTCACAGAATCGAGGTCTGAGAAGTCACAGAATGGAGGTGTGTGAACTCAGAATGGAGGTGTGTGAAGTCACAGAATGGAGGTGTGTGTAGTCATAGAATGGAAGTGTGTGAAGTCATAGAATGGAGGTGTGTGAAGTCAGAATGGAGGTGTGTGAAGTCACCGAATGGAGTTGTGTGAACTCAGAATGGAGGTGTGTGAAATCACAGAATGGAGGTTTGTGAAGTCATAGAATGGAGGTGTGTGAAGTCATAGAATGGATATTTCTGAAGTAAGAATGAAGGTGTGTGAAGTCATAGAATAGAGGTATGTGAACTCATAGAATGGGGGTGTGTGAAGTCACAGAATGGAGGTGTGTGAAGTCAGAATGGAGGTGTGTAGTCATCGATTGGAGGTGGGTGAAGTCATAGAAAGTAGGTGTGGGAAGTCATAGAATGGAGGAGTGTGAAGTCATAGAGTGGAGGTGAGTGAAGTCACAGATTCGAGGTCTGTGAAGTCATAGAATGGAGGTGTTTGAAGTCAGAATGTAGGTGTTCGAAGTCATAGAATAGAGGTGTGTGAAGTAAGAGTGGAGGTGTGTGAAGTCATAGAATGGAGGTGTGTGAAGTCATAGAATGGAGGTGTGTGACGTCACAATGGAAGTTTGTGAAGTCATAGAATGGAGGTTTGTGAAGTCACACAATGGAGGTGTGTGAACTCATAATGGAGGTGTGTGAAGTCATAGATGGAGGTTTGTGAAGTCATAATATGGAGATACGTGAAATCATAGAATGGAGTTTTGTGAAGTCACAGAATGTAGTTGTGTGAGTCAGAATTGAGGTGTATGAAGTCATAGAATGTAGATGTGTGAGGTCATAGAATGGAGCATTGTGAAGTCAACGAAGGGAGGTTTGTGAAGTCATAGAATGGAGGTATGAGAAATCAAATTAGAGGGGTGTGAAGTCGGAGAATGGAGGTGTGTGAAGTCATAGAATGGATGTGGGTGAAGTCATAGAATGGAAGTGTGTGAAGTCACTGAATGGACGAGTTTAAAGTCATAGAATGGAGGTGTGTGAAGTCAGAGAATTGAGCTGTTTGAAGTCATATATTGGAGGTGTGTGAAGTCAAAATGGATGTGTGAAGTCATAGAATGTAGGTGTGTGAAGTCATAGAATGGAGGTGTGTGAAGTCACAGAATGCAGGTGTGTGAACTCAGAATGGAGGTGTGTGAAGTCACAGAATGGAGGTTTGTGAAGTCATAGAATGGAAGTGTGTGAAGTCATAGAATGGACGTGTGTGAAGTCAGAATGGAGGTGTGTTAAGTCACCGAATGGAGTTTTGTGAACTCAGTATGGAGGTGTGTGAAGTCACAGAATGGAGGTTGGTGAAGTCATAGATGGAGGTGTGTGAGGTTATACAATGGATGTTTCTGAAGTAAGAATGAAGGTGTGTGAAGTCATAGAATGAAGGTGGGTGAAGTCATAGAAAGGAGGTGTGGGAAGTCATAGAATGGAGGAGTGTGAAGTCATAGAGTGGAGGTGAGTGAAGTCACAGATTCGAGGTCTGTGAAGTCATAGATTGGAGGTGTGTGATGACAGAATGCAGGTGTGCGAAGTCATAGAATAGAAATTTGTGAAGTCAGAATGGAGGTGTGTGAACTCATAGAATGGAGGTGTGTGACGCCACAATGGAGGTGTGTGAAGTCACACAATGGAGGTGTGTGAATACATACAATGGAGGTGTGTGAAGTCAGAATGGAATTTTGTGAAGTCACAGAATTGAGCTGTGTGAATTCAGAATGGAGGTGTGTGAAGTCATAGAATGGAGGTGTGTGAAGTCAGAATGGAGGTGTGTGAACTCATAGAATGGAGGTGTGTGTAGTCACAATGGAGATGTTGTGAAGTCATAGAATGGAGGTGTGTGAAGTCACAGAATGGAGGTGTGTGAAGTCATAGAATGGAGGTGTGTGAAGTCACAGAATGGAGGTGTGTGAAGTCATAGAATGGAGGTGTGTGAAGTCATAGAATGGGTGTTTGTGAAGTAAGAATGAAGGTGTGTGAAGTCATTGAATGGAGGTGTGTGAAGTCACAGAATGGAGGTGTGGGAAGTCACAGATTGCAGGAGTGTGAAGTCACAGAATGGAGGTGTGTGAACCCAGAATGGAGGTGTGTAAAATCACAGAATGGAGGTGTGTGAAGTCATAGAATGGAAGTGTGTGAAGTCATAGAATGGAGGTGTGTGAAGTCACAGAATGGACGGTATGAAGTCATAGAATGGAGGTGTGTGAAATCATAGAATGAGGATTTGTGAGGTCATAGAATGGAGGTGTGTGAAGTCACAGAATGGAGTTGTGTGAAGTCATAGAATGGAGGTGTGTGAAGTCATAGAATGGAAGTATGTGAAGTCACAGATTGGAGCTGTGTGAAGTCACAGAATCGAGGTGTGAGAAGTCACAGAATGGAGGTGTGTGAAGTCAGTATCGAGGTGTGAAGTCATAGAATGGAGGTGGATGAAGTCATAGAACTTAGGTGTGGGAAGTCATAGAATGGAGAAGTGTGAAGTCATAGAGTGGAGGTGAGTGAAGTCACAGATTCGAGATCTGTGAAGTCATAGACTGGAGGTGTGTGAAGTCACAGAATGGAGTATTGTGAAGTCACCGAAAGTAGGTTTGTGAAGTCATAGAATGGAGGTATGAGAAATCAAATTAGAGGGGTGTGAAGTCAGAGAATGGAGGTGTGTGAAGTCATAGAATGGAGGTGGGTGAAGTCATGGAATCGAGGTGTGTGAATTCAGATTGGAGGTATGTGAAGTCATAGAATTGAGGTGTGTCAACTCAGAAAAGAGGTGTGTGAAGTCATAGAATGGAGGTGAGTGAAGTCATAGAATGGAGGTGTGTGAAATCATAGAATGGAGGTGTGTGAAGTCACAGAATTTAGGTGTGTGAAGTCAGAATGGAGGTGTGTGAGGTCAGAATGGAGGTTTGTGAAGTCATAGAATGGTGGTGGGTGAAGTCACAATGCAGGTGTGTGAACTCATAGAATGGAGGTGTGTGAAGTCACAGTGAAGGAGTGTGAAGTCATATAATGGAGGTGTGTGAAGTCATAGAATGGAGGTGTGTGAAGTCACAGAATGGAGGTGTGTGAAATCATAGAGTGGAGGTGTGTGAAGTCACAGAATGGAGGTGTGTGAAGTCAGAATGGAGGTGTGTGAAGTCATAGAATGGAGGTGTGTGAAGTCAGAATGGAGGTGTGAAGTCATAGAATGGAGGTGAGTGAAGTCACAGAATGGACGGTATGAAGTCATAGAATGGAGGTGTGTGAAGTCACAAAATTGAGGTGTTTGAAGTCATATATTGGAGGTGTGTGAAATCAAAATGGATGTGTGAAGTCATAGAATGGAGGTGTGTGAAATCACAGAATGAGGGTGTGTGAGGTCATAGAATGGAAGTGTGTGAAGTCACAGAATGGATGTGTGTGAAGTCATAGAATGGAGGTGTGTGAAGTCATAGAATGGAAGTGTGTGAAGTTACAGTTTGGAGCTGTGTGAAGTCACAGAATCGAGGTCTGAGAAATCACAGAATGGAGGTGTGTGAACTCAGAATGGAGGTGTGTGAAGTCACAGAATGGAGGTGTGTGTAGTCATAGAATGGAAGTGTGTGAAGTCATAGAATGGAGGTGTGTGAAGTCAGAATGGAGGTGTGTGAAGTCACCGAATGGAGTTGTGTGAACTCAGAATGGAGGTGTGTGAAATCACAGAATGGAGGTTTGTGAAGTCATAGAATGGAGGTGTGTGAAGTCATAGAATGGATATTTCTGAAGTAAGAATGAAGGTGTGTGAAGTCATAGAATAGAGGTATGTGAACTCATAGAATGGGGGTGTGTGAAGTCACAGAATGGAGGTGTGTGAAGTCAGAATGGAGGTGTGTAGTCATCGATTGGAGGTGGGTGAAGTCATAGAAAGTAGGTGTGGGAAGTCATAGAATGGAGGTGTGTGAAGTCACGTAAGGGAGGTGTGTGAAGGCACAGAATGGACGTGTGTGAAGTCAAAATGGAGGTTTGTGAAGTCATAGAATGGAGGTGTGTGAAGTCATAGAATGGAGGTGTGTGAAGTCACGTAAGGGAGGTGTGTGAAGGCACAGAATGGACGTGTGTGAAGTCAAAATGGAGGTTTGTGAAGTCATAGAATGGAGGTGTGTGAAGTCATAGAATGGAGGTGTGTGAAATCACAGAATGGAGGGGTAATGATTCGCAGAATGGAGGTGTGTAAAGACACAGAGTGGAGATGTGTGCATTCAGAGTGGAGGTGTGTGAAGTCATAGAAAGGAGGTTTGTGAAGTCACAGAATGTAGGTGTGTGAAGTCAGAATGGAGGTGTGTGAACTCATAGAATGGGGTGTGTGAAGTCATAGAATGGAGGCGTGTGAAGTCAAATTGGAGTTGTGTGAAGTCATATAATGGAGGTGTGTCAACTCAGAAAGGAGGTGTGTGAAGTCATAGAATGGAGGTGTGTGAAGTCATAGAATGGAGTTGTGTGAAATCATAGAATGGAGGTGTGTGAATTCACAGAGTTTAGGTTTGTGAAGTCAGAATGGAGGTGTGTGAGGTCAGAATGGAGGTGAGTGAAGTCATAGAATGGAGGTGTGTGAACTCATAGAATGGAGGTGTGTGAAGTCACAATGTATGTGTGTGAAGTCATAGAATGGAGGTGTGTGAAGACACAATGTATGTGTGTGAATTCATAGAATGGAGGTGTGTGAAGTCATAGAATGGAGGTGTGTGAAGTCACAGAATGGAGGTGTGTGAAGTCATAGAACGGAGGTGTGTGAAGTCAGAATGGAGCTGGGTGAAGACATAGAATGTAGGTGTGTGAAGTCATAGAATGGAGGTGTGTGAAGTCATAGAATGGAGGTGTGTGAAGTCACAGAATGGAGGTGTGGGAAGTCATAGAATGGAGGGGTGTGAAGTCACAGAATGGAGGTGTGTGAACTCATACAATGGAGGTGTGTGAAGTCACAGAATTCAGGTTTGTGAAGTGAGAATGGAGGTGTGTAGTCATAGATTGGAGGTGGGTGAAGTCGTAAAAAGGAGGTGTGGGAAATCATAGAATGGAGGAGTGTGAAGTCATAGTATAGAGGTGTGTGAAGTCAGATTGGAGGTGTGTGAAGTGACCGAATGGACTTGTGTGAACTCAGAATGGAGTTGCGTGAAGCCACAGAATTGAGGATTGCGAAGTCATAGAATGGAGTTGTGTGAAGTCTTAGAATGGATGTTTCTGAATTAAGAATTAAAGTGTGTGAAGTCATAGAATGGAGGTGTGTGAAGACAAAATTGTGGTGTGGGAACTCATAGAATGGATGTGTGTGAACTCATAGAATGGAGATGTGTGAAGTCGTGGAATGGAGGTGTGTGAAATCAAAGAATGGAGGTGTGTGATGTCAAACAATGGTGGTGTGTGAAGTCACAGAATGGAGGTGTGTGATATCACAGAATGGAAGTGTGTGAAGTCAAAATGGAGGTGTGTGAAGTCACAGAATGGAGGTGTGTGAAGTCACAGAATGGAGGTGTGTGAAGTCAAAATGGTGGTGTGTGAAGTCACAAATGGAGGTGTGTGAAGTCAGAGAATGTAGGTGAGTGAAGTCAAAATGGAGGTGTGTGAAGTCAAAGAATGGAGGTGTGTTAACTCATAGAATGGAGGTGTGTGAAGTCATGGAATGGAGGTTTGTGAAGTCAATCATTGGAAGTGTGTGAAATTACAGAAAGGAGATGTGTGAAGTCATAGAATGGAGGAGTGTAAAGTCAGAATGGAGATTTGTGAAGTCATAGAATGCAGGTGTGTGAAGTCATAGAATGTTGGTGTATGAAGTCATAGAATGGAGGTGTATGAAGTCATAGAATGGAGGTGTGTGAAGTCCGAATACAGGTGTGTGAAGTCATAGAATGGAGGTGTGTGAAGTCATAGAATGGAAGTGTGTGAAGTCATAGTATGGAGGTTTGTGATGTCATAGAATGTAGGTGTGTGAAGTCATACAATGGAGGTATGTGAAGTCACGGAAGTGAGGTGTGTGAAGTCACAGAATGGAGGTGTGTGAAGTCATAGAATGGAGGTGTGTGAAGTCAAAGAATGGAGGTGTGTGAAGTCATAGAATGGAGGTGTGTGAAATCACAGAATGGAGGTGTGTGAATTCGAGGAATGGAGGTGTGTAAAGTCACACAGTGGAGATGTGTGAAGTCACAGAGTGGAGGTGTGTGAAGTCATAGAAGGGAGGTTTGTGAAGTCATAGAATGGAGGTGTGTGAAGTCAGAATAGAGGTGTGTAAAGTCATATAATTGAGGTGTGTGAAGTCAGAATGGAGCTGTGTGAAGTCATAGAATGGAGGTGTGTGAAGTAAAAATGGAAGTGTGTAAACTCATAGAATGGAGGTGTGTGAAGTCACAGAATGGAGGTGTGTGAATTCAGATTGGAGTTGTGTGAAGTCATAGAATGGAGGTGTGTCAACTCATATAGTATGTCTGTGACATCATAGAATGGAGTTGTGTGAAGTCATAGAATGGAGGTGTGTGAAATCATAGAATGGAGGTGTGTGAAGTCACAGAATTTAGGTGTGTGAAGTCAGTATGGAGGTGTGTGAGGTCAGAATGGAGATGTGTGAAGTCATAGAATGGAGGTGTGTGAAGTCACAATGCAGGTGTGTGAACTCATAGAATGGAGGTGTGTGAAGTCACAATGTAGGTGTGTGAAGTCATAGAATGGAGGTGTGTGAAGTCATAGAATGGAGGTGTGTGAAGTCACAGAATGGAGGTGTGTGAAGTCAAAATGGTGGTGTGTGAAGTCACAAATGGAGGTGTGTGAAGTCACAGAATGTAGGTGTGTGAAGTCAAAATGGAGGTGTGTGAAGTCAAAGAATGTAGGTGTGTGAAGTCATAGAATGGAGGTGTGTGAAGTCATGGAATGGAGGTTTGTGAAGTCAAACATTTGAAGTGTGGGAAGTTACAAAAAGGAGATGTGTGAAGTCATAGAATGGAGGTGTGTGAAGTCATAGAATGGAGGAGTGTGAAGTCAGAATGGAGATTTGTGAAGTCACAGAATGGAGCTGTGTGAAGGCATAGAATGTTGGTGTATGAAGTCATAGAAGGGAAGTGTATGAAGTCATAGAATGGAGGTATGTGAAGTCAAAGTGCAGGTGTGTGAAGTCATAGAATGGAGGTTTGTGAAGTCATAGACTGGAGCTGTGTGAAGTCATAGAATGGAAGTGTGTGAAGTCATATAATGGAGGTCTGTGATGATATAGAATGGAGGTGTGTGAAGTCACAGAATGGACGTGTGTGAAGTCACAATGGAGGTTTGTGAAGTCATAGAATGGGGGTGTGTGAAGTCATAGAATGGAGGTGTGTGAAATCTCAGAATGGAGGGGTATGAATTCGCAGAATGGATGTGTGTAAAGACACAGAGTGGAGATGTGTGCATTCACAGAGTGGAGTTGGGTGAAGTCATAGAAAGGAGGTTTGTGAAGTCACAGAATGGAGGTGTGTGAAGTCAGAATACAGGTGTGCAAAGTCATAGAATGGAGGTGTGTGAAGTCAGAATGGAGCTGTGTGAAGTCATAGAATGGAGGTGTGTGAAGTCAGAATGGAGGTGTGTGAACTCATAGAATGGAGGTGTGTGAAGTCACAGAATGGAGGTGTGTGAAGTCATAGAATGGAGGTGTGTGAAATCATAGAATGGAGGTGTGTGAAGTCATAGAATGGAGGTGTGTGAAGTCATAGAATGAAGGTTTGTGAAGTCATAGAATGGAGGTGTGTGAAGTCATAGAATGGAGATGTGTGAAATCATAGAATGGAGTTTTGTGAAGTCACAGAATGGAGCTGTGTGAGTCAGAATTGAGGTGTGTGAAGTCATAGTATGCAGATGTGTGAAGTCATAGAATGGAGGATTGTGAAGTCACCGAAGGGAGGTTTGTGAAGTCATAGAATGGAGGTATGTGAAGTCAAATTGGAGGGGTGTGAAGTCAGAGAATGGAGTTGTGTGAAGTCATAGAATGGAGGTGGGTAAAGTCATAGAATGGAGGTGTATGAAGTCATAGAATGGAGGTCTGTGAAGTCACAGAATTGACGGGTATGAAGTCATAGAATGAAGGTGTGTGAAGTCAGAGAATTGAGTTGCTTGAGGTCATATATTGGAGGTGTGTGAAGTCAAACAATTGAGGTGTGTGAACTCAGAAAGGAGGTGTGTGAAGTCACAGAATGGAAGTGTGTGAAGTAATAGAAAGGAAGTTTGTGAAGTCATAGTATGGAGGTGTGTGAAGTCAAAGAATGGCGGTGTGTGAACTCATGGAATGGAGGTGTGTGAAGTCATGGTATGGAGGTTTGTGACGTCAAACATTGGAAGTGTGTGAAGGTACAGAAAGGAGATGTGTGAAGTCATAGAATAGAGGTGTGTGATGTCACAGAATGGAGGAGTGTGAAGTCAGAATGGAGATTTGTGAAGTCATAGAATGGAAGTGTGTGAAGTCGTAGAATGTTGGTGTATGAAGTCATAGAATGGAGGTGTATGAAGTCATAGAATGGAGGTGTGTGAAGTCAGAATTCAGGTGTGTGAAGTCATAGAATGGAGGTGTGTGAAGTCATAGAATGGAGGTTTGTGAAGTCAAAGAATGGAAGTGTGTGAAGTCATAGAATGGAGGTGTGTGATGTCATAGAATGTAGGTGTGTGAAGTCATGGAATGGAGGTGTGTGAATTCAGATTGGAGGTGTGTGAAGTCATAGAATGGAGGTGTGTCAACTCAGAAAGGAGGTGTGTGAAGTCATAGAATGGAGGTGAGTGAAGTCATAGAATGGAGGTGTGTGAAGTCACAATGTAGGTGTGTGAAGTCATAGAATGGAGGTGTGTGAATTCATAGACTAGAGGTGTGTGAAGTCACAGAATGGAGGTGTGTGAAGTCATTGAATGGAGGTGTGTGAAGTCACAGAATGGAAGTGTGTGAAATCATAGAATGGAGGTGTGTGAAGTCACAGAATGGAGGTGTGTGAAGTCAGAATGGAGGTGTGTGAAGTCATAGAATGGAGGTGTGTGATGTCATAGAATGGAGGTGTGTGAAGTCACAGAATGGAAGTGTGTGAAATCATAGAATGGAGGTGTGTGAAGTCACAGAATGGAGGTGTGTGAAGTCAGAATGGAGGTGTGTGAACTCATAAAATGGAGTTGTGTGAAGTCACAATGTACGTGTTTGAAGTCATAGAATGGAGGTGTGTGAAGTCATAGACTGGAGGTGTGTGAAGTCACAGAGTGGAGGTGAGTGAAGTCACAGATTCGAGGTCTGTGAAGTCATAGAATGGAGATGTGTGAAGTCAGAATGTAGGTGTTCGAAGTCATAGAATAGAGGTGGGTGAAGTCAGAATGGAGGTGTGTGAACTCAGAATGGAGGTGTGTGAACTCATAGAATGGAGGTGTTTGACGTCACAATGGAAGTTTGTGAAGTCATAGAATGGAGGTGTGTGAAGTCAGAGAATAGAGGTGTGTAAAGTCATACAATGGAGGTGTGTGAAATCAGAATGGAGGTGTGTGAAGTCACAGAATGGAGGTGTGTGAACTCAGAATGGAGGTGTGTGAAGTCATAGATGGAGGTTTGTGAAGTCATAGTATGGAGATATGTGAAATCATAGAATGGAGTTTTGTGAAGTCACAGAATGGATTTGTGTGAGTCAGAATTGAGGTGTGTGAAGTCATAGAATGTAGATGTGTGAAGTCATAGAATGGAGTATTGTGAAGTCACCGAAGGGCTGTTTGTGAAGTCATAGAATGGAGGTATGAGAAATCAAATTAGAGGGGTGTGAAGTCGGAGAATGGATGTGTGTGAAGTTATAGAATGGAGGTGGGTGAAGTCATAGAATGGAGGTGTGTGAATTCAGATTGGAGGTTTGTGAAGTCATAGAATGGAGGTGTGTCAACTGAGAAAGGAGGTGTGTGAAGTCATAGAATGGAGGTGAGTGAAGTCATAGAATGGAGGTGTGTGAAATCATAGAATGGAGGTGTGTGAAGTCACAGAATTTAGGTGTGTGAAGTCAGAATGGAGATGTGTGAGGTCAAAGTGGAGGTGTTTGAAGTCATAAATTGGAGGTGTGTGAAGTCACAATGCAGGTGTGTGAACACATAGAATGGAGGTGTGTGAAGTCTCAGTGTAGGTGTGTGAAGTCATAGAATGGAGGTGTGTGAAGTCATAGAATGGAGGTGTGTGAAGTCACAGAAGGGAGTTGTGTGAAGTCATAGAATGGAGGTGTGTGAAGTCACAGAATGGAGGAGTGTGAAATCATAGAATGGAGGTGTGTGAAGTCACAGAATGGAGGTGTATGAAGTTAGAATGGAGGTGTGTGAAGTCATAGAATGGAGGTGAGTGAAGTCAGAATAGAGGTGTGAAGTCATAGAATGGAGGTGGGTGAAGTCATAGAAATTAGGTGTGGGAAGTCATAGAATGGAGAAGTGGGAAGTCATAGAGTGGAGGTGAGTGAAGTCACAGATTCGAGGTCTGTGAAGTCACAGAATGGAGGAGTGTGAAGTCATAGAATGGAGGTGGGTGAAGTCATAGAAATTAATTGTGGGAAGTCATAGAATGGAGGTGTGTGAAGTCATAGAATGGAAGTGTGTGAAGTCACAGATTGGAGGTGTGTGAAGTCACAGAATCAGGTGTGAGAAGTCACAGAATGGAGGTGTGTCAACTCAGAATGGAGGTGTGTGACGTCACAGAATGGAGGTGTGTGAAGTCATAGAATGGAGGTGTGTGAGGTCACAGAATGGAGGTGTGTGAAATCATAGAATGGAGGTGTGTGAAGTCACAGAATGGAGGTGTGTGAAGTCAGAATGGAGGTGTGTGAAGTCATAGAGTGGAGGTGTGTGAAGTCAGAATGGAGGTGTGAAGTCATAGAATGGAGGTGGGTGAAGTCATAGAACTTAGGTGTGGGAAGTCATAGAATCGAGAAGTGTGAAGTCATAGAGTGGAGGTGAGTGAAGTCACAGATTCGAGGTCTGTGAAGTCATAGACTGGAGGTGTGTGAAGTCATAGAATGGAGGTATGAGAAACCAAATTAGAGGGGTGTGAAGTCGTAGAATGGAGGTGTGTGAAGTCATAGAATGGAGGTGGGTGAAGTCATAGAAAGGAGGTGTGTGAATTCAGATTTGAGGTGTGTGAAGTCATAGAATGGAGGTGTGTCAACTCAGAAAGGAGGTGTGTGAAGTCATAGAATGGAAGTGAGTGAAGTCATACAATGGAGGTCTGTGAAATCATAGAATGGAGGTGTGTGAAGTCACAGAATTTAGGTGTGTGAAGTCAGAATGGAGGTGTGTGAGGTCAGAATGGAGGTGTGTGAAGTCATAGAATGGAGGTGGGTGAAGTCACAATGCAGGTGTTTGAACTCATAGAATGGAGGTGTGTGAAGTCACAGTGTAGGTGTGTGAAGTCATAGAATGGAGGTGTGTGAAGTCATAGAATGGAGGTGTGTGAAGTCACAGAATGGAGGTGTGTGAAGTCAGAATGGAGGTGTGTGAAGTCATAGAATGGAGGTGTGTGAAGTCAGAATGGAGGTGTGAAGTCATAGAATGGAGGTGGGTGAAGTCATAGAAATTAATTGTGGGAAGTCATAGAATGGAGGAGTGTGAAGTCATAGAGTGGAGGTGAGTGAAGTCACAGATTCGAGGTCTGTGAAGTCATAGAATGGAGGTGTGTGAAGTCAGAATGTAGGTGTTCGAAGTCATAGAATACAGGTGTGTGAAGTCAGAATGGAGGTGTGTGAAGTGACAGAATGGAGGTTTGTGAAGTCATACAATGGAGGTGTGTGAAGTCAGAAGGGAGGTGTGTGAAGTCACAGAATGGAGGTGTGTGAACTCAGAATGGAGGTGTGTGCAATCATAGATGGAGGTGTGTGAAGTCATAGTATGGAGATATGTGAAATCATAGAATGGAGTTTTGTGAAGTCACAGAATGGAGTTGTGTGAGTCAGAATTGAGGTGTGTGAAGTCATAGAATGTAGATGTGTGAAGTCATAGAATGGAGTATTGTGAAGTCACCAAAGGGAGGTTTGTGAAGTCATAGAATGGAGGTATGAGAAATCAAGTTAGAGGGGTGTGAAATCGGAGAATGGAGGTGTGTGAAGTGATAGAATTGAGGTGGGTGAATTCTTAGAATGGAGGTGTGTGAATTCAGATTGGAGGTGTGTGAAGTCATAGAATGAAGGTGTGTCAACTCAGATAGGAGATGTGTGAAGTCATAGAATGGAGGTGAGTGGAGTCATAGAATGGAGGTGTGTGAACACATAGAATTGAGGTCTGTGACGTCACAATGGAAGTTTGTGAAGTCATAGAATTGAGGTGTGTGGAGTCACAGAATGGAGGTGTGTGAAGTCAGAATGGAGGTGTGAAGTCATAGAATGGAGGTTGGTGAAGTCATAGAAATTAGGTGTGTGAAGTCATAGAATGGAGGTGTGTGAACTCATAGAATGGAGGTGTGTGACATCACAATGGAAGTTTGTGAAGTCATAGAATGGAGGTGTGTGAAGTCACAGAATGGAGGTGTGTGAACTCATAATGGAGGTGTGTGAAGTCATAGATGGAGGTGTGTCAAGTCATAATATGGAGATATGAGAAATCATAGAATTGAGTTTTGTGAAGTCACAGAATGGAGTTGTGTGAGTCAGAATTGAGGTGTGTGAAGTCATAGAATGTAGATGTGTGAAGTCATAGAATGGAGCATTGTGAAGTCAACGAAGGGAGGGTTGTGAAGTCATAGAATGGAGGTATGAGAAATCAAATTAGAGGGGTGTGAAGTCGGAGAATGGAGGTGTGTGAAGTCATAGAATTGAGGTGGGTGAAGTCATAGAATGGAGGTGTGTGAAGTCACTGAATGGACGAGTTTAAAGTCATAGAATGGAGGTGTGTGAAGTCAGAGAATTGAGCTGTTTGAAGTCATATATTGGAGGTGTGTGAAGTCAAAATGGATGTGTGAAGTCATAGAATGTAGGTGTGTGAAGTCATAGAATGGTGGTGTGTGAAGTCACAGAATGGAGGTGTGTGAACTCAGAATGGAGGTGTGTGAAGTCACAGAATGGAGGTTTGTGAAGTCATAGAATGGAAGTGTGTGAAGTCATAGAATGGACGTGTGTGAAGTCAGAATGGAGGTGTGTTAAGTCACCGAATGGAGTTTTGTGAACTCAGTATGGAGGTGTGTGAAGTCACAAAATGGAGGTTGGTGAAGTCATAGATGGAGGTGTGTGAGGTCATAGAATGGATGTTTCTGATGTAAGAATGAAGGTGTGTGAAGTCATAGAATGAAGGTGGGTGAAGTCATAAGAAGGAGGTGCGGGAAGTCATAGAATGGAGGAGTGTGAAGTCATAGAGTGGAGGTGAGTGAAGTCACAGATTCGAGGTCTGTGAAGTCATAGATTGGAGGTGTGTGATGTCAGAATGCAGGTGTGCGAAGTCATAGAATAGAGATTTGTGAAGTCAGAATGGAGGTGTGTGAACTCATAGAATGTAGGTGTGTGACGCCACAATGGAGGTGTGTGAAGTCACAGAATGGAGGTGTGTGAATACATACAATGGAGGTGTGTGAAGTCAGAATGGAATTTTGTGAAGTCACAGAATTGAGCTGTGTGAATTCAGAATGGAGGTGTGTGAAGTCATAGAATGGAGGTGTATGAAGTCAGAATGGAGGTGTGTGAACTCATACAATGGAGGTGTGTGTAGTCACAATGGAGATGTGTGAAGTCATAGAATGGAGGTGTGTGAAGTCACAGAATGGAGGTGTGTGAAGTCATAGAATGGAGGTGTGTGAAGTCATAGAATGGGTGTTTGTGAAGTAAGAATGAAGGTGTGTGAAGTCATAGAATGGAGTTGTGGGAAGTCACAGAATGGAGGTGTGGGAATTCAGAGATTGCAGGAGTGTGAAGTCACAGAATGGAGGTGTGTGAACCCAGAATGGAGGTGTGTAAAGTCACAGAATTGAGGTGTGTGAAGTCATAGAATGGAAGTGTGTGAAGTCATAGAATGGAGGTGTGTGAAGTCACAGAATGGGCGGTATGAAGTCATAGAATGGAGGTGTGTGAAGTCACAGAATTGAGGTGTTTGAAGTCATATATTGGAGGTGTGTGAAATCAAAATGGATGTGTGAAGTCATAGAATGGAGGTGTGTGAACTCATAGAATGAGGGTGTGTGAGGCCATAGAATGGAGGTGTGTGAAGTCACAGAATGGATGTGTGTGAAGTCATAGAATGGACGTGTGTGAAGTCATAGAATGGAAGTGTGTGAAGTCACAGATTGGAGCTGTGTGAAGTCACAGAATCGAGGTGGGAGAAGTCACAGAATGGAGGTGTGTGAAGTCACAATGGAGGTGTGTGAAGTCATAGAATGCAGGTGTGTGAAGTCAGCATCGAGGTGTGAAGTCATTGAATGGAGGTGGATGAAGTAATAGAACTTAGGTGTGGGAAGTCATAGAATCGAGAAGTGTGAAGTCATAGAGTAGAGGTGAGTGAAGTCACAGACTCGAGATCTGTGAAGTCATAGAATGGAGGTGTGTGAAGTCATAGAATGGAGTATTGTGAAGTCACCGAAAGGAGGTTTGTGAAGTCATAGAATGGAAGTATGAGAAAACAAATTAGAGGGGTGTGAAGGGGGAGAATGGAGGTGTGTGAAGTCATAGAATGGAGGTGGGTGAAGTCATAGAATGGAGGTGTGTGAATTCAGATTGGAGGTGTGTGAAGTCATAGAATGGAGGTGTGTCAACTCAGAAAGCAGGTGTGTGAAGTCATAGAATGGAGGTGAGTGAAGTCATAGAATGGAGGTGTGTGAAGTCACAGAATTTAGGTGTGTGAAGTCAGAATGGAGGTGTGTGAGGTCAGAATGGAGGTTTGTGAAGTCATAGAATGGAGGTGGGTGAAGTCACAATGCAGGTGTGTGAACTCATAGAATGGAGGTGTGTGAAGTCACAGTGAAGGTGTGTGAAGTCATAGAATGGAGGTGTGTGAAGTCATAGAATGGAGGTGTGTGAAGTCACAGAATGGAGGTGTGTGAAATCCTAGAATGGAGGTGTGTGAAGTCACAGAATGGTGGTGTGTGAAGTCAGAATGGAGGTGTGTGAAGTCATAGAATGGAGGTGTGTGAAGTCACAATGGAGGTGTGTGAAGACATAGAATGGAGGTGGATGAAGTCATAGAAATTAGGTGTGGGAAGTCATAGAATGGAGAAGTGTGAAGTCATAGAGTGGAGGTGAGTGAAGTCACAGATTCGAGGTCTGTGAAGTCATATAATGGAGGTGTGTGAACTCATAGAATGGAGGTGTGTGACCTCACAATGGTAGTTTGTGAAGTCATAGAATGGAGGTGTGTGAAGTCACAGAATGGAGGTGTGTGAAGTCAGAATGGAGGTGTGAAGTCATAGAATGGAGGTGGGTGAAGTCATAGAAATTAGGTGTGTGAAGTCATAGAATGTTGGTGTGTGAACTCATAGAATGGAGGTGTGTGACGTCACAATGGAAGTTTGTGAAGTCATAGAATGGAGGTGTGTGAAGTCACAGAATGGAGGTGTGTGAGTCAGAATTGAGGTGTGTGAAGTCATAGAATGTAGATGTGTGAAGTCATAGAATGGAGTATTGTGAAGTCACCGAAGGGACGTTTGTGAAGTCATAGAATGGAGGTATGAGAAATCAAATTAGAGGGGTGTGAAGTCGGAGAATGGAGGTGTGTGAAGTCATAGAATGGAGGTGGGTGAAGTCATAGAATGGAGGTGTATAAAGTCATAGAATGGAGGTGTGTGAAGTCACTGAGTGGACGGGTTTAAAGTCATAAAATGGAGGTGCGTGAAGTCAGAGAATTGAGCTTTTTGAAGTCATATATTGGAGGTGTGTGAAGTCAAAATGGATGTGTGAAGTCATAGAATGTAGGTGTGTGAAGTCATAGAATGGTGGTGTGTGAAGTCACAGAATGGAGGTGTGTGAACTCAGAATGGAGGTGTGTGAAGTCACAATGTATGTGTGTGAAGTCATAGAATGGAGGTGTGTGAAGACACAATGTATGTGTGTGAATTCATAGAATGGAGGTGTGTGAAGTCATAGAATGGAGGTGTGTGAAGTCACAGAATGGAGGTGTGTGAAGTCATAGAACGGAGGTGTGTGAAGTCAGAATGGAGCTG
Organism: Megascapheus bottae; assembly: GCA_024803745.1. Lineage (NCBI taxonomy): Eukaryota > Metazoa > Chordata > Mammalia > Rodentia > Geomyidae > Megascapheus > Megascapheus bottae. The sequence continues at coordinate 277,193 of JANJXV010000426.1, forward strand.
GGTGAAGACATAGAATGTAGGTGTGTGAAGTCATAGAATGGAGGTGTGTGAAGTCATAGAATGGAGGTGTGTGAAGTCACAGAATGGAGGTGTGGGAAGTCATAGAATGGAGGGGTGTGCAGTCACAGAATGGAGGTGTGTGAACTCATACAATGGAGGTGTGTGAAGTCACAGAATTCAGGTTTGTGAAGTCAGAATGGAGGTGTGTAGTCATAGATTGGAGGTGGGTGAAGTCGTAAAAAGGAGGTGTGGGAAATCATAGAATGGAGGAGTGTGAAGTCATAGTATAGAGGTGTGTGAAGTCAGATTGGAGGTGTGTGAAGTGACCGAATGGACTTGTGTGAACTCAGAATGGAGTTGCGTGAAGCCACAGAATTGAGGATTGCGAAGTCATAGAATGGAGTTGTGTGAAGTCTTAGAATGGATGTTTCTGAATTAAGAATTAAGGTGTGTGAAGTCATAGAATGGAGGTGTGTGAAGACAAAATTGTGGTGTGGGAACTCATAGAATGGATGTGTGTGAACTCATAGAATGGAGATGTGTGAAGTCGTGGAATGGAGGTGTGTGAAGTCAAAGAATGGAGATGTATGATGTCAAACAATGGTGGTGTGTGAAGTCACAGAATGAAGGTGTGTGATATCACAGAATGGAAGTGTGTGAAGTCAAAATGGAGGTGTGTGAAGTCACAGAATGGAGGTGTGTGAAGTCACAGAATGGAGGTGTGTGAAGTCAAAATGGTGGTGTGTGAAGTCACAAATGGAGGTGTGTGAAGTCAGAGAATGTAGGTGTGTGAAGTCAAAATGGAGGTGTGTGAAGTCAAAGAATGGAGGTGTGTTAACTCATAGAATGGAGGTGTGTGAAGTCATGGAATGGAGGTTTGTGAAGTCAATCATTGGAAGTGTGTGAAATTACAGAAAGGAGATGTGTGAAGTCATAGAATGGAGGAGTGTAAAGTCAGAATGGAGATTTGTGAAGTCATAGAATGCAGGTGTGTGAAGTCATAGAATGTTGGTGTATGAAGTCATAGAATGGAGGTGTATGAAGTCATAGAATGGAGGTGTGTGAAGTCCGAATACAGGTGTGTGAAGTCATAGAATGGAAGTGTGTGAAGTCATAGAATGGAAGTGTGTGAAGTCGTAGTATGGAGGTTTGTGATGTCATAGAATGTAGGTGTGTGAAGTCATACAATGGAGGTATGTGAAGTCACGGAAGTGAGGTGTGTGAAGTCACAGAATGGAGGTGTGTGAAGTCATAGAATGGAGGTGTGTGAAGTCAAAGAATGGAGGTGTGTGAAGTCATAGAATGGAGGTGTGTGAAGTCATAGAATGGATGTGTGTGAATTCGCAGAATGGAGGTGTGTAAAGTCACAGAGTGGAGATGTGTGAAGCCACAGAGTGGAGGTGTGTGAAGTCATAGAAGGGAGGTTTGTGAAGTCATAGAATGGAGGTGTGTGAAGTCAGAATAGAGGTGTGTAAAGTCATATAATTGAGGTGTGTGAAGTCAGAATGGAGCTGTGTGAAGTCATAGAATGGAGGTGTGTGAAGTCACAGAATGGAGGTGTGTGAATTCAGATTGGAGTTGTGTGAAGTCATAGAATGGAGGTGTGTCAACTCATATAGTATGTCTGTGACATCATAGAATGGAGTTGTGTGAAGTCATAGAATGGAGGTGTGTGAAATCATAGAATGGAGGTGTGTGAAGTCACAGAATTTAGGTGTGTGAAGTCAGTATGGAGGTGTGTGAGGTCAGAATGGAGATGTGTGAAGTCATAGAATGGAGGTGTGTGAAGTCACAATGCAGGTGTGTGAACTCATAGAATGGAGGTGTGTGAAGTCACAATGTAGGTGTGTGAAGTCATAGAATGGAGGTGTGTGAAGTCATAGAATGGAGGTGTGTGAAGTCACAGAATGGAGGTGTGTGAAGTCAAAATGGTGGTGTGTGAAGTCACAAATGGAGGTGTGTGAAGTCACAGAATGTAGGTGTGTGAAGTCAAAATGGAGGTGTGTGAAGTCAAAGAATGTAGGTGTGTGAAGTCATAGAATGGAGGTGTGTGAAGTCATGGAATGGAGGTTTGTGAAGTCAAACATTGGAAGTGTGGGAAGTTACAAAAAGGAGATGTGTGAAGTCATAGAATGGAGGTGTGTGAAGTCATAGAATGGAGGAGTGTGAAGTCAGAATGGAGATTTGTGAAGTCACAGAATGGAGGTGTGTGAAGGCATAGAATGTTGGTGTATGAAGTCATAGAAGGGAAGTGTATGAAGTCATAGAATGGAGGTATGTGAAGTCAAAGTGCAGGTGTGTGAAGTCATAGAATGGAGGTTTGTGAAGTCATAGACTGGAGCTGTGTGAAGTCATAGAATGGAAGTGTGTGAAGTCATATAATGGAGGTCTGTGATGATATAGAATGGAGGTGTGTGAAGTCACAGAATGGACGTGTGTGAAGTCACAATGGAGGTTTGTGAAGTCATAGAATGGAGGTGTGTGAAGTCATAGAATGGAGGTGTGTGAAATCTCAGAATGGAGGGGTATGAATTCGCAGAATGGATGTGTGTAAAGACACAGAGTGGAGATGTGTGCATTCACAGAGTGGAGTTGGGTGAAGTCATAGAAAGGAGGTTTGTGAAGTCACAGAATGGAGGTGTGTGAAGTCAGAATACAGGTGTGCAAAGTCATAGAATGGAGGTGTGTGAAGTCAGAATGGAGCTGTGTGAAGTCATAGAATGGAGGTGTGTGAAGTCAGAATGGAGGTGTGTGAACTCATAGAATGGAGGTGTGTGAAGTCACAGAATGGAGGTGTGTGAAGTCATAGAATGGAGGTGTGTGAAATCATAGAATGGAGGTGTGTGAAGTCATAGAATGGAGGTGTGTGAAGTCATAGAATGGAGGTTTGTGAAGTCATAGAATGGAGGTGTGTGAAGTCATAGAATGGAGATGTGTGAAATCATAGAATGAAGTTTTGTGAAGTCACAGAATGGAGCTGTGTGAGTCAGAATTGAGGTGTGTGAAGTCATAGTATGCAGATGTGTGAAGTCATAGAATGGAGGATTGTGAAGTCACCGAAGGGAGGTTTGTGAAGTCATAGAATGGAGGTATGTGAAGTCAAATTGGAGGGGTGTGAAGTCAGAGAATGGAGTTGTGTGAAGTCATAGAATGGAGGTGGGTAAAGTCATAGAATGGAGGTGTATGAAGTCATAGAATGGAGGTCTGTGAAGTCACAGAATTGACGGGTATGAAGTCATAGAATGAAGGTGTGTGAAGTCAGAGAATTGAGTTGCTTGAGGTCATATATTGGAGGTGTGTGAAGTCAAACAATTGAGGTGTGTGAACTCAGAAAGGAGGTGTGTGAAGTCACAGAATGGAAGTGTGTGAAGTAATAGAAAGGAAGTTTGTGAAGTCATAGTATGGAGGTGTGTGAAGTCAAAGAATGGCGGTGTGTGAACTCATGGAATGGAGGTGTGTGAAGTCATGGTATGGAGGTTTGTGACGTCAAACATTGGAAGTGTGTGAAGGTACAGAAAGGAGATGTGTGAAGTCATAGAATAGAGGTGTGTGATGTCACAGAATGGAGGAGTGTGAAGTCAGAATGGAGATTTGTGAAGTCATAGAATGGAAGTGTGTGAAGTCGTAGAATGTTGGTGTATGAAGTCATAGAATGGAGGTGTATGAAGTCATAGAATGGAGGTGTGTGAAGTCAGAATGCAGGTGTGTGAAGTCATAGAATGGAGGTGTGTGAAGTCATAGAATGGAGGTGTGTGAAGTCAGAATACAGGTGTGCAAAGTCATAGAATGGAGGTGTGTGAAGTCAGAATGGAGCTGTGTGAAGTCAAAGAATGGAGGTGTGTGAAGTCATAGAATGGAGGTGTGTGAAGTCATAGAATGGAGGTGTGTGAATTCGCAGAATGGAGGTGTGTAAAGTCACAGAGTGGAGATGTGTGAAGTCACAGAGTGGAGGTGTGTGAAGTCATAGAAGGGAGGTTTGTGAAGTCATAGAATGGAGGTGTGTGAAGTCAGAATAGAGGTGTGTAAAGTCATATAATTGAGGTGTGTGAAGTCAGAATGGAGCTGTGTGAAGTCATAGAATGGAGGTGTGTGAAGTCACAGAATGGAGGTGTGTGAATTCAGATTGGAGTTGTGTGAAGTCATAGAATGGAGGTGTGTCAACTCATATAGTATGTCTGTGACATCATAGAATGGAGTTGTGTGAAGTCATAGAATGGAGGTGTGTGAAATCATAGAATGGAGGTGTGTGAAGTCACAGAATTTAGGTGTGTGAAGTCAGTATGGAGGTGTGTGAGGTCAGAATGGAGATGTGTGAAGTCATAGAATGGAGGTGTGTGAAGTCACAATGCAGGTGTGTGAACTCATAGAATGGAGGTGTGTGAAGTCACAATGTAGGTGTGTGAAGTCATAGAATGGAGGTGTGTGAAGTCATAGAATGGAGGTGTGTGAAGTCACAGAATGGAGGTGTGTGAAGTCAAAATGGTGGTGTGTGAAGTCACAAATGGAGGTGTGTGAAGTCACAGAATGTAGGTGTGTGAAGTCAAAATGGAGGTGTGTGAAGTCAAAGAATGTAGGTGTGTGAAGTCATAGAATGGAGGTGTGTGAAGTCATGGAATGGAGGTTTGTGAAGTCAAACATTGGAAGTGTGGGAAGTTACAAAAAGGAGATGTGTGAAGTCATAGAATGGAGGTGTGTGAAGTCATAGAATGGAGGAGTGTGAAGTCAGAATGGAGATTTGTGAAGTCACAGAATGGAGGTGTGTGAAGGCATAGAATGTTGGTGTATGAAGTCATAGAAGGGAAGTGTATGAAGTCATAGAATGGAGGTATGTGAAGTCAAAGTGCAGGTGTGTGAAGTCATAGAATGGAGGTTTGTGAAGTCATAGACTGGAGCTGTGTGAAGTCATAGAATGGAAGTGTGTGAAGTCATATAATGGAGGTCTGTGATGATATAGAATGGAGGTGTGTGAAGTCACAGAATGGACGTGTGTGAAGTCACAATGGAGGTTTGTGAAGTCATAGAATGGAGGTGTGTGAAGTCATAGAATGGAGGTGTGTGAAATCTCAGAATGGAGGGGTATGAATTCGCAGAATGGATGTGTGTAAAGACACAGAGTGGAGATGTGTGCATTCACAGAGTGGAGTTGGGTGAAGTCATAGAAAGGAGGTTTGTGAAGTCACAGAATGGAGGTGTGTGAAGTCAGAATACAGGTGTGCAAAGTCATAGAATGGAGGTGTGTGAAGTCAGAATGGAGCTGTGTGAAGTCATAGAATGGAGGTGTGTGAAGTCAGAATGGAGGTGTGTGAACTCATAGAATGGAGGTGTGTGAAGTCACAGAATGGAGGTGTGTGAAGTCATAGAATGGAGGTGTGTGAAATCATAGAATGGAGGTGTGTGAAGTCATAGAATGGAGGTGTGTGAAGTCATAGAATGGAGGTTTGTGAAGTCATAGAATGGAGGTGTGTGAAGTCATAGAATGGAGATGTGTGAAATCATAGAATGGAGTTTTGTGAAGTCACAGAATGGAGCTGTGTGAGTCAGAATTGAGGTGTGTGAAGTCATAGTATGCAGATGTGTGAAGTCATAGAATGGAGGATTGTGAAGTCACCGAAGGGAGGTTTGTGAAGTCATAGAATGGAGGTATGTGAAGTCAAATTGGAGGGGTGTGAAGTCAGAGAATGGAGTTGTGTGAAGTCATAGAATGGAGGTGGGTAAAGTCATAGAATGGAGGTGTATGAAGTCATAGAATGGAGGTCTGTGAAGTCACAGAATTGACGGGTATGAAGTCATAGAATGAAGGTGTGTGAAGTCAGAGAATTGAGTTGCTTGAGGTCATATATTGGAGGTGTGTGAAGTCAAACAATTGAGGTGTGTGAACTCAGAAAGGAGGTGTGTGAAGTCACAGAATGGAAGTGTGTGAAGTAATAGAAAGGAAGTTTGTGAAGTCATAGTATGGAGGTGTGTGAAGTCAAAGAATGGCGGTGTGTGAACTCATGGAATGGAGGTGTGTGAAGTCATGGTATGGAGGTTTGTGACGTCAAACATTGGAAGTGTGTGAAGGTACAGAAAGGAGATGTGTGAAGTCATAGAATAGAGGTGTGTGATGTCACAGAATGGAGGAGTGTGAAGTCAGAATGGAGATTTGTGAAGTCATAGAATGGAAGTGTGTGAAGTCGTAGAATGTTGGTGTATGAAGTCATAGAATGGAGGTGTATGAAGTCATAGAATGGAGGTGTGTGAAGTCAGAATGCAGGTGTGTGAAGTCATAGAATGGAGGTGTGTGAAGTCATAGAATGGAGGTTTGTGAAGTCAAAGAATGGAAGTGTGTGAAGTCATAGAATGGAGGTGTGTGATGTCATAGAATGTAGGTGTGTGAAGTCATGGAATGGAGGTGTGTGAATTCAGATTGGAGGTGTGTGAAGTCATAGAATGGAGGTGTGTCAACTCAGAAAGGAGGTGTGTGAAGTCATAGAATGGAGGTGAGTGAAGTCATAGAATGGAGGTGTGTGAAGTCACAATGTAGGTGTGTGAAGTCATAGAATGGAGGTGTGTGAATTCATAGACTAGAGGTGTGTGAAGTCACAGAATGGAGGTGTGTGAAGTCATTGAATGGAGGTGTGTGAAGTCACAGAATGGAAGTGTGTGAAATCATAGAATGGAGGTGTGTGAAGTCACAGAATGGAGGTGTGTGAAGTCAGAATGGAGGTGTGTGAAGTCATAGAATGGAGGTGTGTGATGTCATAGAATGGAGGTGTGTGAAGTCACAGAATGGAAGTGTGTGAAATCATAGAATGGAGGTGTGTGAAGTCAAAGAATGGAGGTGTGTGAACTCATAAAATGGAGTTGTGTGAAGTCACAATGTACGTGTTTGAAGTCATAGAATGGAGGTGTGTGAAGTCATAGACTGGAGGTGTGTGAAGTCACAGAGTGGAGGTGAGTGAAGTCACAGATTCGAGGTCTGTGAAGTCATAGAATGGAGATGTGTGAAGTCAGAATGTAGGTGTTCGAAGTCATAGAATAGAGGTGGGTGAAGTCAGAATGGAGGTGTGTGAACTCAGAATGGAGGTGTGTGAACTCATAGAATGGAGGTGTTTGACGTCACAATGGAAGTTTGTGAAGTCATAGAATGGAGGTGTGTGAAGTCAGAGAATAGAGGTGTGTAAAGTCATACAATGGAGGTGTGTGAAATCAGAATGGAGGTGTGTGAAGTCACAGAATGGAGGTGTGTGAACTCAGAATGGAGGTGTGTGAAGTCATAGATGGAGGTTTGTGAAGTCATAGTATGGAGATATGTGAAATCATAGAATGGAGTTTTGTGAAGTCACAGAATGGATTTGTGTGAGTCAGAATTGAGGTGTGTGAAGTCATAGAATGTAGATGTGTGAAGTCATAGAATGGAGTATTGTGAAGTCACCGAAGGGCTGTTTGTGAAGTCATAGAATGGAGGTATGAGAAATCAAATTAGAGGGGTGTGAAGTCGGAGAATGGATGTGTGTGAAGTCATAGAATGGAGGTGGGTGAAGTCATAGAATGGAGGTGTGTGAATTCAGATTGGAGGTTTGTGAAGTCATAGAATGGAGGTGTGTCAACTGAGAAAGGAGGTGTGTGAAGTCATAGAATGGAGGTGAGTGAAGTCATAGAATGGAGGTGTGTGAAATCATAGAATGGAGGTGTGTGAAGTCACAGAATTTAGGTGTGTGAAGTCAGAATGGAGAGGTGTGAGGTCAAAGTGGAGGTGTTTGAAGTCATAAATTGGAGGTGTGTGAAGTCACAATGCAGGTGTGTGAACACATAGAATGGAGGTGTGTGAAGTCTCAGTGTAGGTGTGTGAAGTCATAGAATGGAGGTGTGTGAAGTCATAGAATGGAGGTGTGTGAAGTCACAGAAGGGAGTTGTGTGAAGTCATAGAATGGAGGTGTGTGAAGTCACAGAATGGAGGAGTGTGAAATCATAGAATGGAGGTGTGTGAAATCACAGAATGGAGGTGTGTGAAGTTAGAATGGAGGTGTGTGAAGTCATAGAATGGAGGTGAGTGAAGTCAGAATAGAGGTGTGAAGTCATAGAATGGAGGTGGGTGAAGTCATAGAAATTAGGTGTGGGAAGTCATAGAATGGAGAAGTGGGAAGTCATAGAGTGGAGGTGAGTGAAGTCACAGATTCGAGGTCTGTGAGGTCACAGAATGGAGGAGTGTGAAGTCATAGAATGGAGGTGGGTGAAGTCATAGAAATTAATTGTGGGAAGTCATAGAATGGAGGTGTGTGAAGTCATAGAATGGAAGTGTGTGAAGTCACAGATTGGAGGTGTGTGAAGTCACAGAATCAGGTGTGAGAAGTCACAGAATGGAGGTGTGTCAACTCAGAATTGAGGTGTGTGACGTCACAGAATGGAGGTGTGTGAAGTCATAGAATGGAGGTGTGTGAGGTCACAGAATGGAGGTGTGTGAAATCATAGAATGGAGGTGTGTGAAGTCACAGAATGGAGGTGTGTGAAGTCAGAATGGAGGTGTGTGAAGTCATAGAGTGGAGGTGTGTGAAGTCAGAATGGAGGTGTGAAGTCATAGAATGGAGGTGGGTGAAGTCATAGAACTTAGGTGTGGGAAGTCATAGAATCGAGAAGTGTGAAGTCATAGAGTGGAGGTGAGTGAAGTCACAGATTCGAGGTCTGTGAAGTCATAGACTGGAGGTGTGTGAAGTCATAGAATGGAGGTATGAGAAACCAAATTAGAGGGGTATGAAGTCGTAGAATGGAGGTGTGTGAAGTCATAGAATGGAGGTGGGTGAAGTCATAGAAAGGAGGTGTGTGAATTCAGATTTGAGGTGTGTGAAGTCATAGAATGGAGGTGTGTCAACTCAGAAAGGAGGTGTGTGAAGTCATAGAATGGAAGTGAGTGAAGTCATACAATGGAGGTCTGTGAAATCATAGAATGGAGGTGTGTGAAGTCACAGAATTTAGGTGTGTGAAGTCAGAATGGAGGTGTGTGAGGTCAGAATGGAGGTGTGTGAAGTCATAGAATGGAGGTGGGTGAAGTCACAATGCAGGTGTTTGAACTCATAGAATGGAGGTGTGTGAAGTCACAGTGTAGGTGTGTGAAGTCATAGAATGGAGGTGTGTGAAGTCATAGAATGGAGGTGTGTGAAGTCACAGAATGGAGGTGTGTGAAGTCAGAATGGAGGTGTGTGAAGTCAGAATGGAGGTGTGAAGTCATAGAATGGAGGTGGGTGAAGTCATAGAAATTAATTGTGGGAAGTCATAGAATGGAGGAGTGTGAAGTCATAGAGTGGAGGTGAGTGAAGTCACAGATTCGAGGTCTGTGAAGTCATAGAATGGAGGTGTGTGAAGTCAGAATGTAGGTGTTCGAAGTCATAGAATACAGGTGTGTGAAGTCAGAATGGAGGTGTGTGAAGTCATAGAATGGAGGTGTGTGAACTCATAGAATGGAGGTGTGTGACGTCACAATGGAAGTTTGTGAAGTCATAGAATGGAGGTGTGTGACGTGACAGAATGGAGGTTTGTGAAGTCATACAATGGAGGTGTGTGAAGTCAGAAGGGAGGTGTGTGAAGTCACAGAATGGAGGTGTGTGAACTCAGAATGGAGGTGTGTGCAATCATAGATGGAGGTGTGTGAAGTCATAGTATGGAGATATGTGAAATCATAGAATGGAGTTTTGTGAAGTCACAGAATGGAGTTGTGTGAGTCAGAATTGAGGTGTGTGAAGTCATAGAATGTAGATGTGTGAAGTCATAGAATGGAGTATTGTGAAGTCACCAAAGGGAGGTTTGTGAAGTCATAGAATGGAGGTATGAGAAATCAAGTTAGAGGGGTGTGAAATCGGAGAATGGAGGTGTGTGAAGTGATAGAATTGAGGTGGGTGAATTCTTAGAATGGAGGTGTGTGAATTCAGATTGGAGGTGTGTGAAGTCATAGAATGGAGGTGTGTCAACTCAGATAGGAGATGTGTGAAGTCATAGAATGGAGGTGAGTGGAGTCATAGAATGGAGGTGTGTGAACACATAGAATTGAGGTCTGTGACGTCACAATGGAAGTTTGTGAAGTCATAGAATTGAGGTGTGTGGAGTCACAGAATGGAGGTGTGTGAAGTCAGAATGGAGGTGTGAAGTCATAGAATGGAGGTGGGTGAAGTCATAGAAATTAGGTGTGTGAAGTCATAGAATGGAGGTGTGTGAACTCATAGAATGGAGGTGTGTGACATCACAATGGAAGTTTGTGAAGTCATAGAATGGAGGTGTGTGAAGTCACAGAATGGAGGTGTGTGAACTCATAATGGAGGTGTGTGAAGTCATAGATGGAGGTGTGTGAAGTCATAATATGGAGATATGAGAAATCATAGAATTGAGTTTTGTGAAGTCACAGAATGGAGTTGTGTGAGTCAGAATTGAGGTGTGTGAAGTCATAGAATGTAGATGTGTGAAGTCATAGAATGGAGCATTGTGAAGTCAACGAAGGGAGGGTTGTGAAGTCATAGAATGGAGGTATGAGAAATCAAATTAGAGGGGTGTGAAGTCGGAGAATGGAGGTGTGTGAAGTCATAGAATTGAGGTGGGTGAAGTCATAGAATGGAGGTGTGTGAAGTCACTGAATGGACGAGTTTAAAGTCATAGAATGGAGGTGTGTGAAGTCAGAGAATTGAGCTGTTTGAAGTCATATATTGGAGGTGTGTGAAGTCAAAATGGATGTGTGAAGTCATAGAATGTAGGTGTGTGAAGTCATAGAATGGTGGTGTGTGAAGTCACAGAATGGAGGTGTGTGAACTCAGAATGGAGGTGTGTGAAGTCACAGAATGGAGGTTTGTGAAGTCATAGAATGGAAGTGTGTGAAGTCATAGAATGGACGTGTGTGAAGTCAGAATGGAGGTGTGTTAAGTCACCGAATGGAGTTTTGTGAACTCAGTATGGAGGTGTGTGAAGTCACAAAATGGAGGTTGGTGAAGTCATAGATGGAGGTGTGTGAGGTCATAGAATGGATGTTTCTGAAGTAAGAATGAAGGTGTGTGAAGTCATAGAATGAAGGTGGGTGAAGTCATAAGAAGGAGGTGCGGGAAGTCATAGAATGGAGGAGTGTGAAGTCATAGAGTGGAGGTGAGTGAAGTCACAGATTCGAGGTCTGTGAAGTCATAGATTGGAGGTGTGTGATGTCAGAATGCAGGTGTGCGAAGTCATAGAATAGAGATTTGTGAAGTCAGAATGGAGGTGTGTGAACTCATAGAATGTAGGTGTGTGACGCCACAATGGAGGTGTGTGAAGTCACAGAATGGAGGTGTGTGAATACATACAATGGAGGTGTGTGAAGTCAGAATGGAATTTTGTGAAGTCACAGAATTGAGCTGTGTGAATTCAGAATGGAGGTGTGTGAAGTCATAGAATGGAGGTGTATGAAGTCAGAATGGAGGTGTGTGAACTCATAGAATGGAGGTGTGTGTAGTCACAATGGAGATGTGTGAAGTCATAGAATGGAGGTGTGTGAAGTCACAGAATGGAGGTGTGTGAAGTCATAGAATGGAGGTGTGTGAAGTCATAGAATGGGTGTTTGTGAAGTAAGAATGAAGGTGTGTGAAGTCATAGAATGGAGTTGTGGGAAGTCACAGAATGGAGGTGTGGGAATTCAGAGATTGCAGGAGTGTGAAGTCACAGAATGGAGGTGTGTGAACCCACAATGGAGGTGTGTAAAGTCACAGAATTGAGGTGTGTGAAGTCATAGAATGGAAGTGTGTGAAGTCATAGAATGGAGGTGTGTGAAGTCACAGAATTGAGGTGTTTGAAGTCATATATTGGAGGTGTGTGAAATCAAAATGGATGTGTGAAGTCATAGAATGGAGGTGTGTGAACTCATAGAATGAGGGTGTGTGAGGCCATAGAATGGAGGTGTGTGAAGTCACAGAATGGATGTGTGTGAAGTCATAGAATGGACGTGTGTGAAGTCATAGAATGGAAGTGTGTGAAGTCACAGATTGGAGCTGTGTGAAGTCACAGAATCGAGGTGGGAGAAGTCACAGAATGGAGGTGTGTGAAGTCACAATGGAGGTGTGCGAAGTCATAGAATGCAGGTGTGTGAAGTCAGAATCGAGGTGTGAAGTCATTGAATGGAGGTGGATGAAGTAATAGAACTTAGGTGTGGGAAGTCATAGAATCGAGAAGTGTGAAGTCATAGAGTAGAGGTGAGTGAAGTCACAGACTCGAGATCTGTGAAGTCATAGAATGGAGGTGTGTGAAGTCATAGAATGGAGTATTGTGAAGTCACCGAAAGGAGGTTTGTGAAGTCATAGAATGGAAGTATGAGAAATCAAATTAGAGGGGTGTGAAGGGGGAGAATGGAGGTGTGTGAAGTCATAGAATGGAGGTGGGTGAAGTCATAGAATGGAGGTGTGTGAATTCAGATAGGAGGTGTGTGAAGTCATAGAATGGAGGTGTGTCAACTCAGAAAGCAGGTGTGTGAAGTCATAGAATGGAGGTGAGTGAAGTCATAGAATGGAGGTGTGTGAAGTCACAGAATTTAGGTGTGTGAAGTCAGAATGGAGGTGTGTGAGGTCAGAATGGAGGTTTGTGAAGTCATAGAATGGAGGTGGGTGAAGTCACAATGCAGGTGTGAGAACTCATAGAATGGAGGTGTGTGAAGTCACAGTGAAGGTGTGTGAAGTCATAGAATGGAGGTGTGTGAAGTCATAGAATGGAGGTGTGTGAAGTCACAGAATGGAGGTGTGTGAAATCCTAGAATGGAGGTGTGTGAAGTCACAGAATGGTGGTGTGTGAAGTCAGAATGGAGGTGTGTGAAGTCATAGAATGGAGGTGTGTGAAGTCACAATGGAGGTGTGTGAAGACATAGAATGGAGGTGGATGAAGTCATAGAAATTAGGTGTGGGAAGTCATAGAATGGAGAAGTGTGAAGTCATAGAGTGGAGGTGAGTGAAGTCACAGATTCGAGGTCTGTGAAGTCATATAATGGAGGTGTGTGAACTCATAGAATGGAGGTGTGTGACCTCACAATGGTAGTTTGTGAAGTCATAGAATGGAGGTGTGTGAAGTCACAGAATGGAGGTGTGTGAAGTCAGAATGGAGGTGTGAAGTCATAGAATGGAGGTTGGTGAAGTCATAGAAATTAGGTGTGTGAAGTCATAGAATGTTGGTGTGTGAACTCATAGAATGGAGGTGTGTGACGTCACAATGGAAGTTTGTGAAGTCATAGAATGGAGGTGTGTGAAGTCACAGAATGGAGGTGTGTGAGTCAGAATTGAGGTGTGTGAAGTCATAGAATGTAGATGTGTGAAGTCATAGAATGGAGTATTGTGAAGTCACCGAAGGGACGTTTGTGAAGTCATAGAATGGAGGTATGAGAAATCAAATTAGAGGGGTGTGAAGTCGGAGAATGGAGGTGTGTGAAGTCATAGAATGGAGGTGGGTGAAGTCATAGAATGGAGGTGTATAAAGTCATAGAATGGAGGTGTGTGAAGTCACTGAGTGGACGGGTTTAAAGTCATAAAATGGAGGTGCGTGAAGTCAGAGAATTGAGCTTTTTGAAGTCATATATTGGAGGTGTGTGAAGTCAAAATGGATGTGTGAAGTCATAGAATGTAGGTGTGTGAAGTCATAGAATGGTGGTGTGTGAAGTCACAGAATGGAGGTGTGTGAACTCAGAATGGAGGTGTGTGAAGTCACAATGTATGTGTGTGAAGTCATAGAATGGAGGTGTGTGAAGACACAATGTATGTGTGTGAATTCATAGAATGGAGGTGTGTGAAGTCATAGAATGGAGGTGTGTGAAGTCACAGAATGGAGGTGTGTGAAGTCATAGAACGGAGGTGTGTGAAGTCAGAATGGAGCTGGGTGAAGACATAGAATGTAGGTGTGTGAAGTCATAGAATGGAGGTGTGTGAAGTCATAGAATGAAGGTGTGTGAAGTCACAGAATGGAGGTGTGGGAAGTCATAGAATGGAGGGGTGTGAAGTCACAGAATGGAGGTGTGTGAACTCATACAATGGAGGTGTGTGAAGTCACAGAATTCAGGTTTGTGAAGTCAGAATGGAGGTGTGTAGTCATAGATTGGAGGTGGGTGAAGTCGTAAAAAGGAGGTGTGGGAAATCATAGAATGGAGGAGTGTGAAGTCATAGTATAGAGGTGTGTGAAGTCAGATTGGAGGTGTGTGAAGTGACCGAATGGACTTGTGTGAACTCAGAATGGAGTTGCGTGAAGCCACAGAATTGAGGATTGCGAAGTCATAGAATGGAGTTGTGTGAAGTCTTAGAATGGATGTTTCTGAATTAAGAATTAAGGTGTGTGAAGTCATAGAATGGAGGTGTGTGAAGACAAAATTGTGGTGTGGGAACTCATAGAATGGATGTGTGTGAACTCATAGAATGGAGATGTGTGAAGTCGTGGAATGGAGGTGTGTGAAGTCAAAGAATGGAGGTGTATGATGTCAAACAATGGTGGTGTGTGAAGTCACAGAATGAAGGTGTGTGATATCACAGAATGGAAGTGTGTGAAGTCAAAATGGAGGTGTGTGAAGTCACAGAATGGAGGTGTGTGAAGTCACAGAATGGAGGTGTGTGAAGTCAAAATGGTGGTGTGTGAAGTCACAAATGGAGGTGTGTGAAGTCAGAGAATGTAGGTGTGTGAAGTCAAAATGGAGGTGTGTGAAGTCAAAGAATGGAGGTGTGTTAACTCATAGAATGGAGGTGTGTGAAGTCATGGAATGGAGGTTTGTGAAGTCAATCATTGGAAGTGTGTGAAATTACAGAAAGGAGATGTGTGAAGTCATAGAATGGAGGAGTGTAAAGTCAGAATGGAGATTTGTGAAGTCATAGAATGCAGGTGTGTGAAGTCATAGAATGTTGGTGTATGAAGTCATAGAATGGAGGTGTATGAAGTCATAGAATGGAGGTGTGTGAAGTCCGAATACAGGTGTGTGAAGTCATAGAATGGAGGTGTGTGAAGTCATAGAATGGAAGTGTGTGAAGTCGTAGTATGGAGGTTTGTGATGTCATAGAATGTAGGTGTGTGAAGTCATACAATGGAGGTATGTGAAGTCACGGAAGTGAGGTGTGTGAAGTCACAGAATGGAGGTGTGTGAAGTCATAGAATGGAGGTGTGTGAAGTCAAAGAATGGAGGTGTGTGAAGTCATAGAATGGAGGTGTGTGAAGTCATAGAATGGAGGTGTGTGAATTCGCAGAATGGAGGTGTGTAAAGTCACAGAGTGGAGATGTGTGAAGTCACAGAGTGGAGGTGTGTGAAGTCATAGAAGGGAGGTTTGTGAAGTCATAGAATGGAGGTGTGTGAAGTCAGAATAGAGGTGTGTAAAGTCATATAATTGAGGTGTGTGAAGTCAGAATGGAGCTGTGTGAAGTCATAGAATGGAGGTGTGTGAAGTAAAAATGGAAGTGTGTAAACTCATAGAATGGAGGTGTGTGAAGTCACAGAATGGAGGTGTGTGAATTCAGATTGGAGTTGTGTGAAGTCATAGAATGGAGGTGTGTCAACTCATATAGTATGTCTGTGACATCATAGAATGGAGTTGTGTGAAGTCATAGAATGGAGGTGTGTGAAATCATAGAATGGAGGTGTGTGAAGTCACAGAATTTAGGTGTGTGAAGTCAGTATGGAGGTGTGTGAGGTCAGAATGGAGATGTGTGAAGTCATAGAATGGAGGTGTGTGAAGTCACAATGCAGGTGTGTGAACTCATAGAATGGAGGTGTGTGAAGTCACAATGTAGGTGTGTGAAGTCATAGAATGGAGGTGTGTGAAGTCACAGAATTTAGGTGTGTGAAGTCACAGAATGTAGGTGTGTGAAGTCAAAATGGAGGTGTGTGAAGTCAAAGAATGTAGGTGTGTGAAGTCATAGAATGGAGGTGTGTGAAGTCATGGAATGGAGGTTTGTGAAGTCAAACATTGGAAGTGTGGGAAGTTACAAAAAGGAGATGTGTGAAGTCATAGAATGGAGGTGTGTGAAGTCATAGAATGGAGGAGTGTGAAGTCAGAATGGAGATTTGTGAAGTCACAGAATGGAGGTGTGTGAAGGCATAGAATGTTGGTGTATGAAGTCATAGAAGGGAAGTGTATGAAGTCATAGAATGGAGGTATGTGAAGTCAAAGTGCAGGTGTGTGAAGTCATAGAATGGAGGTTTGTGAAGTCATAGACTGGAGCTGTGTGATGTCATAGAATGGAAGTGTGTGAAGTCATATAATGGAGGTCTGTGATGATATAGAATGGAGGTGTTTGAAATCACAGAATGGACGTGTGTGAAGTCACAATGGAGGTTTGTGAAGTCATAGAATGGAGGTGTGTGAAGTCATAGAATGGAGGTGTGTGAAATCTCAGAATGGAGGGGTATGAATTCGCAGAATGGATGTGTGTAAAGACACAGAGTGGAGATGTGTGCATTCATAGAGTGGAGTTGGGTGAAGTCATAGAAAGGAGGTTTGTGAAGTCACAGAATGGAGGTGTGTGAAGTCAGAATACAGGTGTGCAAAGTCATAGAATGGAGGTGTGTGAAGTCAGAATGGAGCTGTGTGAAGTCATAGAATGGAGGTGTGTGAAGTCAGAATGGAGGTGTGTGAACTCATAGAATGGAGGTGTGTGAAGTCACAGAATGGAGGTTTGTGAAGTCATAGAATGGAGGTGTGTGAAATCATAGAATGGAGGTGTGTGAAGTCATAGAATGGAGGTGTGTGAAGTCATAGAATGGAGGTTTGTGAAGTCATAGAATGGAGGTGTGTGAAGTCATAGAATGGAGATGTGTGAAATCATAGAATGGAGTTTTGTGAAGTCACAGAATGGAGCTGTGTGAGTCAGAATTGAGGTGTGTGAAGTCATAGTATGCAGATGTGTGAAGTCATAGAATGGAGGATTGTGAAGTCACCGAAGGGAGGTTTGTGAAGTCATAGAATGGAGGTATGTGAAGTCAAATTGGAGGGGTGTGAAGTCAGAGAATGGAGTTGTGTGAAGTCATAGAATGGAGGTGGGTAAAGTCATAGAATGGAGGTGTATGAAGTCATAGAATGGAGGTCTGTGAAGTCACAGAATTGACGGGTATGAAGTCATAGAATGAAGGTGTGTGAAGTCAGAGAATTGAGTTGCTTGAGGTCATATATTGGAGGTGTGTGAAGTCAAACAATTGAGGTGTGTGAACTCAGAAAGGAGGTGTGTGAAGTCACAGAATGGAAGTGTGTGAAGTAATAGAAAGGAAGTTTGTGAAGTCATAGTATGGAGGTGTGTGAAGTCAAAGAATGGCGGTGTGTGAACTCATGGAATGGAGGTGTGTGAAGTCATGGTATGGAGGTTTGTGACGTCAAACATTGGAAGTGTGTGAAGGTACAGAAAGGAGATGTGTGAAGTCATAGAATAGAGGTGTGTGATGTCACAGAATGGAGGAGTGTGAAGTCAGAATGGAGATTTGTGAAGTCATAGAATGGAAGTGTGTGAAGTCGTAGAATGTTGGTGTATGAAGTCATAGAATGGAGGTGTATGAAGTCATAGAATGGAGGTGTGTGAAGTCAGAATGCAGGTGTGTGAAGTCATAGAATGGAGGTGTGTGAAGTCATAGAATGGAGGTTTGTGAAGTCAAAGAATGGAAGTGTGTGAAGTCATAGAATGGAGGTGTGTGATGTCATAGAATGTAGGTGTGTGAAGTCATGGAATGGAGGTGTGTGAATTCAGATTGGAGGTGTGTGAAGTCATAGAATGGAGGTGTGTCAACTCAGAAAGGAGGTGTGTGAAGTCATAGAATGGAGGTGAGTGAAGTCATAGAATGGAGGTGTGTGAAGTCACAATGTAGGTGTGTGAAGTCATAGAATGGAGGTGTGTGAATTCATAGACTAGAGGTGTGTGAAGTCACAGAATGGAGGTGTGTGAAGTCATTGAATGGAGGTGTGTGAAGTCACAGAATGGAAGTGTGTGAAATCATAGAATGGAGGTGTGTGAAGTCACAGAATGGAGGTGTGTGAAGTCAGAATGGAGGTGTGTGAAGTCATAGAATGGAGGTGTGTGAAGTCATAGAATGGAGGTGTGTGAAGTCACAGAATGGAAGTGTGTGAAATCATAGAATGGAGGTGTGTGAAGTCACAGAATGGAGGTGGGTGAAGTCAGAATGGAGGTGTGTGAACTCATAAAATGGAGTTGTGTGAAGTCACAATGTACGTGTTTGAAGTCATAGAATGGAGGTGTGTGAAGTCATAGACTGGAGGTGTGTGAAGTCACAGAGTGGAGGTGAGTGAAGTCACAGATTCGAGGTCTGTGAAGTCATAGAATGGAGATGTGTGAAGTCAGAATGTAGGTGTTCGAAGTCATAGAATAGAGGTGGGTGAAGTCAGAATGGAGGTGTGTGAACTCAGAATGGAGGTGTGTGAACTCATAGAATGGAGGTGTGTGAAATCAGAATGGAGGTGTGTGAAGTCACAGAATGGAGGTGTGTGAACTCAGAATGGAGGTGTGTGAAGTCATAGATGGAGGTTTGTGAAGTCATAGTATGGAGATATGTGAAATCATAGAATGGAGTTTTGTGAAGTCACAGAATGGAGTTGTGTGAGTCAGAATTATTGAGGTGTGTGAAGTCATAGAATGTAGATGTGTGAAGTCATAGAATGGAGTATTGTGAAGTCACCGAAGGGCTGTTTGTGAAGTCATAGAATGGAGGTATGAGAAATCAAATTAGAGGGGTGTGAAGTCGGAGAATGGATGTGTGTGAAGTCATAGAATGGAGGTGGGTGAAGTCATAGAATGGAGGTGTGTGAATTCAGATTGGAGGTTTGTGAAGTCATAGAATGGAGGTGTATCAACTGAGAAAGGAGGTGTGTGAAGTCATAGAATGGAGGTGAGTGAAGTCATAGAATGGAGGTGTGTGAAATCATAGAATGGAGGTGTGTGAAGTCACAGAATTTAGGTGTGTGAAGTCAGAATGGAGATGTGTGAGGTCAAAGTGGAGGTGTTTGAAGTCATAAATTGGAGGTGTGTGAAGTCACAATGCAGGTGTGTGAACACATAGAATGGAGGTGTGTGAAGTCTCAGTGTAGGTGTGTGAAGTCATAGAATGGAGGTGTGTGAAGTCATAGAATGGAGGTGTGTGAAGTCACAGAAGGGAGTTGTGTGAAGTCATAGAATGGAGGTGTGTGAAGTCACAGAATGGAGGAGTGTGAAATCATAGAATGGAGGTGTGTGAAGTCACAGAATGGAGGTGTGTGAAGTTAGAATGGAGGTGTGTGAAGTCATAGAATGGAGGTGAGTGAATTCAGAATAGAGGTGTGAAGTCATAGAATGGAGGTGGGTGAAGTCATAGAAATTAGGTGTGGGAAGTCATAGAATGGAGAAGTGGGAAGTCATAGAGTGGAGGTGAGTGAAGTCACAGATTCGAGGTCTGTGAAGTCACAGAATGGAGGAGTGTGAAGTCATAGAATGGAGGTGGGTGAAGTCATAGAAATTAATGATGGGAAGTCATAGAATGGAGGTGTGTGAAGTCATAGAATGGAAGTGTGTGAAGTCACAGATTGGAGGTGTGTGAAGTCACAGAATCAGGTGTGAGAAGTCACAGAATGGAGGTGTGTGAACTCAGAATGGAGGTGTGTGACGTCACAGAATGGAGGTGTGTGAAGTCATAGAATGGAGGTGTGTGAGGTCACAGAATGGAGGTGTGTGAAATCATAGAATGGAGGTGTGTGAAGTCACAGAATGGAGGTGTGTGAAGTCAGAATGGAGGTGTGTGAAGTCATAGAGTGGAGGTGTGTGAAGTCAGAATGGAGGTGTGAAGTCATAGAATGGAGGTGGGTGAAGTCATAGAACTTAGGTGTGGGAAGTCATAAAATCGAGAAGTGTGAAGTCATAGAGTGGAGGTGAGTGAAGTCACAGATTCGAGGTCTGTGAAGTCATAGACTGGAGGTGTGTGAAGTCATAGAATGGAGGTATGAGAAACCAAATTAGAGGGGTGTGAAGTCGTAGAATGGAGGTGTGTGAAGTCATAGAATGGATGTGGGTGAAGTCATAGAAAGGAGGTGTGTGAATTCAGATTGGAGGTGTGTGAAGTCATAGAATGGAGGTGTGTCAACTCAGAAAGGAGGTGTGTGAAGTCATAGAATGGAAGTGAGTGAAGTCATACAATGGAGGTCTGTGAAATCATAGAATGGAGGTGTGTGAAGTCACAGAATTTAGGTGTGTGAAGTCAGAATGGAGGTGTGTGAGGTCAGAATGGAGGTGTGTGAAGTCATAGAATGGAGGTGGGTGAAGTCACAATGCAGGTGTTTGAACTCATAGAATGGAGGTGTGTGAAGTCACAGTGTAGGTGTGTGAAGTCATAGAATGGAGGTGTGTGAAGTCATAGAATGGAGGTGTGTGAAGTCACAGAATGGAGGTGTGTGAAGTCAGAATGGAGGTGTGTGAAGTCATAGAATGGAGGTGTGTGAAGTCAGAATGGAGGTGTGAAGTCATAGAATGGAGGTGGGTGAAGTCATAGAAATTAATTGTGGGAAGTCATAGAATGGAGGAGTGTGAAGTCATAGAGTGGAGGTGAGTGAAGTCACAGATTCGAGGTCTGTGAAGTCATAGAATGGAGGTGTGTGAAGTCAGAATATAGGTGTTCGAAGTCATAGAATACAGGTGTGTGAAGTCAGAATGGAGGTGTGTGAAGTCATAGAATGGAGGTTTGTGAACTCATAGAATGGAGGTGTGTGACGTCACAATGGAAGTTTGTGAAGTCATAGAATGGAGGTGTGTGAAGTGACAGAATGGAGGTTTGTGAAGTCATACAATGGAGGTGTGTGAAGTCAGAAGGGAGGTGTGTGAAGTCACAGAATGGAGGTGTGTGAACTCAGAATGGAGGTGTGTGCAATCATAGATGGAGGTGTGTGAAGTCATAGTATGGAGATATGTGAAATCATAGAATGGAGTTTTGTGAAGTCACAGAATGGAGTTGTGTGAGTCAGAATTGAGGTGTGTGAAGTCATAGAATGTAGATGTGTGAAGTCATAGAATGGAGTATTGTGAAGTCACCAAAGGGAGGTTTGTGAAGTCATAGAATGGAGGTATGAGAAATCAAGTTAGAGGGGTGTGAAATCGGAGAATGGAGGTGTGTGAAGTGATAGAATTGAGGTGGGTGAAGTCTTAGAATGGAGGTGTGTGAATTCAGATTGGAGGTGTGTGAAGTCATAGAATGGAGGTGTGTCAACTCAGATAGGAGATGTGTGAAGTCATAGAATGGAGGTGAGTGGAGTCATAGAATGGAGGTGTGTGAACACATAGAATTGAGGTCTGAGACGTCACAATGGAAGTTTGTGAAGTCATAGAATTGAGGTGTGTGGAGTCACAGAATGGAGGTGTGTGAAGTCAGAATGGAGGTGTGAAGTCATAGAATGGAGGTGGGTGAAGTCATAGAAATTAGGTGTGTGAAGTCATAGAATGGAGGTGTGTGAACTCATAGAATGGAGGTGTGTGACATCACAATGGAAGTTTGTGAAGTCATAGAATGGAGGTGTGTGAAGTCACAGAATGGAGGTGTGTGAACTCATAATGGAGGTGTGTGAAGTCATAGATGGAGGTGTGTGAAGTCATAATATGGAGATATGAGAAATCATAGAATTGAGTTTTGTGAAGTCACAGAATGGAGTTGTGTGAGTCAGAATTGAGGTGTGTGAAGTCATAGAATGTAGATGTGTGAAGTCATAGAATGGAGCATTGTGAAGTCAACGAAGGGAGGGTTGTGAAGTCATAGAATGGAGGTATGAGAAATCAAATTAGAGGGGTGTGAAGTCGGAGAATGGAGGTGTGTGAAGTCATAGAATTGAGGTGGGTGAAGTCATAGAATGGAGGTGTGTGAAGTCACTGAATGGACGAGTTTAAAGTCATAGAATGGAGGTGTGTGAAGTCAGAGAATTGAGCTGTTTGAAGTCATATATTGGAGGTGTGTGAAGTCAAAATGGATGTGTGAAGTCATAGAATGTAGGTGTGTGAAGTCATAGAATGGTGGTGTGTGAAGTCACAGAATGGAGGTGTGTGAACTCAGAATGGAGGTGTGTGAAGTCACAGAATGGAGGTTTGTGAAGTCATAGAATGGAAGTGTGTGAAGTCATAGAATGGACGTGTGTGAAGTCAGAATGGAGGTGTGTTAAGTCACCGAATGGAGTTTTGTGAACTCAGTATGGAGGTGTGTGAAGTCACAAAATGGAGGTTGGTGAAGTCATAGATGGAGGTGTGTGAGGTCATAGAATGGATGTTTCTGAAGTAAGAATGAAGGTGTGTGAAGTCATAGAATGAAGGTGGGTGAAGTCATAAGAAGGAGGTGCGGGAAGTCATAGAATGGAGGAGTGTGAAGTCATAGAGTGGAGGTGAGTGAAGTCACAGATTCGAGGTCTGTGAAGTCATAGATTGGAGGTGTGTGATGTCAGAATGCAGGTGTGCGAAGTCATAGAATAGAGATTTGTGAAGTCAGAATGGAGGTGTGTGAACTCATAGAATGTAGGTGTGTGACGCCACAATGGAGGTGTGTGAAGTCACAGAATGGAGGTGTGTGAATACATACAATGGAGGTGTGTGAAGTCAGAATGGAATTTTGTGAAGTCACAGAATTGAGCTGTGTGAATTCAGAATGGAGGTGTGTGAAGTCATAGAATGGAGGTGTGTGAAGTCAGAATGGAGGTGTGTGAACTCATAGAATGGAGGTGTGTGTAGTCACAATGGAGATGTGTGAAGTCATAGAATGGAGGTGTGTGAAGTCACAGAATGGAGGTGTGTGAAGTCATAGAATGGAGGTGTGTGAAGTCATAGAATGGGTGTTTGTGAAGTAAGAATGAAGGTGTGTGAAGTCATAGAATGGAGTTGTGGGAAGTCACAGAATGGAGGTGTGGGAATTCAGAGATTGCAGGAGTGTGAAGTCACAGAATGGAGGTGTGTGAACCCAGAATGGAGGTGTGTAAAGTCACAGAATGGAGGTGTGTGAAGTCATAGAATGGAAGTGTGTGAAGTCATAGAATGGAGGTGTGTGAAGTCACAGAATGGGCGGTATGAAGTCATAGAATGGAGGTGTGTGAAGTCACAGAATTGAGGTGTTTGAAGTCATATATTGGAGGTGTGTGAAATCAAAATGGATGTGTGAAGTCATAGAATGGAGGTGTGTGAACTCATAGAATGAGGGTGTGTGAGGCCATAGAATGGAGGTGTGTGAAGTCACAGAATGGATGTGTGTGAAGTCATAGAATGGACGTGTGTGAAGTCATAGAATGGAAGTGTGTGAAGTCACAGATTGGAGCTGTGTGAAGTCACAGAATCGAGGTGGGAGAAGTCACAGAATGGAGGTGTGTGAAGTCACAATGGAGGTGTGTGAAGTCATAGAATGCAGGTGTGTGAAGTCAGAATCGAGGTGTGAAGTCATTGAATGGAGGTGGATGAAGTAATAGAACTTAGGTGTGGGAAGTCATAGAATCGAGAAGTGTGAAGTCATAGAGTAGAGGTGAGTGAAGTCACAGACTCGAGATCTGTGAAGTCATAGAATGGAGGTGTGTGAAGTCATAGAATGGAGTATTGTGAAGTCACCGAAAGGAGGTTTGTGAAGTCATAGAATGGAAGTATGAGAAATCAAATTAGAGGGGTGTGAAGGGGGAGAATGGAGGTGTGTGAAGTCATAGAATGGAGGTGGGTGAAGTCATAGAATGGAGGTGTGTGAATTCAGATAGGAGGTGTGTGAAGTCATAGAATGGAGGTGTGTCAACTCAGAAAGAAGGTGTGTGAAGTCATAGAATGGAGGTGAGTGAAGTCATAGAATGGAGGTGTGTGAAGTCACAGAATTTAGGTGTGTGAAGTCAGAATGGAGGTGTGTGAGGTCAGAATGGAGGTTTGTGAAGTCATAGAATGGAGGTGGGTGAAGTCACAATGCAGGTGTGTGAACTCATAGAATGGAGGTGTGTGAAGTCACAGTGAAGGTGTGTGAAGTCATAGAATGGAGGTGTGTGAAGTCATAGAATGGAGGTGTGTGAAGTCACAGAATGGAGGTGTGTGAAATCCTAGAATGGAGGTGTGTGAAGTCACAGAATGGTGGTGTGTGAAGTCAGAATGGAGGTGTGTGAAGTCATAGAATGGAGGTGTGTGAAGTCACAATGGAGGTGTGTGAAGACATAGAATGGAGGTGGATGAAGTCATAGAAATTAGGTGTGGGAAGTCATAG
This sequence comes from Megascapheus bottae, assembly GCA_024803745.1. Taxonomy (NCBI): domain Eukaryota; kingdom Metazoa; phylum Chordata; class Mammalia; order Rodentia; family Geomyidae; genus Megascapheus; species Megascapheus bottae. The sequence continues at coordinate 301,341 of JANJXV010000426.1, forward strand.
AATGGAGAAGTGTGAAGTCATAGAGTGGAGGTGAGTGAAGTCACAGATTCGAGGTCTGTGAAGTCATATAATGGAGGTGTGTGAACTCATAGAATGGAGGTGTGTGACCTCACAATGGTAGTTTGTGAAGTCATAGAATGGAGGTGTGTGAAGTCACAGAATGGAGGTGTGTGAAGTCAGAATGGAGGTGTGAAGTCATAGAATGGAGGTGGGTGAAGTCATAGAAATTAGGTGTGTGAAGTCATAGAATGGAGGTGTGTGAACTCATAGAATGGAGGTGTGTGACGTCACAATGGAAGTTTGTGAAGTCATAGAATGGAGGTGTGTGAAGTCACACAATGGAGGTGTGTGAGTCAGAATTGAGGTGTGTGAAGTCATAGAATGTAGATGTGTGAAGTCATAGAATGGAGTATTGTGAAGTCACCGAAGGGACGTTTGTGAAGTCATAGAATGGAGGTATGAGAAATCAAATTAGAGGGGTGTGAAGTCGGAGAATGGAGGTGTGTGAAGTCATAGAATGGAGGAGGGTGAAGTCATAGAATGGAGGTGTATAAAGTCATAGAATGGAGGTGTGTGAAGTCACTGAGTGGACGGGTTTAAAGTCATAAAATGGAGGTGCGTGAAGTCAGAGAATTGAGCTGTTTGAAGTCATATATTGGAGGTGTGTGAAGTCAAAATGGATGTGTGAAGTCATAGAATGTAGGTGTGTGAAGTCATAGAATGTAGGTGTGTGAAGTCACAGAATGGAGGTGTGTGAACTCAGAATGGAGGTGTGTGAAGTCACAGAATGGAGGTTTGTGAAGTCATAGAATGGAAGTGTGTGAAGTCATAGAATGGACGTGTGTGAAGTCAGAATGGAGGTGTGTTAAGTCACCGAATGGAGTTTTGTGAACTCAGTATGGAGGTGTGTGAAGTCACAGAATGGAGGTTTGTTTAGTCATATCTGGAGGTGTGTGAGGTCATAGAATGGATGTTTCTGAAGTAAGAATGAAGGTGTGTGAAGTCATAGAATGGAGGTGTGTGAAGTCATTGAAGGGAGGTGTGTGAAGTCACTGAATAGAAGTGTGTGAAGTCAAAATGGAGGTTTGAAGTCATAGAATGAACGTGGGTGAAGTCATAGAAAGGAGGTGAGGGAAGTCATAGAATGGAGGAGTGTGAAGTCATAGAGTGAAGGTGAGTGAAGTCACAGATTCGAGGTCTGTGAAGTCATAGATTGGACGTATGTGATGTCAGAATGGAGGTGTGCGAAGTCATAGAATAGAGGTTTGTGAAGTCAGAATGGAGGTGTGTGAAGTCATACAATGGAGGTGTGTGAACTCATAGAATGGAGGTGTGTGACGTCACAATGGAAGTGTGTGAAGTCACAGAATGGAGGTGTGTGAATTCATACAATGGAGGTGTGTGAAGTCAGAATGGAATTTTGTGAAGTCACAGAATTGAGCTGTGTGAATTCAGAATGGAGGTGTGTGAAGTCATAGAATGGAGGTGTGTGAAGTCAGAATGGAGGTGTGTGAACTCATAAAATGGAGGTGTGTGTAGTCACAATGGAGGTGTGTGAAGTCATAGAATGGAGGTGTGTGAAGTCACAGAATGGAGGTGTTTAAGTAACAGAATGGAGGTGTGTGAAGTCATAGAATGGGTGTTTGTGAAGTAAGAATGAAGGTGTGTGAAATCATAAAATTGAGGTGTGTGAAGTCACAGAATGGAGGTGTGGGAAGTCACAGATTGCAGGAGTGTGAAGTCACAGAATGGAGGTGTGTGAACCCAGAATGGAGGTGTGTAAAGTCACAAAATGGAGGTGTGTGAAGTCATAGAATGGAAGTGTGTGAAGTTATAGATTGGAGGTGTGTGAAGTCACAGAATGGACGGTATGAAGTCATAGAAGGGAGGTGTGTGAAGTCACAGAATTGAGGTGTTTGAAGACATATATTGGAGGTGTGTGAAATCAAAATGGATGTGTGAATTCATAGAATGGAGGTGTGTGAAATCATAGAATGAGGGTGTGTGAGGTCATAGAATGGAGGTGTGTGAAGTCACAGAATGGAGGTGTGTGAAGTCATAGAATGGAGGTGTGTGAAGTTATAGAATGGAAGTGTGTGAAGTCACAGATTGGACGTGTGTGAAGTCACAGAATCGAGGTGTGAGAAGTCACAGAATCGAGGTGTGTGAACTCAGAATGGAGGTGTGTGACGTCACAGAATGGAGGTGTGTGAAGTCATAGAATGGAGGTGTGTGAGGTCACAGAATGGAGGTCTGTGAAATCATAGAATGGATGTGTGTGAAGTCACAGAATGGAGGTGTGTGAAGTCAGAATGGAGGTGTGTGAAGTCATAGAGTGGAGGTGTGTGAAGTCATAGAATGGAGGTGTGTGAAGTCAGAATGGAGGTGTGAAGTCATAGAATGGAGGTGGGTGAAGTCATAGAAATTAATTGTGGGAAGTCATAGAATGGAGGAGTGTGAAGTCATAGAATGGAGGTGGGTGAAGTCATAGAAATTAATTGTGGGAAGTCATAGAATGGAGGTGTGTGAAGTCATAGAATGGAAGTGTGTGAAGTCACAGATTGGAGGTGTGTGAAGTCACAGAATCAGGTGTGAGAAGTCACAGAATGGAGGTGTGTGAACTCAGAATGGAGGTGTGTGACGTCACAGAATGGAGGTGTGTGAAGTCATAGAATGGAGGTGTGTGAGGTCACAGAATGGAGGTGTGTGAAATCATAGAATGGAGGTGTGTGAAGTCACAGAATGGAGGTGTGTGAAGTCAGAATGGAGGTGTGTGAAGTCATAGAGTGGAGGTTTGTGAAGTCAGAATGGAGGTGTGAAGTCATAGAATGGAGGTGGGTGAAGTCATAGAACTTAGGTGTGGGAAGTCATAGAATCGAGAAGTGTGAAGTCATAGAGTGGAGGTGAGTGAAGTCACAGATTCGAGATCTGTGAAGTCATAGACTGGAGGTGTGTGAAGTCATAGAATGGAGGTATGAGAAACCAAATTAGAGGGGTGTGAAGTCGTAGAATGGAGGTGTGTGAAGTCATAGAATGGAGGTGGGTGAAGTCATAGAAAGGAGGTGTGTGAATTCAGATTGGAGGTGTGTGAAGTCATAGAATGGAGGTGTGTCAACTCAGAAAGGAGGTGTGTGAAGTCATAGAATGGAAGTGAGTGAAGTCATACAATGGAGGTCTGTGAAATCATAGAATGGAGGTGTGTGAAGTCACAGAATTTAGGTGTGTGAAGTCAGAATGGAGGTGTGTGAGGTCAGAATGGAGGTGTGTGAAGTCATAGAATGGAGGTGGGTGAAGTCACAATGCAGGTGTTTGAACTCATAGAATGGAGGTGTGTGAAGTCACAGTGTAGGTGTGTGAAGTCATAGAATGGAGGTGTGTGAAGTCATAGAATGGAGGTGTGTGAAGTCACAGAAGGGAGGTGTGTGAAGTCATAGAATGGAGGTGTGTGAAGTCACAGAATGGAGGTGTGTGAAATCATAGAATGGAGGTGTGTGAAGTCACAGAATGGAGGTGTGTGAAGTCAGAATGGAGGTGTGTGAAGTCATAGAATGGAGGTGTGTGAAGTCAGAATGGAGGTGTGAAGTCATAGAATGGAGGTGGGTGAAGTCATAGAAGTTAATTGTGGGAAGTCATAGAATGGAGGTGTGTGAAGTCACAGAAGGGAGGTGTGTGAAGTCAGAATGGAGGTGTGTGAAGTCATAGAATGGAGGTGTGTGAACTCATAGAATGGAGGTGTGTGACGTCACAATGGAAGTTTGTGAAGTCATAGAATGGAGGTGTGTGAAGTGACAGAATGGAGGTTTGTGAAGTCATACAATGGAGGTGTGTGAAGTCAGAAGGGAGGTGTGTGAAGTCACAGAATGGAGGTGTGTGAACTCAGAATGGAGGTGTGTGCATTCATAGATGGAGGTGTGTGAAGTCATAGTATGGAGATATGTGAAATCATAGAATGGAGTTTTGTGAAGTCACAGAATGGAGTTGTGTGAGTCAGAATTGAGGTGTGTGAAGTCATAGAATGTAGATGTGTGAAGTCATAGAATGGAGTATTGTGAAGTCACCAAAGGGAGGTTGGTGAAGTCATAGAATGGAGGTATGAGAAATCAAATTAGAGGGGTGTGAAATCGGAGAATGGAGGTGTGTGAAGTGATAGAATTGAGGTGGGTGAAGTCTTAGAATGGAGGTGTGTGAATTCAGATTGGAGGTGTGTGAAGTCATAGAATGGAGGTGTGTCAACTCAGATAGGAGATGTGTGAAGTCATAGAATGGAGGTGAGTGGAGTCATAGAATGGAGGTGTGTGAACACATAGAATTGAGGTCTGTGACGTCACAATGGAAGTTTGTGAAGTCATAGAATGGAGGTGTGTGAAGTCACAGAATGGAGGTGTGTGAAGTCAGAATGGAGGTGTGAAGTCATAGAATGGAGGTGTGTGAAGTCATAGAAATCAGGTGTGTGAAGTCATAGAATGGAGGTGTGTGAACTCATAGAATGGAGGTGTGTGACATCACAATGGAAGTTTGTGAAGTCATATAATGGAGGTGTGTGAAGTCACAGAATGGAGGTGTGTGAACTCATAATGGAGGTGTGTGAAGTCATAGATGGAGGTGTGTGAAGTCATAATATGGAGATATGAGAAATCATAGAATTGAGTTTTGTGAAGTCACAGAATGGAGTTGTGTGAGTCAGAATTGAGGTGTGTGAAGTCATAGAATGTAGATGTGTGAAGTCATAGAATGGAGCATTGTGAAGTCAACGAAGGGAGGGTTGTGAAGTCATAGAATGGAGGTATGAGAAATCAAATTAGAGGGGTGTGAAGTCGGAGAATGGAGGTGTGTGAAGTCATAGAATTGAGGTGGGTGAAGTCATAGAATGGAGGTGTGTGAAGTCACTGAATGGACGAGTTTAAAGTCATAGAATGGAGGTGTGTGAAGTCAGAGAATTGAGCTGTTTGAAGTCATATATTGGAGGTGTGTGAAGTCAAAATGGATGTGTGAAGTCATAGAATGTAGGTGTGTGAAGTCATAGAATGGTGGTGTGTGAAGTCACAGAATGGAGGTGTGTGAACTCAGAATGGAGGTGTGTGAAGTCACAGAATGGAGGTTTGTGAAGTCATAGAATGGAAGTGTGTGAAGTCATAGAATGGACGTGTGTGAAGTCAGAATGGAGGTGTGTTAAGTCACCGAATGGAGTTTTGTGAACTCAGTATGGAGGTGTGTGAAGTCACAAAATGGAGGTTGGTGAAGTCATAGATGGAGGTGTGTGAGGTCATAGAATGGATGTTTCTGAAGTTAGAATGACGGTGTGTGAAGTCATAGAATGAAGGTGGGTGAAGTCATAAGAAGGAGGTGCGGGAAGTCATAGAATGGAGGAGTGTGAAGTCATAGAGTGGAGGTGAGTGAAGTCACAGATTCGAGGTCTGTGAAGTCATAGATTGGAGGTGTGTGATGTCAGAATGCAGGTGTGCGAAGTCATAGAATAGAGATTTGTGAAGTCAGAATGGAGGTGTGTGAACTCATAGAATGTAGGTGTGTGACGCCACAATGGAGGTGTGTGAAGTCACAGAATGGAGGTGTGTGAATACATACAATGGAGGTGTGTGAAGTCAGAATGGAATTTTGTGAAGTCACAGAATTGAGCTGTGTGAATTCAGAATGGAGGTGTGTGAAGTCATAGAATGGAGGTGTGTGAAGTCAGAATGGAGGTGTGTGAACTCATAGAATGGAGGTGTGTGTAGTCACAATGGAGATGTGTGAAGTCATAGAATGGAGGTGTGTGAAGTCACAGAATGGAGGTGTGTGAAGTCATAGAATGGAGGTGTGTGAAGTCATAGAATGGGTGTTTGTGAAGTAAGAATGAAGGTGTGTGAAGTCATAGAATGGAGTTGTGGGAAGTCACAGAATGGAGGTGTGGGAATTCAGAGATTGCAGGAGTGTGAAGTCACAGAATGGAGGTGTGTGAACCCAGAATGGAGGTGTGTAAAGTCACAGAATGGAGGTGTGTGAAGTCATAGAATGGAAGTGTGTGAAGTCATAGAATGGAGGTGTGTGAAGTCACAGAATGGGCGGTATGAAGTCATAGAATGGAGGTGTGTGAAGTCACAGAATTGAGGTGTTTGAAGTCATATATTGGAGGTGTGTGAAATCAAAATGGATGTGTGAAGTCATAGAATGGAGGTGTGTGAACTCATAGAATGAGGGTGTGTGAGGCCATAGAATGGAGGTGTGTGAAGTCACAGAATGGATGTGTGTGAAGTCATAGAATGGACGTGTGTGAAGTCATAGAATGGAAATGTGTGAAGTCACAGATTGGAGCTGTGTGAAGTCACAGAATCGAGGTGTGAGAAGTCACAGAATGGAGGTGTGTGAAGTCACAATGGAGGTGTGTGAAGTCATAGAATGCAGGTGTGTGAAGTCAGAATCGAGGTGTGAAGTCATTGAATGGAGGTGGATGAAGTAATAGAACTTAGGTGTGGGAAGTCATAGAATCGAGAAGTGTGAAGTCATAGAGTAGAGGTGAGTGAAGTCACAGACTCGAGATCTGTGAAGTCATAGAATGGAGGTGTGTGAAGTCATAGAATGGAGTATTGTGAAGTCACCGAAAGGAGGTTTGTGAAGTCATAGAATGGAAGTATGAGAAATCAAATTAGAGGGGTGTGAAGGGGGAGAATGGAGGTGTGTGAAGTCATAGAATGGAGGTGGGTGAAGTCATAGAATGGAGGTGTGTGAATTCAGATAGGAGGTGTGTGAAGTCATAGAATGGAGGTGTGTCAACTCAGAAAGCAGGTGTGTGAAGTCATAGAATGGAGGTGAGTGAAGTCATAGAATGGAGGTGTGTGAAGTCACAGAATTTAGGTGTGTGAAGTCAGAATGGAGGTGTGTGAGGTCAGAATGGAGGTTTGTGAAGTCATAGAATGGAGGTGGGTGAAGTCACAATGCAGGTGTGTGAACTCATAGAATGGAGGTGTGTGAAGTCACAGTGAAGGTGTGTGAAGTCATAGAATGGAGGTGTGTGAAGTCATAGAATGGAGGTGTGTGAAGTCACAGAATGGAGGTGTGTGAAATCCTAGAATGGAGGTGTGTGAAGTCACAGAATGGTGGTGTGTGAAGTCAGAATGGAGGTGTGTGAAGTCATAGAATGGAGGTGTGTGAAGTCACAATGGAGGTGTGTGAAGACATAGAATGGAGGTGGATGAAGTCATAGAAATTAGGTGTGGGAAGTCATAGAATGGAGAAGTGTGAAGTCATAGAGTGGAGGTGAGTGAAGTCACAGATTCGAGGTCTGTGAAGTCATATAATGGAGGTGTGTGAACTCATAGAATGGAGGTGTGTGACGTCACAATGGTAGTTTGTGAAGTCATAGAATGGAGGTGTGTGAAGTCACAGAATGGAGGTGTGTGAAGTCAGAATGGAGGTGTGAAGTCATAGAATGGAGGTGGGTGAAGTCATAGAAATTAGGTGTGTGAAGTCATAGAATGGAGGTGTGTGAACTCATAGAATGGAGGTGTGTGACGTCACAATGGAAGTTTGTGAAGTCATAGAATGGAGGTGTGTGAAGTCACACAATGGAGGTGTGTGAGTCAGAATTGAGGTGTGTGAAGTCATAGAATGTAGATGTGTGAAGTCATAGAATGGAGTATTGTGAAGTCACCGAAGGGACGTTTGTGAAGTCATAGAATGGAGGTATGAGAAATCAAATTAGAGGGGTGTGAAGTCGGAGAATGGAGGTGTGTGAAGTCATAGAATGGAGGAGGGTGAAGTCATAGAATGGAGGTGTATAAAGTCATAGAATGGAGGTGTGTGAAGTCACTGAGTGGACGGGTTTAAAGTCATAAAATGGAGGTGCGTGAAGTCAGAGAATTGAGCTGTTTGAAGTCATATATTGGAGGTGTGTGAAGTCAAAATGGATGTGTGAAGTCATAGAATGTAGGTGTGTGAAGTCATAGAATGTAGGTGTGTGAAGTCACAGAATGGAGGTGTGTGAACTCAGAATGGAGGTGTGTGAAGTCACAGAATGGAGGTTTGTGAAGTCATAGAATGGAAGTGTGTGAAGTCATAGAATGGACGTGTGTGAAGTCAGAATGGAGGTGTGTTAAGTCACCGAATGGAGTTTTGTGAACTCAGTATGGAGGTGTGTGAAGTCACAGAATGGAGGTTTGTTTAGTCATATCTGGAGGTGTGTGAGGTCATAGAATGGATGTTTCTGAAGTAAGAATGAAGGTGTGTGAAGTCATAGAATGGAGGTGTGTGAAGTCATTGAAGGGAGGTGTGTGAAGTCACTGAATAGAAGTGTGTGAAGTCAAAATGGAGGTTTGAAGTCATAGAATGAACGTGGGTGAAGTCATAGAAAGGAGGTGAGGGAAGTCATAGAATGGAGGAGTGTGAAGTCATAGAGTGAAGGTGAGTGAAGTCACAGATTCGAGGTCTGTGAAGTCATAGATTGGACGTGTGTGATGTCAGAATGGAGGTGTGCGAAGTCATAGAATAGAGGTTTGTGAAGTCAGAATGGAGGTGTGTGAAGTCATAGAATGGAGGTGTGTGAACTCATAGAATGGAGGTGTGTGACGTCACAATGGAAGTGTGTGAAGTCACAGAATGGAGGTGTGTGAATTCATACAATGGAGGTGTGTGAAGTCAGAATGGAATTTTGTGAAGTCACAGAATTGAGCTGTGTGAATTCAGAATGGAGGTGTGTGAAGTCATAGAATGGAGGTGTGTGAAGTCAGAATGGAGGTGTGTGAACTCATAAAATGGAGGTGTGTAGTCACAATGGAGGTGTGTGAAGTCATAGAATGGAGGTGTGTGAAGTCACAGAATGGAGGTGTTTAAGTAACAGAATGGAGGTGTGTGAAGTCATAGAATGGGTGTTTGTGAAGTAAGAATGAAGGTGTGTGAAATCATAGAATGGAGGTGTGTGAAGTCACAGAATGGAGGTGTGTGAAGTCATCGAATGGAGGTGTGTGAAGTCATAGAATGGAGGTTTGTGAAGTCATAGAATGGAAGTGTGTGAAGTCATAGAATGGACGTGTGTGAAGTCAGAATGGAGGTGTGTTAAGTCACCGAATGGAGTTTTGTGAACTCAGTATGGAGGTGTGTGAAGTCACAAAATGGAGGTTGGTGAAGTCATAGATGGAGGTGTGTGAGGTCATAGAATGGATGTTTCTGAAGTTAGAATGAAGGTGTGTGAAGTCATAGAATGAAGGTGGGTGAAGTCATAAGAAGGAGGTGCGGGAAGTCATAGAATGGAGGAGTGTGAAGTCATAGAGTGGAGGTGAGTGAAGTCACAGATTCGAGGTCTGTGAAGTCATAGATTGGAGGTGTGTGATGTCAGAATGCAGGTGTGCGAAGTCATAGAATAGAGATTTGTGAAGTCAGAATGGAGGTGTGTGAACTCATAGAATGTAGGTGTGTGACGCCACAATGGAGGTGTGTGAAGTCACAGAATGGAGGTGTGTGAATACATACAATGGAGGTGTGTGAAGTCAGAATGGAATTTTGTGAAGTCACAGAATTGAGCTGTGTGAATTCAGAATGGAGGTGTGTGAAGTCATAGAATGGAGGTGTGTGAAGTCAGAATGGAGGTGTGTGAACTCATAGAATGGAGGTGTGTGTAGTCACAATGGAGATGTGTGAAGTCATAGAATGGAGGTGTGTGAAGTCACAGAATGGAGGTGTGTGAAGTCATAGAATGGAGGTGTGTGAAGTCATAGAATGGGTGTTTGTGAAGTAAGAATGAAGGTGTGTGAAGTCATAGAATGGAGTTGTGGGAAGTCACAGAATGGAGGTGTGGGAATTCAGAGATTGCAGGAGTGTGAAGTCACAGAATGGAGGTGTGTGAACCCAGAATGGAGGTGTGTAAAGTCACAGAATGGAGGTGTGTGAAGTCATAGAATGGAAGTGTGTGAAGTCATAGAATGGAGGTGTGTGAAGTCACAGAATGGGCGGTATGAAGTCATAGAATGGAGGTGTGTGAAGTCACAGAATTGAGGTGTTTGAAGTCATATATTGGAGGTGTGTGAAATCAAAATGGATGTGTGAAGTCATAGAATGGAGGTGTGTGAACTCATAGAATGAGGGTGTGTGAGGCCATAGAATGGAGGTGTGTGAAGTCACAGAATGGATGTGTGTGAAGTCATAGAATGGACGTGTGTGAAGTCATAGAATGGAAGTGTGTGAAGTCACAGATTGGAGCTGTGTGAAGTCACAGAATCGAGGTGTGAGAAGTCACAGAATGGAGGTGTGTGAAGTCACAATGGAGGTGTGTGAAGTCATAGAATGCAGGTGTGTGAAGTAAGAATCGAGGTGTGAAGTCATTGAATGGAGGTGGATGAAGTAATAGAACTTAGGTGTGGGAAGTCATAGAATCGAGAAGTGTGAAGTCATAGAGTAGAGGTGAGTGAAGTCACAGACTCGAGATCTGTGAAGTCATAGAATGGAGGTGTGTGAAGTCATAGAATGGAGTATTGTGAAGTCACCGAAAGGAGGTTTGTGAAGTCATAGAATGGAAGTATGAGAAATCAAATTAGAGGGGTGTGAAGGGGGAGAATGGAGGTGTGTGAAGTCATAGAATGGAGGTGGGTGAAGTCATAGAATGGAGGTGTGTGAATTCAGATAGGAGGTGTGTGAAGTCATAGAATGGAGGTGTGTCAACTCAGAAAGCAGGTGTGTGAAGTCATAGAATGGAGGTGAGTGAAGTCATAGAATGGAGGTGTGTGAAGTCACAGAATTTAGGTGTGTGAAGTCAGAATGGAGGTGTGTGAGGTCAGAATGGAGGTTTGTGAAGTCATAGAATGGAGGTGGGTGAAGTCACAATGCAGGTGTGGGAACTCATAGAATGGAGGTGTGTGAAGTCACAGTGAAGGTGTGTGAAGTCATAGAATGGAGGTGTGTGAAGTCATAGAATGGAGGTGTGTGAAGTCACAGAATGGAGGTGTGTGAAATCCTAGAATGGAGGTGTGTGAAGTCACAGAATGGTGGTGTGTGAAGTCAGAATGGAGGTGTGTGAAGTCATAGAATGGAGGTGTGTGAAGTCACAAAGGAGGTGTGTGAAGTCATAGAATGGAGGTGTGTGAAGTCAGAATGGAGGTGTGAAGTCATAGAATGGAGGTGGGTGAAGTCATAGAAATTAATTGTGGGAAGTCATAGAATGGAGGAGTGTGAAGTCATAGAATGGAGGTGGGTGAAGTCATAGAAATTAATTGTGGGAAGTCATAGAATGGAGGTGTGTGAAGTCATAGAATGGAAGTGTGTGAAGTCACAGATTGGAGGTGTGTGAAGTCACAGAATCAGGTGTGAGAAGTCACAGAATGGAGGTGTGTGAACTCAGAATGGAGGTGTGTGACGTCACAGAATGGAGGTGTGTGAAGTCATAGAATGGAGGTGTGTGAGGTCACAGAATGGAGGTGTGTGAAATCATAGAATGGAGGTGTGTGAAGTCACAGAATGGAGGTGTGTGAAGTCAGAATGGAGGTGTGTGAAGTCATAGAGTGGAGGTTTGTGAAGTCAGAATGGAGGTGTGAAGTCATAGAATGGAGGTGGGTGAAGTCATAGAACTTAGGTGTGGGAAGTCATAGAATCGAGAAGTGTGAAGTCATAGAGTGGAGGTGAGTGAAGTCACAGATTCGAGATCTGTGAAGTCATAGACTGGAGGTGTGTGAAGTCATAGAATGGAGGTATGAGAAACCAAATTAGAGGGGTGTGAAGTCGTAGAATGGAGGTGTGTGAAGTCATAGAATGGAGGTGGGTGAAGTCATAGAAAGGAGGTGTGTGAATTCAGATTGGAGGTGTGTGAAGTCATAGAATGGAGGTGTGTCAACTCAGAAAGGAGGTGTGTGAAGTCATAGAATGGAAGTGAGTGAAGTCATACAATGGAGGTCTGTGAAATCATAGAATGGAGGTGTGTGAAGTCACAGAATTTAGGTGTGTGAAGTCAGAATGGAGGTGTGTGAGGTCAGAATGGAGGTGTGTGAAGTCATAGAATGGAGGTGGGTGAAGTCACAATGCAGGTGTTTGAACTCATAGAATGGAGGTGTGTGAAGTCACAGTGTAGGTGTGTGAAGTCATAGAATGGAGGTGTGTGAAGTCATAGAATGGAGGTGTGTGAAGTCACAGAAGGGAGGTGTGTGAAGTCATAGAATGGAGGTGTGTGAAGTCACAGAATGGAGGTGTGTGAAATCATAGAATGGAGGTGTGTGAAGTCACAGAATGGAGGTGTGTGAAGTCAGAATGGAGGTGTGTGAGGTCATAGAATGGAGGTGTGTGAAGTCAGAATGGAGGTGTGAAGTCATAGAATGGAGGTGGGTGAAGTCATAGAAGTTAATTGTGGGAAGTCATAGAATGGAGGTGTGTGAAGTCACAGAAGGGAGGTGTGTGAAGTCAGAATGGAGGTGTGTGAAGTCATAGAATGGAGGTGTGTGAACTCATAGAATGGAGGTGTGTGACGTCACAATGGAAGTTTGTGAAGTCATAGAATGGAGGTGTGTGAAGTGACAGAATGGAGGTTTGTGAAGTCATACAATGGAGGTGTGTGAAGTCAGAAGGGAGGTGTGTGAAGTCACAGAATGGAGGTGTGTGAACTCAGAATGGAGGTGTGTGCATTCATAGATGGAGGTGTGTGAAGTCATAGTATGGAGATATGTGAAATCATAGAATGGAGTTTTGTGAAGTCACAGAATGGAGTTGTGTGAGTCAGAATTGAGGTGTGTGAAGTCATAGAATGTAGATGTGTGAAGTCATAGAATGGAGTATTGTGAAGTCACCAAAGGGAGGTTGGTGAAGTCATAGAATGGAGGTATGAGAAATCAAATTAGAGGGGTGTGAAATCGGAGAATGGAGGTGTGTGAAGTGATAGAATTGAGGTGGGTGAAGTCTTAGAATGGAGGTGTGTGAATTCAGATTGGAGGTGTGTGAAGTCATAGAATGGAGGTGTGTCAACTCAGATAGGAGATGTGTGAAGTCATAGAATGGAGGTGAGTGGAGTCATAGAATGGAGGTGTGTGAACACATAGAATTGAGGTCTGTGACGTCACAATGGAAGTTTGTGAAGTCATAGAATGGAGGTGTGTGAAGTCACAGAATGGAGGTGTGTGAAGTCAGAATGGAGGTGTGAAGTCATAGAATGGAGGTGTGTGAAGTCATAGAAATCAGGTGTGTGAAGTCATAGAATGGAGGTGTGTGAACTCATAGAATGGAGGTGTGTGACATCACAATGGAAGTTTGTGAAGTCATATAATGGAGGTGTGTGAAGTCACAGAATGGAGGTGTGTGAACTCATAATGGAGGTGTGTGAAGTCATAGATGGAGGTGTGTGAAGTCATAATATGGAGATATGAGAAATCATAGAATTGAGTTTTGTGAAGTCACAGAATGGAGTTGTGTGAGTCAGAATTGAGGTGTGTGAAGTCATAGAATGTAGATGTGTGAAGTCATAGAATGGAGCATTGTGAAGTCAACGAAGGGAGGGTTGTGAAGTCATAGAATGGAGGTATGAGAAATCAAATTAGAGGGGTGTGAAGTCGGAGAATGGAGGTGTGTGAAGTCATAGAATTGAGGTGGGTGAAGTCATAGAATGGAGGTGTGTGAAGTCACTGAATGGACGAGTTTAAAGTCATAGAATGGAGGTGTGTGAAGTCAGAGAATTGAGCTGTTTGAAGTCATATATTGGAGGTGTGTGAAGTCAAAATGGATGTGTGAAGTCATAGAATGTAGGTGTGTGAAGTCATAGAATGGTGGTGTGTGAAGTCACAGAATGGAGGTGTGTGAACTCAGAATGGAGGTGTGTGAAGTCACAGAATGGAGGTTTGTGAAGTCATAGAATGGAAGTGTGTGAAGTCATAGAATGGACGTGTGTGAAGTCAGAATGGAGGTGTGTTAAGTCACCGAATGGAGTTTTGTGAACTCAGTATGGAGGTGTGTGAAGTCACAAAATGGAGGTTGGTGAAGTCATAGATGGAGGTGTGTGAGGTCATAGAATGGATGTTTCTGAAGTTAGAATGACGGTGTGTGAAGTCATAGAATGAAGGTGGGTGAAGTCATAAGAAGGAGGTGCGGGAAGTCATAGAATGGAGGAGTGTGAAGTCATAGAGTGGAGGTGAGTGAAGTCACAGATTCGAGGTCTGTGAAGTCATAGATTGGAGGTGTGTGATGTCAGAATGCAGGTGTGCGAAGTCATAGAATAGAGATTTGTGAAGTCAGAATGGAGGTGTGTGAACTCATAGAATGTAGGTGTGTGACGCCACAATGGAGGTGTGTGAAGTCACAGAATGGAGGTGTGTGAATACATACAATGGAGGTGTGTGAAGTCAGAATGGAATTTTGTGAAGTCACAGAATTGAGCTGTGTGAATTCAGAATGGAGGTGTGTGAAGTCATAGAATGGAGGTGTGTGAAGTCAGAATGGAGGTGTGTGAACTCATAGAATGGAGGTGTGTGTAGTCACAATGGAGATGTGTGAAGTCATAGAATGGAGGTGTGTGAAGTCACAGAATGGAGGTGTGTGAAGTCATAGAATGGAGGTGTGTGAAGTCATAGAATGGGTGTTTGTGAAGTAAGAATGAAGGTGTGTGAAGTCATAGAATGGAGTTGTGGGAAGTCACAGAATGGAGGTGTGGGAATTCAGAGATTGCAGGAGTGTGAAGTCACAGAATGGAGGTGTGTGAACCCAGAATGGAGGTGTGTAAAGTCACAGAATGGAGGTGTGTGAAGTCATAGAATGGAAGTGTGTGAAGTCATAGAATGGAGGTGTGTGAAGTCACAGAATGGGCGGTATGAAGTCATAGAATGGAGGTGTGTGAAGTCACAGAATTGAGGTGTTTGAAGTCATATATTGGAGGTGTGTGAAATCAAAATGGATGTGTGAAGTCATAGAATGGAGGTGTGTGAACTCATAGAATGAGGGTGTGTGAGGCCATAGAATGGAGGTGTGTGAAGTCACAGAATGGATGTGTGTGAAGTCATAGAATGGACGTGTGTGAAGTCATAGAATGGAAATGTGTGAAGTCACAGATTGGAGCTGTGTGAAGTCACAGAATCGAGGTGTGAGAAGTCACAGAATGGAGGTGTGTGAAGTCACAATGGAGGTGTGTGAAGTCATAGAATGCAGGTGTGTGAAGTCAGAATCGAGGTGTGAAGTCATTGAATGGAGGTGGATGAAGTAATAGAACTTAGGTGTGGGAAGTCATAGAATCGAGAAGTGTGAAGTCATAGAGTAGAGGTGAGTGAAGTCACAGACTCGAGATCTGTGAAGTCATAGAATGGAGGTGTGTGAAGTCATAGAATGGAGTATTGTGAAGTCACCGAAAGGAGGTTTGTGAAGTCATAGAATGGAAGTATGAGAAATCAAATTAGAGGGGTGTGAAGGGGGAGAATGGAGGTGTGTGAAGTCATAGAATGGAGGTGGGTGAAGTCATAGAATGGAGGTGTGTGAATTCAGATAGGAGGTGTGTGAAGTCATAGAATGGAGGTGTGTCAACTCAGAAAGCAGGTGTGTGAAGTCATAGAATGGAGGTGAGTGAAGTCATAGAATGGAGGTGTGTGAAGTCACAGAATTTAGGTGTGTGAAGTCAGAATGGAGGTGTGTGAGGTCAGAATGGAGGTTTGTGAAGTCATAGAATGGAGGTGGGTGAAGTCACAATGCAGGTGTGTGAACTCATAGAATGGAGGTGTGTGAAGTCACAGTGAAGGTGTGTGAAGTCATAGAATGGAGGTGTGTGAAGTCATAGAATGGAGGTGTGTGAAGTCACAGAATGGAGGTGTGTGAAATCCTAGAATGGAGGTGTGTGAAGTCACAGAATGGTGGTGTGTGAAGTCAGAATGGAGGTGTGTGAAGTCATAGAATGGAGGTGTGTGAAGTCACAATGGAGGTGTGTGAAGACATAGAATGGAGGTGGATGAAGTCATAGAAATTAGGTGTGGGAAGTCATAGAATGGAGAAGTGTGAAGTCATAGAGTGGAGGTGAGTGAAGTCACAGATTCGAGGTCTGTGAAGTCATATAATGGAGGTGTGTGAACTCATAGAATGGAGGTGTGTGACGTCACAATGGTAGTTTGTGAAGTCATAGAATGGAGGTGTGTGAAGTCACAGAATGGAGGTGTGTGAAGTCAGAATGGAGGTGTGAAGTCATAGAATGGAGGTGGGTGAAGTCATAGAAATTAGGTGTGTGAAGTCATAGAATGGAGGTGTGTGAACTCATAGAATGGAGGTGTGTGACGTCACAATGGAAGTTTGTGAAGTCATAGAATGGAGGTGTGTGAAGTCACACAATGGAGGTGTGTGAGTCAGAATTGAGGTGTGTGAAGTCATAGAATGTAGATGTGTGAAGTCATAGAATGGAGTATTGTGAAGTCACCGAAGGGACGTTTGTGAAGTCATAGAATGGAGGTATGAGAAATCAAATTAGAGGGGTGTGAAGTCGGAGAATGGAGGTGTGTGAAGTCATAGAATGGAGGAGGGTGAAGTCATAGAATGGAGGTGTATAAAGTCATAGAATGGAGGTGTGTGAAGTCACTGAGTGGACGGGTTTAAAGTCATAAAATGGAGGTGCGTGAAGTCAGAGAATTGAGCTGTTTGAAGTCATATATTGGAGGTGTGTGAAGTCAAAATGGATGTGTGAAGTCATAGAATGTAGGTGTGTGAAGTCATAGAATGTAGGTGTGTGAAGTCACAGAATGGAGGTGTGTGAACTCAGAATGGAGGTGTGTGAAGTCACAGAATGGAGGTTTGTGAAGTCATAGAATGGAAGTGTGTGAAGTCATAGAATGGACGTGTGTGAAGTCAGAATGGAGGTGTGTTAAGTCACCGAATGGAGTTTTGTGAACTCAGTATGGAGGTGTGTGAAGTCACAGAATGGAGGTTTGTTTAGTCATATCTGGAGGTGTGTGAGGTCATAGAATGGATGTTTCTGAAGTAAGAATGAAGGTGTGTGAAGTCATAGAATGGAGGTGTGTGAAGTCATTGAAGGGAGGTGTGTGAAGTCACTGAATAGAAGTGTGTGAAGTCAAAATGGAGGTTTGAAGTCATAGAATGAACGTGGGTGAAGTCATAGAAAGGAGGTGAGGGAAGTCATAGAATGGAGGAGTGTGAAGTCATAGAGTGAAGGTGAGTGAAGTCACAGATTCGAGGTCTGTGAAGTCATAGATTGGACGTGTGTGATGTCAGAATGGAGGTGTGCGAAGTCATAGAATAGAGGTTTGTGAAGTCAGAATGGAGGTGTGTGAAGTCATAGAATGGAGGTGTGTGAACTCATAGAATGGAGGTGTGTGACGTCACAATGGAAGTGTGTGAAGTCACAGAATGGAGGTGTGTGAATTCATACAATGGAGGTGTGTGAAGTCAGAATGGAATTTTGTGAAGTCACAGAATTGAGCTGTGTGAATTCAGAATGGAGGTGTGTGAAGTCATAGAATGGAGGTGTGTGAAGTCAGAATGGAGGTGTGTGAACTCATAAAATGGAGGTGTGTAGTCACAATGGAGGTGTGTGAAGTCATAGAATGGAGGTGTGTGAAGTCACAGAATGGAGGTGTTTAAGTAACAGAATGGAGGTGTGTGAAGTCATAGAATGGGTGTTTGTGAAGTAAGAATGAAGGTGTGTGAAATCATAGAATGGAGGTGTGTGAAGTCACAGAATGGAGGTGTGTGAAGTCATCGAATGGAGGTGTGTGAAGTCATAGAATGGAGGTTTGTGAAGTCATAGAATGGAAGTGTGTGAAGTCATAGAATGGACGTGTGTGAAGTCAGAATGGAGGTGTGTTAAGTCACCGAATGGAGTTTTGTGAACTCAGTATGGAGGTGTGTGAAGTCACAAAATGGAGGTTGGTGAAGTCATAGATGGAGGTGTGTGAGATCATAGAATGGATGTTTCTGAAGTTAGAATGAAGGTGTGTGAAGTCATAGAATGAAGGTGGGTGAAGTCATAAGAAGGAGGTGCGGGAAGTCATAGAATGGAGGAGTGTGAAGTCATAGAGTGGAGGTGAGTGAAGTCACAGATTCGAGGTCTGTGAAGTCATAGATTGGAGGTGTGTGATGTCAGAATGCAGGTGTGCGAAGTCATAGAATAGAGATTTGTGAAGTCAGAATGGAGGTGTGTGAACTCATAGAATGTAGGTGTGTGACGCCACAATGGAGGTGTGTGAAGTCACAGAATGGAGGTGTGTGAATACATACAATGGAGGTGTGTGAAGTCAGAATGGAATTTTGTGAAGTCACAGAATTGAGCTGTGTGAATTCAGAATGGAGGTGTGTGAAGTCATAGAATGGAGGTGTGTGAAGTCAGAATGGAGGTGTGTGAACTCATAGAATGGAGGTGTGTGTAGTCACAATGGAGATGTGTGAAGTCATAGAATGGAGGTGTGTGAAGTCACAGAATGGAGGTGTGTGAAGTCATAGAATGGAGGTGTGTGAAGTCATAGAATGGGTGTTTGTGAAGTAAGAATGAAGGTGTGTGAAGTCATAGAATGGAGTTGTGGGAAGTCACAGAATGGAGGTGTGGGAATTCAGAGATTGCAGGAGTGTGAAGTCACAGAATGGAGGTGTGTGAACCCAGAATGGAGGTGTGTAAAGTCACAGAATGGAGGTGTGTGAAGTCATAGAATGGAAGTGTGTGAAGTCATAGAATGGAGGTGTGTGAAGTCACAGAATGGGCGGTATGAAGTCATAGAATGGAGGTGTGTGAAGTCACAGAATTGAGGTGTTTGAAGTCATATATTGGAGGTGTGTGAAATCAAAATGGATGTGTGAAGTCATAGAATGGAGGTGTGTGAACTCATAGAATGAGGGTGTGTGAGGCCATAGAATGGAGGTGTGTGAAGTCACAGAATGGATGTGTGTGAAGTCATAGAATGGACGTGTGTGAAGTCATAGAATGGAAATGTGTGAAGTCACAGATTGGAGCTGTGTGAAGTCACAGAATCGAGGTGTGAGAAGTCACAGAATGGAGGTGTGTGAAGTCACAATGGAGGTGTGTGAAGTCATAGAATGCAGGTGTGTGAAGTCAGAATCGAGGTGTGAAGTCATTGAATGGAGGTGGATGAAGTAATAGAACTTAGGTGTGGGAAGTCATAGAATCGAGAAGTGTGAAGTCATAGAGTAGAGGTGAGTGAAGTCACAGACTCGAGATCTGTGAAGTCATAGAATGGAGGTGTGTGAAGTCATAGAATGGAGTATTGTGAAGTCACCGAAAGGAGGTTTGTGAAGTCATAGAATGGAGGTGGGTGAAGTCATAGAATGGAGGTGTGTGAATTCAGATAGGAGGTGTGTGAAGTCATAGAATGGAGGTGTGTCAACTCAGAAAGCAGGTGTGTGAAGTCATAGAATGGAGGTGAGTGAAGTCATAGAATGGAGGTGTGTGAAGTCACAGAATTTAGGTGTGTGAAGTCAGAATGGAGGTGTGTGAGGTCAGAATGGAGGTTTGTGAAGTCATAGAATGGAGGTGGGTGAAGTCACAATGCAGGTGTGTGAACTCATAGAATGGAGGTGTGTGAAGTCACAGTGAAGGTGTGTGAAGTCATAGAATGGAGGTGTGTGAAGTCATAGAATGGAGGTGTGTGAAGTCACAGAATGGAGGTGTGTGAAATCCTAGAATGGAGGTGTGTGAAGTCACAGAATGGTGGTGTGTGAAGTCAGAATGGAGGTGTGTGAAGTCATAGAATGGAGGTGTGTGAAGTCACAATGGAGGTGTGTGAAGACATAGAATGGAGGTGGATGAAGTCATAGAAATTAGGTGTGGGAAGTCATAGAATGGAGAAGTGTGAAGTCATAGAGTGGAGGTGAGTGAAGTCACAGATTCGAGGTCTGTGAAGTCATATAATGGAGGTGTGTGAACTCATAGAATGGAGGTGTGTGACGTCACAATGGTAGTTTGTGAAGTCATAGAATGGAGGTGTGTGAAGTCACAGAATGGAGGTGTGTGAAGTCAGAATGGAGGTGTGAAGTCATAGAATGGAGGTGGGTGAAGTCATAGAAATTAGGTGTGTGAAGTCATAGAATGGAGGTGTGTGAACTCATAGAATGGAGGTGTGTGACGTCACAATGGAAGTTTGTGAAGTCATAGAATGGAGGTGTGTGAAGTCACACAATGGAGGTGTGTGAGTCAGAATTGAGGTGTGTGAAGTCATAGAATGTAGATGTGTGAAGTCATAGAATGGAGTATTGTGAAGTCACCGAAGGGACGTTTGTGAAGTCATAGAATGGAGGTATGAGAAATCAAATTAGAGGGGTGTGAAGTCGGAGAATGGAGGTGTGTGAAGTCATAGAATGGAGGAGGGTGAAGTCATAGAATGGAGGTGTATAAAGTCATAGAATGGAGGTGTGTGAAGTCACTGAGTGGACGGGTTTAAAGTCATAAAATGGAGGTGCGTGAAGTCAGAGAATTGAGCTGTTTGAAGTCATATATTGGAGGTGTGTGAAGTCAAAATGGATGTGTGAAGTCATAGAATGTAGGTGTGTGAAGTCATAGAATGTAGGTGTGTGAAGTCACAGAATGGAGGTGTGTGAACTCAGAATGGAGGTGTGTGAAGTCACAGAATGGAGGTTTGTGAAGTCATAGAATGGAAGTGTGTGAAGTCATAGAATGGACGTGTGTGAAGTCAGAATGGAGGTGTGTTAAGTCACCGAATGGAGTTTTGTGAACTCAGTATGGAGGTGTGTGAAGTCACAGAATGGAGGTTTGTTTAGTCATATCTGGAGGTGTGTGAGGTCATAGAATGGATGTTTCTGAAGTAAGAATGAAGGTGTGTGAAGTCATAGAATGGAGGTGTGTGAAGTCATTGAAGGGAGGTGTGTGAAGTCACTGAATAGAAGTGTGTGAAGTAAAAATGGAGGTTTGAAGTCATAGAATGAACGTGGGTGAAGTCATAGAAAGGAGGTGAGGGAAGTCATAGAATGGAGGAGTGTGAAGTCATAGAGTGAAGGTGAGTGAAGTCACAGATTCGAGGTCTGTGAAGTCATAGATTGGACGTGTGTGATGTCAGAATGGAGGTGTGCGAAGTCATAGAATAGAGGTTTGTGAAGTCAGAATGGAGGTGTGTGAAGTCATAGAATGGAGGTGTGTGAACTCATAGAATGGAGGTGTGTGACGTCACAATGGAAGTGTGTGAAGTCACAGAATGGAGGTGTGTGAATTCATACAATGGAGGTGTGTGAAGTCAGAATGGAATTTTGTGAAGTCACAGAATTGAGCTGTGTGAATTCAGAATGGAGGTGTGTGAAGTCATAGAATGGAGGTGTGTGAAGTCAGAATGGAGGTGTGTTAAGTCACCGAATGGAGTTTTGTGAACTCAGTATGGAGGTGTGTGAAGTCACAAAATGGAGGTTGGTGAAGTCATAGATGGAGGTGTGTGAGGTCATAGAATGGATGTTTCTGAAGTTAGAATGAAGGTGTGTGAAGTCATAGAATGAAGGTGGGTGAAGTCATAAGAAGGAGGTGCGGGAAGTCATAGAATGGAGGAGTGTGAAGTCATAGAGTGGAGGTGAGTGAAGTCACAGATTCGAGGTCTGTGAAGTCATAGATTGGAGGTGTGTGATGTCAGAATGCAGGTGTGCGAAGTCATAGAATAGAGATTTGTGAAGTCAGAATGGAGGTGTGTGAACTCATAGAATGTAGGTGTGTGACGCCACAATGGAGGTGTGTGAAGTCACAGAATGGAGGTGTGTGAATACATACAATGGAGGTGTGTGAAGTCAGAATGGAATTTTGTGAAGTCACAGAATTGAGCTGTGTGAATTCAGAATGGAGGTGTGTGAAGTCATAGAATGGAGGTGTGTGAAGTCAGAATGGAGGTGTGTGAACTCATAGAATGGAGGTGTGTGTAGTCACAATGGAGATGTGTGAAGTCATAGAATGGAGGTGTGTGAAGTCACAGAATGGAGGTGTGTGAAGTCATAGAATGGAGGTGTGTGAAGTCATAGAATGGGTGTTTGTGAAGTAAGAATGAAGGTGTGTGAAGTCATAGAATGGAGTTGTGGGAAGTCACAGAATGGAGGTGTGGGAATTCAGAGATTGCAGGAGTGTGAAGTCACAGAATGGAGGTGTGTGAACCCAGAATGGAGGTGTGTAAAGTCACAGAATGGAGGTGTGTGAAGTCATAGAATGGAAGTGTGTGAAGTCATAGAATGGAGGTGTGTGAAGTCACAGAATGGGCGGTATGAAGTCATAGAATGGAGGTGTGTGAAGTCACAGAATTGAGGTGTTTGAAGTCATATATTGGAGGTGTGTGAAATCAAAATGGATGTGTGAAGTCATAGAATGGAGGTGTGTGAACTCATAGAATGAGGGTGTGTGAGGCCATAGAATGGAGGTGTGTGAAGTCACAGAATGGATGTGTGTGAAGTCATAGAATGGACGTGTGTGAAGTCATAGAATGGAAGTGTGTGAAGTCACAGATTGGAGCTGTGTGAAGTCACAGAATCGAGGTGTGAGAAGTCACAGAATGGAGGTGTGTGAAGTCACAATGGAGGTGTGTGAAGTCATAGAATGCAGGTGTGTGAAGTAAGAATCGAGGTGTGAAGTCATTGAATGGAGGTGGATGAAGTAATAGAACTTAGGTGTGGGAAGTCATAGAATCGAGAAGTGTGAAGTCATAGAGTAGAGGTGAGTGAAGTCACAGACTCGAGATCTGTGAAGTCATAGAATGGAGGTGTGTGAAGTCATAGAATGGAGTATTGTGAAGTCACCGAAAGGAGGTTTGTGAAGTCATAGAATGGAAGTATGAGAAATCAAATTAGAGGGGTGTGAAGGGGGAGAATGGAGGTGTGTGAAGTCATAGAATGGAGGTGGGTGAAGTCATAGAATGGAGGTGTGTGAATTCAGATAGGAGGTGTGTGAAGTCATAGAATGGAGGTGTGTCAACTCAGAAAGCAGGTGTGTGAAGTCATAGAATGGAGGTGAGTGAAGTCATAGAATGGAGGTGTGTGAAGTCACAGAATTTAGGTGTGTGAAGTCAGAATGGAGGTGTGTGAGGTCAGAATGGAGGTTTGTGAAGTCATAGAATGGAGGTGGGTGAAGTCACAATGCAGGTGTGTGAACTCATAGAATGGAGGTGTGTGAAGTCACAGTGAAGGTGTGTGAAGTCATAGAATGGAGGTGTGTGAAGTCATAGAATGGAGGTGTGTGAAGTCACAGAATGGAGGTGTGTGAAATCCTAGAATGGAGGTGTGTGAAGTCACAGAATGGTGGTGTGTGAAGTCAGAATGGAGGTGTGTGAAGTCATAGAATGGAGGTGTGTGAAGTCACAATGGAGGTGTGTGAAGACATAGAATGGAGGTGGATGAAGTCATAGAAATTAGGTGTGGGAAGTCATAGAATGGAGAAGTGTGAAGTCATAGAGTGGAGGTGAGTGAAGTCACAGATTCGAGGTCTGTGAAGTCATATAATGGAGGTGTGTGAACTCATAGAATGGAGGTGTGTGACGTCACAATGGTAGTTTGTGAAGTCATAGAATGGAGGTGTGTGAAGTCACAGAATGGAGGTGTGTGAAGTCAGAATGGAGGTGTGAAGTCATAGAATGGAGGTGGGTGAAGTCATAGAAATTAGGTGTGTGAAGTCATAGAATGGAGGTGTGTGAACTCATAGAATGGAGGTGTGTGACGTCACAATGGAAGTTTGTGAAGTCATAGAATGGAGGTGTGTGAAGTCACAGAATGGAGGTGTGTGAGTCAGAATTGAGGTGTGTGAAGTCATAGAATGTAGATGTGTGAAGTCATAGAATGGAGTATTGTGAAGTCACCGAAGGGACGTTTGTGAAGTCATAGAATGGAGGTATGAGAAATCAAATTAGAGGGGTGTGAAGTCGGAGAATGGAGGTGTGTGAAGTCATAGAATGGAGGTGTGTGAAGTCACTGAGTGGACGGGTTTAAAGTCATAAAATGGAGGTGCGTGAAGTCAGAGAATTGAGCTGTTTGAAGTCATATATTGGAGGTGTGTGAAGTCAAAATGGATGTGTGAAGTCATAGAATGTAGGTGTGTGAAGTCATAGAATGGAGGTGTGTGAAGTCACAGAATGGAGGTGTGTGAACTCAGAATGGAGGTGTGTGAAGTCACAGAATGGAGGTTTGTGAAGTCATAGAATGGAAGTGTGTGAAGTCATAGAATGGACGTGTGTGAAGTCAGAATGGAGGTGTGTTAAGTCACCGAATGGAGTTTTGTGAACTCAGTATGGAGGTGTGTGAAGTCACAGAATGGAGGTTTGTTTAGTCATATCTGGAGGTGTGTGAGGTCATAGAATGGATGTTTCTGAAGTAAGAATGAAGGTGTGTGAAGTCATAGAATGGAGGTGTGTGAAGTCATTGAAGGGAGGTGTGTGAAGTCACTGAATAGAAGTGTGTGAAGTCAAAATGGAGGTTTGAAGTCATAGAATGAACGTGGGTGAAATCATAGAAAGGAGGTGAGGGAAGTCATAGAATGGAGGAGTGTGAAGTCATAGAGTGAAGGTGAGTGAAGTCACAGATTCGAGGTCTGTGAAGTCATAGATTGGACGTGTGTGATGTCAGAATGGAGGTGTGCGAAGTCATAGAATAGAGGTTTGTGAAGTCAGAATGGAGGTGTGTGAAGTCATAGAATGGAGGTGTGTGAACTCATAGAATGGAGGTGTGTGACGTCACCATGGAAGTGTGTGAAGTCACAGAATGGAGGTGTGTGAATTCATACAATGGAGGTGTGTGAAGTCAGAATGGAATTTTGTGAAGTCACAGAATTGAGCTGTGTGAATTCAGAATGGAGGTGTGTGAAGTCATAGAATGGAGGTGTGTGAAGTCAGAATGGAGGTGTGTGAACTCATAAAATGGAGGTGTGTGTAGTCACAATGGAGGTGTGTGAAGTCATAGAATGGAGGTGTGTGAAGTCACAGAATGGAGGTGTTTAAGTAACAGAATGGAGGTGTGTGAAGTCATAGAATGGGTGTTTGTGAAGTAAGAATGAAGGTGTGTGAAATCATAGAATGGAGGTGTGTGAAGTCACAGAATGGAGGTGTGGGAAGTCACAGATTGCAGGAGTGTGAAGTCACAGAATGGAGGTGTGTGAACCCAGAATGGAGGTGTGTAAAGTCACAAAATGGAGGTGTGTGAAGTCATAGAATGGAAGTGTGTGAAGTTATAGATTGGAGGTGTGTGAAGTCACAGAATGGACGGTATGAAGTCATAGAAGGGAGGTGTGTGAAGTCACAGAATTGAGGTGTTTGAAGACATATATTGGAGGTGTGTGAAATCAAAATGGATGTGTGAATTCATAGAATGGAGGTGTGTGAAATCATAGAATGAGGGTGTGTGAGGTCATAGAATGGAGGTGTGTGAAGTCACAGAATGGAGGTGTGAGAAGTCATAGAATGGAGGTGTGTGAAGTCATAGAATGGAAGTGTGTGAAGTCACAGATTGGAGGTGTGTGAAGTCACAGAATCGAGGTGTGAGAAGTCACAGAATGGAGGTGTGTGAACTCAGAATGGAGGTGTGTCACGTCACAGAATGGAGGTGTGTGAAGTCATAGAATGGAGGTGTGTGAGGTCACAGAATGGAGGTCTGTGAAATCATAGAATGGATGTGTGTGAAGTCACAGAATGGAGGTGTGTGAACCCAGAATGGAGGTGTGTAAAGTCACAAAATGGAGGTGTGTGAAGTCATAGAATGGAAGTGTGTGAAGTTATAGATTGGAGGTGTGTGAAGTCACAGAATGGACGGTATGAAGTCATAGAAGGGAGGTGTGTGAAGTCACAGAATTGAGGTGTTTGAAGACATATATTGGAGGTGTGTGAAATCAAAATGGATGTGTGAATTCATAGAATGGAGTTGTGTGAAATCATAGAATGAGGGTGTGTGAGGTCATAGAATGGAGGTGTGTGAAGTCACAGAATGGAGGTGTGTGAAGTCATAGAATGGAGGTGTGTGAAGTCATAGAATGGAAGTGTGTGAAGTCACAGATTAGAGGTGTGTGAAGTCACAGAATCGAGGTGTGAGAAGTCACAGAATGGAGGTGTGTGAACTCAGAATGGAGGTGTGTGACGTCACAGAATGGAGGTGTGTGAAGTCATAGAATGGAGGTATGAGAAATCAAATTAGAGGGGTGTGAAGTCGGAGAATGGAGGTGTGTGAAGTCATAGAATTGAGGTGGGTGAAGTCATAGAATGGACGTGTGTGAAGTCAGAATGGAGGTGTGTTAAGTCACCGAATGGAGTTTTGTGAACTCAGTATGGAGGTGTGTGAAGTCACAAAATGGAGGTTAGTGAAGTCATAGATGGAGGTGTGTGAGGTCATAGAATGGATGTTTCTGAAGTAAGAATGAAGGTGTGTGAAGTCATAGAATGAAGGTGGGTGAAGTCATAAGAAGGAGGTGCGGGAAGTCATAGAATGGAGGAGTGTGAAGTCATAGAGTGGAGGTGAGTGAAGTCACAGATTCGAGGTCTGTGAAGTCATAGATTGGAGGTGTGTGATGTCAGAATGCAGGTGTGCGAAGTCATAGAATAGAGATTTGTGAAGTCAGAATGGAGGTGTGTGAACTCATAGAATGTAGGTGTGTGACGCCACAATGGAGGTGTGTGAAGTCACAGAATGGAGGTGTGTGAATACATACAATGGAGGTGTGTGAAGTCAGAATGGAATTGTGTGAAGTCACAGAATTGAGCTGTGTGAATTCAGAATGGAGGTGTGTGAAGTCATAGAATGGAGGTGTGTGAAGTCACAGAATGGAGGTGTGTGAAGTCATAGAATGGAGGTGTGTGAAGTCATAGAATGGGTGTTTGTGAAGTAAGAATGAAGGTGTGTGAAGTCATAGAATGGAGTTGTGGGAAGTCACAGAATGGAGGTGTGGGAAGTCAGAGATTGCAGGAGTGTGAAGTCACAGAATGGAGGTGTGTGAACCCAGAATGGAGGTGTGTAAAGTCACAGAATGGAGGTGTGTGAAGTCATAGAATGGAAGTGTGTGAAGTCATAGAATGGAGGTGTGTGAAGTCACAGAATGGGCGGTATGAAGTCATAGAATGGAGGTGTGTGAAGTCACAGAATTGAGGTGTTTGAAGTCATATATTGGAGGTGTGTGAAATCAAAATGGATGTGTGAAGTCATAGAATGGAGGTGTGTGAACTCATAGAATGAGGGTGTGTGAGGCCATAGAATGGAGGTGTGTGAAGTCACAGAATGGATGTGTGTGAAGTCATAGAATGGACGTGTGTGAAGTCATAGAATGGAAGTGTGTGAAGTCACAGATTGGAGCTGTGTGAAGTCACAGAATCGAGGTGTGAGAAGTCACAGAATGGAGGTGTGTGAAGTCACAATGGAGGTGTGTGAAGTCATAGAATGCAGGTGTGTGAAGTCAGAATCGAGGTGTGAAGTCATTGAATGGAGGTGGATGAAGTAATAGAACTTAGGTGTGGGAAGTCATAGAATCGAGAAGTGTGAAGTCATAGAGTAGAGGTGAGTGAAGTCACAGACTCGAGATCTGTGAAGTCATAGAATGTAGCTGTGTGAAGTCATAGAATGGAGTACTGTGAAATCACCGAAAGGAGGTTTGTGAAGTCATAGAATGGAAGTATGAGAAATCAAATTAGAGGGGTGTGAAGGGGGAGAATGGAGGTGTGTGAAGTCATAGAATGGAGGTGGGTGAAGTCATAGAATGGAGGTGTGTGAAGTCACTGAATGGACGAGTTTAAAGTCATAGAATGGAGGTGTGTGAAGTCAGAGAATAGAGCTGTTTGAAGTCATATATTGGAGGTGTGTGAAGTCAAAATGGATGTGTGAAGTCATAGAATGGAGGTTGGTGAAGTCATAGAATGGAGGTGTGTGAATTCAGATTGGAGGTTTGTGAAGTCATCGAATGGAGGTGTGTCAACTCAGAAAGGAGGTGTTTGAAATCATAGAATGGAGGTGAGTGAAGTCATAGAATGGAGGTGTGTGAAATCATAGAATGGAGGTGTGTGAAGTCACAGAATTTATGTGTGTGAAGTCAGAATGGAGGTGTGTGAGGTCAGAATGGAGGTGTTTGAAGTCATAGAATGGAGGTGTGTGAAGTCACAATGCAGGTGTGTGAACTCATAGAATGGAGGTGTGTGAAGTCACAATGTAGTTGTGTGAAGTCATAGAATGGAGGTGTGTGAAGTCATAGAATGGAGGTGTGTGAAGTCACAGAATGGAGGTGTGTGAAGTCATAGAATGGAGGTGTGTGAAGTCACAGAATGGAGGTGTGTGAAATCATAGAATGGAGGTGTGTGAAGTCACAGAATGGAGGTGTGTGAAGTCAGAATGGAGGTTTGTGAAGTCATAGAATGGAGGTGTGTGAAGTCAGAATAGAGGTGTGAAGTCATAGAATGGAGGTGGGTGAAGTCATAGAAAATAGGTGCGGGAAGTCATAGAATAGAGAAGTGTGAAGTCATAGAGTGGAGGTGAGTGAAGTCACAGATTCGAGGTCTGTGAAGTCATGGAATGGAGGTGTGTGAAGTCAGAATGTAGGTGTACGAAGTCGTAGAATAGAGGTGTGTGAAGTCAGAATGGAGGTGTGTGAAGTCATAGAATGGAGGTGTGTGCACTCATAGAATGTAGGTGTGTGACGTCACAATGGAAGTTTGTGAAGTCATAGAATGGAGGTGTGTGAAGTCACAGAATGGAGGTGTGGGAAGTCATACAATGGAGGTGTGTGAAGTCAGAATGGAGGTGTGTGAAGTCAAAGAATGGAGGTGTGTGAACTCAGAATGGCGGTGTGTGAAGTAATAGATGGAGGTGTGTGAAGTCATAGTATGGAGATATGTGAAATCATAGAATGGAGTTTTGTGAAGTCACAGAATGGAGTTGTGTGAGTCAGAATTGAGGTGTGTGAAGTCATAGAATGTAGATGTGTGAAGTCATAGAATGGAGTATTGTGAAGTCACCGAAGGGAGGTTTGTGAAGTCATAGAATGGAGGTATGAGAAATCAAATTAGAGGGGTGTGAAGTCGGAGAATGGAGGTGTGTGAAGTCATAGAATGGAGGTGGGTGAAGTCATAGAATGGAGGTGTGTGAATTCAGATTGGAGGTGTGTGAAGTCATAGAATGGAGGTGTGTCAACTCAGAAAGGAGGTGTGTGAAGTCATAGAATGGAGGTGAGTGAAGTCATAGAATGGAGGTGTGTGAACTCATAGAATGGAGGTGTGTGACGTCACAATGGTAGTTTGTGAAGTCATAGAATGGAGGTGTGTGAAGTCACAGAATTGAGGTGTGTGAAGTCAGAATGGAGGTGTGAAGTCATAGAATGGAGGTGGGTGAAGTCATAGAAATTAGGTGTGTGAAGTCATAGAATGGAGGTGTGTGAACTCAGAATGGAGGTGTGTGCAATCATAGATGGAGGTGTGTGAAGTCATAGTATGGAGATATGTGAAATCATAGAATGGAGTTTTGTGAAGTCACAGAATGGAGTTGTGTGAGTCAGAATTGAGGTGTGTGAAGTCATAGAATGTAGATGTGTGAAGTCATAGAATGGAGTATTTTGAAGTCAATGAAGGGACGTTTGTGAAGTCATAGAATGGAGGTATGAGAAATCAAATTAGAGGGGTGTGAAGTCGGAGAATCGAGGTGTGTGAAGTGATAGAATTGAGGTGGGTGAAGTCATAGAATGGAGGTGTGTGAATTCAGATTGGAGGTGTGTGAAGTCATAGAATGGAGGTGAGTCAACTCAGAAAGGAGGTGTGTGAAATCATAGAATGGAGGTGAGTAAAGTCATAGAATGGAGGTGTGTGAACACATAGAATGGAGGTCTTTGACGTCACAATGGAAGTTTGTGAAGTCATAGAATGGAGGTGTGTGAAGTCACAGAATGGAGGTGTGTGAAGTCATAGAATGGAGGTGTTTGAAGTCATGGAATGGGTGTTTGT
Source organism: Megascapheus bottae (assembly GCA_024803745.1). Lineage (NCBI taxonomy): Eukaryota > Metazoa > Chordata > Mammalia > Rodentia > Geomyidae > Megascapheus > Megascapheus bottae. The sequence continues at coordinate 331,148 of JANJXV010000426.1, forward strand.
GAAGTAAGAATGAAGGTGTGTGAAGTCATAGAATGGAGGTGTGTGAAGTCACAGAATGGTGGTGTGGGAAGTCACAGATTGCAGGAGTGTGAAGTCACAGAATGGATGTGTGTGAATCCAGAATGGAGGTGGGTAAAGTCACAAAATGGAGGTGTGTGAAATCATAGAATGGAAGTGTGTGAAGTCATAGATTGGAGGTGTGTGAAGTCACAGAATGGACGGTATGAAGTCATAGAAGGGAGGTGTGAGAAGTCACAGAATTGAGGTGTTTGAAGACATATATTGGAGGTGTGTGAAATCAAAATGGATGTGTGAATTCATAGAATGGAAGTTTGTGAAATCATGGAATGAGGGTGTGTAAGGTCATAGAATGGAGGTGTGTGAAGTCACAGAATGGAGGTGTGTGAAGTCATAGAATGGAGGTGTGTGAAGTCATAGAATGGAAGTGTGTGAAGTCACAGATTGGAGGTGTGTGAAGTCACAGAATCGAGGTGTAAGAAGTCACAGAATGGAGGTGTGTGAACTCAGAATGGAGGTGTGTGACGTCACAAAATGGAGGTGTGTGAAGTCATAGAATGGAGGTGTGTGAGGTCACAGAATGGAGGTCTGTGAAATCATAGAATGGATGTGTGTGAAGTCACAGAATGGAGGTGTGTGAAGTCAGAATGGAGGTGTGTGAAGTCATAGAGTGGAGGTGTGTGAAGTCAGAATGGAGGTGTGAAGTCATAGAATGGAGGTGGGTGAAGTCATAGAACTTAGGTGTGGGAAGTCATAAAATGGAGAAGTGTGAAGTCATAGAGTGGAGGTGAGTGAAGTCACTGATTCGAGGTCTGTGAAGTCATAGAATGGAGGTGTGTGAAGTCATAGAATGGAGTATAGTGAAGTCACCGAAGGGAGGTTTGTGAAGTCTTAGAATGGAGGTATGAGAAATCAAATTAGAGGGGTGTGAAGTCGTAGAATGGAGGTGTGTGAAGTCATAGAATGGAGGTGGGTGAAGTCATAGAATGGAGGTGTGTGAATTCAGATTGGAGGTGTGTGAAGTCATAGAATGGAGGTGTGTCAACTCAGAAAAGAGGTGTGTGAAGTCATAGAATGGACGTGTGTGAAGTCAGAATGGAGGTGTGTTAAGTCACCGAATGGAGTTTTGTGAACTCAGTATGGAGGTGTGTGAAGTCACAGAATGGAGGTTTGTGAAGTCATATCTGGAGGTGTGTGAGGTCATAGAATGGATGTTTCTGAAGTAAGAATGAAGGTGTGTGAAGTCATAGAATGGAGATGTGTGAAGTCATTGAATGGAGGTGTGTGAAGGCACTGAATGGATGTGTGTGAAGTCAGAATGGAGGTGTGAAGTCATAGAATGAACGTGGGTGAAGTCATAGAAAGGAGGTGTGGGAAGTCATAGAATGGAGGAGTGTGAAGTCATAGAGTGGAGGTGAGTGAAGTCACAGATTCGAGGTCTGTGAAGTCATAGATTGGACGTGTGTGATGTCAGAATGGAGGTGTGCGAAGTCATAGAATAGAGGTTTTGAAGTCAGAATGCAGGTGTGTGAAGTCATAGAATGGAGGTGTGTGAACTCATACAATGGAGGTGTGTGACGTCACAATGGAAGTGTGTGAAGTTACAGAATGGAGGTGTGTGAATTCATACAATGGAGGTGTGTGAAGTCAGAATGGAATTTTGTGAAGTCACAGAATTGAGCTGTGTGAATTCAGAATGGAGGTGTGTGACGTCATAGAATGGAGGTGTGTAAAGTCAGAATGGAGGTGTGTGAACTCATAAAATGGAGATGTGTGTAGTCACAACGGAGGTGTGTGAAGTCATAGAATGGAGGTGTGTGAAGTCACAGAATGGAGGTGTGTGAAGTCATAGAATGGAGGTGTGTGAATTCATGGAATGGGTGTTTGTGAAGTAAGAATGAAGGTGTGTGAAGTCATAGAATGGAAGTGTGTGAAGTCACAGAATGGAGGTGTGGGAAGTCACAGATTGCAGGAGTGTGAAGTCACAGAATGGAGGTGTGTGAACCCAGAATGGAGGTGTGTGAACTCAAAAAATGGAGATGTGTGTAGTCACAACGGAGGTGTGTGAAGTCATAGAATGGAGGTGTGTGAAGTCACAGAATGGAGGTGTGTGAAGTCATAGAATGGAAGTGTGTGAAGTCATAGATTGGAGGTGTGTGCAGTCACAGAATGGACGGTATGAAGTCATAGAAGGGAGGTGTGTGAAGTCACAGAATTGAGGTGTTTGAAGACATATATTGGAGGTGTGTGAAATAAAAATGGATGTGTGAATTCATAGAATGGAGGTGTGTGAAATCATGGAATGAGGGTGTGTGAGGTCATAGAATGGAGGTGTGTGAAGTCACAGAATTGAGGTGTGTGAAGTCATAGAATGGAGGTGTGTGAAGTCATAGAATGGAAGTGTGTGAAGTCACAGATTGGAGGTGTGTGAAGTCACAGAGTCGAGGTGTGAGCAGTCAAAGAATGGAGGTGTGTGAACTCAGAATGGAGGTGTGTGACGTCACAGAATGGAGGTGTGTGAAGTCATAGAATGGAGGTGTGTGAGGTCACAGAATGGAGGTCTGTGAAATCATAGAATGGATGTGTGTGAAGTCACAGAATGGAGGTGTGTGAAGTCAGAATGGAGGTGTGTGAAGTCATAGAGTGCAGGTGTGTGAAGTCAGAATGGAGGTGTGAAGTCATAGAATGGAGGTGGGTGCAGTCATAGAACTTAGGTGTGGGAAGTTATAGAATGGAGAAGTGTGAAGTCATAGAGTGGAGGTGAGTGAAGTCACAGATTTGAGGTCTGTGAAGTCATAGAATGGAGGTGTGTGAAGTCATAGAATGGAGTATAGTGAGGTCACCGAAGGGAGGTTTGTGAAGTCATGGAATGGAGGTATGAGAAATCAAATTAGAGGGGTGTGAAGTCGTAGAATGGAGGTGGGTGAAGTCATAGAATGGAGGTGGGTGAAGTCATAGAATGGAGGTGTGTGAATTCAGATTGGAGTTGTGTGAAGTCATAGAATGGAGGTGAGTGAAGTCATAGAATGGAGGTGTGTGAAATCATAGAATGGAGGTGTGTGAAGTCACAGAATTTAGGTGTGTGAAGTCAGAATGGAAGTGTGTGAGGACAGAATGGAGGTGTGTGAAGTCATAGAATGGAGGTGGGTGAAGTCACAATGCAGGTGTGTGAACTCATAGAATGGAGGTGTGTGAAATCACAGTGTAGGTGTGTGAAGTCAGAATGGAGGTGTGTGAAGTCACAGAAGGGAGGTGTGTGAAGTCACAGAATGGAGGTGTGTGAAATCATAGAATGGAGGTGTGTGAAGTCACAGAATGGAGGTGTGTGAAGTCAGAATGGAGGTGTGTGAAGTCATAGAATGGAGGTGTGTGAAGTCAGAATGGAGGTGTGAAGTCATAGAATGCAGGTGGGTGAAGTCATAGAAATTAGGTGTGGGAAGTCATAGAATGGAGGAGTGTGAAGTCATAGAGTGGAGGTGAGTGAAGTCACAGATTCGAGGTCTGTGAAGTCATAGAATGGAGGTGTGTGAAGTCAGAATGTAGGTGTTCGAAGTCATAGAATAGAGGTGTGTCAAGTCAGAATGTAGGTGTGTGAAGTCATAGAATGGAGGTGTGTGAACTCATAGAATGGAGGTGTGTGACGTCACAATGGAAGTTTGTGAAGTCATAGAATGGAGGTGTGTGAAGTCACAGAATGGAGGTGTGAGAAGTCATACAATGGAAGTGTGTGAAGTCAGAATGGAGGTGTGTGAAGTCACAGAATTCAGGTGTGTGAACTCAGAATGGCGGTGTGTGAAGTAATTGATGGAGGTGTGTGAAGTCATAGTATGGAGATATGTGAAATCATAGAATGGAGTTTTGTGAAGTCACAGAATGGAGTTGTGTGAGTCAGAATTGAGGTGTGTGAAGTCATAGAATGTAGATGTGTGAAGTCATAGAATGGAGTATTTTGAAGTCAATGAAGGGACGTTTGTGAAGTCATAGAATGGAGGTATGAGAAATCAAATTAGAGGGGTGTGAAGTCGGAGAATCGAGGTGTGTGAAGTGATAGAATTGAGGTGGGTGAAGTCATAGAATGGAGGTGTGTGAATTCAGATTGGAGGTGTGTGAAGTCATAGAATGGAGGTGAGTCAACTCAGAAAGGAGGTGTGTGAAGTCATAGAATGGAGGTGAGTAAAGTCATAGAATGGAGGTGTGTGAACACATAGAATGGAGGTCTTTGACGTCACAATGGAAGTTTGTGAAGTCATAGAATGGAGGTGTGTGAAGTCACAGAATGGAGGTGTGTGAAGTCATAGAATGGAGGTGTTTGAAGTCATGGAATGGGTGTTTGTGAAGTAAGAATGAAGGTGTGTGAAGTCATAGAATGGAGGTGTGTGAAGTCACAGAATGGTGGTGTGGGAAGTCACAGATTGCAGGAGTGTGAAGTCACAGAATGGATGTGTGTGAATCCAGAATGGAGGTGGGTAAAGTCACAAAATGGAGGTGTGTGAAGTCATAGAATGGAAGTGTGTGAAGTCATAGATTGGAGGTGTGTGAAGTCACAGAATGGACGGTATGAAGTCATAGAAGGGAGGTGTGAGAAGTCACAGAATTGAGGTGTTTGAAGACATATATTGGAGGTGTGTGAAATCAAAATGGATGTGTGAATTCATAGAATGGAAGTGTGTGAAATCATGGAATGAGGGTGTGTAAGGTCATAGAATGGAGGTGTGTGAAGTCACAGAATGGAGGTGTGTGAAGTCATAGAATGGAGGTGTGTGAAGTCATAGAATGGAAGTGTGTGAAGTCACAGATTGGAGGTGTGTGAAGTCACAGAATCGAGGTGTAAGAAGTCACAGAATGGAGGTGTGTGAACTCAGAATGGAGGTGTGTGACGTCACAAAATGGAGGTGTGTGAAGTCATAGAATGGAGGTGTGTGAGGTCACAGAATGGAGGTCTGTGAAATCATAGAATGGATGTGTGTGAAGTCACAGAATGGAGGTGTGTGAAGTCAGAATGGAGGTGTGTGAAGTCATAGAGTGGAGGTGTGTGAAGTCAGAATGGAGGTGTGAAGTCATAGAATGGAGGTGGGTGAAGTCATAGAACTTAGGTGTGGGAAGTCATAAAATGGAGAAGTGTGAAGTCATAGAGTGGAGGTGAGTGAAGTCACTGATTCGAGGTCTGTGAAGTCATAGAATGGAGGTGTGTGAAGTCATAGAATGGAGTATAGTGAAGTCACCGAAGGGAGGTTTGTGAAGTCATAGAATGGAGGTATGAGAAATCAAATTAGAGGGGTGTGAAGTCGTAGAATGGAGGTGTGTGAAGTCATAGAATGGAGGTGGGTGAAGTCATAGAATGGAGGTGTGTGAATTCAGATTGGAGGTGTGTGAAGTCATAGAATGGAGGTGTGTCAACTCAGAAAAGAGGTGTGTGAAGTCATAGAATGGAGGTGAGTGAAGTCATAGAATGGAGGTGTGTGAAATCATAGAATGGAGGTGTGTGAAGTCACAGAATTTAGGTGTGTGAAGTCAGAATGGAAATGTGTGAGGAGAGAATGGAGGTGTGTGAAGTCATAGAATGGAGGTGGGTGAAGGCACAATGCAGGTGTGTGAACTCATAGAATGGAGGTGTGTGAAGTCACAGTGTAGGTGTGTGAAGTCATAGAATGGAGGCGTGTGAAGTCATAGAATGGAGGTGTGTGAAGTCACAGAAGGGAGGTGTGTGAAGTCACAGAATGGAGGTGTGTGAAATCATAGAATGGAGGTGTGTGAAGTCACAGAATGGAGGTGTGTGAAGTCAGAATGGAGGTGTGTGAAGTCATAGAATGGAGGTGTGTGAAGTCAGAATGGAGGTGTGAAGTCATAGAATGCAGGTGGGTGAAGTCATAGAAATTAGGTGTGGGAAGTCATAGAATGGAGGAGTGTGAAGTCATAGAGTGGAGGTGAGTGAAGTCACAGATTCGAGGTCTGTGAAGTCATAGAATGGAGGTGTGTGAAGTCAGAATGTAGGTGTTCGAAGTCATAGAATAGAACTGCGTCAAGTCAGAATGGAGGTGTGTGAACTCATAGAATGGAGGTGTGTGACGTCACAATGGAAGTTTGTGAAGTCATAGAATGGAGGTGTGTGAAGTCACAGAATGGAGGTGTGAGAAGTCATAAAATGGAAGTGTGTGAAGTCAGAATGGAGGTGTGTGAAGTCACAGAATGCAGGTGTGTGAACTCAGAATGGCGGTGTGTGAAGTAATAGATGGAGGTGTGTGAAGTCATAGTATGGAGATATGTGAAATCATAGAATGGAGTTTTGTGAAGTCACAGAATGGAGTTGTGTGAGTCAGAATTGAGGTGTGTGAAGTCATAGAATGTAGATGTGTGAAGTCATAGAATGGAGGTATGAGAAATCAAATTAGAGGGGTGTGAAGTCGGAGAATGGAGGTGTGTGAAGTGATAGAATTGAGGTGGGTGAAGTCATAGAATGGAGGTGTGTGAATTCAGATTGGAGGTGTGTGAAGTCATAGATTGGAGGTGAGTCAACTCAGAAAGGAGGTGTGTGAAGTTATAGAATGGAGGTGAGTGAAGTCATAGAATGGAGTTGTGTGAACACATACAATGGAGGTCTGTGACGTCACAATGGAAGTTTGTGAAGTCATAGAATGGAGGTGTGTGAAGTCACAGAATGGAGGTGTGTGAAGTCAGAATGGAGGTGTGAAGTCATAGAATGGAGGTGGGCGAAGTCATAGAAATTAGGTGTGTGAAGTCATAGAATGGAGGTGTGTGAACTCATAGAATGGAGGTGTGTGACATCACAATGGAAATTTGTGAAGTCATAGAATGGAGGTGTGTGAAGTCACAGAATGGAGGTGTGTGAACTCATAATGGAGGTGTGTGAAGTCATAGATGGAGGTGTGTGAAGTCATAATATGGAGATATGTGAAATCATAGAATGGAGTTTTGTGAAGGCACAGAATGGAGTTGTGTGAGTCAGAATTGAGGTGTGTGAAGTCATAGAATGTAGATGTGTGAAGTCATAGAATGGAGCATTGTGAAGTCAACGAAAGGAGGTTTGTGAAGTCATATAATGGAGGTATGAGAAATCAAATTAGAGGGGTGTGAAGTCGGAGAATGGATGTGTGTGAAGTCATAGAATGGATGTGGGTGAAGTCATAGAATGGAAGTGTGTGAAGTCACTGAATGGACGAGTTTAAAGTCATAGAATGGAGGTGTGTGAAGTCAGAGAATTGAGCTGTTTGAAGTCATATATTGGAGGTGTGTGAAGTCAAAATGGATGTGTGAAATCATAGAATGTAGGTGTGTGAAGTCATAGAATGGAGGTGTGTCAACTCAGAAAGGAGGTGTGTGAAGTCATAGAATGGAGGTGAGTGAAGTCATAGAATGGAGGTGTGTGAACACATAGAATGGAGGTCTGTGACATCACAATGGAAGTTTGTGAAGTCATAGAATGGAGGTGTGTGAAGTCACAGAATGGAGGTGTGTGAAGTCAGAATGGAGGTGTGAAGTCATAGAATGGAGGTGGGTGAAGTCATAAAAATTAGGTGTGTGAAGTCATAGAATGGAGGTGTGTGAACTCATAGAATGGAGGTGTGTGACATCACAATGGATGTTTGTGAAGTCATAGATGGAGGTGTTTGAAGTCATAGTATGGAGATATGTGAAATCATAGAATGGAGTATTGTGAAGTCACAGAATGGAGTTGTGTGAGTCAGAATTGAGGTGTGTGAAGTCATAGAATGTAGATGTGTGAAGTCATAGAATGGAGTATTGTGAAGTCACCGAAGGGATGTTTGTGAAGTCATAGAATGGTGGTATGAGAAATCAAATTAGAGGGGTGTGAAGTCGGAGAATGGAGGTGTGTGAAGTCATAGAATGGAGGTGGGTGAAGTCATAGAATGGAGGTGTGTGAATTCAGATTGGAGGTTTGTGAAGTCATAGAATGGAGGTGTGTCAACTCAGAAAGGAGGTGTTTGAAATCATAGAATGGAGGTGAGTGAAGTCATAGAATGGAGGTGTGTGAAATCATAGAATGGAGGTGTGTGAAGTCACAGAATTTAGGTGTGTGAAGTCAGAATGGAGGTGTGTGAGGTCAGAATGGAGGTGTTTGAAGTCATAGAATGGAGGTGTGTGAAGTCACAATGCAGGTGTGTGAACTCATAGAATGGAGGTGTGTGAAGTCACAATGTAGGTGTGTGAAGTCAAAGAATGGAGGTGTGTGAAGTCATAGAATGGAGGTGTGTGAAGTCACAGAATGGAGGTGTGTGAAGTCATAGAATGGAGGTGTGTGAAGTCACAGAATGGAGGTGTGTTAAATCATAGAATGGAGGTGTGTGAAGTCACAGAATGGAGGTGTGTGAAGTCAGAATGGAGGTGTGAAGTCATAGAATGGAGGTGGGCGAAGTCATAGAAATTAGGTGTGTGAAGTCATAGAATGGAGGTGTGTGAACTCATAGAATGGAGGTGTGTGACATCACAATGGAAATTTGTGAAGTCATAGAATGGAGGTGTGTGAAGTCACAGAATGGAGGTGTGTGAACTCATAATGGAGGTGTGTGAAGTCATAGATGGAGGTGTGTGAAGTCATAATATGGAGATATGTGAAATCATAGAATGGAGTTTTGTGAAGGCACAGAATGGAGTTGTGTGAGTCAGAATTGAGGTGTGTGAAGTCATAGAATGTAGATGTGTGAAGTCATAGAATGGAGCATTGTGAAGTCAACGAAAGGAGGTTTGTGAAGTCATATAATGGAGGTATGAGAAATCAAATTAGAGGGGTGTGAAGTCGGAGAATGGATGTGTGTGAAGTCATAGAATGGATGTGGGTGAAGTCATAGAATGGAAGTGTGTGAAGTCACTGAATGGACGAGTTTAAAGTCATAGAATGGAGGTGTGTGAAGTCAGAGAATTGAGCTGTTTGAAGTCATATATTGGAGGTGTGTGAAGTCAAAATGGATGTGTGAAATCATAGAATGTAGGTGTGTGAAGTCATAGAATGGAGGTGTGTCAACTCAGAAAGGAGGTGTGTGAAGTCATAGAATGGAGGTGAGTGAAGTCATAGAATGGAGGTGTGTGAACACATAGAATGGAGGTCTGTGACATCACAATGGAAGTTTGTGAAGTCATAGAATGGAGGTGTGTGACGTCACAGAATGGAGGTGTGTGAAGTCAGAATGGAGGTGTGAAGTCATAGAATGGAGGTGGGTGAAGTCATAAAAATTAGGTGTGTGAAGTCATAGAATGGAGGTGTGTGAACTCATAGAATGGAGGTGTGTGACATCACAATGGATGTTTGTGAAGTCATAGATGGAGGTGTTTGAAGTCATAGTATGGAGATATGTGAAATCATAGAATGGAGTATTGTGAAGTCACAGAATGGAGTTGTGTGAGTCAGAATTGAGGTGTGTGAAGTCATAGAATGTAGATGTGTGAAGTCATAGAATGGAGTATTGTGAAGTCACCGAAGGGATGTTTGTGAAGTCATAGAATGGTGGTATGAGAAATCAAATTAGAGGGGTGTGAAGTCGGAGAATGGAGGTGTGTGAAGTCATAGAATGGAGGTGGGTGAAGTCATAGAATGGAGGTGTGTGAATTCAGATTGGAGGTTTGTGAAGTCATAGAATGGAGGTGTGTCAACTCAGAAAGGAGGTGTTTGAAATCATAGAATGGAGGTGAGTGAAGTCATAGAATGGAGGTGTGTGAAATCATAGAATGGAGGTGTGTGAAGTCACAGAATTTAGGTGTGTGAAGTCAGAATGGAGGTGTGTGAGGTCAGAATGGAGGTGTTTGAAGTCATAGAATGGAGGTGTGTGAAGTCACAATGCAGGTGTGTGAACTCATAGAATGGAGGTGTGTGAAGTCACAATGTAGGTGTGTGAAGTCAAAGAATGGAGGTGTGTGAAGTCATAGAAGGGAGGTGTGTGAAGTCACAGAATGGAGGTGTGTGAAGTCATAGAATGGAGGTGTGTGAAGTCACAGAATGGAGGTGTGTTAAATCATAGAATGGAGGTGTGTGAAGTCACAGAATGGAGGTGTGTGAAGTCAGAATGGAGGTGTGAAGTCATAGAATGGAGGTGGGCGAAGTCATAGAAATTAGGTGTGTGAAGTCATAGAATGGAGGTGTGTGAACTCATAGAATGGAGGTGTGTGACATCACAATGGAAGTTTGTGAAGTCATATAATGGAGGTGTGTGAAGTCACAGAATGGAGGTGTGTGAACTCATAATGGAGGTGTGTGAAGTCATAGATGGAGGTGTGTGAAGTCATAATATGGAGATATGTGAAATCATAGAATGGAGTTTTGTGAAGTCACAGAATGGAGTTGTGTGAGTCAGAATTGAGGTGTGTGAAGTCATAGAATGTAGATGTGTGAAGTCATAGAATGGAGCATTGTGAAGTCAACGAAAGGAGGTTTGTGAAGTCATAGAATGGAGGTATGAGAAATCAAATTAGAGGGGTGTGAAGTCGGAGAATGGATGTGTGTGAAGTCATAGAATGGATGTGGGTGAAGTCATAGAATGGAAGTGTGTGAAGTCACTGAATGGACGAGTTTAAAGTCATAGAATGGAGGTGTGTGAAGTCAGAGAATTGAGCTGTTTGAAGTCACATATTGGAGGTGTGTGAAGTCAAAATGGATGTGTGAAATCATAGAATGTAGGTGTGTGAAGTCATAGAATGGAGGTGTGTCAACTCAGAAAGGAGGTGTGTGAAGTCATATAATGGAGGTGAGTGAAGTCATAGAATGGAGGTGTGTGAACACATAGAATGGAGGTCTGTGACGTCACAATGGAAGTTTGTGAAGTCATAGAATGGAGGTGTGTGAAGTCACAGAATGGAGGTGTGTGAAGTCAGAATGGAGGTGTGAAGTCATAGAATGGAGGTGATTGAAGTCATAGAAATTAGGTGTGTGAAGTCATAGAATGGAGGTGTGTGAACTCATAGAATGGAGGTGTGTGACATCACAATGGAAGTTTGTGAAATCATAGATGGAGGTGTGTGAAGTCATAGTATGGAGATATGTGAAATCATAGAATGGAGTTTTGTGAAGTCACAGAATGGAGTTGTGTGAGTCAGAATTGAGGTGTGTGAAGTCATAGAATGTAGATGTGTGAAGTCATAGAATGGAGTATTGTGAAGTCACCGAAGGGATGTTTGTGAAGTCATAGAATGGAGGTATGAGAAATCAAATTAGAGGGGTGTGAAGTCGGAGAATGGAGGTGTGTGAAGTCATAGAATGGAGGTGGGTGAAGTCATAGAATGGAGGTGTGTGAATTCAGATTGGAGGTTTGTGAAGTCATAGAATGGAGGTGTGTCAACTCAGAAAGGAGGTGTTTGAAATCATAGAATGGAGGTGAGTGAAGTCATAAAATGGAGGTGTGTGAAATCATAGAATGGAGGTGTGTGAAGTCACAGAATTTAGGTGTGTGAAGTCAGAATGGAGGTGTGTGAGGTCAGAATGGAGGTGTTTGAAGTCATAGAATGGAGGTGTGTGAAGTCACAAAGCAGGTGTATGAACTCATAGAATGGGGGTGTGTGAAGTCACAATGTAGGTGTGTGAAGTCATAGAATGGAATTGTGTGAAGTCATAGAATGGAGGTGTGTGAAGTCACAGAATGGAGGTGTGTGAAGTCATAGAATGGAGGTGTGTGAAGTCACAGAATGGAGGTATGTTAAATCATAGAATGGAGGTGTGTGAAGTCACAGAATGGAGGTGTGTGAAGTCAGAATGGAGGTTTGTGAAGTCATAGAATGGAGGTGTGTGAAGTCAGAATAGAGGTGTGAAGTCATAGAATGGAGGTGGGTGAAGTCATAGAAATTAGGTGCGGGAAGTCATAGAATGGAGAAGTGTGAAGTCATAGAGTGGAGGTGAGTGAAGTCAGAGATTCGAGGTCTGTGAAGTCATAGAATGGAGGTGTGTGAAGTCAGAATGTAGGTGTACGAAGTCGTAGAATAGAGGTGTGTGAAGTCAGAGTGGAGGTGTGTGAAGTCATAGAATGGAGGTGTGTGCACTCATAGAATGCAGGTGTGTGATGTCACAATGGAAGTTTGTGAAGTCATAGATGGAGGTGTGTGAAGTCATAATATGGAGATATGTGAAATCATAGAATGGAGTTTTGTGAAGTCAAAGAATGGAGTTGTGTGAGTCAGAATTGAGGTGTGTGAAGTCATAGAATGTAGATGTGTGAAGTCATAGAATGGAGAATTGTGAAGTCACCGAAGGGATGTTTGTGAAGTCATAGAATGGAGGTATGAGAAATCAAATTAGAGGGGTGTGAAGTCATAGAATGGAGGTTTGTGAAGTCATAGAATGGAGGTGGGTGAAGTCATAGAATGGAGGTGTGTGAATTCAGATTGGAGGTTTGTGAAGTCATAGATTGGAGGTGTGTCAACTCAGAAAGGAGGTGTTTGAAATCATAGAATGGAGGTGAGTGAAGTCATAGAATGGAGGTGTTTGAAATCATAGAATGGAGGTGTGTGAAGTCACAGAATTTAGGTGTGTGAAGTCAGAATGGAGGTGTGTGAGGTCAGAATGGAGGTGTTTGAAGTCATAGAATGGAGGTGTGTGAAGTCACAATGCAGGTGTGTGAACTCATAGAATGGAGGCGTGTGAAGTCACAATGTAGGTGTGTGAAGTCATAGAATGGAGGTGTGTGAAGTCATAGAATGGAGGTGTGTGAAGTCACAGAATGGAGGTGTGTGAAGTCATAGAAGGGAGGTGTGTGAAGTCACAGAATGGAGGTGTGTGAAATCATAGAATGGAGGTGTGTGAAGTCACAGAATGGAGGTGTGTGAAGTCAGAATGGAGGTTTGTGAAGTCATAGAATGGAGGTGAGTGAAGTCAGAATAGATGTGTGAAGTCATGGAATGGAGGTGGGTGAAGTCATAGAAATTAGGTGCGGGAAGTCATAGAATGGAGAAGTGTGAAGTCATAGAGTGGAGGTGAGTGAAGTCAGAGATTCGAGGTCTGTGAATTCATAGAATGGAGGTGTGTGAAGTCAGAATGTAGGTGTACGAAGTCGTATAATAGAGGTGTGTGAAGTCAGAATGGAGGTGTGTGAAGTCATAGAATGGAGGTGTGTGCACTCATAGAATGCAGGTGTGTGACGTCACAATGGAAGTTTGTGAAGTCATAGAATGGAGGTGTGTGAAGTCACAGAATGGAGGTGTGGGAAGTCATACAATGGAGGTGTGTGAAGTCAGAATGGAGGTTTGTGGAGTCAAAGAATGGAGGTGTGTGAACTCAGAATGGCGGTGTGTGAAGTAATAGATGGAGGTGTGTGAAGTCATAATATGGAGATATGTGAAATCATAGAATGGAGTTTTGTGAAGTCACAGAATGGAGTTGTGTGAGTCAGAATTGAGGTGTGTGAAGTCATAGAATGTAGATGTGTGAAGTCATAGAATGGAGTATTGTGAAGTCACCGAAGGGAGGTTTGTGAAATCATAGAATGGAGGTATGAGAAATCAAATTAGAGGGGTGTGAAGTCGGAGAATGGAGGTGTGTGAAGTCATAGAATGGAGGTGGGTGAAGTCATAGAATGGAGGTGTGTGAATTCAGATTGGAGGTGTGTGAAGTCATAGAATGGAGGTGTGTCAACTCAGAAAGGAGGTGTGTGAAGTCATAGAATGGAGGTGAGTGAAGTCATAGAATGGAGGTGTGTGAACTCATAGAATGGAGGTGTGTGACGTCACAATGGTAGTTTGTGAAGTCATAGAATGGAGGTGTGTGAAGTCACAGAATTGAGGTGTGTGAAGTCAGAATGGAGGTGTGAAGTCATAGAATGGAGGTGGGTGAAGTCATAGAAATTAGGTGTGTGAAGTCATAGAATGGAGGTGTGTGAACTCATAGAATGGAGGTGTGTGACGTCACAATGGTAGTTTGTGAAGTCATACAATGGAGGTGTGTGAAGTCACAGAATGGAGGTGTGTGAAGTCATACAATGGAGGTGTGTGAAGTCAGAATGGAGGTGTGTGAAGACACAGAATGGAGGTGTGTGAACTCACAATGGAGGTGTGTGAAGTCATAGATGGAAGTGTGTAAAGTCATAGTATGGAGATATGTGAAATCATAGAATGGAGTTTTGTGAAGTCACAGAATGGAGTTGTGTGAGTCAGAATTGAGGTGTGTGAAGTCATAGAATGTAGATGTGTGAAGTCATAGAATGGAGTATTGTGAAGTCAACGAAGGGACGTTTGTGAAGTCATAGAATGGAGGTATGAGAAATCAAATTAGAGGGGTGTGAAGTCGGAGAATGGAGGTGTGTGAAGTCATAGAATGGAGGTGGGTGAAGTCATAGAATGGAGGTGTATGAAGTCATAGAATGGAGGTGTGTGAAGTCACTGAATGGACGGGTTTAAAGTCATAAAATGGAGGTGTGTGGAGTCAGAGAATTGAGCTGTTTGAAGTCATATATTGGAGGTGTGTGAACTCAAAACGGATGTGTGAAGTCATAGAATGCAGGTGTGTGAAGTCATAGAATGGAGGTGCGTGAAGTCACAGAATGGAGGTGTGTGAACTCAGTATGGAGGTGTGTGAAGTCACAGAATGGAGGTTTGTGAAGTCATAGAATGGAAGTTTGTGAAGTCATAGAATGGACGTGTGTGAAGTCAGAATGGAGGTGTGTTAAGTCACCGAATGGAGTTTTGTGAACTCAGTATGGAGGTGTGTGAAGTCACAGAATGGAGGTTTGTGAAGTCATATCTGGAGGTGTGTGAGGTCATAGAATGGATGTTTCTGAAGTAAGAATGAAGGTGTGTGAAGTCATAGAATGGAGATGTGTGAAGTCATTGAATGGAGGTGTGTGAAGTCACTGAATGGAAGTGTGTGAAGTCAGAATGGAGGTGTGAAGTCATAGAATGAACGTGGGTGAAGTCATAGAAAGGAGGTGTGGGAAGTCATAGAATGGAGGAGTGTGAAGTCATAGAGTGGAGGTGAGTCAACGAAGGGAGGTTTGTGAAGTCATAGAATGGAGGTATGAGAAATCAAATTAGAGGGGTGTGAAGTCGGAGAATGGAGGTGTGTGAAGTCATAGAATGGACGTGGGTGAAGTCATACAATGGAAGTGTGTGAAGTCAGTGAATGGACGAGTTTAAAGTCATAGAATGGAGGTGTGTGAAGTCAGAGAATTGAGCTGTTTGAAGTCATATATTGGAGGTGTGTGAAGTCAAAATGGATGTGTGAAGTCATAGAATGTAGGTGTGTGAAGTCATAGAATGGAGGTGTGTCAACTCAGAAAGGAGGTGTGTGAAGTCATAGAATGGAGGTGAGTGAAGCCATAGAATGGAGGTGTGTGAACACATAGAATGGAGGTCTGTGACGTCACAATGGAAGTTTGTGAAGTCATAGAATGGAGGTGTGTGAAGTCACAGAATGGAGGTGTGTGAAGTCAGAATGGAGGTGTGAAGTCATAGAATGGAGGTGGGTGATGTCATAGAAATTAGGTGTGTGAAGTCATAGAATGGAGGTGTGTGAACTCATAAAATGGAGGTGTGTGACATCACAATGGAAGTTTGTGAAGTCATAGTTGGAGGTGTGTGAAGTCATAGTATGGAGATATGTGAAATCATAGAATGGAGTTTTGTGAAGTCACAGAATGGAGTTGTGTGAGTCAGAATTGAGGTGTGTGAAGTCATAGAATGTAGATGTGTGAAGTAATAGAATGGAGTATTGTGAAGTCACCGAAGGGAGGTTTGTGAAGTCATAGAATGGAGGTATGAGAAATCAAATTAGAGGGGTGTGAAGTCGGAGAATGGAGGTGTGTGAAGTCATAGAATGGAGGTGGGTGAAGTCATAGAATGGAGGTGTGTGAATTCAGATTGGAGGTTTGTGAAGTCATAGAATGGAGGTGTGTCAACTCAGAAAGGAGGTGTTTGAAATCATAAAATGGAGGTGAGTGAAGTCATAGAATGGAGGTGTGTGAAATCATAGAATGGAGGTGTGTGAAGTCACAGAATTTAGGTGTGTGAAGTCAGAATGGAGGTGTGTGAGGTCAGAATGGAGGTGTTTGAAGTCATAGAATGGAGGTGTGTGAAGTCACAATGTAGGTGTGTGAAGTCATAGAATGGAGGTGTGTGAAGTCATAGAATGGAGGTGTGTGAAGTCACAGAATGGAGGTGTGTGAAGTCATAGAATGGAGGTGTGTGAAGACACAGAATGGACGTGTGTGAAATCATAGAATGGAGGTGTGTGAAGTCACAGAATGGAGGTGTGTGAAGTCAGAATGGAGGTTTGTGAAGTCATAGAATGGAGGTGTGTGAAGTCAGAATAGATGTGTGAAGTCATAGAATGGAGGGGGGTGAAGTCATAGAAATTAGGTACGGGAAGTCATAGAATGGAGAAGTGTGAAGTCATAGAGTGGAGGTGAGTGAAGTCATAGATTAGAGGTCTGTGAATTCATAGAATGGAGATGTGTGAAGTCAGAATGTAGGTGTACGAAGTCGTAGAATAGAGGTGTGTAAAGTCAGAATGGAGGTGTGTGAAGTCATAGAATGGAGGTGTGTGCACTCATAGAATGCAGGTGTGTGACGTCAAATGGAAGTTTGTGAAGTCATAGAATGGAGGTGTGTGAAGTCACAGAATGGAGGTGTGGGAAGTCATACAATGGAGGTGTGTGAAGTCAGAATGGAGGTGTGTGAAGTCAAAGAATGGAGGTGTGTGAACTCAGAATGGCGGTGTGTGAAGTAATAGATGGAGGTGTGTGAAGTCATAGTATGGAGATATGTGAAATCATAGAATGGAGTTTAGTGAAGTCACAGAATGGAGTTGTGTGAGTCAGAATTGAGGTGCGTGAAGTCATAGAATGTAGATGCGTGAAGTCATAGAATGGAGTATTGTGAAGTCACCGAAGGGAGGTTTGTGAAGTCATAGAATGGAGGTAGGAGAAATCAAATTAGAGGGGTGTGAAGTCGGAGAATGGAGGTGTGTGAAGTCATAGAATTGAGGTGGGTGAAGTCATAGAATGGAGGTGTGTGAATTCAGATTGGAGGTGTGTGAAGTCATAGAATGAAGGTGTGTCAACTCAGAAAGGAGGTGTGTGAAGTCATAGAATGGAGGTGAGTGAAGTCATAGAATGGAGGTGTGTGAACTCATAGAATGGAGGTGTGTGACGTCACAATGGTAGTTTGTGAAGTCATAGAATGGAGGTGTGTGAAGTCACAGAATTGAGGTGTGTGAAGTCAGAATGGAGGTGTGAAGTCATAGAATGGTGGTGGGTGAAGTCATAGAAATTAGGTGTGTGAAGTCATAGAATGGAGGTGTGTGAACTCATAGAATGGAGGTGTGTGACGTCACAATGGAAGTTTGTGAAGTCATACAATGGAGGTGTGTGAAGTCACAGAATGGAGGTGTGTGAAGTCATACAATGGAGGTGTGTGAAGTCAGAATGGAGGTGTGTGAAGACACAGAATGGAGGTGTGTGAACTCAGAATGGAGGTGTGTGAAGTCATAGATGGAGGTGTGTAAAGTCATAGTATGGAGATATGTGAAATCATAGAATGGAGTTTTGTGAAGTCACAGAATGGTGTTGTGTGAGTCAGAATTGAGGTGTGTGAAGTCATAGAATGTAGATGTGTGAAGTCATAGAATGGAGTATTGTGAAGTCAACGAAGGGACGTTTGTGAAGTCATAGAATGGAGGTATGAGAAATCAAATTAGAGGGGTGTGAAGTCGGAGAATCGAGGTGTGTGAAGTCATAGAATGGAGGTGGGTGAAGTCATAGAATGGAGGTGTATGAAGTCATAGAATGGAGGTGTGTGAAGTCACTGAATGGACGGGTTTAAAGTCATAAAATGGAGGTGTGTGGAGTCAGAGAATTGAGCTGTTTGAAGTCATATATTGGAGGTGTGTGAACTCAAAACGGATGTGTGAAGTCATAGAATGTAGGTGTGTGAAGTCATAGAATGGAGGTGTGTGAAGTCACAGAATGGAGGTGTGTGAACTCAGTATGGAGGTGTGTGAAGTCACAGAATGGAGGTTTGTGAAGTCATAGAATGGAAGTTTGTGAAGTCATAGAATGGACCTGTGTGAAGTCAGAATGGAGGTGTGTTAAGTCACTGAATGGAGTTTTGCGAACTCAGTATGGAGGTGTGTGAATTCACAGAATGGAGGTTTGTGAAGTCATATCTGGAGGTGTGTGAGGTCATAGAATGGATGTTTCTG
Organism: Megascapheus bottae; assembly: GCA_024803745.1. Taxonomy (NCBI): domain Eukaryota; kingdom Metazoa; phylum Chordata; class Mammalia; order Rodentia; family Geomyidae; genus Megascapheus; species Megascapheus bottae. The sequence continues at coordinate 349,311 of JANJXV010000426.1, forward strand.
AAGTAAGAATGAAGGTGTGTGAAGTCATAGAATGGAGATGTGTGAAGTCATTGAATGGAGGTGTGTGAAGTCACTGAATGGAAGTGTGTGAAGTCAGAATGGAGGTGTGAAGTCATAGAATGAACGTGGGTGAATCATAGAAAGGAGGTGTGGGAAGTCATAGAATGGAGGAGTGTGAAGTCATAGAGTGGAGGTGAGTGAAGTCACAGATTCCAGGTCTGTGAAGTCATAGATTGGACGTGTGTGATGTCAGAATGGAGGTGTGCGAAGTCATAGAATAGAGGTTTTGAAGTCAGAATGGAGGTGTGTGAAGTCATAGAACGGAGGTGTGTGAACTCATAGAATGGAGGTGTGTGACGTCACAATGGAAGTGTGTGAAGTCACAGAATAGAGGTGTGTGAATTCATACAATGGAGGTGTGTGAAGTCAGAATGGAATTTTGTGAAGTCACAGAATTGAGCTGTGTGAATTCAGAATGGAGGTGTGTGACGTCATAGAATGGAGGTGTGTAAAGTCAGAATGGTGGTGTGTGAACTCATAAAATGGAGGTGTGTGTAGTCACAACGGAGGTGTGTGAAGTCATAGAATGGAGGTGTGTGAAGTCACCGAATGGAGGTGTGTGAAGTCATAGAATGGAGGTGTGTGAAGTCATGGAATGGGTGTTTGTGAAGTAAGAATGAAGGTGTGTGAAGTCATAGAATGGAGGTGTGTGAAGTCACACAATGGAGGTATGTGAAGTCACAGATTGCAGGAGTGTGAAGTCACAGAATGGAGGTGTGTGAACCCAGAATGGAGGTGTGTAAAGTCACAAAATGGAGGTGTGTGAAGTCATAGAATGGAAGTGTGTGAAGTCATAGAATGGAGGTGTGTGAAGTCACAGAATGGACGGTATGAAGTCATAGAAGGGAGGTGTGTGAAGTCACAGAATTGAGGTTTTTGAAGACATATATTGGAGGTGTGTGAAATCAAAATGGATGTCTGAAGTCATAGAATGGAGGTGTGTGAAATCATAGAATGACGGTGTGTGAGGTCATAGAATGGAGGTGTGTGAAGTCACAGAATGGAGATGTGTGAAGTCATAGAATGGAGGTGTGTGAAGTCATAGAATGGAAGTGTGTGAAGTCACAGATTGGAAGTGTGTGAAGTCACAGAATCGAGGTGTGAGAAGTCACAGAATGGAGGTGTGTGAACTCAGAATGGAGGTGTGTGACGTCACAGAATGGAGGTGTGTGAAGTCATAGAATGGAGGTGTGTGAGGTCACAGAATGGAGGTGTGTGAAATCATAGAATGGAGGTGTGTGAAGTCACAGAATGGAGGTGTGTGAAGTCAGAATGGAGGTGTGTGAAGTCATAGAGTGGAGGTGTGTGAAGTCACAATGGAAGTGTGAAGTCATAGAATGGAGGTGGGTGAAGTCATAGAACTTAGGTGTGGGAAGTCATAGAATGGAGAACTGTGAAGTCATAGAGTGGAGGTGAGTGAAGTCACAGATTGGAGGTCTGTGAAGTCATAGAATGGAGGTGTGTGAAGTCATAGAATGGAGTATAGTGAAGTCACCGAAGGGAGGTTTGTGAAGTCATAGAATGGAGGTATGAGAAATCAAATTAGAGGGGTGTGAAGTCGTAGAATGGTGGTGTGTGAAGTCATAGAATGGAGGTGGTGAAGTCATAGAATGGAGGTGTGTGAATTCAGATTGGAGGTGTGTGAAGTCATAGAATGGAGCTGTGTCAACTCAGAAAGGAGTTGTGTGAAGTCATAGAATGGAGGTGAGTGAAGTCATAGAATGGAGGTGTGTGAAATCATAGAATGGAGGTGTGTGAAGTCACAGAATGTAGGTGTGTGAAGTCAGAATGGAGGTGTGTGAGGTCAGAATGGAGGTGTGTGAAGTCATAGAATGGAGGTGGGTGAAGTCACAATGCAGGTGTGTGAACTCATAGAATGGAGGTGTGTGAAGTCACAGTGTAGGTGTGTGAAGTCATAGAATGGATGTGTGTGAATTCATAGAATGGAGGTATGTGAAGTCACAGAAGGGAGGTGTGTGAAGTCATAGAATGGAGGTGTGTGAGGTCAGAATGGAGGTGTGAAGTCATAGAATGCAGGTGGGTGAAGTCATAGAAATTAGGTGTGGGAAGTCATAGAATGGAGGAGTGTGAAGTCATAGAGTGGAGGTGAGTGAAGTCACAGATTCGAGGTCTGTGAAGTCATAGAATGGAGGTGTGTGAAGTCAGAATGTAGGTGTTCGAAGTCATAGAATAGAGGTGTGTGAAGTCAGAATGGAGGTGTGTGAAGTCATAGAATGGAGGTGTGTGAACACATAGAATGGAGGTGTGTGACGTCACAATGGAAGTTTGTGAAGTCATAGAATGGAGGTGTGTGAAGTCAAAGAATGGAGGTGTGGGAAGTCATACAATGGAAGTGTGTGAAGTCAGAATGGAGGTGTGTGAAGTCACAGAATGGAGGTGTGTGAACTCAGAATGGCGGTGTGTGAAGTAATAGATGGAGGTGTGTGAAGTCATAGTATGGAGATATGTGAAATCATAGAATGGAGTTTTGTGAAGTCACAGAATGGAGTTGTGTGAGTCAGAATTGAGGTGTGTGAAGTCATAGAATGTAGATGTGTGAAGTCATAGAATGGAGTATTTTGAAGTCACCGAAGGGAGGTTTGTGAAGTCAAAGAATGGAGGTATGAGAAATCAAATTAGAGGGGTGTGAAGTCGGAGAAAGGAGATGTGTGAAGTGATAGAATTGAGGTGTGTGAAGTCATAGAAAGGAGGTGAGTCAACTCAGAAAGGAGGTGTGTGAAGTCATAGAATGGAGGTGAGTGAAGTCATAGAATGGAGGTGTGTGAACACATAGAATGGAGGTCTGTGACGTCACAATGGAAGTTTGTGAAGTCATAGAATGGAGGTGTGTGAAGTCACAGAATGGAGGTGTGTGAAGTCAGAATGGAGGTGTGAAGTCATAGAATGGAGGTGGGTGAAGTCATAGAATGGAGTATTGTGAAGTCACCGAAGGGAGGTTTGTGAAGTCATAGAATGGAGGTATGAGAAATCAAATTAGAGGGGTGTGAAGTCGGAGAATGGAGGTGTGTGAAGTCATAGAATGGAGGTGTGTGAACCCATAGAATGGAGGTGTGTGACATCACAGTGGAAGTTTGTGAAGTCATAGAATGGAGGTGTGTGAAGTCACAGAATGCAGGTGTGTGAAGTCATAATGGAGGTGTATGAAGTCATAGATGGAGGTGTGTGAAGTCATAATATGGAGATATGTGAAATCATAGAATGGAGTTTTGTGAAGTCACAGAATGGTGTTATGTGAGTCATAATTGAGGTGTGTGAAGTCATAGAATGTAGATGTGTGAAGTCATAGAATGGAGCATTGTGAAGTCAACGAAAGGAGGTTTGTGAAGTCATAGAATGGAGGTATGAGAAATCAAATTAGAGGGGTGTGAAGTCGGAGAATGGAGGTGTGTGAAGTCATAGAATGGATGTGGTGAAGTCATAGAATGGAAGTGTGTGAAGTCACTGAATGGACGAGTTTAAAGTCATAGAATGGAGGTGTGTGAAGTCAGAGAATTGAGCTGTTTGAAGTCATATATTGGAGGTGTGTGAAGTCAAAATGGATGTGTGAAGTCATAGAATGTAGGTGTGTGAAGTCATAGAATGGAGGTGTGTGAACCCATAGAATGGAGGTGTGTGTAGTCACAATGGAGATGTGTGAAGTCATAGAATGGAGGTGTGTGAAGTCACAGAATGGAGGTGTGTGAATACATGCAATGGAGGTGTGTGAAGTCAGAATGGAATTTTGTGAAGTCACAGAATTGAGCTGTGTGAATTCAGAATGGAGGTGTGTGAAGTCATAGAATGGAGGTGTGTGAAGTCAGAATGGAGGTGTGTGAACCCATAGAATGGAGGTGTGTGTAGTCACAATGGAGATGGGTGAAGTCATAGAATGGAGGTGTGTGAAGTCACAGAATGGAGGTGTGTGAAGTCATAGAATGGAGGTGTGTGAAGTCATAGAATGGGTGTTTGTGAAGTAAGAATGAAGGTGTGTGAAGTCATAGAATGGAGGTGTGGGAAGTCACAGAATGGAGGTGTGGGAAGTCACAGATTGCAGGAGTGTGAAGTCACAGAATGGAGGTGTGTGAACCCAGAATGGAGGTGTGTAAAATCACAGAATGGAGGTGTGTGAAGTCATAGAATGGAGGTGTGTAAAGTCACAGAATTGAGGTGTTTGAAGTCATATATTGGAGGTCTGTGAAATCAAAATGGATGTGTGAAGTCATAGAATGGAGGTGTGTGAAATCATAGAATGAGGGTGTGTGAGGTCATAGAATGGAGGTGTGTGAAGTCACAGAATGGAGGTGTGTGAAGTCATAGAATGGAGGTGTGTGAAGTCATAGAATGGAAGTGTGTGAAGTCACAGATTGGAGCTGTGTGAAGTCACAGAATCGAGTTGTGAGAAGTCACAGAATGGAGTTGTGTGAGTCAGAATTGAGGTGTGTGAAGTCATAGAATGTAGATGTGTGAAGTCATAGAATGGAGTATTGTGAAGTCACCGAAAGGAGGTTTGTGAAGTCATAGAATGGAGGTATGAGAAATCAAATTAGAGGGGTGTGAAGTCGGAGAATGGAGGTGTGTGAATTCATAGCATTGAGGTGGGTGAAGTCATAGAATGGAGGTGTATGAATTCAGATTGGAGGTGTGTGAAGTCACAGAATGGAGCTGTGTGAACTCAGAATGGCGGTGTGTGAAGTAATAGATGGAGGTGTGTGAAGTCATAGTATGGAGATATGTGAAATCATAGAATGGAGTTTTGTGAAGTCACAGAATGGAGTTGTGTGAGTCAAAATTGAGGTGTGTGAAGTCATAGAATGTAGATGTGTGAAGTCATAGAATGGAGTATTGTGAAGTCACCGAAGGGAGGTTTGTGAAGTCATAGAATGGAGGTATGAGAAATCAAATTAGAGGGGTGTGAAGTCGGAGAATGGAGGTGTGTGAAGTGATAGAATGGAGGTGGGTGAAGTCATAGAATGGAGGTGTGTGAATTCAGATTGGAGGTGTGTGAAGTCATAGAATGGAGGTGAGTCAACTCAGAAAGGAGGTGTGTGAAGTCATAGAATGGAGGTGAGTGAAGTCATAGAATGGAGGTGTGTGAACACATAGAATGGAGGTGTGTGACGTCACAATGGAAGTTTGTGAAGTCATAGAATGGAGGTGTGTGAAGTCACAGAAAGGAGGTGTGTGAAGTCAGAATAGAGGTGTGAAGTCATAGAATGGAGGTGGGTGAAGTCATAGAAATTAGGTGTGTGAAGTCATAGAATGGAGGTGTGGGAACTCATAGAATGGAGGTGTGTGACATCACAATGGAAGTTTGTGAAGTCATAGAATGGAGGTGTGTGAACTCACAGAATGGAGGTGTGTGAACTCATAATGGAGGTGTGTGAAGTCATAGATGGAGGTGTGTAAAGTCATAGTATGGAGATATGTGAAATCATAGAATGGAGTTTTGTGAAGTCACAGAATGGTGTTGTGTGAGTCAGAATTGAGGTGTGTGAAGTCATAGAATGTAGATGTGTGAAGTCATAGAATGGAGCATTGTGAAGTCAACGAAAGGAGGTTTGTGAAGTCATAGAATGGAGGTATGAGAAATCAAATTAGAGGGGTGTGAAGTCGGAGAATGGATGTGTGTGAAGTCATAGAATGGATGTGGGTGAAGTCATAGAATGGAAGTGTGTGAAGTCACTGAATGGACGAGTTTAAAGTCATAGAATGGAGGTGTGTGAAGTCAGAAAAATGAGCTGTTTGAAGTCATATATTGGAGGTGTGTGAAGTCAAAATGGATGTGTGAAGTCATAGAATGTAGGTGTGTGAAGTCATAGAATGGAGGTGTGTGAACCCATAGAATGGAGGTGTGTAGTCACAATGGAGATGTGTGAAGTCATAGAATGAAGGTGTGTGAAGTCACAGAATGGAGGTGTGTTAATACATACAATGGAGGTGTGTGAAGTCAGAATGGAATTTTGTGAAGTCACAGAATTGAGCTGTGTGAATTCAGAATGGAGGTGTGTGAAGTCATAGAATGGAGGTGTGTGAAGTCAAAATGGAGGTGTGTGAACCCACAGAATGGAGGTGTGTGTAGTCACAATGGAGATGTGTGAAGTCATAGAATGGAGGTGTGTGAAGTCACAGAATGGAGGTGTGTGAAGTCATAGAATGGAGGTGTGTGAAGTCATAGAATGGGTGTTTGTGAAGTAAGAATGAAGGTGTGTGAAGTCATAGAATGGAGGTGTGGGAAGTCACAGAATGGAGGTGTGGGAAGTCACAGATTGCAGGAGTGTGAAGTCACAGAATGGAGGTGTGTGAACCCCGAATGGAGGTGTGTAAAATCACAGAATGGAGGTGTGTGAAGTCATAGAATGGAGGTGTGTAAAGTCACAGAATTGAGGTGTTTGAAGTCATATATTGGAGGTCTGTGAAATCAAAATGGATGTGTGAAGTCATAGAATGGAGGTGTGTGAAATCATACAATGAGGGTGTGTGAGGTCATAGAATGGAGCTGTGTGAAGTCATAGAATGGAGGTGTGTGACATCACAATTGAAGTTTGTGAAGTCATAGATGGAGGTGTGTGAAGTCATAGTATGGAGATATGTGAAATCATAGAATGGAGTTTTGTGAAGTCACAGAATGGAGTTGTGTGAGTCAGAATTGAGGTGTGTGAAGTCATAGAATGTAGATGTGTGAAGTCATAGAATGGAGTATTGTGAAGTCACCGAAGGGAGGTTTGTGAAGTCATAGAATGGACGTATGAGAAATCAAATTAGAGGGGTGTGAAGTCGGAGAATGGAGGTGTGTGAAGTGATAGAATTGAGGTGGGTGAAGTCATAGAATGGAGGTGTGTGAATTCAGATTGGAGGTGTGCGAAGTCATAGAATGGAGGTGAGTGAAGTCATAGAATGGAGGTTTGTGAAATCATAGAATGGAGGTGTGTGAAGTCACAGAATTTAGGTGTGTGAAGTCAGAATGGAGGTGTGTGAGGTCAGAATGGAGGTGTTTGAAGTCATAGAATGGAGGTGTGTGAAGTCACAATGCAGGTGTGTGAACTCATAGAATGGAGGTGTGTGAAGTCACAATGTAGGTGTGTGAAGTCATAGAATGGAGGTGTGTAAAGTCATAGAATTGAGGTGTTTGAAGTCATATATTGGAGGTCTGTGAAATCAAAATGGATGTGTGAAGTCATAGAATGGAGGTGTGTGAAATCATAGAATGAGGGTGTGTGAGGTCATAGAATGGTGGTGTGTGAAGTCACAGAATGGAGGTGTGTGAAGTCATAGAATGGAGGTGTGTGAAGTCATAGAATGGAAGTGTGTGAAGTCACAGATTGGAGCTGTGTGAAGTCACAGAATCGAGGTGTGAGAAGTCACAGAATGGAGTTGTGTGAGTCAGAATTGAGGTGTGTGAAGTCATAGAATGTAGATGTGTGAAGTCATAGATTGGAGTATTGTGAAGTCACCGAAGGGAGGTTTGTGAAGTCATAGAATGGAGGTATGAGAAATCAAATTAGAGGGGTGTGAAGTCGGAGAATGGAGGTGTGTGAATTCATAGCATTGAGGTGGGTGAAGTCATAGAATGGAGGTGTATGAATTCAGATTGGAGGTGTGTGAAGTCATAGAATGGAGGTGTGTCAACTCAGAAAGGAGGTGTGTGAAGTCATAGAATGGAGGTGAGTGAAGTCATAGAATGGAGGTGTGTGAACACATAGAATGGAGGTCTGTGACGTCACAATGGAAGTTTGTGAAGTCATAGAATGGAGGTGTGAAGTCACAGAATGGAGGTGTGTGAAGTCAGAATGGAGGTGTGAAGTCATAGAATGGAGGTGGGTGAAGTCATAGAAATTAGGTGTGTGAAGTCATAGAATGGAGGTGTGTGAACTCATAGAATGGAGGTGTGTGACATCACAATTGAAGTTTGTGAAGTCATAGATGGAGGTGTGTGAAGTCATAGTATGGAGATATGTGAAATCATAGAATGGAGTTTTGTGAAGTCACAGAATGGAGTTGTGTGAGTCAGAATTGAGGTGTGTGAAGTCATAGAATGGAGGTGTGTGAATTCAGATTGGAGGTGTGTGAAGTCTTAGAATGGACGTGTGTCAACTCAGAAAGGAGGTGTGTGAAGTCATAGAATGGAGGTGAGTGAAGTCATAGAATGGAGGTGTGTGAAATCATAGAATGGAGGTGTGTGAAGTCACAGAATTTAGGTGTGTGAAGTCAGAATGGAGGTGTGTGAGGTCAGAATGGACGTGTTTGAAGTCATAGAATGGAGGTGTATGAAGTCACAATGCAGGTGTGTGAACTCATAGAATGGAGGTGTGTGAAGTCACAATGTAGGTGTGTGAAGTCATAGAATGGAGGTGTGTGAAGTCATAGAATGGAGGCGTGTGAAGTCACTGAATGGAGGTGTGTGAAGTCATAGAATGGAGGTGTGTGAAGTCACAGAATGGAGGTGTGTGAAATCATAGAATGGAGGTGTGTGAAGTCACAGAATGGAGGTGTGTGAAGTCAGAATGGAGGTTTGTGAAGTCAGAGAATGGAGGTGTGTGAAGTCAGAATAGAGATGTGAAGTCATAGAATGGAGGTGGGTGAAGTCAGAGATTCGAGGTCTGTGAAGTCATAGAATAGAGGTGTGTGAAGTCAGAATGGAGGTGTGTGAAGTCATAGAATGGAGGTGTGTGCACTCAAAGAATGCAGGTGTGTGTCGTTAAAATGGAAGTTTGTGAAGTCATAGAATGGAGGTGTGTGAAGTCACAGAATGGAGGTGTGTAAAATCATACAATTGAGGTGTGTGAAGTCAAAGAATGGAGGTGTGTGAACTCAGAATGACGGTGTGTAAAGTAATAGATGGAGGTGTGTGAAGTCATAGTATGGAGATATGTGAAATCATAGTATGGAGTTTTGTGAAGTCACAGAATGGAGTTGTGTGAGTCAGAATTGAGATGTGTGAAGTCATAGAATGTAGATGTGTGAAGTCATAGAATGGAGTATTGTGAAGTCACCGAAGGGAGGTTTGTGAAGTCATAGAATGGAGGTATGAGAAATCAAATTAGAGGGGTGTGAAGTCGGAGAATGGAGGTGTGTGAAGTCATAGAATGGAGGTGGGTGAAGTCATAGAATGCAGGTGTGTGAATTCAGATTGGAGGTGTGTGAAGTCATAGAATGGAGGTGTGTCAACTCTGAAAGGAGGTGTGTGAAGTCATAGAATGGAGGTGAGTGAAGTCATAGAATGGAGGTGTGTGAAGTCACAGATTGGAGCTGTGTGAAGTCACAGAATCGAGGTGTGAGAAGTCACAGAATGGAGTTGTGTGAGTCAGAACTGAGGTGTGTGAAGTCATAGAATGTAGATGTGTGAAGTCATAGATTGGAGTATTGTGAAGTCACCGAAGGGAGGTGTGAAGTCATAGAATGGAGGTATAAGAAATCAAATTAGAGGGGTGTGAAGTCGGAGAATGGAGGTGTGTGAATTCATAGCATTGAGGTGGGTGAACTCATAGAATGGAGGTGTATGAATTCAGATTGGAGGTGTGTGAAGTCATAGAATGGAGGTGTGTCAACTCAGAAAGGAGGTGTGTGAAGTCATAGAATGGAGGTGAGTGAAGTCATAGAATGGAGGTGTGTGAACACATAGAATGGAGGTCTGTGACGTCACAATGGAAGTTTGTGAAGTCATAGAATGGAGGTGTGTGAAGTCACAGAATGGAGGTGTGTGAAGTCAGAATGGAGGTGTGAAGTCATAGAATGGAGGTGGGTGAAGTCATAGAAATTAGGTGTGTGAAGTCATAGAATGGAGGTGTGTGAACTCATAGAATGGAGGTGTGTGACATCACAATTGAAGTTTGTGAAGTCATAGATGGAGGTGTGTGAAGTCATAGTATGGAGATATGTGAAATCATAGAATGGAGTTTTGTGAAGTCACAGAATGGAGTTGTGTGAGTCAGAATTGAGGTGTGTGAAGTCATAGAATGTAGATGTGTGAAGTCATAGAATGGAGTATTGTGAAGTCACCGAAGGGAGGTTTGTGAAGTCATAGAATGGACGTATGAGAAATCAAATTAGAGGGGTGTGAAGTCGGAGAATGGAGGTGTGTGAAGTGATAGAATTGAGGTGGGTGAAGTCATAGAATGGAGGTGTGTGAATTCAGATTGGAGGTGTGTGAAGTCTTAGAATGGACGTGTGTCAACTCAGAAAGGAGGTGTGCGAAGTCATAGAATGGAGGTGAGTGAAGTCATAGAATGGAGGTTTGTGAAATCATAGAATGGAGGTGTGTGAAGTCACAGAATTTAGGTGTGTGAAGTCAGAATGGAGGTGTGTGAGGTCAGAATGGAGGTGTTTGAAGTCATAGAATGGAGGTGTATGAAGTCACAATGCAGGTGTGTGAACTCATAGAATGGAGGTGTGTGAAGTCACAATGTAGGTGTGTGAAGTCATAGAATGGAGGTGTGTAAAGTCACAGAATTGAGGTGTTTGAAGTCATATATTGGAGGTCTGTGAAATCAAAATGGATGTGTGAAGTCATAGAATGGAGGTGTGTGAAATCATAGAATGAGGGTGTGTGAGGTCATAGAATGGTGGTGTGTGAAGTCACAGAATGGAGGTGTGTGAAGTCATAGAATGGAGGTGTGTGAAGTCATAGAATGGAAGTGTGTGAAGTCACAGATTGGAGCTGTGTGAAGTCACAGAATCGAGGTGTGAGAAGTCACAGAATGGAGTTGTGTGAGTCAGAACTGAGGTGTGTGAAGTCATAGAATGTAGATGTGTGAAGTCATAGATTGGAGTATTGTGAAGTCACCGAAGGGAGGTTTGTGAAGTCATAGAATGGAGGTATGAGAAATCAAATTAGAGGGGTGTGAAGTCGGAGAATGGAGGTGTGTGAATTCATAGCATTGAGATGGGTGAAGTCATAGAATGGAGGTGTATGAATTCAGATTGGAGGTGTGTGAAGTCATAGAATGGAGGGGTGTCAACTCAGAAAGGAGGTGTGTGAAGTCATAGAATGGAGGTGAGTGAAGTCATAGAATGGAGGTGTGTGAACACATAGAATGGAGGTCTGTGACGTCACAATGGAAGTTTGTGAAGTCATAGAATGGAGGTGTGAAGTCACAGAATGGAGGTGTGTGAAGTCAGAATGGAGGTGTGAAGTCATAGAATGGAGGTGGGTGAAGTCATAGAAATTAGGTGTGTGAAGTCATAGAATGGAGGTGTGTGAAGTCACAATGTAGGTGTGTGAAGTCATAGAATGGAGGTGTGTGAAGTCATAGAATGGAGGCGTGTGAAGTCACTGAATGGAGGTGTGTGAAGTCATAGAATGGAGGTGTGTGAAGTCACAGAATGGAGGTGTGTGAAATCATAGAATGGAGGTGTGTGAAGTCACAGAATGGAGGTGTGTGAAGTCAGAATGGAGGTTTGTGAAGTCAGAGAATGGAGGTGTGTGAAGTCAGAATAGAGATGTGAAGTCATAGAATGGAGGTGGGTGAAGTCAGAGATTCGAGGTCTGTGAAGTCATAGAATAGAGGTGTGTGAAGACAGAATGGAGGTGTGTGAAGTCATAGAATGGAGGTGTGTGCACTCATAGAATGCAGGTGTGTGATGTTAAAATGGAAGTTTGTGAAGTCATAGAATGGAGGTGTGTGAAGTCACAGAATGGAGGTGTGTAAAATCATACAATTGAGGTGTGTGAAGTCAAAGAATGGAGGTGTGTGAACTCAGAATGACGGTGTGTAAAGTAATAGATGGAGGTGTGTGAAGTCATAGTATGGAGATATGTGAAATCATAGTATGGAGTTTTGTGAAGTCACAGAATGGAGTTGTGTGAGTCAGAATTGAGATGTGTGAAGTCATAGAATGTAGATGTGTGAAGTCATAGAATGGAGTATTGTGAAGTCACCGAAGGGAGGTTTGTGAAGTCATAGAATGGAGGTATGAGAAATCAAATTAGAGGGGTGTGAAGTCGGAGAATGGAGGTGTGTGAAGTCATAGAATGGAGGTGGGTGAAGTCATAGAATGCAGGTGTGTGAATTCAGATTGGAGGTGTGTGAAGTCATAGAATGGAGGTGTGTCAACTCTGAAAGGAGGTGTGTGAAGTCATAGAATGGTGGTGAGTGAAGTCATAGAATGGAGGTGTGTGAAGTCACAGATTGGAGCTGTGTGAAGTCACAGAATCGAGGTGTGAGAAGTCACAGAATGGAGTTGTGTGAGTCAGAACTGAGGTGTGTGAAGTCATAGAATGTAGATGTGTGAAGTCATAGATTGGAGTATTGTGAAGTCACCGAAGGGAGGTGTGAAGTCATAGAATGGAGGTATAAGAAATCAAATTAGAGGGGTGTGAAGTCGGAGAATGGAGGTGTGTGAATTCATAGCATTGAGGTGGGTGAACTCATAGAATGGAGGTGTATGAATTCAGATTGGAGGTGTGTGAAGTCATAGAATGGAGGTGTGTCAACTCAGAAAGGAGGTGTGTGAAGTCATAGAATGGAGGTGAGTGAAGTCATAGAATGGAGGTGTGTGAACACATAGAATGGAGGTCTGTGACGTCACAATGGAAGTTTGTGAAGTCATAGAATGGAGGTGTGTGAAGTCACAGAATGGAGGTGTGTGAAGTCAGAATGGAGGTGTGAAGTCATAGAATGGAGGTGGGTGAAGTCATAGAAATTAGGTGTGTGAAGTCATAGAATGGAGGTGTGTGAACTCATAGAATGGAGGTGTGTGACATCACAATTGAAGTTTGTGAAGTCATAGATGGAGGTGTGTGAAGTCATAGTATGGAGATATGTGAAATCATAGAATGGAGTTTTGTGAAGTCACAGAATGGAGTTGTGTGAGTCAGAATTGAGGTGTGTGAAGTCATAGAATGTAGATGTGTGAAGTCATAGAATGGAGTATTGTGAAGTCACCGAAGGGAGGTTTGTGAAGTCATAGAATGGACGTATGAGAAATCAAATTAGAGGGGTGTGAAGTCGGAGAATGGAGGTGTGTGAAGTGATAGAATTGAGGTGGGTGAAGTCATAGAATGGAGGTGTGTGAATTCAGATTGGAGGTGTGTGAAGTCTTAGAATGGACGTGTGTCAACTCAGAAAGGAGGTGTGCGAAGTCATAGAATGGAGGTGAGTGAAGTCATAGAATGGAGGTTTGTGAAATCATAGAATGGAGGTGTGTGAAGTCACAGAATTTAGGTGTGTGAAGTCAGAATGGAGGTGTGTGAGGTCAGAATGGAGGTGTTTGAAGTCATAGAATGGAGGTGTATGAAGTCACAATGCAGGTGTGTGAACTCATAGAATGGAGGTGTGTGAAGTCACAATGTAGGTGTGTGAAGTCATAGAATGGAGGTGTGTAAAGTCACAGAATTGAGGTGTTTGAAGTCATATATTGGAGGTCTGTGAAATCAAAATGGATGTGTGAAGTCATAGAATGGAGGTGTGTGAAATCATAGAATGAGGGTGTGTGAGGTCATAGAATGGTGGTGTGTGAAGTCACAGAATGGAGGTGTGTGAAGTCATAGAATGGAGGTGTGTGAAGTCATAGAATGGAAGTGTGTGAAGTCACAGATTGGAGCTGTGTGAAGTCACAGAATCGAGGTGTGAGAAGTCACAGAATGGAGTTGTGTGAGTCAGAACTGAGGTGTGTGAAGTCATAGAATGTAGATGTGTGAAGTCATAGATTGGAGTATTGTGAAGTCACCGAAGGGAGGTTTGTGAAGTCATAGAATGGAGGTATGAGAAATCAAATTAGAGGGGTGTGAAGTCGGAGAATGGAGGTGTGTGAATTCATAGCATTGAGATGGGTGAAGTCATAGAATGGAGGTGTATGAATTCAGATTGGAGGTGTGTGAAGTCATAGAATGGAGGGGTGTCAACTCAGAAAGGAGGTGTGTGAAGTCATAGAATGGAGGTGAGTGAAGTCATAGAATGGAGGTGTGTGAACACATAGAATGGAGGTCTGTGACGTCACAATGGAAGTTTGTGAAGTCATAGAATGGAGGTGTGAAGTCACAGAATGGAGGTGTGTGAAGTCAGAATGGAGGTGTGAAGTCATAGAATGGAGGTGGGTGAAGTCATAGAAATTAGGTGTGTGAAGTCATAGAATGGAGGTGTGTGAACTCATAGAATGGAGGTGTGTGACATCACAATTGAAGTTTGTGAAGTCATAGATGGAGGTGTGTGAAGTCATAGTATGGAGATATGTGAAATCATAGAATGGAGTTTTGTGAAGTCACAGAATGGAGTTGTGTGAGTCAGAATTGAGGTGTGTGAAGTCATAGAATGTAGATGTGTGAAGTCATAGAATGGAGTATTGTGAAGTCACCGAAGGGAGGTTTGTGAAGTCATAGAATGGACGTATGAGAAATCAAATTAGAGGGGTGTGAAGTCGGAGAATGGAGGTGTGTGAAGTGATAGAATTGAGGTGGGTGAAGTCATAGAATGGAGGTGTGTGAATTCAGATTGGAGGTGTGTGAAGTCTTAGAATGGACGTGTGTCAACTCAGAAAGGAGGTGTGTGAAGTCATAGAATGGAGGTGAGTGAAGTCATAGAATGGAGGTGTGTGAAATCATAGAGTGGAGGTGTGTGAAGTCACAGAATTTAGGTGTGTGAAGTCAGAATGGAGGTGTGTGAGGTCAGAATGGAGGTGTTTGAAGTCATAGAATGGAGGTGTATGAAGTCACAATGCAGGTGTGTGAACTCATAGAATGGAGGTGTGTGAAGTCACAATGTAGGTGTGTGAAGTCATAGAATGGAGGTGTGTGAAGTCATAGAATGGAGGTGTGTGAAGTCACTGAATGGAGGTGTGTGAAGTCATAGAATGGAGGTGTGTGAAGTCACAGAATGGAGGTGTGTGAAATCATAGAATGGAGGTGTGTGAAGTCACAGAATGGAGGTGTGTGAAGTCAGAATGGAGGTTTGTGAAGTCAGAGAATGGAGGTGTGTGAAGTCAGAATAGAGATGTGAAGTCATAGAATGGAGGTGGGTGAAGTCAGAGATTCGAGGTCTGTGAAGTCATAGAATAGAGGTGTGTGAAGTCAGAATGGAGGTGTGTGAAGTCATAGAATGGAGGTGTGTGCACTCATAGAATGCAGGTGTGTGACGTTAAAATGGAAGTTTGTGAAGTCATAGAATGGAGGTGTGTGAAGTCACAGAATGGAGGTGTGTGAAGTCATACAATTGAGGTGTGTGAAGTCAAAGAATGGAGGTGTGTGAACTCAGAATGACGGTGTGTAAACTAATAGATGGAGGTGTGTGAAGTCATAGTATGGAGATATGTGAAATCATAGAAAGGAGTTTTGTGAAGTCACAGAATGGAGTTGTGTGAGTCAGAATTGAGGTGTGTGAAGTCATAGAATGTAGATGTGTGAAGTCATAGAATGGAGTATTGTGAAGTCACCGAAGGGAGGTTTGTGAAGTCATAGAATGGAGGTATGAGAAATCTAATTAGAGGGGTGTGAATTCGGAGAATGGAGGTGTGTGAAGTCATAGAATGGAGGTGGGTGAAGTCATAGAATGCAGGTGTGTGAATTCAGATTGGAGGTGTGTGAAGTCATAGAATGGAGGTGTGTCAACTCTGAAAGGAGGTGTGTGAAGTCATAGAATGGTGGTGAGTGAAGTCATAGAATGGAGGTGTGTGAAGTCACAGATTGGAGCTGTGTGAAGTCACAGAATCGAGGTGTGAGAAGTCACAGAATGGAGTTGTGTGAGTCAGAATTAAGGTGTGTGAAGTCATAGAATGTAGATGTGTGAAGTCATAGATTGGAGTATTGTGAAGTCACCGAAGGGAGGTTTGTGAAGTCATAGAATGGAGGTATGAGAAATCAAATTAGAGGGGTGTGAAGTCGGAGAATGGAGGTGTGTGAATTCATAGCATTGAGATGGGTGAAGTCATAGAATGGAGGTGTATGAATTCAGATTGGAGGTGTGTGAAGTCATAGAATGGAGGGGTGTCAACTCAGAAAGGAGGTGTGTGAAGTCATAGAATGGAGGTGAGTGAAGTCATAGAATGGAGGTGTGTGAACACATAGAATGGAGGTCTGTGACGTCACAATGGAAGTTTGTGACGTCATAGAATGGAGGTGTGAAGTCACAGAATGGAGGTGTGTGAAGTCAGAATGGAGGTGTGAAGTCATAGAATGGAGGTGGGTGAAGTCATAGAAATTAGGTGTGTGAAGTCATAGAATGGAGGTGTGTGAACTCATAGAATGGAGGTGTGTGACATCACAATTGAAGTTTGTGAAGTCATAGATGGAGGTGTGTGAAGTCATAGTATGGAGATATGTGAAATCATAGAATGGAGTTTTGTGAAGTCACAGAATGGAGTTGTGTGAGTCAGAATTGAGGTGTGTGAAGTCATAGAATGTAGATGTGTGAAGTCATAGAATGGAGTATTGTGAAGTCACCGAAGGGAGGTTTGTGAAGTCATAGAATGGACGTATGAGAAATCAAATTAGAGGTGTGTGAAGTCGGAGAATGGAGGTGTGTGAAGTGATAGAATTGAGGTGGGTGAAGTCATAGAATGGAGGTGTGTGAATTCAGATTGGAGGTGTGTGAAGTCTTAGAATGGACGTGTGTCAACTCAGAAAGGAGGTGTGTGAAGTCATAGAATGGAGGTGAGTGAAGTCATAGAATGTAGGTGTGTGAAATCATAGAGTGGAGGTGTGTGAAGTCACAGAATTTAGGTGTGTGAAGTCAGAATGGAGGTGTGTGAGGTCAGAATGGACGTGTTTGAAGTCATAGAATGGAGGTGTATGAAGTCACAATGCAGGTGTGTGAACTCATAGAATGGAGGTGTGTGAAGTCACAATGTAGGTGTGTGAAGTCATAGAATGGAGGTGTGTGAAGTCATAGAATGGAGGTGTGTGAAGTCACTGAATGGAGGTGTGTGAAGTCATAGAATGGAGGTGTGTGAAGTCACAGAATGGAGGTGTGTGAAATCATAGAATGGAGGTGTGTGAAGTCACAGAATGGAGGTGTGTGAAGTCAGAATGGAGGTTTGTGAAGTCAGAGAATGGAGGTGTGTGAAGTCAGAATAGAGATGTGAAGTCATAGAATGGAGGTGGGTGAAGTCAGAGATTCGAGGTCTGTGAAGTCATAGAATAGAGGTGTGTGAAGTCAGAATGGAGGTGTGTGAAGTCATAGAATGGAGGTGTGTGCACTCATAGAATGCAGGTGTGTGACGTTAAAATGGAAGTTTGTGAAGTCATAGAATGGAGGTGTGTGAAGTCACAGAATGGAGGTGTGTGAAGTCATACAATTGAGGTGTGTGAAGTCAAAGAATGGAGGTGTGTGAACTCAGAATGACGGTGTGTAAAGTAATAGATGGAGGTGTGTGAAGTCATAGTATGGAGATATGTGAAATCATAGAAAGGAGTTTTGTGAAGTCACAGAATGGAGTTGTGTGAGTCAGAATTGAGGTGTGTGAAGTCATAGAATGTAGATGTGTGAAGTCATAGAATGGAGTATTGTGAAGTCACCGAAGGGAGGTTTGTGAAGTCATAGAATGGAGGTATGAGAAATCTAATTAGAGGGGTGTGAATTCGGAGAATGGAGGTGTGTGAAGTCATAGAATGGAGGTGGGTGAAGTCATAGAATGCAGGTGTGTGAATTCAGATTGGAGGTGTGTGAAGTCATAGAATGGAGGTGTGTCAACTCTGAAATGAGGTGTGTGAAGTCATAGAATGGTGGTGAGTGAAGTCATAGAATGGAGGTGTGTGAAGTCACAGATTGGAGCTGTGTGAAGTCACAGAATCGAGGTGTGAGAAGTCACAGAATGGAGTTGTGTGAGTCAGAATTAAGGTGTGTGAAGTCATAGAATGTAGATGTGTGAAGTCATAGATTGGAGTATTGTGAAGTCACCGAAGGGAGGTTTGTGAAGTCATAGAATGGAGGTATGAGAAATCAAATTAGAGGGGTGTGAAGTCGGAGAATGGAGGTGTGTGAATTCATAGCATTGAGATGGGTGAAGTCATAGAATGGAGGTGTATGAATTCAGATTGGAGGTGTGTGAAGTCATAGAATGGAGGGGTGTCAACTCAGAAAGGAGGTGTGTGAAGTCATAGAATGGAGGTGAGTGAAGTCATAGAATGGAGGTGTGTGAACACATAGAATGGAGGTCTGTGACGTCACAATGGAAGTTTGTGACGTCATAGAATGGAGGTGTGAAGTCACAGAATGGAGGTGTGTGAAGTCAGAATGGAGGTGTGAAGTCATAGAATGGAGGTGGGTGAAGTCATAGAAATTAGGTGTGTGAAGTCATAGAATGGAGGTGTGTGAACTCATAGAATGGAGGTGTGTGACATCACAATTGAAGTTTGTGAAGTCATAGATGGAGGTGTGTGAAGTCATAGTATGGAGATATGTGAAATCATAGAATGGAGTTTTGTGAAGTCACAGAATGGAGTTGTGTGAGTCAGAATTGAGGTGTGTGAAGTCATAGAATGTAGATGTGTGAAGTCATAGAATGGAGTATTGTGAAGTCACCGAAGGGAGGTTTGTGAAGTCATAGAATGGACGTATGAGAAATCAAATTAGAGGTGTGTGAAGTCGGAGAATGGAGGTGTGTGAAGTGATAGAATTGAGGTGGGTGAAGTCATAGAATGGAGGTGTGTGAATTCAGATTGGAGGTGTGTGAAGTCTTAGAATGGACGTGTGTCAACTCAGAAAGGAGGTGTGTGAAGTCATAGAATGGAGGTGAGTGAAGTCATAGAATGTAGGTGTGTGAAATCATAGAGTGGAGGTGTGTGAAGTCACAGAATTTAGGTGTGTGAAGTCAGAATGGAGGTGTGTGAGGTCAGAATGGACGTGTTTGAAGTCATAGAATGGAGGTGTATGAAGTCACAATGCAGGTGTGTGAACTCATAGAATGGAGGTGTGTGAAGTCACAATGTAGGTGTGTGAAGTCATAGAATGGAGGTGTGTGAAGTCATAGAATGGAGGTGTGTGAAGTCATAGAATGGAGGTGTGTGAAGTCACTGAATGGAGGTGTGTGAAGTCATAGAATGGAGGTGTGTGAAGTCACAGAATGGAGGTGTGTGAAATCATAGAATGGAGGTGTGTGAAGTCACAGAATGGAGGTGTGTGAAGTCAGAATGGAGGTTTGTGAAGTCAGAGAATGGAGGTGTGTGAAGTCAGAATAGAGATGTGAAGTCATAGAATGGAGGTGGGTGAAGTCAGAGATTCGAGGTCTGTGAAGTCATAGAATAGAGGTGTGTGAAGTCAGAATGGAGGTGTGTGAAGTCATAGAATGGAGGTGTGTGCACTCATAGAATGCAGGTGTGTGACGTTAAAATGGAAGTTTGTGAAGTCATAGAATGGAGGTGTGTGAAGTCACAGAATGGAGGTGTGTGAAGTCATACAATTGAGGTGTGTGAAGTCAAAGAATGGAGGTGTGTGAACTCAGAATGACGGTGTGTAAAGTAATAGATGGAGGTGTGTGAAGTCATAGTATGGAGATATGTGAAATCATAGAAAGGAGTTTTGTGAAGTCACAGAATGGAGTTGTGTGAGTCAGAATTGAGGTGTGTGAAGTCATAGAATGTAGATGTGTGAAGTCATAGAATGGAGTATTGTGAAGTCACCGAAGGGAGGTTTGTGAAGTCATAGAATGGAGGTATGAGAAATCTAATTAGAGGGGTGTGAATTCGGAGAATGGAGGTGTGTGAAGTCATAGAATGGAGGTGGGTGAAGTCATAGAATGCAGGTGTGTGAATTCAGATTGGAGGTGTGTGAAGTCATAGAATGGAGGTGTGTCAACTCTGAAATGAGGTGTGTGAAGTCATAGAATGGTGGTGAGTGAAGTCATAGAATGGAGGTGTGTGAAGTCACAGATTGGAGCTGTGTGAAGTCACAGAATCGAGGTGTGAGAAGTCACAGAATGGAGTTGTGTGAGTCAGAATTAAGGTGTGTGAAGTCATAGAATGTAGATGTGTGAAGTCATAGATTGGAGTATTGTGAAGTCACCGAAGGGAGGTTTGTGAAGTCATAGAATGGAGGTATGAGAAATCAAATTAGAGGGGTGTGAAGTCGGAGAATGGAGGTGTGTGAATTCATAGCATTGAGGTGGGTGAAGTCATAGAATGGAGGTGTGTCAACTCAGAAAGGAGGTGTGTGAAGTCATAGAATGGAGGTGAGTGAAGTCATAGAATGAAGGTGTGTGAACACATAGAATGGAGGTCTGTGACGTCACAATGGAAGTTTGTGAAGTCATAGAATGGAGGTGTGTGAAGTCACAGAATGGAGGTGTGTGAAGTCAGAATGGAGGTGTGAAGTCATAGAATGGAGGTGGGTGAAGTCATAGAAATTAGGTGTGTGAAGTCATAGAATGGAGGTGTGTGAACTCATAGAATGGATGTGTGTGACATCACAATTGAAGTTTGTGAAGTCATAGATGGAGGTGTGTGAAGTCATATTATGGAGATATGTGAAATCATAGAATGGAGTTTTGTGAAGTCACAGAATGGAGTTGTGTGAGTCAGAATTGAGGTGTGTGAAGTCATAGAATGTAGATGTGTGAAGTCATAGAATGGAGTATTGTGAAGTCACCGAAGGGATGTTTGTGAAGTCATAGAATGGAGGTATGAGAAATCAAATTAGAGGGGTGTGAAGTCGGAGAATGGAGGTGTGTGAAGTGATAGAATTGAGGTGGGTGAAGTCATAGAATGGAGGTGTGTGAATTCAGATTGGAGGTGTGTGAAGTCTTAGAATGGACGTGTGTCAACTCAGAAAGGAGGTGTGCGAAGTCATAGAATGGAGGTGAGTGAAGTCATAGAATGGAGGTGTGTGAAATCATAGAATGGAGGTGTGTGAAGTCACAGAATTTAGGTGTGTGAAGTCAGAATGTAGGTGTGTGAGGTCAGAATGGAGGTGTTTGAAGTCATAGAATGGAGGTGTATGAAGTCACAATGCAGGTGTGTGAACTCATAGAATGGAGGTGTGTGAAGTCACAATGTAGGTGTGTGAAGTCATAGAATGGAGGTGTGTGAAGTCATAGAATGGAGGTGTGTGAAGTCACTGAATGGAGGTGTGTGAAGTCATAGAATGGAGGTGTGTGAAGTCACAGAATGGAGGTGTGTGAAATCATAGAATGGAGGTGTGTGAAGTCACAGAATGGAGGTGTGTGAAGTCAGAATGGAGGTTTGTGAAGTCAGAGAATGGAGGTGTGTGAAGTCAGAATAGAGATGTGAAGTCATAGAATGGAGGTGGGTGAAGTCAGAGATTCGAGGTCTGTGAAGTCATAGAATAGAGGTGTGTGAAGTCAGAATGGAGGTGTGTGAAGTCATAGAATGGAGGTGTGTGCTCTCATAGAATGCAGGTGTGTGACGTTAAAATGGAAGTTTGTGAAGTCATAGAATGGAGGTGTGTGAAGTCACAGAATGGAGGTGTGTGAAGTCATACAACTGAGGTGTGTGAAGTCAAAGAATGGAGGTGTGTGAACTCAGAATGACGGTGTGTGAAGTAATAGATGGAGGTGTGTGAAGTCAGAGTATGGAGATATGTGAAATCATAGAATGGAGTTTTGTGAAGTCACAGAATGGAGTTGTGTGAGTCAGAATTGAGGTGTGTGAAGTCATAGAATGTAGATGTGTGAAGTCATAGAATGGAGTATTGTGAAGTCATCGAAGGGAGGTTTGTGAAGTCATAGAATGGAGGTATGAGAAATCAAATTAGAGGGGTGTGAAGTCGGAGAATGGAGGTGTGTGAAGTCATAGAATGGAGGTGGGTGAAGACATAGAATGCAGGTGTGTGAATTCAGATTGGAGGTGTGTGAAGTCATAGAATGGAGGTGTGTCAACTCAGAAAGGAGGTGTGTGAAGTCATAGAATGGAGGTTAGTGAAGTCATAGAATGGAGGTGTGTGAAGTCACAGATTGGAGCTGTGTGAAGTCACAGAATCGAGGTGTGAGAAGTCACAGAATGGAGTTGTGTGAGTCAGAATTGAGGTGTGTGAAGTCATAGAATGTAGATGTGTGAAGTCATAGATTGGAGTATTGTGAAGTCACCGAAGGGAGGTTTGTGAAGTCATAGAATGAAGGTATGAGAAATCAAATTAGAGGGGTGTGAAGTCGGAGAATGGAGGTGTGTGAATTCATAGCATTGAGGTGGGTGAAGTCATAGAATGGAGGTGTATGAATTCAGATTGGAGGTGTGTGAAGTCATAGAATGGAGGTGTGTCAACTCAGAAAGGAGGTGTGTGAAGTCATAGAATGGAGGTGAGTGAAGTCATAGAATGGAGGTGTGTGAACACATAGAATGGAGGTCTGTGACGTCACAATGGAAGTTTGTGAAGTCATAGAATGGAGGTGTGTGAAGTCACAGAATGGAGGTGTGTGAAGTCAGAATGGAGGTATGAAGTCATAGAATGGAGGTGGGTGAAGTCATAGAAATTAGGTGTGTGAAGTCATAGAATGGAGGTGTGTGAACTCATAGAATGGAGGTGTGTGACATCACAATTGAAGTTTGTGAAGTCATAGATGGAGGTGTGTGAAGTCATAGTATGGAGATATGTGAAATCATAGAATGGAGTTTTGTGAAGTCACAGAATGGAGTTGTGTGAGTCAGAATTGAGGTGTGTGAAGTCATAGAATGTAGATGTGTGAAGTCATAGAATGGAGTATTGTGAAGTCACCGAAGGGATGTTTGTGAAGTCATAGATTGGAGGTATGAGAAATCAAATTAGAGGGGTGTGAAGTCGGAGAATGGAGGTGTGTGAAGTGATAGAATTGAGGTGGGTGAAGTCATAGAATGGAGGTGTGTGAATTCAGATTGGAGGTGTGTGAAGTCTTAGAATGGACGTGTGTCAACTCAGAAAGGAGGTGTGTGAAGTCATAGAATGGAGGTGAGTGAAGCCATAGAATGGAGGTGTGTGAAATCATAGAATGGAGGTGTGTGAAGTCACAGAATTTAGGTGTGTGAAGTCAGAATGGAGGTGTGTGAGGTCAGAATGGACGTGTTTGAAGTCATAGAATGGAGGTGTATGAAGTCACAATGCAGGTGTGTGAACTCATAGAATGGAGGTGTGTGAAGTCACAATGTAGGTGTGTGAAGTCATAGAATGGAGGTGTGTGAAGTCATAGAATGGAGGTGTGTGAAGTCACTGAATGGAGGTGTGTGAAGTCATAGAATGGAGGGGTGTGAAGTCACAGAATGGAGGTGTGTGAAATCATAGAATGGAGGTGTGTGAAGTCACAGAATGGAGGTGTGTGAAGTCAGAATGGAGGTTTGTGAAGTCAGAGAATGGAGGTGTGTGAAGTCAGAATAGAGATGTGAAGTCATAGAATGGAGGTGGGTGAAGTCAGAGATTCGAGGTCTGTGAAGTCATAGAATAGAGGTGTGTGAAGTCAGAATGGAGGTGTGTGAAATCATAGAATGGAGTTTTGTGAAGTCACAGAATGGAGTTGTGTGAGTCAGAATTGAGGTGTGTGAAGTCATAGAATGTAGATGTGTGAAGTCATAGAATGGAGTATTGTGAAGTCACCGAAGGGAGGTTTGTGAAGTCATAGAATGGAGGTATGAGAAATCAAATTAGAGGGGTGTGAAGTCGGAGAATGGAGGTGTGTGAAGTCATACAATGGAGGTGTGTGAAGTCATTGAATGGAGGTGTGTGGAGTCACTGAATGGAAGTGTGTGAAGTCAGAATGGAGGTGTGAAGTCATAGAATGAACGTTGGTGAAGTCATAGAAAGGAGGTGTGGGAAGTCATAGAATGGAGGAGTGTGAAGTCACAGAGTGGAGGCGAGTGAAGTCACAGATTCGAGGTCTGTGAAGTCATAGATTGGACGTGTGTGATGTCAGAATGGAGGTGTGCGAAGTCATAGAATAGAGGTTTGTGAAGTCAGAATGGAGGTGTGTGAAGTCATAGAATGGAGGTGTGTGAACTCATAGAATGGAGGTGTGTGACGTCACAATGGAAGTGTGTGAAGTCACAGAATGGAGGTGTGGGAATTCATACAATGGAGGTGTGTGAAGTCAGAATGGAATTTTGTGAAGTCACAGAATTGAGCTGTGTGCACTCAGAATGGAGGTGTGTGAAGTCATAGAATGCAGGTGTGTAAAGTCAGAATGGAGGTGTGTGAACTCATAAAATGGAGGTGTGTGTAGTCACAATGGAGGTGTGTGAAGTCATAGAATGGACGTGTGTGAAGTCACAGAATGGAGGTGTGTGAAGTCATAGAATGGAGGTGTGTGAAGTCATGGAATGGGTGTTTGTGAAGTAAGAATGAAGGTGTGTGAAGTCATAGAATGGAGGTGTGTGAAGTCACAGAATGGAGGTGTGGGAAGTCACAGATTGCAGGAGTGTGAAGTCACAGAATGGAGGTGTGTGAACCCAGAATGGATGTGTGTAAAGTCACAAAATGGAGGTGTGTGAAGTCATAGCATGGTAGTGTGTGAAGTCATAGAATGGAGGTGTGTGAAGTCACCGAATGGACGGTATGAAGTCATAGAATGGAGGTGTGTGAAGTCACAGAATTGAGGTGTTTGCAGACATATATTGGGGGTGTGTGAAATCAAAATGGATGTGTCAAGTCATAGAAGGGAGGTGTGTGAAATCATAGAATGAGGGTGTTTGAGGTCATAGAATGGAGGTGTGTGAAGTCACAGAATGGAGGTGTGTGAAGTCATAGAATGGAGGTGTGTGAAGTCATAGAATGGAAGTGTGTGAAGTCACAGATTGGAGGTGTGTGAAATCACAGAATCGAGGTGTGAGAAGTCACAGAATGGAGGTGTGTGAACTCAGAATGGAGGTGTGTGACGTCACAGAATGGAGGTGTGTGAAGTCATAGAATAGAGGTGTGTGAAGTCACAGAATGGAGGTGTGTGAAATCATAGAATGGAGGTGTGTGAAGTCACAGAATGGAGGTGTGTGAAGTCAGAATGGAGGTGTGAAGTCATAGAATGGAGGTGGGTGAAGTCATAGAACTTAAGTGTGGGAAGTCATAGAATGGAGAAATGTGAAGTCATAGAGTGGAGGTGAGTGAAGTCACAGATTCGAGGTCTGTGAAGTCATAGAATGGAGGTGTGTGAAGTCATACAATGGAGTATTGTGAAGTCACCGAAGGGAGGTTTGTGAAGTCATAGAATGGAGGTATGAGAAATCAAATTAGAGGGGTGTGAATTCGGAGAATGGAGGTGTGTGAGGTCATAGAATGGAGGTGGGTGAAGTCATAGAATGGAGGTGTGTGAATTCAGATTGGAGGTTTGTGAAGTCATAGAATGGAGGTGTGTCAACACAGAAAGGAGGTGTTTGAAATCATAGAATGGAGGTGAGTGAAGTCATAGAATGGAGGTGTGTGAAATCATAGAATGGAGGTGTGTGAAGTCACAGAATTTAGGTGTGTGAAGTCAGAATGGAGGTGTGTGAGGTCAGAATGGAGGTGTTTGAAGTCATAGAATGGAGGTGTGTGAAGTCACAATGCAGGTGTGTGAACTCATAGAATGGAGGTGTGTGAAGTCACAAGGTAGGTGTGTGAAGTCATACAATGGAGGTGTGTGAAGTCATAGAATGGAGGTGTGTGAAGTCACAGAATGGAGGTGTGTGAAGTCATAGAATGGAGGTGTGTGGAGTCACAGAATGGAGGTGTGTGTAATCATAGAATGGAGGTGTGTGAAGTCACAGAATGGAGGTGTGTGACGTCAGAATGGAGGTTTGTGAAGTCATAGAATGGAGGTGTGTGAAGTCAGAATAGAGGTGTGAAGTCATAGAATGGAGGTGGGTGAAGTCATAGAAATTAGGTGCGGGAAGTCATAGAATGGAGAAGTGTGAAGTCATAGAGTGGAGGTGAGTGAAGTCAGAGATTCGAGGTCTGTGAAGTCATAGAATGGAGGTGTGTGAAGTCAGAATGTAGGTGTACGAAGTCGTAGAATAGAGGTGTGTGAAGTCAGAATGGAGGTGTGTGAAGTCACAGAATGGAGGTGTGTGCACTCATAGAATGCAGGTGTGTGACGTCACAATGGAAGTTTGTGAAGTCATAGAATGGAGGTGTGTGAAGTCATACAATGGAGGTGTGTGAAGTCAGAATGGAGGTGTGTGAAGTCAAAGAATGGAGGTGTGTGAACTCAGAATGGCGGTGTGTGAAGTAATAGATGGAGGTGTGTGAAGTCATAGTATGGAGATATGTGAAATCATAGAATGGAGTTTTGTGAAGTCACAGAATGGAGTTGTGTGAGTCAGAATTGAGGTGTGTGAAGTCATAGAATGTAGATGTGTGAAGTCATAGAATGGAGTATTGTGAAGTCACCGAAGGGAGGTTTGTGAAGTCATAGAATGGAGGTATGAGAAATCAAATTAGAGGGGTGTGAAGTCGGAGAATGGAGGTGTGTGAAGTCATAGAATGGAGGTGGGTGAAGTCATAGAATGGAGGTGTGTGAATTCAGATTGGAGGTGGGTGAAGTCATAGAATGGAGGTGTGTCAACTCAGAAAGGAGGTGTGTGAAGTCATAGAATGGAGGTGAGTGAAGTCATAGAATGGAGGTGTGTGAACACATAGAATGGAGGTCTGAGAAATCAAATTAGAGGGGTGTGAAGTCGGAGAATGGAGGTGTGTGAAGTGATAGAATTGAGGTGGGTGAAGTCATAGAATGGAGGTGTGTGAATTCAGATTGGAGGTGTGTGAAGTCATAGAATGGAGGTGAGTCAACACAGAAAGGAGGTGTGTGAAGTCATAGAATGGAGGTGAGTGAAGTCATAGAATGGAGGTGTGTGAAGTCACAGAATGGAGGTGTGTGAAGTCAGAATGGAGGTGTGAAGTCATAGAATGGAGGTGGGTGAAGTCATAGAAATTAGGTGTGTGAAGTCATAGAATGGAGGTGTGTGAACTCATAGAATGGAGGTGTGTGACATCACAATGGAAGTTTGTGAAGTCATAGAATGGAGGTGTGTGAAGTCACAGAATGCAGGTGTGTGAACTCATAATGGAGGTGTGTGAAGTCATAGATGGAGGTGTGTGAAGTCATAATATGGAGATATGTGAAATCATAGAATGGAGTTTTGTGAAGTCACAGAACGGTGTTGTGTGAGTCAGAATTGAGGTGTGTGAAGTCATAGAATGTAGATGTGTGAAGTCATAGAATGGAGCATTGTGAAGTGAACGAAAGGACGTTTGTGAAGTCATAGAATGGAGGTATGAGAAATCAAATTAGAGGGGTGTGAAGTCGGAGAATGGAGGTGTGTGAAGTCATAGAATGGATGTGGGTGAAGTCATAGAATGGAAGTGTGTGAAGTCACTGAATGGACGAGTTTAAAGTCATAGAATGGAGGTGTGTGAAGTCAGAGAATTGAGCTGTTTGAAGTCATATATTGGAGGTGTGTGAAGTCAAAATGGATGTGTGAAGTCATAGAATGTAGGTTTGTGAAGTCATAGAATGGAGGTGTGTGAACCCATAGAATGGAGGTGTGTGTAGTCACAATGGAGATGTGTGAAGTCATAGAATGGAGGTGTGTGAAGTCACAGAATGGAGGTGTGTGAATACATACAATGGAGGTGTGTGAAGTCAGAATGGAATTTTGTGAAGTCACAGAATTGAGCTGTGTGAATTCAGAATGGAGGTGTGTGAAGTCGTAGAATGGAGGTGTGTGAAGTCAGAATGGAGGTGTGTGAACCCATAGAATGGAGGTGTGTGTAGTCACAATGGAGATGTGTGAAGTCATAGAATGGAGGTGTGTGAAGTCACAGAATGGAGGTGTGTGAAGTCATAGAATGGAGGTGTGTGAAGTCATAGAATGGGTGTTTGTGAAGTAAGAATGAAGGTGTGTGAAGTCATAGAATGGAGGTGGGGGAAGTCACAGAATTGAGGTTTTTGAAGTCATATATTGGAGGTCTGTGAAATCAAAATGGATGTGTGAAGTCATAGAATGGAGGTGTGTGAAATCATAGAATGAGGGTGTGTGAGGTCATAGAATGGAGGTGTGTGAAGTCACAGAATGGAGGTGTGTGAAGTCATAGAATGGAGGTGTGTGAAGTCATAGAATGGAAGTGTGTGAAGTCACAGATTGGAGCTGTGTGAAGTCACAGAATCGAGTTGTGAGAAGTCACAGAATGGAGTTGTGTGAGTCAGAATTGAGGTGTGTGAAGTCATAGAATGTAGATGTGTGAAGTCATAGAATGGAGTATTGTGAAGTCACCGAAGGGAGGTTTGTGACGTCATAGAATGGAGGTATGAGAAATCAAATTAGAGGGGTGTGAAGTCGGAGAATGGAGGTGTGTGAATTCATAGCATTGAGGTGGGTGAAGTCATAGAATGGAGGTGTATGAATTCAGATTGGAGGTGTGTGAAGTCATAGAATGGAGGTGTGTCAACTCAGAAAGGAGGTGTGTGAAGTCATAGAATGGAGGTGAGTGAAGTCATAGAATGGAGGTGTGTGAACACATAGAATGGAGGTCTGTGACGTCAGAATGGAAGTTTGTAAAGTGATAGAATGGAGGTGTGTGAAGTCACAGAATGGAGGTGTGTGAAGTCAGAATGGAGGTGTGAAGTCATAGAATGGAGGTGGGTGAAGTCATAGAAATTAGGTGTGTGAAGTCATAGAATGGAGGTGTGTGAACTCATAGAATGGAGGTGTGTGACATCACAATTGAAGTTTGTGAAGTCATAGATGGAGGTGTGTGAAGTCATAGTATGGAGATATGTGAAATCATAGAATGGAGTTTTGTGAAGTCACAGGATGGAGTTGTGTGAGTCAGAATTGAGGTGTGTGAAGTCATAGAATGGAGTATTGTGAAGTCACCGAAGGGATGTTTGTGAAGTCATAGAATGGAGGTATGAGAAATCAAATTAGAGGGGTGTGAAGTCGGACAATGGAGGTGTGTGAAGTGATAGAATTGAGGTGGGTGAAGTCATAGAATGGAGGTGTGTGAATTCAGATTTGAGGTGTGTGAAGTCATAGAATGGACGTGTGTCAACTCAGAAAGGAGGTGTGTGAAGTCATAGAATGGAGGTGAGTGAAGTCATAGAATGGAGGTGTGTGAAATCATAGAATGGAGGTGTGTAAAGTCACAGAATTTAGGTGTGTGAAGTCAGAATGGAGGTGTGTGAGGTCAGAATGGAGGTGTTTGAAGTCATAGAATGGAGGTGTATGAAGTCACAATGCAGGTGTGTGAACTCATAGAATGGAGGTGTGTGAAGTCACAATGTAGGTGTGTGAAGTCATAGAATGGAGGTGTGTGAAGTCATAGAATGAAGGTGTGTGAAGTCACAGAATGGAGGTGTGTGAAGTCATAGAATGGAGGTGTGTGAAGTCACAGAATGGAGGTGTGTGAAATCATACAATGGAGGTGTGTGAAGTCACAGAATGGAGGTGTGTGAAGTCAGAATGTAGGTTTGTGAAGTCAGAGAATGGAGGTTGTGAATTCAGAATAGAGATGTGAAGTCATAGAATGGAGGTGGGTGAAGTCAGAGATTCGAGGTCTGTGAAGTCATAGAATAGAGGTGTGTGAAGTCAGAATGGAGGTGTGTGAAGTCATAGAATGGAGGTGTGTGCACTCATAGAATGCAGGTGTGTGACGTTAAAATGGAAGTTTGTGAAGTCATAGAATGGAGGTGTGTGAAGTCACAGAATGGAGGTGTGTGAAGTCAAACAATTGAGGTGTGTGAAGTCAAAGAATGGAGGTGTGTGAACTCAGAATGGCGGTGTGTGAAGAAATAGATGGAGGTGTGTGAAGTCATAGTATGGAGATATGTGAAATCATAGAATGGAGTTTTGTGAAGTCACAGAATGGAGTTGTGTGAGTCAGAATTGAGGTGTGTGAAGTCATAGAATATAGATGTGTGAAGTCATAGAATGGAGTATTGTGAAGTCACCGAAGGGAGGTTTGTGAAGTCATAGAATGGAGGTATGAGAAATCAAATTAGAGGGGTGTGAAGTCGGAGAATGGAGGTGTGTGAAGTCATAGAATGGAGGTGGGTGAAGTCATAGAATGGAGGTGTGTGAATTCAGATTGGAGGTGTGTGAAGTCATAGAATGGAGGTGTGTCAACTCAGAAAGGAGGTGTGTGAAGTCATAGAATGGAGGTGAGTGAAGTCATAGAATGGAGGTGTGTGAACACATAGAATGGAGGTGTGTGACGTCACAATGGTAGTTTGTGAAGTCATAGAATGGAGGTGTGTGAAGTCACACAATTGAGGTGTGTGAAGTCAGAATGGAGGTGTGAAGTCATAGAATGGAGGTGGGTGAAGTCATAGATATTAGGTGTGTGAAGTCATAGAATGGAGGTGTGTGAACTCATAGAATGGAGGTGTGTAACGTCGCAATGGAAGTTTGTGAAGTCATAGAATGGAGGTGTGTGAAGTCACAGAATGGAGGTGTGTGAAGTCATACAATGGAGGTGTGTGAAGTCAGAATGGAGGTGTGTGAAGTCACAGAATGGAGGTGTGTGAACTCAGAATGGAGGTGTGTGAAGTCATAGATGGAGGTGTGTAAAGTCATAGTATGGAGATATGTGAAATCATAGAATAGAGTTTTGTGAAGTGACAGAATGGAGTTGTGTGAGTCAGAATTGAGGTGTGTGAAGTCATAGAATGTAGATGTGTGAAGTCATAGAATGGAGTATTGTGAAGTCACCGAAGGGACGTTTGTGAAGTCATAGAATGGAGGTATGAGAAATCAAATTAGAGGAGTGTGAAGTCGGAGAATCGAGGTGTGTGAAGTCATAGAATGGAGGTGGGTGAAGTCACAGAATGGAGGTGTGTGAACCCAGAATGGAGGTGTTTAAAGTCACAAAATGGAGGTGTGTGAAGTCATAGAATGGAAGTGTGTGAAGTCATAGAATGGAGGTGTGTGAAGTCACCGAATGGACGGTATGAAGTCATAGAATGGAGGTGTGTGAAGTCACAGAATTGAGGTGTTTGCAGACATATATTGGAGGTGTGTGAAATCAAAATGGATGTGTCAAGTCATAGAATGGAGGTGTGTGAAATCATAGAATGAGGGTGTGTGAGGTCATAGAATGGAGGTGTGTGAAGTCACAGAATTGAGGTGTTGAAATCATACAATGGAGGTGTGTGAAGTCATAGAATGGAAGTGTGTGAAGTCACAGATTGGAGGTGTGTGAAGTCACAGAATCGAGGTGTGAGAAGTCACAGAATGGAGGTGTGTGAACTCAGAATGGAGGTGTGTGACGTCACAGAATGGAGGTGTGTGAAGTCATAGAATGGAGGTGTGTGAGGTCACAGAATGGAGGTGTGTGAAATCATAGAATGGAGGTGTGTGAAGTCACAGAATGGAGGTGTGTGAAGTCAGAATGGAGGTGTATGAAGTCATAGAGTGGAGGTGTGTGAAGTCAGAATGGAGGTGTGAAGTCATAGAATGGAGGTGGGTGAAGTCATAGAACTTAAGTGTGGGAAGTCATAGAATGGAGAAATGTGAAGTCATAGAGTGGAGGTGAGTGAAGTCACAGATTCGAGGTCTGTGAAGTCATAGAATGGAGGTGTGTGAAGTCATACAATGGAGTATTGTAAAGTCACCGAAGGGAGGTTTGTGTAGTCATAGAATGGAGGTATGAGAAATCAAATTAGAGGGGTGTGAAGTCGGAGTATGGAGGTTTGTGAAGTCATAGAATGGAGGTGGGTGAAGTCATAGAATGGAGGTGTGTGAATTCAGATTGGAGGTTTGTGAAGTCATAGATTGGAGGTGTGTCAACTCAGAAAGGAGGTGTTTGAAATCATAGAATGGAGGTGAGTGAAGTCATAGAATGGAGGTGTTTGAAATCATAGAATGGAGGTGTGTGAAGTCACAGAATTTAGGTGTGTGAAGTCAGAATGGAGGTGTGTGAGGTCAGAATGGAGGTGTTTGAAGTCATAGAATGGAGGTGTGTGAAGTCACAATGCAGGTGTGTGAACTCATAGAATGGAGGTGTGTGAAGTCACAATGTAGGTGTGTGAAGTCATAGAATGGAGGTGTGTGAAGTCATAGAATGGAGGTGTGTGAAGTCACAGAATGGAGGTGTGTGAAGTCATAGAATGGAGGTGTGTGAAGTCACAGAATGGAGGTGTGTGAAATCATACAATGGAGGTGTGTGAAGTCACAGAATGGAGGTGTGTGAAGTCAGAATGGAGGTTTGTGAAGTCATAGAATGGAGGTGTGTGAAGTCATAGAATGGAGGTGTGGGAAGTCATACAATGGAGGTGTGTGAAGTCAGAATGGAGGTGTGTGAAGTCAAAGAATGGAAGTGTGTGAAGTCAGAGTGGAGGTGTGAAGTCATAGAATGAACGTGGGTGAAGTCATAGAAAGGAGGTGTGGGAAGTCATAGAATGGAGGAGTGTGAAGTCATAGAGTGGAGGTGAGTGAAGTCACAGATTCGAGGTCTGTGAAGTCATAGATTGGACGTGTGTGATGTCAGAATGGAGGTGTGCGAAGTCATAGAATAGAGGTTTTGAAGTCAGAATGGAGGTGTGTGAAGTCATAGAACGGAGGTGTGTGAACTCATAGAATGGAGGTGTGTGACGTCACAATGGAAGTGTGTGAAGTCACAGAATAGAGATGTGTGAATTCATACAATGGAGGTGTGTGAAGTCAGAATGGAATTTTGTGAAGTCACAGAATTGAGCTGTGTGAATTCAGAATGGAGGTGTGTGACGTCATAGAATGGAGGTGTGTAAAGTCAGAATGGAGGTGTGTGAACTCATAAATTGGAGGTGTGTGTAGTCACAACGGAGGTGTGTTAAGTTATAGAATGGAGGTGTGTGAAGTCACAGAATGGAGGTGTGTGAAGTCATAGAATGGAGGTGTGTGAAGTCATGGAATGGGTGTTTTTGAAGTAAGAATGAAGGTGTGTGAAGTCATAGAATGGAGGTGTGTGAAGTCACAGAATGGAGGTGTGTGAAGTCACAGATTGCAGGAGTGTGAAGTCACAGAATGGAGGTGTGTGAACCCAGAATGGGGGTGTGTAAAGTCACAAAATGGAGGTGTGTGAAGTCATAGAATGGAAGTGTGTGAAGTCATAGAATGGAGGTGTGTGAAGTCACAGAATGGACGATATGAAGTCATAGAAGGGAGGTGTGTGAAGTCACAGAATTGAGGTGTTTGAAGACATATATTGGAGGTGTGTGAAATCAAAATGGATGTGTGAAGTCATAGAATGGAGGTGTGTGAAATCATAGAATGAGGGTGTGTGAGGTCATAGAATGGAGGTGTGTGAAGTCACAGAATGGAGGTGTGTGAAGTCATAGAATGGAGGTGTGTGAAGTCATAGAATGGAAGTGTGTGAAGTCATAGAATGGAGGTGTGTGAAATCATAGAATGGAGGTGTGTGAAGTCACAGAATGGAGGTGTGTGAAGTCAGAATGAAGGTGTGTGAAGTCATAGAGTGGAGGTGTGTGAAGTCAGAATGGAAGTGTGAAGTCATAGAATGGAGGTGGGTGAAGTCATAGAACTTAGGTGTGGGAAGTCATAGCATGGAGAAGTGTGAAGTCATAGAGTGGAGGTGAGTGAAGTCACAGATTCAAGGTCTGTGAAGTCATAGAATGGAGGTGTGTGAAGTCATAGAATGGAGTATAGTGAAGTCACCGAAGGGAGGTTTGTGAAGTCATAGAATGGAGGTATGAGAAATCAAATTAGAGGGGTGTGAAGTCGTAGAATGGAGGTGTGTGAAGTCATAGAATGGAGGTGGGTGAAGTCATAGAATGGAGGTGTGTGAATTCAGATTGGAGGTGTGTGAAGTCATACAATGGAGGTTTGTCAACTCAGAAAGGAGGTGTGTGAAGTCATAGAATGGAGGTGAGTGAAGTCATAGAATGGAGGTGTGTGAAATCATAGAATGGAGGTGTGTGAAGTCACAGAATTTAGGTGTGTGAAGTCAGAATGGAGGTGTGTGAGGTCAGAATGGAGGTGTGTGAAGTCCTAGAATGGAGGTGGGTGAAGTCACAATGCAGGTGTGTGAACTCATAGAATGGAGGTGTGTGAAGTCACAGTGTAGGTGTGTGAAGTCATAGAATGGAGGTGTGTGAAGTCATAGAATGGAGGTGTGTGAAGTCACAGATTCGAGGTCTGTGAAGTCATAGATTGGACGTGTGTGATGTCAGAATGGAGGTGTGCGAAGTCATAGAATAGAGGTTTTGAAGTCAGAATGGAGGTGTGTGAAGTCATAGAACGGAGGTGTGTGAACTCATAGAATGGAGGTGTGTGACGTCACAATGGAAGTGTGTGAAGTCACAGAATAGAGATGTGTGAATTCATACAATGGAGGTGTGTGAAGTCAGAATGGAATTTTGTGAAGTCACAGAATTGAGCTGTGTGAATTCAGAATGGAGGTGTGTGACGTCATAGAATGGAGGTGTGTAAAGTCAGAATGGAGGTGTGTGAACTCATAAATTGGAGGTGTGTGTAGTCACAACGGAGGTGTGTGAAGTCATAGAATGGAGGTGTGTGAAGTCACAGAATGGAGGTGTGTGAAGTCATAGAATGGAGGTGTGTGAAGTCATGGAATGGGTGTTTTTGAAGTAAGAATGAAGGTGTGTGAAGTCATAGAATGGAGGTGTGTGAAGTCACAGAATGGAGGTGTGTGAAGTCACAGATTGCAGGAGTGTGAAGTCACAGAATGGAGGTGTGTGAACCCAGAATGGGGGTGTGTAAAGTCACAAAATGGAGGTGTGTGAAGTCATAGAATGGAAGTGTGTGAAGTCATAGAATGGAGGTGTGTGAAGTCACAGAATGGACGATATGAAGTCATAGAAGGGAGGTGTGTGAAGTCACAGAATTGAGGTGTTTGAAGACATATATTGGAGGTGTGTGAAATCAAAATGGATGTGTGAAGTCATAGAATGGAGGTGTGTGAAATCATAGAATGAGGGTGTGTGAGGTCATAGAATGGAGGTGTGTGAAGTCACAGAATGGAGGTGTGTGAAGTCATAGAATGGAGGTGTGTGAAGTCATAGAATGGAAGTGTGTGAAGTCATAGAATGGAGGTGTGTGAAATCATAGAATGGAGGTGTGTGAAGTCACAGAATGGAGGTGTGTGAAGTCAGAATGAAGGTGTGTGAAGTCATAGAGTGGAGGTGTGTGAAGTCAGAATGGAAGTGTGAAGTCATAGAATGGAGGTGGGTGAAGTCATAGAACTTAGGTGTGGGAAGTCATAGCATGGAGAAGTGTGAAGTCATAGAGTGGAGGTGAGTGAAGTCACAGATTCAAGGTCTGTCAAGTCATAGAATGGAGGTGTGTGAAGTCATAGAATGGAGTATAGTGAAGTCACCGAAGGGAGGTTTGTGAAGTCATAGAATGGAGGTATGAGAAATCAAATTAGAGGGGTGTGAAGTCGTAGAATGGAGGTGTGTGAAGTCATAGAATGGAGGTGGGTGAAGTCATAGAATGGAGGTGTGTGAATTCAGATTGGAGGTGTGTGAAGTCATACAATGGAGGTTTGTCAACTCAGAAAGGAGGTGTGTGAAGTCATAGAATGGAGGTGAGTGAAGTCATAGAATGGAGGTGTGTGAAATCATAGAATGGAGGTGTGTGAAGTCACAGAATTTAGGTGTGTGAAGTCAGAATGGAGGTGTGTGAGGTCAGAATGGAGGTGTGTGAAGTCCTAGAATGGAGGTGGGTGAAGTCACAATGCAGGTGTGTGAACTCATAGAATGGAGGTGTGTGAAGTCACAGTGTAGGTGTGTGAAGTCATAGAATGGAGGTGTGTGAAGTCATAGAATGGAGGTGTGTGAAGTCACAGAAGGGAGGTGTGTGAAGTCATAGAATGGAGGTATGTGAAGTCACAGAATGGAGGTGTGTGAAATCATAGAATGGAGGTGTGTGAAGTCACAGAATGGAGGTGTGTGAAGTCAGAATGGAGGTGTGTGAAGTCATAGAATGGAGGTGTGTGAAGTCAGAATGGAGGTGTGAAGTCATAGAATGCAGGTGGGTGAAGTCATAGAAATTAGGTGTGGGAAGTCATAGAATGGAGGAGTGTGAAGTCATAGAGTGGAGGTGAGTGAAGTCACAGATTCGAGGTCTGTGAAGTCATAGATTGGAGGTGTGTGAAGTCAGAATGTAGGTGTTCGAAGTCATAGAATAGAGGTGTGTGAAGTCAGAATGCAGGTGTGTGAAGTCATAGAATGGAGGTGTGTGAACTCATAGAATGGAGGTGTGTGACGTCACAATGGAAGTTTGTGAAGTCATAGAATGGAGGTGTGTGAAGTCACAGAATGGAGGTGTGAGAAGTCATACAATGGAAGTGGGTGAAGTCAGAATGGAGGTTTGTGAAGTCACAGAATGGAGGTGTGTGAACTGAGAATGGCGGTGTGTGAAGTAATAGATGGAGGTGTGTGAAGTCATAGTATGGAGATATGTGAAATCATAGAATGGAGTTTTGTGAAGTCACAGAATGGAGTTGTGTGAGTCAGAATTGAGGTGTGTGAAGTCATAGAATGTAGATGTGTGAAGTCATAGAATGGAGTATTTTGAAGTCACCGAAGGGAGGTTTGTGAAGTCATAGAATGGAGGTATGAGAAATCAAATTAGAGGGGTGTGAAGTCGGAGAATTGAGGGGTGTGAAGTCAGAATGGAGGTGTGTGAAGTCATAGAATGGAGGTGTGTGACGTCACAATGGAAGTTTGTGAAGTCATAGAATGGAGGTGTGTGAAGTCACAGAATGGAGGTGTGTGAAGTCATACAATGGAAGTGTGTGAAGTCAGAATGGAGGTGTGTGAAGTCACAGAATGGAGGTGTGTGAACTCAGAATGGAGGTGTGTTCAATCATAGATGGACGTGTGTGAAGTCATAGTATGGAGATATGTGAAATCATTGAATGGAGTTTTGTGAAGTCACAGAATGGAGTTGTGTGAGTCAGAATTGAGGTGTGTGAAGTCATAGAATGTAGATGTGTGAAGTCAAAGAATGGAGTATTTTGAAGTCACCGAAGGGAGGTTTATGAAGTCATAGAATGGAGGTATGAGAAATCAAATTAGAGGGGTGTGAAGTCGGAGAATGGAGGTGTGCGAAGTGATAGAATTGAGGTGGGTGAAGTCATAGAATGGAGGTGTGGCAACTCAGAAAGGAGGTGTGTGAAGTCATAGAATGGATGTGAGTGAAGTCATAGAATGGAGGTGTGTGAACACATAGAATGGAGGTCTGTGACTTAACAATGGAAGTGTGTGAAGTCATAGAATGGAGGTGTGTGAAGTCACAGAATGGAGGTGTGTGAAGTCAGAATGGAGGTGTGAAGTCATTGAATGGAGGTGGCTGAAGTCATAGAAATTAGGTGTGTGAAGTCATAGAATGGAGGTGTGTGAACTCATAGAATGG
The DNA here is from genome assembly GCA_024803745.1 of Megascapheus bottae. Taxonomy (NCBI): domain Eukaryota; kingdom Metazoa; phylum Chordata; class Mammalia; order Rodentia; family Geomyidae; genus Megascapheus; species Megascapheus bottae. The sequence continues at coordinate 386,557 of JANJXV010000426.1, forward strand.
AGGTGTGTGACATCACAATGGAAGTTTGTGAAGTCATAGAATGGAGGTGTGTGAAGTCACAGAATGGAGGTGTGTGAACTCATAATGGAGGTGTGTGAAGTCATAGATGGAGGTGTGTGAAGTCATAATATGGAGATACTTGAAATCATAGAATGGAGTTTTGTGAAGTCACAGAATGGAGTTGTGTGAGTCAGAATTGAGGTGTGTGAAGTCATAGAATGTAGATGTGTGAAGTCATAGAATGGAGCATTGTGAAGTCAACGAAGGGAGGTTTGTGAAGTCATAGAATGGAGGTATGAGAAATCAAATTAGAGGGGTGTGAAGTCGGAGAATGGAGGTGTGTGAAGTCATAGAATGGATGTGGGTGAAGTCATAGAATGGAATTGTGTGAAGTCACTGAATGGACGAGTTTAAAGTCATAGAATGAAGGTGTGTGAAATCAGAGAATTGAGCTGTTTGAAGTCATATATTGGAGGTGTGTGAAGTCAAAATGGATGTGTGAAATCATAGAATGTAGGTGTGTGAAGTCATAGAATGGAGTTGTTTGAAGTCACAGAATGCAGGTGTGTGAACTCAGAATGGAGGTGTGTGAAGTCACAGAATGGAGGTGTGTGAAGTCATAGAATGGAAGTGTGTGAAGTCATAGAATGGACGTGTGTGAAGTCAGAATGGAGGTGTGTTAAGTCACCGAATGGAGTTTTGTGAACTCAGTATGGACGTTTGTGAAGTCATATCTGGAGGTGTGGGAGGTCATAGAATGGATGTTTCTGAAGTAAGAATGAAGGTGTGTGAAGTCATAGAATGAAGGTGGGTGAAGTCATAGAAAGGAGGTGTGGGAAGTCATAGAATGGAGGAGTGTGAAGTCATAGAGTGGAGGTGAGTGAAGTCACAGATTCGAGGTCTGTGAAGTCATAGATTGGAGGTGTGTGAAGTCACAGAATGGAGGTGTGTGAAGTCATAGAATGGAGGTGTGTGAAGTCATAGAATGGGTGTTTGTGAAGTAAGAATGAAGGTGTGTGAAGTCATAGAATGGAGGTGTGGGAAGTCACAGAATGGAGGTGTGGGAAGTCACAGATTGCAGGAGTGTGAAGTCACAGAATGGAGGTGTGTGAACCCAGAATGGAGGTGTGTAAAATCATAGAATGGAGGTGTGTGAAGTCATAGAATGGAAGTGTGTGAAGTCATAGAATGGAGGTGTGTGAAGTCACAGAATGGACGGTATGAAGTCATAGAATGGAGGTGTGTGAAATCACAGAACTGAGGTGTTTGTAGTCATATATTGGAGGTGTGTGAAATCAAAATGGATGTGTGAAGTCATAGAATGGAGGTGTGTGAAATCATAGAATGAGGGTGTGTGAGGTCATAGAATGGAGGTGTGTGAAGTCACAGAATGGAGGTGTGTGAAGTCATAGAATGGAGGTGTGTGAAGTCATAGAATGGAAGTGTGTGAAGTCACAGATTGGAGCTGTGTGAAGTCACAGAATCGAGGTGTGAGAAGTCACAGAATGGAGGTGTGTGAAGTCAGAATCGAGGTGTGAAGTCATAGAATGGAGGTGGATGACGTCATAGAACTTAGGTGTGGGAAATCATAGAATGGAGAAGTGTGAAGTCATAGAGTGGAGGTGAGTGAAGTCACAGATTCGAGATCTGTGAAGTCATAGAATGGAGGTGTGTGAAGTCATAGAATGGAGTATTGTGAAGTCACCGAAAGGAGGTTTGTGAAGTCATAGAATGGAGGTATGAGAAATCAAATTAGAGGGGTGTGAAGTCAGAGAATGGAGGTGTGTGAATTCATAGAATGGAGATGGGTGAAGTCATAGAATGGAGGTGTGGTAACTCAGAAAGGAGGTGTGTGAAGTCATAGAATGGATGTGAGTGAAGTCATAGAATGGAGGTGTGTGAACACATAGAATGGAGGTCTGTGACTTAACAATGGAAGTGTGTGAAGTCATAGAATGGAGGTGTGTGAAGTCACAGAATGGAGGTGTGTGAAGTCAGAATGGAGGTGTGAAGTCATTGAATGGAGGTGGCTGAAGTCATAGAAATTAGGTGTGTGAAGTCATAGAATGGAGGTGTGTGAACTCATAGAATGGAGGTGTGTGACATCACAATGGAAGTTTGTGAAGTCATAGAATGGAGGTGTGTGAAGTCACAGAATGGAGGTGTGTGAACTCATAATGGAGGTGTGTGAAGTCATAGATGGAGGTGTGTGAAGTCATAATATGGAGATACTTGAAATCATAGAATGGAGTTTTGTGAAGTCACAGAATGGAGTTGTGTGAGTCAGAATTGAGGTGTGTGAAGTCAGAGAATGTAGATGTGTGAAGTCATAGAATGGAGCATTGTGAAGTCAACGAAGGGAGGTTTGTGAAGTCATAGAATGGAGGTATGAGAAATCAAATTAGAGGGGTGTGAAGTCGGAGAATGGAGGTGTGTGAAGTCATAGAATGGATGTGGGTGAAGTCATAGAATGGAATTGTGTGAAGTCACTGAATGGACGAGTTTAAAGTCATAGAATGAAGGTGTGTGAAATCAGAGAATTGAGCTGTTTGAAGTCATATATTGGAGGTGTGTGAAGTCAAAATGGATGTGTGAAATCATAGAATGTAGGTGTGTGAAGTCATAGAATGGAGTTGTTTGAAGTCACAGAATGCAGGTGTGTGAACTCAGAATGGAGGTGTGTGAAGTCACAGAATGGAGGTGTGTGAAGTCATAGAATGGAAGTGTGTGAAGTCATAGAATGGACGTGTGTGAAGTCAGAATGGAGGTGTGTTAAGTCACCGAATGGAGTTTTGTGAACTCAGTATGGAGGTGTGTGAAGTCACAGAATGGACGTTTATGAAGTCATATCTGGAGGTGTGGGAGGTCATAGAATGGATGTTTCTGAAGTAAGAATGAAGGTGTGTGAAGTCATAGAATGAAGGTGGGTGAAGTCATAGAAAGGAGGTGTGGGAAGTCATAGAATGGAGGAGTGTGAAGTCATAGAGTGGAGGTGAGTGAAGTCACAGATTCGAGGTTTGTGAAGTCATAGATTGGAGGTGTGTGAAGTCACAGAATGGAGGTGTGTGAAGTCATAGAATGGAGGTGTGTGAAGTCATAGAATGGGTGTTTGTGAAGTAAGAATGAAGGTGTGTGAAGTCATAGAATGGAGGTGTGGGAAGTCACAGAATGGAGGTGTGGGAAGTCACAGATTGCAGGAGTGTGAAGTCACAGAATGGAGGTGTGTGAACCCAGAATGGAGGTGTGTAAAATCATAGAATGGAGGTGTGTGAAGTCATAGAATGGAAGTGTGTGAAGTCATAGAATGGAGGTGTGTGAAGTCACAGAATGGACGGTATGAAGTCATAGAATGGAGGTGTGTGAAATCACAGAACTGAGGTGTTTGTAGTCATATATTGGAGGTGTGTGAAATCAAAATGGATGTGTGAAGTCATAGAATGGAGGTGTGTGAAATCATAGAATGAGGGTGTGTGAGGTCATAGAATGGAGGTGTGTGAAGTCACAGAATGGAGGTGTGTGAAGTCATAGAATGGAGGTGTGTGAAGTCATAGAATGGAAGTGTGTGAAGTCACAGATTGGAGCTGTGTGAAGTCACAGAATCGAGGTGTGAGAAGTCACAGAATGGAGGTGTGTGAAGTCAGAATCGAGGTGTGAAGTCATAGAATGGAGGTGGATGACGTCATAGAACTTAGGTGTGGGAAATCATAGAATGGAGAAGTGTGAAGTCATAGAGTGGAGGTGAGTGAAGTCACAGATTCGAGATCTGTGAAGTCATAGAATGGAGGTGTGTGAAGTCATAGAATGGAGTATTGTGAAGTCACCGAAAGGAGGTTTGTGAAGTCATAGAATGGAGGTATGAGAAATCAAATTAGAGGGGTGTGAAGTCAGAGAATGGAGGTGTGTGAATTCATAGAATGGAGATGGGTGAAGTCATGGAATGGAGGTGTGTGAATTCAGATTGGAGGTATGTGAAGTCATAGAATTGAGGTGTGTCAACTCAGAAAAGAGGTGTGTGAAGTCATTGAATGGAGGTGAGTGAAGTCATAGAATGGAGGTGTGTGACGTCACAATGGAAGTGTGTGAAGTCACAGAATAGAGATGTGTGAATTCATACAATGGAGGTGTGTGAAGTCAGAATGTAATTTTGTGAAGTCACAGAATTGAGCTGTGTGAATTCAGAATGGAGGTGTGTGACGTCATAGAATGGAGGTGTGTAAAGTCAGAATGGAGGTGTGTGTACTCATAAAATGGAGGTGTGTGTAGTCACAACGGAGGTGTGTGAAGTCATAGAATGGAGGTGTGTGAAGTCACAGAATGGAGGTGTGTGAAGTCATAGAATGGAGGTGTGTGAAGTCATGGAATGGGTGTTTTTGAAGTAAGAATGAAGGTGTGTGAAGTCATAGAATGGAGGTGTGTGAAGTCACAGAATGGAGGTGTGTGAAGTCACAGATTGCAGGAGTGTGAAGTCACAGAATGGAGGTGTGTGAACCCAGAATGGAGGTGTGTAAAGTCACAAAATGGAGGTGTGTGAAGTCATAGAATGGAAGTGTGTGAAGTCATAGAATGGAGGTGTGTGAAGTCACAGAATGGACGATATGAACTCATAGAATGGAGGTGTGTGAAGTCACAGAATTGAGGTGTTTGAAGACATATATTGGAGGTGTGTGAAATCAAAATGGATGTGTGAAGTCATAGAATGGAGGTGTGTGAAATCATAGAATGAGGGTGTGTGAGGTCATAGAATGGAGGTGTGTGAAGTCACAGAATGGAGGTGTGTGAAGTCATAGAATGGAGGTGTGTGAAGTCATAGAGTGGAAGTGTGTGAAGTCATAGAATGGAGGTGGGTGAAGTCATAGAACTTAGGTGTGGGAAGTCATAGAATGGAGAAGTGTGAAGTCATAGAGTGGAGGTGAGTGAAGTCACAGATTCGAGGTCTGTGAAGTCATAAAATGGAGGTGTGTGAAGTCATAGAATGGAGTATAGTGAAGTCACCGAAGGGAGGTTTGTGAAGTCACAGAATGGAGGTATGAGAAATCAAGTTAGAGGGATGTGAAGTCGTAGAATGGAGGTGTGTGAAGTCATAGAATGGAGGTGTGTCAACTCAGAAAGGAGGTGTGTGAAGTCATAGAATGGAGGTGAGTGAAGTCATAGAATGGAGGTGTGTGAAATCATAGAATGGAGGTGTGTGAAGTCACAGAATTTAGGTGTGTGAAGTCAGAATGGAGGTGAGTGAGGTCAGAATGGAGGTGTGTGAAGTCATAGAATGGAGGTGGGTGAAGTCACAATGCAGGTGTGTGAACTCATAGAATGGAGGTGTGTGAAGTCACAGTGTAGGTGTGTGAAGTCATAGAATGGAGGTGTGTGAAGTCATAGAATGGAGGTGTGTGAAGTCACAGAAGGGAGGTGTGTGAAGTCATAGAATGGAGGTGTGTGAAGTCACAGAATGGAGGTGTGTGAAATCATAGAATGGAGGTGTGTGAAGTCACAGAATGGAGGTGTGTGAAGTCAGAATGGAGGTGTGTGAAGTCATAGAATGGAGGTGTGTGAAGTCAGAATGGAGGTGTGAAGTCATAGAATGCAGGTGGCTGAAGTCATAGAAATTAGGTGTGGGAAGTCATAGAATGGAGGAGTGTGAAGTCATAGAGTGGAGGTGAGTGAAGTCACAGATTCGAGGTCTGTGAAGTCATAGATTGGAGGTGTGTGAAGTCAGAATGTAGGTGTTCGAAGTCATAGAATAGAGGTGTGTGAAGTCAGAATGCAGGTGTGTGAAGTCATAGAATGGAGGTGTGTGAACTCATAGAATGGAGGTGTGTGACGTCACAATGGAAGTTTGTGAAGTCATAGAATGGAGGTGTGTGAAGTCACAGAAGGGAGGTGTGAGAAGTCATGCAATGGAAGTGTGTGAAGTCAGAATGGAGGTGTGTGAAGTCACAGAATGGAGGGGTGTGAACTCAGAATGGCGGTGTGTGAAGTAATAGATGGAGGTGTGTGAAGTCATAGTATGGAGATATGTGAAATCATAGAATGGAGTTTTGTGAAGTCACAGAATGGAGTTGTGTGAGTCAGAATTGAGGTGTGTGAAGTCATAGAATGTAGGTTTGTGAAGTCATAGAATGGAGAATTTTGAAGTCACCGAAGGGAGGTTTGTGAAGTCATAGAATGGAGGTATGAGAAATCAAATTAGAGGGGTGTGAAGTCGGAGAATGGAGGGGTGTGAAGTCAGAATGGAGGTGTGTGAAGTCATAGAATGGAGGTGTGTGACGTCACAATGGAAGTTTGTGAAGTCATAGAATGGAGGTGTGTGAAGTCACAGAATGGAGGTGTGTGAAGTCATACAATGGAAGTGTGTGAAGTCAGAATGGAGGTGTGTGAAGTCACAGAATGGAGGTGTGTGAACTCAGAATGGAGGTGTGTGCAATCATAGATGGACGTGTGTGAAGTCATAGTATGGAGATATGTGAAATCATTGAATGGAATTTTGTGAAGTCACAGAATGGAGTTGTGTGAGTCAGAATTGAGGTGTGTGAAGTCATAGAATGTAGATGTGTGAAGTCATAGAATGGAGTATTTTGAAGTCACCGAAGGGAGGTTTATGAAGTCATAGAATGGAGGTATGAGAAATCAAATTAGAGGGGTGTGAAGTCGGAGAATGGAGGTGTGTGAAGTGATAGAATTGAGGTGGGTGAAGTCATAGAATGGAGGTGTGTGAATTCAGATTGGATGTGTGTGAAGTCATAGAATGGAGGTGTGGCAACTCAGAAAGGAGGTGTGTGAAGTCATAGAATGGAGGTGAGTGAAGTCATAGAATGGAGGTGTGTGAACACATAGAATGGTGGTCTGTGACTTCACAATGGAAGTGTGTGAAGTCATAGAATGGAGGTGTGTGAAGTCACAGAATGGAGGTGTGTGAAGTCAGAATGGAGGTGTGAAGTCATTGAATGGAGGTGGCTGAAGTCATAGAAATTAGGTGTGTGAAGTCATAGAATGGAGGTGTGTGAACTCATAGAATGGAGGTGTGTGACATCACAATGGAAGTTTGTGAAGTCATAGAATGGAGGTGTGTGAAGTCACAGAATGGAGGTGTGTGAAGTCAGAATGGAGGTGTGTGAAGTCATAGAATGGAGGTGTGTGAAGTCAGAATGGAGGTGTGAAGTCATAGAATGCAGGTGGGTGAAGTCATAGAAATTAGGTGTGGGAAGTCATAGAATGGAGGAGTGTGAAGTCATAGAGTGGAGGTGTGTGAAGTCATAGATTCGAGGTCTGTGAAGTCATAGATTGGAGGTGTGTGAAGTCAGAATGTAGGTGTTCGAAGTCATAGAATAGAGGTGTGTGAAGTCAGAATGCAGGTGTGTGAAGTCATAGAATGGAGGTGTGTGAACTCATAGAATGGAGGTGTGTGACGTCACAATGGAAGTTTGTGAAGTCATAGAATGGAGGTGTGTGAAGTCACAGAAGGGAGGTGTGAGAAGTCATGCAATGGAAGTGTGTGAAGTCAGAATGGAGGTTTGTGAAGTCACAGAATGGAGGTGTGTGAACTCAGAATGGCGGTGTGTGAAGTAATAGATGGAGGTGTGTGAAGTCATAGTATGGAGATATGTGAAATCATAGAATGGAGTTTTGTGAAGTCACAGAATGGAGTTGTGTGAGTCAGAATTGAGGTGTGTGAAGTCATAGAATGTAGGTTTGTGAAGTCATAGAATGGAGTATTTTGAAGTCACCGAAGGGAGGTTTGTGAAGTCATAGAATGCAGGTATGAGAAATCAAATTAGAGGGGTGTGAAGTCGGAGAATGGAGGTGTGTGAAGTCAGAATGGAGGTGTGTGAAGACATAGAATAGAGGTGTGTGACGTCACAATGGAAGTTTGTGAAGTCATAGAATGGAGGTGTGTGAAGTCACAGAATGGAGGTGTGTGAAGTCATACAATGGAAGTGTGTGAAGTCAGAATGGAGGTGTGTGAAGTCACAGAATGGAGGTGTGTGAACTCAGAATGGAGGTGTGTGCAATCATAGATGGACGTGTGTGAAGTCATAGTATGGAGATATGTGAAATCATAGAATGGAGTTTTGTGAAGTCACAGAATGGAGTTGTGTGAGTCAGAATTGAGGTGTGTGAAGTCATAGAATGTAGATGTGTGAAGTCATAGAATGGAGTATTTTGAAGTCACCGAAGGGAGGTTTATGAAGTCATAGAATGGAGGTATGAGAAATCAAATTAGAGGGGTGTGAAGTCGGAGAATGGAGGTGTGCGAAGTGATAGAATTGAGGTGGGTGAAGTCATAGAATGGAGGTGTGTGAATTCAGATTGGAGGTGTGTGAAGTCATAGAATGGAGGTGTGGCAACTCAGAAAGGAGGTGTGTGAAGTCATAGAATGGAGGTGAGTGAAGTCATAGAATGGAGGTGTGTGAACACATAGAATGGAGGTCTGTGACTTCACAATGGAAGTGTGTGAAGTCATAGAATGGAGGTGTGTGAAGTCACTGAATGGAGGTGTGTGAAGTCAGAATGGAGGTGTGAAGTCATTGAATGGAGGTGGCTGAAGTCATAGAAATTAGGTGTGTGAAGTCATAGAATGGAGGTGTGTGAACTCATAGAATGGAGGTGTGTGACATCACAATGGAAGTTTGTGAAGTCATAGAATGGAGGTGTGTGAAGTCACAGAATGGAGGTGTGTGAACTCATAATGGAGGTGTGTGAAGTCATAGATGGAGGTGTGTGAAGTCATAATATGGAGATACGTGAAATCATAGAATGGAGTTTTGTGAAGTCACAGAATGGAGTTGTGTGAGTCAGAATTGAGGTGTGTGAAGTCATAGAATGTAGATGTGTGAAGTCATAGAATGGAGCATTGTGAAGTCAACGAAGGGAGGTTTGTGAAGTCATAGAATGGAGGTATGAGAAATCAAATTAGAGGGGTGTGAAGTCGGAGAATGGAGGTGTGTGAAGTCATAGAATGGATGTGGGTGAAGCCATAGAATGGAAGTGTGTGAAGTCACTGAATGGACGAGTTTAAAGTCATAGAATGAAGGTGTGTGAAATCAGAGAATTGAGCTGTTTGAAGTCATATATTGGAGGTGTGTGAAGTCAAAATGGATGTGTAAAGTCATAGAATGTAGTTGTGTGAAGTCATAGAATGGAGGTGTTTGAAGTCACAGAATGCAGGTGTGTGAACTCAGAATGGAGGTGTGTGAAGTCACAGAATGGAGGTTTGTGAAGTCATAGAATGGAAGTGTGTGAAGTCATAGAATGGACGTGTGTGAAGTCAGAATGGAGGTGTGTTAAGTCACCGAATGGAGTTTTGTGAACTCAGTATGGAGGTGTGTGAAGTCACAGAATGGACGTATGTGAAGTCATATCTGGAGGTGTGGGAGGTCATTGAATGGATGTTTCTGAAGTAAGAATGAAGGTGTGTGAAGTCATAGAATGAAGGTGGGTGAAGTCATAGAAAGGAGGTGTGGGAAGTCATAGAATGGAGGAGTGTGAAGTCATAGAGTGGAGGTGAGTGAAGTCACAGATTCGAGGTCTGTGAAGTCATAGATTGGAGGTGTGTGAAGTCACAGAATGGAGGTGTGTGAAGTCATAGAATGGAGGTGTGTGAAGTCATAGAATGGGTGTTTGTGAAGTAAGAATGAAGGTGTGTGAAGTCATAGAATGGAGGTGTGGGAAGTCACAGAATGGAGGTGTGGGAAGTCACAGATTGCAGGAGTGTGAAGTCACAGAATGGAGGTGTGTGAACCCAGAATGGAGGTGTGTAAAATCATAGATTGGAGGTGTGTGAAGTCATAGAATGGAAGTGTGTGAAGTCATAGAATGGAGGTGTGTGAAGTCACAGAATGGACGGTATGAAGTCATAGAATGGAGGTGTGTGAAATCACAGAACTGAGGTGTTTGAAGTCATATATTGGAGGTGTGTGAAATCAAAATGGATGTGTGAAGTCATAGAATGGAGGTGTGTGAAATCATAGAATGAGGGTGTGTGAGGTCATAGAATGGAGGTGTGTGAAGTCACAGAATGGAGGTGTGTGAAGTCATAGAATGGAGGTGTGTGAAGTCATAGAATGGAAGTGTGTGAAGTCACAGATTGGAGCTGTGTGAAGTCACAGAATCGAGGTGTGAGAAGTCACAGAATGGAGGTGTGTGAAGTCAGAATCGAGGTGTGAAGTCATAGAATGGAGGTGGATGACGTCATAGAACTTAGGTGTGGGAAATCATAGAATGGAGAAGTGTGAAGTCATAGAGTGGAGGTGAGTGAAGTCACAGATTCGAGATCTGTGAAGTCATAGAATGGAGGTGTGTGAAGTCATAGAATGGAGTATTGTGAAGTCACCGAAAGGAGGTTTGTGAAGTCATAGAATGGAGGTATGAGAAATCAAATTAGAGGGGTGTGAAGTCAGAGAATGGAGGTGTGTGAATTCATAGAATGGAGATGGGTGAAGTCATGGAATGGAGGTGTGTGAATTCAGATTGGAGGTATGTGAAGTCATAGAATTGAGGTGTGTCAACTCAGAAAAGAGGTGTGTGAAGTCATTGAATGGAGGTGAGTGAAGTCATAGAATGGAGGTGTGTGACGTCACAATGGAAGTGTGTGAAGTCACAGAATAGAGATGTGTGAATTCATACAATGGAGGTGTGTGAAGTCAGAATGTAATTTTGTGAAGTCACAGAATTGAGCTGTGTGAATTCAGAATGGACTTGTGTGACGTCATAGAATGGAGGTGTGTAAAGTCAGAATGGAGGTGTGTGTACTCATAAAATGGAGGTGTGTGTAGTCACAACGGAGGTGTGTGAAGTCATAGAATGGAGGTGTGTGAAGTCACAGAATGGAGGTGTGTGAAGTCATAGAATGGAGGTGTGTGAAGTCATGGAATGGGTGTTTTTGAAGTAAGAATGAAGGTGTGTGAAGTCATAGAATGGAGGTGTGTGAAGTCACAGAATGGAGGTGTGTGAAGTCACAGATTGCAGGAGTGTGAAGTCACAGAATGGAGGTGTGTGAACCCAGAATGGAGGTGTGTAAAGTCACAAAATGGAGGTGTGTGAAGTCATAGAATGGAAGTGTGTGAAGTCATAGAATGGAGGTGTGTGAAGTCACAGAATGGACGATATGAAGTCATAGAATGGAGGTGTGTGAAGTCACAGAATTGAGGTGTTTGAAGACATATATTGGAGGTGTGTGAAATCAAAATGGATGTGTGAAGTCATAGAATGGAGGTGTGTGAAATCATAGAATGAGGGTGTGTGAGGTCATAGAATGGAGGTGTGTGAAGTCACAGAATGGAGGTGTGTGAAGTCATAGAATGGAGGTGTGTGAAGTCATAGAATGGAAGTGTGTGAAGTCATAGAATGGAGGTGGGTGAAGTCATAGAACTTATGTGTGGGAAGTCATAGAATGGAGAAGTGTGAAGTCATAGAGTGGAGGTGAGTGAAGTCACAGATTCGAGGTCTGTGAAGTCATAAAATGGAGGTGTGTGAAGTCATAGAATGGAGTATAGTGAAGTCACCGAAGGGAGGTTTGTGAAGTCACAGAATGGAGGTATGAGAAATCAAGTTAGAGGGATGTGAAGTCGTAGAATGGAGGTGTGTGAAGTCATAGAATGGAGGTGTGTCAACTCAGAAAGGAGGTGTGTGAAGTCATAGAATGGAGGTGAGTGAAGTCATAGAATGGAGGTGTGTGAAATCATAGAATGGAGGTGTGTGAAGTCACAGAATTTAGGTGTGTGAAGTCAGAATGGAGGTGAGTGAGGTCAGAATGGAGGTGTGTGAAGTCATAGAATGGAGGTGGGTGAAGTCACAATGCAGGTGTGTGAACTCATAGAATGGAGGTGTGTGAAGTCACAGTGTAGGTGTGTGAAGTCATAGAATGGAGGTGTGTGAAGTCATAGAATGGAGGTGTGTGAAGTCACAGAAGGGAGGTGTGTGAAGTCATAGAATGGAGGTGTGTGAAGTCACAGAATGGAGGTGTGTGAAATCATAGAATGGAGGTGTGTGAAGTCACAGAATGGAGGTGTGTGAAGTCAGAATGGAGGTGTGTGAAGTCATAGAATGGAGGTGTGTGAAGTCAGAATGGAGGTGTGAAGTCATAGATTGCAGGTGGCTGAAGTCATAGAAATTAGGTGTGGGAAGTCATAGAATGGAGGAGTGTGAAGTCATAGAGTGGAGGTGAGTGAAGTCACAGATTCGAGGTCTGTGAAGTCATAGATTGGAGGTGTGTGAAGTCAGAATGTAGGTGTTCGAAGTCATAGAATAGAGGTGTGTGAAGTCAGAATGCAGGTGTGTGAAGTCATAGAATGGAGGTGTGTGAACTCATAGAATGGAGGTGTGTGACGTCACAATGGAAGTTTGTGAAGTCATAGAATGGAGGTGTGCGAAGTCACAGAAGGGAGGTGTGAGAAGTCATGCAATGGAAGTGTGTGAAGTCAGAATGGAGGTTTGTGAAGTCACAGAATGGAGGTGTGTGAACTCAGAATGGCGGTGTGTGAAGTAATAGATGGAGGTGTGTGAAGTCATAGTATGGAGATATGTGACATCATAGAATGGAGTTTTGTGAAGTCACAGAATGGAGTTGTGTGAGTCAGAATTGAGGTGTGTGAAGTCATAGAATGTAGGTTTGTGAAGTCATAGAATGGAGTATTTTGAAGTCACCGAAGGGAGGTTTGTGAAGTCATAGAATGCAGGTATGAGAAATCAAATTAGAGGGGTGTGAAGTCGGAGAATGGAGGTGTGTGAAGTCAGAATGGAGGTGTGTGAAGACATAGAATAGAGGTGTGTGACGTCACAATGGAAGTTTGTGAAGTCATAGAATGGAGGTGTGTGAAGTCACAGAATGGAGGTGTGTGAAGTCATACAATGGAAGTGTGTGAAGTCAGAATGGAGGTGTGTGAAGTCACAGAATGGAGGTGTGTGAACTCAGAATGGAGGTGTGTGCAATCATAGATGGACGTGTGTGAAGTCATAGTATGGAGATATGTGAAATCATTGAATGGAATTTTGTGAAGTCACAGAATGGAGTTGTGTGAGTCAGAATTGAGGTGTGTGAAGTCATAGAATGTAGATGTGTGAAGTCATAGAATGGAGTATTTTGAAGTCACCGAAGGGAGGTTTATGAAGTCATAGAATGGAGGTATGAGAAATCAAATTAGAGGGGTGTGAAGTCGGAGAATGGAGGTGTGCGAAGTGATAGAATTGAGGTGGGTGAAGTCATAGAATGGAGGTGTGTGAATTCAGATTGGAGGTGTGTGAAGTCATAGAATGGAGGTGTGGCAACTCAGAAAGGAGGTGTGTGAAGTCATAGAATGGAGGTGAGTGAAGTCATAGAATGGAGGTGTGTGAACACATAGAATGGAGGTCTGTGACTTCACAATGGAAGTGTGTGAAGTCATAGAATGGAGGTGTGTGAAGTCACTGAATGGAGGTGTGTGAAGTCAGAATGGAGGTGTGAAGTCATTGAATGGAGGTGGCTGAAGTCATAGAAATTAGGTGTGTGAAGTCATAGAATGGAGGTGTGTGAACTCATAGAATGGAGGTGTGTGACATCACAATGGAAGTTTGTGAAGTCATAGAATGGAGGTGTGTGAAGTCACAGAATGGAGGTGTGTGAACTCATAATGGAGGTGTGTGAAGTCATAGATGGAGGTGTGTGAAGTCATAATATGGAGATACGTGAAATCATAGAATGGAGTTTTGTGAAGTCACAGAATGGAGTTGTGTGAGTCAGAATTGAGGTGTGTGAAGTCATAGAATGTAGATGTGTGAAGTCATAGAATGGAGCATTGTGAAGTCAACGAAGGGAGGTTTGTGAAGTCATAGAATGGAGGTATGAGAAATCAAATTAGAGGGGTGTGAAGTCGGAGAATGGAGGTGTGTGAAGTCATAGAATGGATGTGGGTGAAGTCATAGAATGGAAGTGTGTGAAGTCACTGAATGGACGAGTTTAAAGTCATAGAATGAAGGTGTGTGAAATCAGAGAATTGAGCTGTTTGAAGTCATATATTGGAGGTGTGTGAAGTCAAAATGGATGTGTAAAGTCATAGAATGTAGTTGTGTGAAGTCATAGAATGGAGGTGTTTGAAGTCACAGAATGCAGGTGTGTGAACTCAGAATGGAGGTGTGTGAAGTCACAGAATGGAGGTTTGTGAAGTCATAGAATGGAAGTGTGTGAAGTCATAGAATGGACGTGTGTGAAGTCAGAATGGAGGTGTGTTAAGTCACCGAATGGAGTTTTGTGAACTCAGTATGGAGGTGTGTGAAGTCACAGAATGGACGTATGTGAAGTCATATCTGGAGGTGTGGGAGGTCATTGAATGGATGTTTCTGAAGTAAGAATGAAGGTGTGTGAAGTCATAGAATGAAGGTGGGTGAAGTCATAGAAAGGAGGTGTGGGAAGTCATAGAATGGAGGAGTGTGAAGTCATAGAGTGGAGGTGAGTGAAGTCACAGATTCGAGGTCTGTGAAGTCATAGATTGGAGGTGTGTGAAGTCACAGAATGGAGGTGTGTGAAGTCATAGAATGGAGGTGTGTGAAGTCATAGAATGGGTGTTTGTGAAGTAAGAATGAAGGTGTGTGAAGTCATAGAATGGAGGTGTGGGAAGTCACAGAATGGAGGTGTGGGAAGTCACAGATTGCAGGAGTGTGAAGTCACAGAATGGAGGTGTGTGAACCCAGAATGGAGGTGTGTAAAATCATAGAATGGAGGTGTGTGAAGTCATAGAATGGAAGTGTGTGAAGTCATAGAATGGAGGTGTGTGAAGTCACAGAATGGACGGTATGAAGTCATAGAATGGAGGTGTGTGAAATCACAGAACTGAGGTGTTTGAAGTCATATATTGGAGGTGTGTGAAATCAAAATGGATGTGTGAAGTCATAGAATGGAGGTGTGTGAAATCATAGAATGAGGGTGTGTGAGGTCATAGAATGGAGGTGTGTGAAGTCACAGAATGGAGTTGTGTGAGTCAGAATTGAGGTGTGTGAAGTCATAGAATGTAGGTTTGTGAAGTCATAGAATGGAGTATTTTGAAGTCACCGAAGGGAGGTTTGTGAAGTCATAGAATGCAGGTATGAGAAATCAAATTAGAGGGGTGTGAAGTCGGAGAATGGAGGTGTGTGAAGTCAGAATGGAGGTGTGTGAAGACATAGAATAGAGGTGTGTGACGTCACAATGGAAGTTTGTGAAGTCATAGAATGGAGGTGTGTGAAGTCACAGAATGGAGGTGTGTGAAGTCATACAATGGAAGTGTGTGAAGTCAGAATGGAGGTGTGTGAAGTCACAGAATGGAGGTGTGTGAACTCAGAATGGAGGTGTGTGCAATCATAGATGGACGTGTGTGAAGTCATAGTATGGAGATATGTGAAATCATTGAATGGAATTTTGTGAAGTCACAGAATGGAGTTGTGTGAGTCAGAATTGAGGTGTGTGAAGTCATAGAATGTAGATGTGTGAAGTCATAGAATGGAGTATTTTGAAGTCACCGAAGGGAGGTTTATGAAGTCATAGAATGGAGGTATGAGAAATCAAATTAGAGGGGTGTGAAGTCGGAGAATGGAGGTGTGCGAAGTGATAGAATTGAGGTGGGTGAAGTCATAGAATGGAGGTGTGTGAATTCAGATTGGAGGTGTGTGAAGTCATAGAATGGAGGTGTGGCAACTCAGAAAGGAGGTGTGTGAAGTCATAGAATGGAGGTGAGTGAAGTCATAGAATGGAGGTGTGTGAACACATAGAATGGAGGTCTGTGACTTCACAATGGAAGTGTGTGAAGTCATAGAATGGAGGTGTGTGAAGTCACTGAATGGAGGTGTGTGAAGTCAGAATGGAGGTGTGAAGTCATTGAATGGAGGTGGCTGAAGTCATAGAAATTAGGTGTGTGAAGTCATAGAATGGAGGTGTGTGAACTCATAGAATGGAGGTGTGTGACATCACAATGGAAGTTTGTGAAGTCATAGAATGGAGGTGTGTGAAGTCACAGAATGGAGTTGTGTGAACTCATAATGGAGGTGTGTGAAGTCATAGATGGAGGTGTGTGAAGTCATAATATGGAGATACGTGAAATCATAGAATGGAGTTTTGTGAAGTCACAGAATGGAGTTGTGTGAGTCAGAATTGAGGTGTGTGAAGTCATAGAATGTAGATGTGTGAAGTCATAGAATGGAGCATTGTGAAGTCAACGAAGGGAGGTTTGTGAAGTCATAGAATGGAGGTATGAGAAATCAAATTAGAGGGGTGTGAAGTCGGAGAATGGAGGTGTGTGAAGTCATAGAATGGATGTGGGTGAAGTCATAGAATGGAAGTGTGTGAAGTCACTGAATGGACGAGTTTAAAGTCATAGAATGAAGGTGTGTGAAATCAGAGAATTGAGCTGTTTGAAGTCATATATTGGAGGTGTGTGAAGTCAAAATGGATGTGTAAAGTCATAGAATGTAGTTGTGTGAAGTCATAGAATGGAGGTGTTTGAAGTCACAGAATGCAGGTGTGTGAACTCAGAATGGAGGTGTGTGAAGTCACAGAATGGAGGTTTGTGAAGTCATAGAATGGAAGTGTGTGAAGTCATAGAATGGACGTGTGTGAAGTCAGAATGGAGGTGTGTTAAGTCACCGAATGGAGTTTTGTGAACTCAGTATGGAGGTGTGTGAAGTCACAGAATGGACGTATGTGAAGTCATATCTGGAGGTGTGGGAGGTCATTGAATGGATGTTTCTGAAGTAAGAATGAAGGTGTGTGAAGTCATAGAATGAAGGTGGGTGAAGTCATAGAAAGGAGGTGTGGGAAGTCATAGAATGGAGGAGTGTGAAGTCATAGAGTGGAGGTGAGTGAAGTCACAGATTCGAGGTCTGTGAAGTCATAGATTGGAGGTGTGTGAAGTCACAGAATGGAGGTGTGTGAAGTCATAGAATGGAGGTGTGTGAAGTCATAGAATGGGTGTTTGTGAAGTAAGAATGAAGGTGTGTGAAGTCATAGAATGGAGGTGTGGGAAGTCACAGAATGGAGGTGTGGGAAGTCACAGATTGCAGGAGTGTGAAGTCACAGAATGGAGGTGTGTGAACCCAGAATGGAGGTGTGTAAAATCATAGAATGGAGGTGTGTGAAGTCATAGAATGGAAGTGTGTGAAGTCATAGAATGGAGGTGTGTGAAGTCACAGAATGGACGGTATGAAGTCATAGAATGGAGGTGTGTGAAATCACAGAACTGAGGTGTTTGAAGTCATATATTGGAGGTGTGTGAAATCAAAATGGATGTGTGAAGTCATAGAATGGAGGTGTGTGAAATCATAGAATGAGGGTGTGTGAGGTCATAGAATGGAGGTGTGTGAAGTCACAGAATGGAGTTGTGTGAGTCAGAATTGAGGTGTGTGAAGTCATAGAATGTAGGTTTGTGAAGTCATAGAATGGAGTATTTTGAAGTCACCGAAGGGAGGTTTGTGAAGTCATAGAATGCAGGTATGAGAAATCAAATTAGAGGGTGTGAAGTCGGAGAATGGAGGTGTGTGAAGTCAGAATGGAGGTGTGTGAAGACATAGAATAGAGGTGTGTGACGTCACAATGGAAGTTTGTGAAGTCATAGAATGGAGGTGTGTGAAGTCACAGAATGGAGGTGTGTGAAGTCATACAATGGAAGTGTGTGAAGTCAGAATGGAGGTGTGTGAAGTCACAGAATGGAGGTGTGTGAACTCAGAATGGAGGTGTGTGCAATCATAGATGGACGTGTGTGAAGTCATAGTATGGAGATATGTGAAATCATTGAATGGAATTTTGTGAAGTCACAGAATGGAGTTGTGTGAGTCAGAATTGAGGTGTGTGAAGTCATAGAATGTAGATGTGTGAAGTCATAGAATGGAGTATTTTGAAGTCACCGAAGGGAGGTTTATGAAGTCATAGAATGGAGGTATGAGAAATCAAATTAGAGGGGTGTGAAGTCGGAGAATGGAGGTGTGCGAAGTGATAGAATTGAGGTGGGTGAAGTCATAGAATGGAGGTGTGTGAATTCAGATTGGAGGTGTGTGAAGTCATAGAATGGAGGTGTGGCAACTCAGAAAGGAGGTGTGTGAAGTCATAGAATGGAGGTGAGTGAAGTCATAGAATGGAGGTGTGTGAACACATAGAATGGAGGTCTGTGACTTCACAATGGAAGTGTGTGAAGTCATAGAATGGAGGTGTGTGAAGTCACTGAATGGAGGTGTGTGAAGTCAGAATGGAGGTGTGAAGTCATTGAATGGAGGTGGCTGAAGTCATAGAAATTAGGTGTGTGAAGTCATAGAATGGAGGTGTGTGAACTCATAGAATGGAGGTGTGTGACATCACAATGGAAGTTTGTGAAGTCATAGAATGGAGGTGTGTGAAGTCACAGAATGGAGGTGTGTGAACTCATAATGGAGGTGTGTGAAGTCATAGATGGAGGTGTGTGAAGTCATAATATGGAGATACGTGAAATCATAGAATGGAGTTTTGTGAAGTCACAGAATGGAGTTGTGTGAGTCAGAATTGAGGTGTGTGAAGTCATAGAATGTAGATGTGTGAAGTCATAGAATGGAGCATTGTGAAGTCAACGAAGGGAGGTTTGTGAAGTCATAGAATGGAGGTATGAGAAATCAAATTAGAGGGGTGTGAAGTCGGAGAATGGAGGTGTGTGAAGTCATAGAATGGATGTGGGTGAAGTCATAGAATGGAAGTGTGTGAAGTCACTGAATGGACGAGTTTAAAGTCATAGAATGAAGGTGTGTGAAATCAGAGAATTGAGCTGTTTGAAGTCATATATTGGAGGTGTGTGAAGTCAAAATGGATGTGTAAAGTCATAGAATGTAGTTGTGTGAAGTCATAGAATGGAGGTGTTTGAAGTCACAGAATGCAGGTGTGTGAACTCAGAATGGAGGTGTGTGAAGTCACAGAATGGAGGTTTGTGAAGTCATAGAATGGAAGTGTGTGAAGTCATAGAATGGACGTGTGTGAAGTCAGAATGGAGGTGTGTTAAGTCACCGAATGGAGTTTTGTGAACTCAGTATGGAGGTGTGTGAAGTCACAGAATGGACGTATGTGAAGTCATATCTGGAGGTGTGGGAGGTCATTGAATGGATGTTTCTGAAGTAAGAATGAAGGTGTGTGAAGTCATAGAATGAAGGTGGGTGAAGTCATAGAAAGGAGGTGTGGGAAGTCATAGAATGGAGGAGTGTGAAGTCATAGAGTGGAGGTGAGTGAAGTCACAGATTCGAGGTCTGTGAAGTCATAGATTGGAGGTGTGTGAAGTCACAGAATGGAGGTGTGTGAAGTCATAGAATGGAGGTGTGTGAAGTCATAGAATGGGTGTTTGTGAAGTAAGAATGAAGGTGTGTGAAGTCATAGAATGGAGGTGTGGGAAGTCACAGAATGGAGGTGTGGGAAGTCACAGATTGCAGGAGTGTGAAGTCACAGAATGGAGGTGTGTGAACCCAGAATGGAGGTGTGTAAAATCATAGAATGGAGGTGTGTGAAGTCATAGAATGGAAGTGTGTGAAGTCATAGAATGGAGGTGTGTGAAGTCACAGAATGGACGGTATGAAGTCATAGAATGGAGGTGTGTGAAATCACAGAACTGAGGTGTTTGAAGTCATATATTGGAGGTGTGTGAAATCAAAATGGATGTGTGAAGTCATAGAATGGAGGTGTGTGAAATCATAGAATGAGGGTGTGTGAGGTCATAGAATGGAGGTGTGTGAAGTCACAGAATGGAGGTGTGTGAAGTCATAGAATGGAGGTGTGTGAAGTCATAGAATGGAAGTGTGTGAAGTCACAGATTGGAGCTGTGTGAAGTCACAGAATCGAGGTGTGAGAAGTCACAGAATGGAGGTGTGTGAAGTCAGAATCGAGGTGTGAAGTCATAGAATGGAGGTGGATGACGTCATAGAACTTAGGTGTGGGAAATCATAGAATGGAGAAGTGTGAAGTCATAGAGTGGAGGTGAGTGAAGTCACAGATTCGAGATCTGTGAAGTCATAGAATGGAGGTGTGTGAAGTCATAGAATGGAGTATTGTGAAGTCACCGAAAGGAGGTTTGTGAAGTCATAGAATGGAGGTATGAGAAATCAAATTAGAGGGGTGTGAAGTCAGAGAATGGAGGTGTGTGAATTCATAGAATGGAGATGGGTGAAGTCATGGAATGGAGGTGTGTGAATTCAGATTGGAGGTATGTGAAGTCATAGAATTGAGGTGTGTCAACTCAGAAAAGAGGTGTGTGAAGTCATTGAATGGAGGTGAGTGAAGTCATAGAATGGAGGTGTGTGACGTCACAATGGAAGTGTGTGAAGTCACAGAATAGAGATGTGTGAATTCATACAATGGAGGTGTGTGAAGTCAGAATGTAATTTTGTGAAGTCACAGAATTGAGCTGTGTGAATTCAGAATGGAGTTGTGTGACGTCATAGAATGGAGGTGTGTAAAGTCAGAATGGAGGTGTGTGTACTCATAAAATGGAGGTGTGTGTAGTCACAACGGAGGTGTGTGAAGTCATAGAATGGAGGTGTGTGAAGTCACAGAATGGAGGTGTGTGAAGTCATAGAATGGAGGTGTGTGAAGTCATGGAATGGGTGTTTTTGAAGTAAGAATGAAGGTGTGTGAAGTCATAGAATGGAGGTGTGTGAAGTCACAGAATGGAGGTGTGTGAAGTCACAGATTGCAGGAGTGTGAAGTCACAGAATGGAGGTGTGTGAACCCAGAATGGAGGTGTGTAAAGTCACAAAATGGAGGTGTGTGAAGTCATAGAATGGAAGTGTGTGAAGTCATAGAATGGAGGTGTGTGAAGTCACAGAATGGACGATATGAAGTCATAGAATGGAGGTGTGTGAAGTCACAGAATTGAGGTGTTTGAAGACATATATTGGAGGTGTGTGAAATCAAAATGGATGTGTGAAGTCATAGAATGGAGGTGTGTGAAATCATAGAATGAGGGTGTGTGAGGTCATAGAATGGAGGTGTGTGAAGTCACAGAATGGAGGTGTGTGAAGTCATAGAATGGAGGTGTGTGAAGTCATAGAATGGAAGTGTGTGAAGTCATAGAATGGAGGTGGGTGAAGTCATAGAACTTATGTGTGGGAAGTCATAGAATGGAGAAGTGTGAAGTCATAGAGTGGAGGTGAGTGAAGTCACAGATTCGAGGTCTGTGAAGTCATAAAATGGAGGTGTGTGAAGTCATAGAATGGAGTATAGTGAAGTCACCGAAGGGAGGTTTGTGAAGTCACAGAATGGAGGTATGAGAAATCAAGTTAGAGGGATGTGAAGTCGTAGAATGGAGGTGTGTGAAGTCATAGAATGGAGGTGTGTCAACTCAGAAAGGAGGTGTGTGAAGTCATAGAATGGAGGTGAGTGAAGTCATAGAATGGAGGTGTGTGAAATCATAGAATGGAGGTGTGTGAAGTCACAGAATTTAGGTGTGTGAAGTCAGAATGGAGGTGAGTGAGGTCAGAATGGAGGTGTGTGAAGTCATAGAATGGAGGTGGGTGAAGTCACAATGCAGGTGTGTGAACTCATAGAATGGAGGTGTGTGAAGTCACAGTGTAGGTGTGTGAAGTCATAGAATGGAGGTGTGTGAAGTCATAGAATGGAGGTGTGTGAAGTCACAGAAGGGAGGTGTGTGAAGTCATAGAATGGAGGTGTGTGAAGTCACAGAATGGAGGTGTGTGAAATCATAGAATGGAGGTGTGTGAAGTCACAGAATGGAGGTGTGTGAAGTCAGAATGGAGGTGTGTGAAGTCATAGAATGGAGGTGTGTGAAGTCAGAATGGAGGTGTGAAGTCATAGAATGCAGGTGGCTGAAGTCATAGAAATTAGGTGTGGGAAGTCATAGAATGGAGGAGTGTGAAGTCATAGAGTGGAGGTGAGTGAAGTCACAGATTCGAGGTCTGTGAAGTCATAGATTGGAGGTGTGTGAAGTCAGAATGTAGGTGTTCGAAGTCATAGAATAGAGGTGTGTGAAGTCAGAATGCAGGTGTGTGAAGTCATAGAATGGAGGTGTGTGAACTCATAGAATGGAGGTGTGTGACGTCACAATGGAAGTTTGTGAAGTCATAGAATGGAGGTGTGTGAAGTCACAGAAGGGAGGTGT
The DNA here is from genome assembly GCA_024803745.1 of Megascapheus bottae. Taxonomy (NCBI): domain Eukaryota; kingdom Metazoa; phylum Chordata; class Mammalia; order Rodentia; family Geomyidae; genus Megascapheus; species Megascapheus bottae. The sequence goes on from JANJXV010000426.1 coordinate 408,609, forward strand.
GAGAAGTCATGCAATGGAAGTGTGTGAAGTCAGAATGGAGGTTTGTGAAGTCACAGAATGGAGGTGTGTGAACTCAGAATGGCGGTGTGTGAAGTAATAGATGGAGGTGTGTGAAGTCATAGTATGGAGATATGTGAAATCATAGAATGGAGTTTTGTGAAGTCACAGAATGGAGTTGTGTGAGTCAGAATTGAGGTGTGTGAAGTCATAGAATGTAGGTTTGTGAAGTCATAGAATGGAGTATTTTGAAGACACCGAAGGGAGGTTTGTGAAGTCATAGAATGGAGGTATGAGAAATCAAATTAGAGGGGTGTGAAGTCGGAGAATGGAGGTGTGTGAAGTCAGAATGGAGGTGTGTGAAGTCATAGAATGGAGGTGTGTGACGTCACAATGGAAGTTTGTGAAGTCATAGAATGGAGGTGTGTGAAGTCACAGAATGGAGGTGTGTGAAGTCATACAATGGAAGTGTGTGAAGTCAGAATGGAGGTGTGTGAAGTCACAGAATGGAGGTGTGTGAACTCAGAATGGAGGTGTGTGCAATCATAGATGGACGTGTGTGAAGTCATAGTATGGAGATATGTGAAATCATTGAATGGAATTTTGTGAAGTCACAGAATGGAGTTGTGTGAGTCAGAATTGAGGTGTGTGAAGTCATAGAATGTAGATGTGTGAAGTCATAGAATGGAGTATTTTGAAGTCACCGAAGGGAGGTTTATGAAGTCATAGAATGGAGGTATGAGAAATCAAATTAGAGGGGTGTGAAGTCGGAGAATGGAGGTGTGCGAAGTGATAGAATTGAGGTGGGTGAAGTCATAGAATGGAGGTGTGTGAATTCAGATTGGAGGTGTGTGAAGTCATAGAATGGAGGTGTGGCAACTCAGAAAGGAGGTGTGTGAAGTCATAGAATGGAGGTGAGTGAAGTCATAGAATGGAGGTGTGTGAACACATAGAATGGAGGTCTGTGACTTCACAATGGAAGTGTGTGAAGTCATAGAATGGAGGTGTGTGAAGTCACTGAATGGAGGTGTGTGAAGTCAGAATGGAGGTGTGAAGTCATTGAATGGAGGTGGCTGAAGTCATAGAAATTAGGTGTGTGAAGTCATAGAATGGAGGTGTGTGAACTCATAGAATGGAGGTGTGTGACATCACAATGGAAGTTTGTGAAGTCATAGAATGGAGGTGTGTGAAGTCACAGAATGGAGGTGTGTGAACTCATAATGGAGGTGTGTGAAGTCATAGATGGAGGTGTGTGAAGTCATAATATGGAGATACGTGAAATCATAGAATGGAGTTTTGTGAAGTCACAGAATGGAGTTGTGTGAGTCAGAATTGAGGTGTGTGAAGTCATAGAATGTAGATGTGTGAAGTCATAGAATGGAGCATTGTGAAGTCAACGAAGGGAGGTTTGTGAAGTCATAGAATGGAGGTATGAGAAATCAAATTAGAGGGGTGTGAAGTCGGAGAATGGAGGTGTGTGAAGTCATAGAATGGATGTGGGTGAAGTCATAGAATGGAAGTGTGTGAAGTCACTGAATGGACGAGTTTAAAGTCATAGAATGAAGGTGTGTGAAATCAGAGAATTGAGCTGTTTGAAGTCATATATTGGAGGTGTGTGAAGTCAAAATGGATGTGTAAAGTCATAGAATGTAGTTGTGTGAAGTCATAGAATGGAGGTGTTTGAAGTCACAGAATGCAGGTGTGTGAACTCAGAATGGAGGTGTGTGAAGTCACAGAATGGAGGTTTGTGAAGTCATAGAATGGAAGTGTGTGAAGTCATAGAATGGACGTGTGTGAAGTCAGAATGGAGGTGTGTTAAGTCACCGAATGGAGTTTTGTGAACTCAGTATGGAGGTGTGTGAAGTCACAGAATGGACGTATGTGAAGTCATATCTGGAGGTGTGGGAGGTCATTGAATGGATGTTTCTGAAGTAAGAATGAAGGTGTGTGAAGTCATAGAATGAAGGTGGGTGAAGTCATAGAAAGGAGGTGTGGGAAGTCATAGAATGGAGGAGTGTGAAGTCATAGAGTGGAGGTGAGTGAAGTCACAGATTCGAGGTCTGTGAAGTCATAGATTGGAGGTGTGTGAAGTCACAGAATGGAGGTGTGTGAAGTCATAGAATGGAGGTGTGTGAAGTCATAGAATGGGTGTTTGTGAAGTAAGAATGAAGGTGTGTGAAGTCATAGAATGGAGGTGTGGGAAGTCACAGAATGGAGGTGTGGGAAGTCACAGATTGCAGGAGTGTGAAGTCACAGAATGGAGGTGTGTGAACCCAGAATGGAGGTGTGTAAAATCATAGAATGGAGGTGTGTGAAGTCATAGAATGGAAGTGTGTGAAGTCATAGAATGGAGGTGTGTGAAGTCACAGAATGGACGGTATGAAGTCATAGAATGGAGGTGTGTGAAATCACAGAACTGAGGTGTTTGAAGTCATATATTGGAGGTGTGTGAAATCAAAATGGATGTGTGAAGTCATAGAATGGAGGTGTGTGAAATCATAGAATGAGGGTGTGTGAGGTCATAGAATGGAGGTGTGTGAAGTCACAGAATGGAGTTGTGTGAGTCAGAATTGAGGTGTGTGAAGTCATAGAATGTAGGTTTGTGAAGTCATAGAATGGAGTATTTTGAAGTCACCGAAGGGAGGTTTGTGAAGTCATAGAATGCAGGTATGAGAAATCAAATTAGAGGGTGTGAAGTCGGAGAATGGAGGTGTGTGAAGTCAGAATGGAGGTGTGTGAAGACATAGAATAGAGGTGTGTGACGTCACAATGGAAGTTTGTGAAGTCATAGAATGGAGGTGTGTGAAGTCACAGAATGGAGGTGTGTGAAGTCATACAATGGAAGTGTGTGAAGTCAGAATGGAGGTGTGTGAAGTCACAGAATGGAGGTGTGTGAACTCAGAATGGAGGTGTGTGCAATCATAGATGGACGTGTGTGAAGTCATAGTATGGAGATATGTGAAATCATTGAATGGAATTTTGTGAAGTCACAGAATGGAGTTGTGTGAGTCAGAATTGAGGTGTGTGAAGTCATAGAATGTAGATGTGTGAAGTCATAGAATGGAGTATTTTGAAGTCACCGAAGGGAGGTTTATGAAGTCATAGAATGGAGGTATGAGAAATCAAATTAGAGGGGTGTGAAGTCGGAGAATGGAGGTGTGCGAAGTGATAGAATTGAGGTGGGTGAAGTCATAGAATGGAGGTGTGTGAATTCAGATTGGAGGTGTGTGAAGTCATAGAATGGAGGTGTGGCAACTCAGAAAGGAGGTGTGTGAAGTCATAGAATGGAGGTGAGTGAAGTCATAGAATGGAGGTGTGTGAACACATAGAATGGAGGTCTGTGACTTCACAATGGAAGTGTGTGAAGTCATAGAATGGAGGTGTGTGAAGTCACTGAATGGAGGTGTGTGAAGTCAGAATGGAGGTGTGAAGTCATTGAATGGAGGTGGCTGAAGTCATAGAAATTAGGTGTGTGAAGTCATAGAATGGAGGTGTGTGAACTCATAGAATGGAGGTGTGTGACATCACAATGGAAGTTTGTGAAGTCATAGAATGGAGGTGTGTGAAGTCACAGAATGGAGGTGTGTGAACTCATAATGGAGGTGTGTGAAGTCATAGATGGAGGTGTGTGAAGTCATAATATGGAGATACGTGAAATCATAGAATGGAGTTTTGTGAAGTCACAGAATGGAGTTGTGTGAGTCAGAACTGAGGTGTGTGAAGTCATAGAATGTAGATGTGTGAAGTCATAGAATGGAGCATTGTGAAGTCAACGAAGGGAGGTTTGTGAAGTCATAGAATGGAGGTATGAGAAATCAAATTAGAGGGGTGTGAAGTCGGAGAATGGAGGTGTGTGAAGTCATAGAATGGATGTGGGTGAAGTCATAGAATGGAAGTGTGTGAAGTCACTGAATGGACGAGTTTAAAGTCATAGAATGAAGGTGTGTGAAATCAGAGAATTGAGCTGTTTGAAGTCATATATTGGAGGTGTGTGAAGTCAAAATGGATGTGTAAAGTCATAGAATGTAGTTGTGTGAAGTCATAGAATGGAGGTGTTTGAAGTCACAGAATGCAGGTGTGTGAACTCAGAATGGAGGTGTGTGAAGTCACAGAATGGAGGTTTGTGAAGTCATAGAATGGAAGTGTGTGAAGTCATAGAATGGACGTGTGTGAAGTCAGAATGGAGGTGTGTTAAGTCACCGAATGGAGTTTTGTGAACTCAGTATGGAGGTGTGTGAAGTCACAGAATGGACGTATGTGAAGTCATATCTGGAGGTGTGGGAGGTCATTGAATGGATGTTTCTGAAGTAAGAATGAAGGTGTGTGAAGTCATAGAATGAAGGTGGGTGAAGTCATAGAAAGGAGGTGTGGGAAGTCATAGAATGGAGGAGTGTGAAGTCATAGAGTGGAGGTGAGTGAAGTCACAGATTCGAGGTCTGTGAAGTCATAGATTGGAGGTGTGTGAAGTCACAGAATGGAGGTGTGTGAAGTCATAGAATGGAGGTGTGTGAAGTCATAGAATGGGTGTTTGTGAAGTAAGAATGAAGGTGTGTGAAGTCATAGAATGGAGGTGTGGGAAGTCACAGAATGGAGGTGTGGGAAGTCACAGATTGCAGGAGTGTGAAGTCACAGAATGGAGGTGTGTGAACCCAGAATGGAGGTGTGTAAAATCATAGAATGGAGGTGTGTGAAGTCATAGAATGGAAGTGTGTGAAGTCATAGAATGGAGGTGTGTGAAGTCACAGAATGGACGGTATGAAGTCATAGAATGGAGGTGTGTGAAATCACAGAACTGAGGTGTTTGAAGTCATATATTGGAGGTGTGTGAAATCAAAATGGATGTGTGAAGTCATAGAATGGAGGTGTGTGAAATCATAGAATGAGGGTGTGTGAGGTCATAGAATGGAGGTGTGTGAAGTCACAGAATGGAGTTGTGTGAGTCAGAATTGAGGTGTGTGAAGTCATAGAATGTAGGTTTGTGAAGTCATAGAATGGAGTATTTTGAAGTCACCGAAGGGAGGTTTGTGAAGTCATAGAATGCAGGTATGAGAAATCAAATTAGAGGGGTGTGAAGTCGGAGAATGGAGGTGTGTGAAGTCAGAATGGAGGTGTGTGAAGACATAGAATAGAGGTGTGTGACGTCACAATGGAAGTTTGTGAAGTCATAGAATGGAGGTGTGTGAAGTCACAGAATGGAGGTGTGTGAAGTCATACAATGGAAGTGTGTGAAGTCAGAATGGAGGTGTGTGAAGTCACAGAATGGAGGTGTGTGAACTCAGAATGGAGGTGTGTGCAATCATAGATGGACGTGTGTGAAGTCATAGTATGGAGATATGTGAAATCATTGAATGGAATTTTGTGAAGTCACAGAATGGAGTTGTGTGAGTCAGAATTGAGGTGTGTGAAGTCATAGAATGTAGATGTGTGAAGTCATAGAATGGAGTATTTTGAAGTCACCGAAGGGAGGTTTATGAAGTCATAGAATGGAGGTATGAGAAATCAAATTAGAGGGGTGTGAAGTCGGAGAATGGAGGTGTGTGAAGTCATAGAATGTAGGTGGGTGAAGTCATAGAATGGAGGTGTGTGAATTCAGATTGGAGGTGTGTGAAGTCATAGAATGGAGGTGTGTCAACTCAGAAAGGAGGTGTGTGAAGTCATAGAATGGAGGTGAGTGAAGTCATAGAATGGAGGTGTGTGAAGTCACAGAATGGAGGTGTGTGAAGTCATAGAATGGAGGTGTGTGAAGTCATAGAATGGAAGTGTGTGAAGTCACAGATTGGAGCTGTGTGAAGTCACAGAATCGAGGTGTGAGAAGTCACAGAATGGAGGTGTGTGAAGTCAGAATCGAGGTGTGAAGTCATAGAATGGAGGTGGATGACGTCATAGAACTTAGGTGTGGGAAATCATAGAATGGAGAAGTGTGAAGTCATAGAGTGGAGGTGAGTGAAGTCACAGATTCGAGATCTGTGAAGTCATAGAATGGAGGTGTGTGAAGTCATAGAATGGAGTATTGTGAAGTCACCGAAAGGAGGTTTGTGAAGTCATAGAATGGAGGTATGAGAAATCAAATTAGAGGGGTGTGAAGTCAGAGAATGGAGGTGTGTGAATTCATAGAATGGAGATGGGTGAAGTCATGGAATGGAGGTGTGTGAATTCAGATTGGAGGTATGTGAAGTCATAGAATTGAGGTGTGTCAACTCAGAAAAGAGGTGTGTGAAGTCATTGAATGGAGGTGAGTGAAGTCATAGAATGGAGGTGTGTGACGTCACAATGGAAGTGTGTGAAGTCACAGAATAGAGATGTGTGAATTCATACAATGGAGGTGTGTGAAGTCAGAATGTAATTTTGTGAAGTCACAGAATTGAGCTGTGTGAATTCAGAATGGAGTTGTGTGACGTCATAGAATGGAGGTGTGTAAAGTCAGAATGGAGGTGTGTGTACTCATAAAATGGAGGTGTGTGTAGTCACAACGGAGGTGTGTGAAGTCATAGAATGGAGGTGTGTGAAGTCACAGAATGGAGGTGTGTGAAGTCATAGAATGGAGGTGTGTGAAGTCATGGAATGGGTGTTTTTGAAGTAAGAATGAAGGTGTGTGAAGTCATAGAATGGAGGTGTGTGAAGTCACAGAATGGAGGTGTGTGAAGTCACAGATTGCAGGAGTGTGAAGTCACAGAATGGAGGTGTGTGAACCCAGAATGGAGGTGTGTAAAGTCACAAAATGGAGGTGTGTGAAGTCATAGAATGGAAGTGTGTGAAGTCATAGAATGGAGGTGTGTGAAGTCACAGAATGGACGATATGAAGTCATAGAATGGAGGTGTGTGAAGTCACAGAATTGAGGTGTTTGAAGACATATATTGGAGGTGTGTGAAATCAAAATGGATGTGTGAAGTCATAGAATGGAGGTGTGTGAAATCATAGAATGAGGGTGTGTGAGGTCATAGAATGGAGGTGTGTGAAGTCACAGAATGGAGGTGTGTGAAGTCATAGAATGGAGGTGTGTGAAGTCATAGAATGGAAGTGTGTGAAGTCATAGAATGGAGGTGGGTGAAGTCATAGAACTTATGTGTGGGAAGTCATAGAATGGAGAAGTGTGAAGTCATAGAGTGGAGGTGAGTGAAGTCACAGATTCGAGGTCTGTGAAGTCATAAAATGGAGGTGTGTGAAGTCATAGAATGGAGTATAGTGAAGTCACCGAAGGGAGGTTTGTGAAGTCACAGAATGGAGGTATGAGAAATCAAGTTAGAGGGATGTGAAGTCGTAGAATGGAGGTGTGTGAAGTCATAGAATGGAGGTGTGTCAACTCAGAAAGGAGGTGTGTGAAGTCATAGAATGGAGGTGAGTGAAGTCATAGAATGGAGGTGTGTGAAATCATAGAATGGAGGTGTGTGAAGTCACAGAATTTAGGTGTGTGAAGTCAGAATGGAGGTGAGTGAGGTCAGAATGGAGGTGTGTGAAGTCATAGAATGGAGGTGGGTGAAGTCACAATGCAGGTGTGTGAACTCATAGAATGGAGGTGTGTGAAGTCACAGTGTAGGTGTGTGAAGTCATAGAATGGAGGTGTGTGAAGTCATAGAATGGAGGTGTGTGAAGTCACAGAAGGGAGGTGTGTGAAGTCATAGAATGGAGGTGTGTGAAGTCACAGAATGGAGGTGTGTGAAATCATAGAATGGAGGTGTGTGAAGTCACAGAATGGAGGTGTGTGAAGTCAGAATGGAGGTGTGTGAAGTCATAGAATGGAGGTGTGTGAAGTCAGAATGGAGGTGTGAAGTCATAGAATGCAGGTGGCTGAAGTCATAGAAATTAGGTGTGGGAAGTCATAGAATGGAGGAGTGTGAAGTCATAGAGTGGAGGTGAGTGAAGTCACAGATTCGAGGTCTGTGAAGTCATAGATTGGAGGTGTGTGAAGTCAGAATGTAGGTGTTCGAAGTCATAGAATAGAGGTGTGTGAAGTCAGAATGCAGGTGTGTGAAGTCATAGAATGGAGGTGTGTGAACTCATAGAATGGAGGTGTGTGACGTCACAATGGAAGTTTGTGAAGTCATAGAATGGAGGTGTGTGAAGTCACAGAAGGGAGGTGTGAGAAGTCATGCAATGGAAGTGTGTGAAGTCAGAATGGAGGTTTGTGAAGTCACAGAATGGAGGTGTGTGAACTCAGAATGGCGGTGTGTGAAGTAATAGATGGAGGTGTGTGAAGTCATAGTATGGAGATATGTGAAATCATAGAATGGAGTTTTGTGAAGTCACAGAATGGAGTTGTGTGAGTCAGAATTGAGGTGTGTGAAGTCATAGAATGTAGGTTTGTGAAGTCATAGAATGGAGTATTTTGAAGACACCGAAGGGAGGTTTGTGAAGTCATAGAATGGAGGTATGAGAAATCAAATTAGAGGGGTGTGAAGTCGGAGAATGGAGGTGTGTGAAGTCAGAATGGAGGTGTGTGAAGTCATAGAATGGAGGTGTGTGACGTCACAATGGAAGTTTGTGAAGTCATAGAATGGAGGTGTGTGAAGTCACAGAATGGAGGTGTGTGAAGTCATACAATGGAAGTGTGTGAAGTCAGAATGGAGGTGTGTGAAGTCACAGAATGGAGGTGTGTGAACTCAGAATGGAGGTGTGTGCAATCATAGATGGACGTGTGTGAAGTCATAGTATGGAGATATGTGAAATCATTGAATGGAATTTTGTCAAGTCACAGAATGGAGTTGTGTGAGTCAGAATTGAGGTGTGTGAAGTCATAGAATGTAGATGTGTGAAGTCATAGAATGGAGTATTTTGAAGTCACCGAAGGGAGGTTTATGAAGTCATAGAATGGAGGTATGAGAAATCAAATTAGAGGGGTGTGAAGTCGGAGAATGGAGGTGTGCGAAGTGATAGAATTGAGGTGGGTGAAGTCATAGAATGGAGGTGTGTGAATTCAGATTGGAGGTGTGTGAAGTCATAGAATGGAGGTGTGGCAACTCAGAAAGGAGGTGTGTGAAGTCATAGAATGGAGGTGAGTGAAGTCATAGAATGGAGGTGTGTGAACACATAGAATGGAGGTCTGTGACTTCACAATGGAAGTGTGTGAAGTCATAGAATGGAGGTGTGTGAAGTCACTGAATGGAGGTGTGTGAAGTCAGAATGGAGGTGTGAAGTCATTGAATGGAGGTGGCTGAAGTCATAGAAATTAGGTGTGTGAAGTCATAGAATGGAGGTGTGTGAACTCATAGAATGGAGGTGTGTGACATCACAATGGAAGTTTGTGAAGTCATAGAATGGAGGTGTGTGAAGTCACAGAATGGAGGTGTGTGAACTCATAATGGAGGTGTGTGAAGTCATAGATGGAGGTGTGTGAAGTCATAATATGGAGATACGTGAAATCATAGAATGGAGTTTTGTGAAGTCACAGAATGGAGTTGTGTGAGTCAGAATTGAGGTGTGTGAAGTCATAGAATGTAGATGTGTGAAGTCATAGAATGGAGCATTGTGAAGTCAACGAAGGGAGGTTTGTGAAGTCATAGAATGGAGGTATGAGAAATCAAATTAGAGGGGTGTGAAGTCGGAGAATGGAGGTGTGTGAAGTCATAGAATGGATGTGGGTGAAGTCATAGAATGGAAGTGTGTGAAGTCACTGAATGGACGAGTTTAAAGTCATAGAATGAAGGTGTGTGAAATCAGAGAATTGAGCTGTTTGAAGTCATATATTGGAGGTGTGTGAAGTCAAAATGGATGTGTGAAGTCATAGAATGTAGTTGTGTGAAGTCATAGAATGGAGGTGTTTGAAGTCACAGAATGCAGGTGTGTGAACTCAGAATGGAGGTGTGTGAAGTCACAGAATGGAGGTTTGTGAAGTCATAGAATGGAAGTGTGTGGAGTCATAGAATGGACGTGTGTGAAGTCAGAATGGAGGTGTGTTAAGTCACCGAATGGAGTTTTGTGAACTCAGTATGGAGGTGTGTGAAGTCACAGAATGGACGTATGTGAAGTCATATCTGGAGGTGTGGGAGGTCATAGAATGGATGTTTCTGAAGTAAGAATGAAGGTGTGTGAAGTCATAGAATGAAGGTGGGTGAAGTCATAAGAAGGAGGTGCGGGAAGTCATAGAATGGAGGAGTGTGAAGTCATAGAGTGGAGGTGAGTGAAGTCACAGATTCGAGGTCTGTGAAGTCATAGATTGGAGGTGTGTGAAGTCACAGAATGGAGGTGTGTGAAGTCATAGAATGGAGGTGTGTGAAGTCATAGAATGGGTGTTTGTGAAGTAAGAATGAAGGTGTGTGAAGTCATAGAATGGAGGTGTGGGAAGTCACAGAATGGAGGTGTGGGAAGTCACAGATTGCAGGAGTGTGAAGTCACAGAATGGAGGTGTGTGAACCCAGAATGGAGGTGTGTAAAATCATAGAATGGAGTGTGTGAAGTCATAGAATGGAAGTGTGTGAAGTCATAGAATGGAGGTGTGTGAAGTCACAGAATGGACGGTATGAAGTCATAGAATAGAGGTGTGTGAAATCACAGAACTGAGGTGTTTGAAGTCATATATTGGAGGTGTGTGAAATCAAAATGGATGTGTGAAGTCATAGAATGGAGGTGTGTGAAATCATAGAATGAGGGTGTGAGAGGTCATAGAATGGAAGTGTGTGAAGTCACAGATTGGAGCTGTGTGAAGTCATAGAATGGAGGTGTGTGAAGTCATAGAATGGAAGTGTGTGAAGTCACAGATTGGAGCTGTGTGAAGTCACAGAATCGAGGTGTGAGAAGTCACAGAATGGAGGTGTGTGAAGTCAGAATCGAGGTGTGAAGTCATAGAATGGAGGTGGATGAAGTCATAGAACTTAGGTGTGGGAAGTCATAGAATGGAGAAGTGTGAAGTCATAGAGTGGAGGTGAGTGAAGTCACAGATTCGAGATCTGTGAAGTCATAGAATGGAGGTGTGTGAAGTCATAGAATGGAGTATTCTGAAGTCACCGAAAGGAGGTTTGTGAAGTCATAGAATGGAGGTATGAGAAATCAAATTAGAGGGGTGTGAAGTCGGAGAATGGAGGTGTGTGAAGTCATAGAATGGAGGTGGGTGAAGTCATGGAATGGAGGTGTGTGAATTCAGATTGGAGGTATATGAAGTCATAGAATTGAGGTGTGTCAACTCAGAAAAGAGGTGTGTGAAGTCATTGAATGGAGGTGAGTGAAGTCATAGAATGGAGGTGTGTGAAATCATAGAATGGAGGTGTGTGAAGTCACAGAATGGAGGTGTGTGAAGTCAGAATGGAGGTGTGAAGTCATTGAATGGAGGTGGGTGAAGTCATAGAAATTAGGTGTGTGAAGTCATAGAATGGAGGTGTGTGAACTCATAGAATGGAGGTGTGTGACATCACAATGGAAGTTTGTGAAGTCATAGAATGCAGGTGTGTGAAGTCACAGAATGGAGGTGTGTGAACTCATAATGGTGGTGTGTGAAGTCATAGATGGAGGTGTGTGAAGTCATAATACGGAGATACGTGAAATCATAGAATGGAGTTTTGTGAAGTCACAGAATGGAGGTGTGTGAAGTCATACAATGGAGGTGTGTGAAGTCAGAATGGAGGTGTGTGAAGACACAGAATGGAGGTGTGTGAACTCAGAATGGAGGTGTGTGAAGTCATAGATGGAGGTGTGTAAAGTCATAGTATGGAGATATGGGAAATCATAGAATGGAGTTTTGTGAAGTCACAGAATGGAGTTGTGTGAGTCAGAATTGAGGTGTGTGAAGTCATAGAATGTAGAGGTGTGAAGTCATAGAATATAGTATTGTGAAGTCAACGAAGGGACGTTTGTGAAGTCATAGAATGGAGGTATGAGAAATCAAATTAGAGGGGTGTGAAGTCGGAGAATGGAGGTGTGTGAAGTGATAGAATTGAGGTGGGTGAAGTCATAGAATGGAGGTGTGTGAAGTCATAGAATGGAGGTGTGTGAAGTCACTGAATGGACGGGTTTAAAGTCATAAAATGGAGGTGTGTGAAGTCAGAGAATTGAGCTGTTTGAAGTCATATATTGGAGGTGTGTGAAGTCAAAACGGATGTGTGAAGTCATAGAATGTAGGTGTGTGAAGTCACAGAATGGAGGTGTGTGAAGTCACAGAATGGAGGTCTGTGAACTCAGAATGGAGGTGTGTGAAGTCACAGAATGGAGGTTTGTGAAGTGATAGAATGGAAGTTTGTGAAGTCATAGAATGGACCTGTGTGAAGTCAGAATGGAGGTGTGTTAAGTCACCTAATTGAGTTTTGTGAACTCAGTATGGAGGTGTGTGAAGTCACAGAATGGAGGTTTGTGAAGTCATAGATGGAGGTGTGTGAGGTCATAGAATGGATGTTTCTGAAGTAAGAATGAAGGTGTGTGAAGTCATAGAATGGAGATGTGTGAAGTCATTGAATGGAGGTGTGTGAGGTCACTGAATGGAAGTGTGTGAAGTCAGAATGGAGGTGTGAAGTCATAGAATGAACGTGGGTGAAGTCATAGAAAGGAGGTGTGGGAAGTCATAGAATGGAGGAGTGTGAAGTCATAGAGTGGAGGTGAGTGAAGTCACAGATTCGAGGTCTGTGAAGTCATAGATTGGACGTGTGTGATGTCAGAATGGAGGTGTGCGAAGTCATAGAATAGAGGTTTTGAAGTCAGAATGGAGGTGTGTGAAGTCATAGAACGGAGGTGTGTGAACTCATAGAATGGAGGTGTGTGACGTCACAATGGAAGTGTGTGAAGTCACAGAATAGAGATGTGTGAATTCATACAATGGAGGTGTGTGAAGTCAGAATGGAATTTTGTGAAGTCACAGAATTGAGCTCTGTGAATTCAGAATGGAGGTGTGTGACGTCATAGAATGGAGGTGTGTAAAGTCAGAATGGAGGTGTGTGAACTCATAAAATGGAGGTGTGTGTAGTCACAACGGAGGTGTGTGAAGTCATAGAATGGAGGTGTGTGAAGTCACAGAATGGAGGTGTGTGAAGTCATAGAATGGAGGTGTGTGAAGTCATGGAATGGGTGTTTTTGAAGTAAGAATGAAGGTGTGTGAAGTCATAGAATGGAGGTGTGTGAAGTCACAGAATGGAGGTGTGTGAAGTCACAGATTGCAGGAGTGTGAAGTCACAGAATGGAGGTGTATGAACCCAGAATGGAGGTGTGTAAAGTCACAAAATGGAGGTGTGTGAAGTCATAGAATGGAAGTGTGTGAAGTCATAGAATGGAGGTGTGTGAAGTCACAGAATGGACGGTATGAAGTCATAGAAGGGAGGTGTGTGAAGTCACAGAATTGAGGTGTTTGAAAACATATATTGGAGGTGTGTGAAATCAAAATGGATGTGTGAAGTCATAGAATGGAGGTGTGTGAAATCATAGAATAAGGCTGTGTGAGGTCATAGAATGGAGGTGTGTGAAGTCACAGAATGGAGGTGTGTGAAGTCATAGAATGGAGGTGTGTGAAGTCATAGAATGGAAGTGTGTGAAGTCACAGATTGGAGGTGTGTGAAGTCACAGAATCGAGGTGTGTGAAGTCACAGAATGGAGGTGTGTGAACTCAGAATGGAGGTGTTTGACGTCACAGAATGGAGGTGTGTGAAGTCATAGAATGGAGGTGTGTGAGGTCACAGAATGGAGGTGTGTGAAATCATAGAATGGAGGTGTGTGAAGTCACAGAATGGAGGTGTGTGAAGTCAGAATGAAGGTGTGTGAAGTCATAGAGTGGAGGTGTGTGAAGTCAGAATGGAAGTGTGAAGTCATAGAATGGAGGTGGGTGAAGTCATAGAACTTAGGTGTGGGAAGTCATAGAATGCATAAGTGTGAAGTCATAGAGTGGAGGTGAGTGAAGTCACAGATTCGAGGTCTGAGAAGTCATAGAATGGAGGTGTGTGAAGTCATAGAATGGAGTATAGTGAAGTCATCGAAGGGAGGTTTGTGAAGTCATAGAATGGAGGTATGAGAAATCAAATTAGAGGGGTGTGAAGTCGTAGAATGGAGGTGTGTGAAGTCATAGAATGGAGGTGGGTGAAGTCATAGAATGGAGGTGTGTGAATTCAAATTGGAGGTGTGTGAAGTCATAGAATGGAGGTGTGTCAACTCAGAAAGGAGGTGTGTGAAGTCATAGAATGGAGGTGAGTGAAGTCATAGAATGGAGGTGTGTGAAATCATAGAATGGTGGTGTGTGAAGTCACAGAATTTAGGTGTGTGAAGTCAGAATGGAGGTGTGTGAGGTCAGAATGGAGGTGTGTGAAGTCATATAATGGAGGTGGGTGAAGTCACAATGCAGGTGTGTGAACTCATAGAATGGAGGTGTGTGAAGTCACAGTGTAGGTGTGTGAAGTCATAGAATGGAGGTGTGTGAAGTCATAGAATGTAGATGTGTGAAGTCATAGAATGGAGTATTTTGAAGTCACCGAAGGGAGGTTTGTGAAGTCATAGAATGGAGGTATGAGAAATCAAATTAGAGGGGGTGTGAAGTCGGAGAATGGAGGTGTGTGAAGTCAGAATGGAGGTGTGTGAAGTCATAGAATGGAGGTGTGTGACGTCACAATGGAAGTTTGTGAAGTCATAGAATGGAGGTGTGTGAAGTCACAGAATGGAGGTGTGTGAAGTCATACAATGGAAGTGTGTGAAGTCAGAATGGAGGTGTGTGAAGTCACAGAATGGAGGTGTGTGAACTCAGAATGGAGGTGTGTGCAATCATAGATGGACGTGTGTGAAGTCATAGTATGGAGATATGTGAAATCATTGAATGGAGTTTTGTGAAGTCACAGAATGGAGTTGTGTGAGTCAGAATTGAGGTGTGTGAAGTCATAGAATGTAGATGTGTGAAGTCATAGAATGGAGTATTTTGAAGTCACCGAAGGGAGGTTTGTGAAGTCATAGAATGGAGGTATGAGAAATCAAATTAGAGGGGTGTGAAGTCGGAGAATGGAGGTATGCGAAGTGATAGAATTGAGGTGGGTGAAGTCATAGAATGGAGGTGTGTGAATTCAGATTGGAGGTGTGTGAAGTATAGAATGGAGGTGTGGCAACTCAGAAAGGAGGTGTGTGAAGTCATAGAATGGAGGTGAGTGAAGTCATAGAATGGAGGTGTGTGAACACATAGAATGGAGGTCTGTGACTTCACAATGGAAGTGTGTGAAGTCATAGAATGGAGGTGTGTGAAGTCACAGAATGGAGGTGTGTGAAGTCAGAATGGAGGTGTGAAGTCATTGAATGGAGGTGGCTGAAGTCATAGAAATTAGGTGTGTGAAGTCATAGAATGGAGGTGTGTGAACTCATAGAATGGAGGTGTGTGACATCACAATGGAAGTTTGTGAAGTCATAGAATGGAGGTGTGTGAAGTCACAGAATGGAGGTGTGTGAAGTCATACAATGGAGGTGTGTGAAGTCATAGATGGAGGTGTGTGAAGTCATAATATGGAGATACGTGAAATCATAGAATGGAGTTTTGTGAAGTCACAGAATGGAGTTGTGTGAGTCAGAATTGAGGTGTGTGAGGTCATAGAATGTAGATGTGTGAAGTCATAGAATGGAGCATTGTGAAGTCAACGAAGGGAGGTTTGTGAAGTCATAGAATGGAGGTATGAGAAATCAAATTAGAGGGGTGTGAAGTCGGAGAATGGAGGTGTGTGAAGTCATAGAATGGATGTGGGTGAAGTCATAGAATGGAAGTGTGTGAAGTCACTGAATGGACGAGTTTAAAGTCATAGAATGAAGGTGTGTGAAATCAGAGAATTGAGCTGTTTGAAGTCATATATTGGAGGTGTGTGAAGTCAAAATGGATGTGTGAAGTCATAGAATGGAGGTGTTTGAAGTCACAGAATGCAGGTTTGTGAACTCAGAATGGAGGTGTGTGAAATCACAGAATGGAGGTTTGTGAAGTCATAGAATGGAAGTGTGTGAAGTCATAGAATGGACGTGTGTGAAGTCAGAATGGAGGTGTGTTAAGTCACCGAATGGAGTTTTGTGAACTCAGTATGGAGGTGTGTGAAGTCACAGAATGGACGTTTGTGAAGTCATATCTGGAGGTGTGTGAGGTCATAGAATGGATGTTTCTGAAGTAAGAATGAAGGTGTGTGAAGTCATAGAATGAAGGTGGGTGAAGTCATAGAAAGGAGGTGTGGGAAGTCATAGAATGGAGGAGTGTGAAGTCATAGAGTGGAGGTGAGTGAAGTCACAGATTCGAGGTCTGTGAAGTCATAGATTGGAGGTGTGTGAAGTCACAGAATGGAGGTGTGTGAAGTCATAGAATGGAGGTGTGTGAAGTCATAGAATGGGTGTTTGTGAAGTAAGAATGAAGGTGTGTGAAGTCATAGAATGGAGGTGTGGGAAGTCACAGAATGGAGGTGTGGGAAGTCACAGATTGCAGGAGTGTGAAGTCACAGAATGGAGGTGTGTGAACCCAGAATGGAGGTGTGTAAAATCATAGAATGGAGTGTGTGAAGTCATAGAATGGAAGTGTGTGAAGTCATAGAATGGAGGTGTGTGAAGTCACAGAATGGACGGTATGAAGTCATAGAATGGAGGTGTGTGAAATCACAGAACTGAGGTGTTTGAAGTCATATATTGGAGGTGTGTGAAATCAAAATGGATGTGTGAAGTCATAGAATGGAGGTGTGTGATATCATAGAATGAGGGTGTGTGAGGTCATAGAATGGAGGTGTGTGAAGTCACAGAATGGAGGTGTGTGAAGTCATAGAATGGAGGTGTGTGAAGTCATAGAATGGAAGTGTGTGAAGTCACAGATTGGAGCTGTGTGAAGTCACACAATCGAGGTGTGAGAAGTCACAGAATGGAGGTGTGTGAAGTCAGAATCGAGGTGTGAAGTCATAGAATGGAGGTGTGTGAAGTCATAGAATGGAGTATTCTGAAGTCACCGAAAGGAGGTTTGTGAAGTCATAGAATGGAGGTATGAGAAATCAAATTAGAGGGGTGTGAAGTCGGAGAATGGAGGTGTGTGAAGTCATAGAATGGAGGTGGGTGAAGTCATGGAATGGAGGTGTGTGAATTCAGATTGGAGGTATGTGAAGTCATAGAATTGAGGTGTGTCAACTCAGAAAAGAGGTGTGTGAAGTCATAGAATGGAGGTGAGTGAAGTCATAGAATGGAGGTGTGTGAAATCATAGAATGGAGGTGTGTGAAGTCACAGAATGGAGGTGTGTGAAGTCAGAATGGAGGTGTGTGAGGTCAGAGTGGAGGTGTAGGAACTCATAGAATGGAGGTGTGTGTAGTCACAATGGAGGTGTGTGAAGACATAAAATGGAGGTGTGTGAAGTCACAGAATGGAGGTGTGTGAAGTCATAGAATGGAGGTGTGTGAAGTCATAGAATGGGTGTTTGTGAAGTAAGAATGAAGGTGTGTGAAGTCATAGAATGGAGGTGTGTGAAGTCACAGAATGGAGGTGTAGGAAGTCACAGATTGCAGGAGTGTGAAGTCACAGAATGGAGGTGTATGAACCCTGAATGGAGGTGTGTAAAGTCACAGAATGGAGGTGTGTGAAGTCATAGAATGGAGGTGTGTGAAGTCACAGAATGGACGGTCTGAAGTCATAGAATGGAGGTGTGTGAAGTCACAGAATTGAGGTGTTTGAAGTCATATATTGGAGGTGTGTGAAATCAAAATGGATGTGTGAAGTCATAGAATGGAGGTGTGTGAAGTCACAGAATTTAGGTGTGTGAAATCAGAATGGAGGTGTGTGAGGTCAGAGTGGAGGTGTATGAATTCATAGAATGGAGGTGTGTGTAGTCACAATGGAGGTGTGTGAAGTCATAAAATGGAGGTGTGTGAAGTCACAGAATGGAGGTGTGTGAGGTCATAGAATGGAGGTGTGTTAAGTCACAGAATGGATGTGTGTGAAGTCATAGAATGGAGGTGTGTCAAGTCATAGAATGGAAGTGTGTGAAGTCACAGAATCGAGGTGTGAGAAGTCACAGAATGGAGGTGTGTGAACTCAGAATGGAGGTGTGTGAAGTCACAGAATGGAGGTGTGTGAAGTCATAGAATGCAAGTGTGTGAAGTCAGAGAATGGAGGTGTGTGAAGTCAGAATGGAGGTGTGTGAAGTCACCGAATGGAGTTGTGTGAATCCAGAATGGAGGTGTGTGAAGTCACAGAATGGAGGTTTGTGAAGTCATAGAATGGAGGTGTGTGAAGTCATAGAAATGATGTTTCTGAAGTAAGAATGAAGGTGTGTGAAGTCATAGAATGGAGGTATGTGAACTCATAGAATGGGGGTGTGTAAAGTCACAGAATGGAGGTGTGTGAAGTCAGAATGGAGGTGTGTGAAGTCACAGAACTGAGGTGTGTGAACACAGAATGGAGGTGTGTGAAGTCAAAGAGTGGAGGTGTGTGAAGTCAGAAAGGAGGTGTGTGAAGTCATAGATGGAGTTGTGTGAAGTCATAGTATGGAGGTGTGTGAAATCATAGAATAGAGTTTTGTGAAGGCACAGAATGGAGCTGTGTGAATTCAGAATGGAGGTGTGTGAAGTCATAGAATGGAGGTGTGTGAAGTAAGAATGGAGGTGTGTGAACTCATAGAATGGAGGTGTGTGACGTCACAATGGAAGTGTGTGAAGTCATAGAATGGAGGTGTTTGAAGTCACAGAATGGAGGTGTGTGAAGTCATAGAATGGAGGTGTGTGAAGTTATAGAATGGATGTTTGTAAAGTAAAAATGAAGGTGTGTGAAGTCATAGAATGGAGATGTGTGAAGTCAGAATGGAGGTGTGTGAAGTCACAGAATGGAGATGTGTCAAGTCAGAATTTAGGTGTGTTAAGTCAAAGAATGGAGGTGTGTGAAGACATAGAATGGAGGTGTGTGAAGTCATAGAATGGAGGTGTGTGAAGTCAGAATGGAGGTGTGTGAGGTCACAGAATTGAGGTGTGTGAACACAGAATGGAGGTGTGTGAAGTCAAACAATGGAGGTTTTTGATGTAATAGAATGGAGGAGTGTGAAGTCATGGAATGTATGTTTGTGAAGTAAGAATGAAGGTGTGTGAAGGCATAGAATGGAGGTGTGTGAAGTCACAGAATGGAGGTGTGTGAAGGCATAGAATGGAGGTGTGTGAAGTCATAGAATGGAGGTGTGTGAAGTCATATAATGGAGGTGTGTGAAGTCACAGAATGAAGGTGTGTGAAGTAAGAATGGAGGTGTAAAGTCATATAACGGAGTTGGGTGAGGTCATAGAAAGGAGGTGTGTGAAGTCATAGAATGGAGGTGTGTGTAGTCATAGAATAGAGGTGTGTGAAGTCAGAATGGAGGTGTGTAAACTCATAGAATGGTAGTGTGTGTAGTCAAAATGGAGGTGTGTGAAGTTATAGAATGGATGTTTGTAAAGTAAAAATGAAGGTGTGTGAAGTCATAGAATGGAGATGTGTGAAGTCAGAATGGAGGTGTGTGAAGTCAAAGAATGGAGGTGTGTGAAGACATAGAATGGAGGTGTGTGAAGTCATAGAAAGGAGGAGTGTGAAGTCAGAATGGAGGTGTGTGAGATCACAGAATTGAGGAGTGTGAACACAGAATGGAGGTGTTTGAAGTCGAAGAATGGAGGTGTTTGAAGTCATAGAATGGAGGAGTGTGAAGTCATAGAATGTATAATTGTGAAGTAAGAATGAAGGTGTGTGAATGCATAGAGTGGAGGTGTGTGAAGTCTCAGAATGGAGGTGTGTGGAGGCATAGAATGGAGGTGTGTGAAGTCATAGAATGGAGGTGTGTGAAGTCATATAATGGAGGTGTGTGAAGTCACAGAATGGAGGTGTGTGAAGTCAGAATGGAGGTGTGAAGTCATAGAATGGAGTTGGGTGAAGTTATAGAAAGGAGGTGTGTGAAGTCATAGAATGGATGTGTGTGTATTCATAGAATGGATGTGTGAAGTCAGAATGGAGGTGTGTGAACTCATAGAATGGTAGTGTGTGTAGTCACAATGGAGGTGTGTGAAGTCATAGAATGGAGGTGTGTGAAGTCACAGAATGGACGTGTGTGAAGTCATAGAATGGAGGTGTGTGAAGTCATAGAATGGAGGTGAGTGGAGTCACAGAATGGAGGTGTGGGAAGTCACAGATTGGAGGTCTATGAAGTCCCAGAATTGAGGTGTGTGAACTCAGAATGGAGGTGTGTAAAGTCACAGAATGGAGGTGTGTGAAGTCATAGAATGGAAGTGTGTGAAGTCATAGAATGGAGGTGTGTGAAGTCACAGAATGGTCCGTTTGAAGTCATAGAATGGCGGTGTCTGAAGTCACAGATTTGAGGTGTTTGAAGTCATATTGGAGGTGTGTGAAGTCAAAATGGATGTGTGAAGTCATAGAATGGAGGTGTGTGAAATCATAGAATGAGGGTGTGTGAGGTCATAGAATGGAGGTTTGCGAAGTCACAGAATGGAGGTGTGTGAAATCATAGAATGAAGGTTTGTGAAGTCATAGAATGGAAGTGTGTGAAGTCACAGAATGGAGGTGTGTGAAATCACAGAATGGAAGGTGTGTGAAATCACAGAATAGAGGTGTGTGAACTCAGTATGGAGGTGTGTGAAGTCACAGAATGGAGGTGTGTGAAGTCAGAATGAAGGTGTGAAGTCATAGAATGGAGTTGGGTGAAGTCATAGAAAGGAGGTTTGTGAAGTCATAGAATGGATGTGTGTGTAGTCATAGAATGGAGGTGTGTGAAGTCAGATTGGAGGTGTGTGAACTAATAGAATGGTAGTGTGTGTAGTCAAAATGGAGATGTGTGAAGTCATAGAATGGAGGTGTGTGAAGTCACAGAATGGACGTGTGTGTAGTCATAGAATGGAGGTGTGTGAAGTCATAAAATGGAGGTGTGTGAATTCACAGAATGGAGGTGTGGAAAGTCACAGTTTGGAGGTCTGTGAAGTCCCAGAATTGAGGGGTGTGAACTCAGAATGGAGGTGTGTAAAGTCAAAGAATGGTGGTGTGTGAAGTCATAGAATGAAAGTGTGTGAAGTCACAGATTGGAGCTGTGTGAAGTCACAGAATCGAGGTGTGAGAAGTCACAGAATGGAGGTGTGTGAACTCAGAATGGAGGTGTGTGAACTCACAGAATGGAGGTGTGTGAAGTCATAGAATGGAAGTGTGTGAAGTCAGAGAATGGAGGTGTGTGAAGTAAGAATGGAGGTGTGTGAAGTCACCGAATGGAGTTGTGTGAACTCAGAATGGAGGTGTGTGAAGTCACAGAATGGAGGTTTGTGAAGTCATAGAATGGAGGTGTGTGAAGTCATAGAATGGATGTTTCTGAAGTAAGAATGAAGGTGTGTGAAGTCATAGAATGAAGGTATGTGAACTCATAGAATGGGGGTGTGTGAATTCACAGAATGGAGGTGTGTGAAGTCAGAATGGAGGTGTGTAGTCATCGATTGGAGGTGGGTGAAGTCAGAATGGAGGTGTGTGAAGTCACAGAATTGAGGTGTGTGAACACAGAATGGAGGTGTGTGAAGTCAAAGAATGGAGGTGTTTGAAGTCATAGAATGGAGGAGTGTGAAGTCATAGAGTGCATTGAGTGAAATCACAGATTCGAGGTCTGTGAAGTCATAGAATGGAGGTGTGTGATGTCAGAATGGAGGTGTGCGAAGTCATAGAATAGAGGTGTGTGTAGTCAGAATGGAGGTGTGTGAAGTCTTAGATGGAGTTGTGTGAAGTCATAGTATGGAGGTGTGTGAAATCATAGAATAGAGTTTTGTGAAGTCACAGAATGGAGCTGTGTGAATTCAGAATGGAGGTGTGTGAAGTCATAGAATGGAGGTGTGTGAAGTCAGAATGGAGGTGTGTGAACTCATAGAATGGAGGTGTGTGACGTCACAATGGAAGTGTGTGAAATCATAGAATGGAGGTGTGTGAAGTCACAGAATGGAGGTGTGTGAAGTCATAGAATGGAGGTGCGTGAAGTCACTGAATGGAGGTGTGTGAAGTCATAGAATGGAGTTGTGTGAAGTTATAGAATGGATGTTTGTAAAGTAAAAATGAAGGTGTGTGAAGTCATAGAATGGAGATGTGTGAAGTCAGAATGGAGGTGTGTGAAGTCACAGAATGGAGATGTGTCAATTCAGAATTTAGGTGTGTGAAGTCAAAGAATGGAGGTGTGTGAAGACATAGAATGGAGGTGTGTGAAGTCATCGAATGGAGGTGTGTGAAGTCAGAATGGAGGTGTGTGAGGTCACAGAATTGAGGTGTGTGAACACAGAATGGAGGTGTGTGAAGTCAAAGAATGGAGGTGTTTGAAGTCATAGAATGGAGGAGTGTGAAGTCATAGAATGTATGTTTGTGAAGTAAGAATGAAGGTGTGTGAAGGCATAGAATGGAGGTGTGTGAAGTCACAGAATGGAGGTGTGTGAAGGCATAGAATGGAGGTGTGTGAAGTCATAGAATGGAGGTGTGTGAAGTCATATAATGGAGGTGTGTGAAGTCACAGAATGGAGGTGTGTGAAGTCAGAATGGAGGTGTGAAGTCATAGAATGGAGTTGGGTGAAGTCATAGAAAGGAGGTGTGTGAAGTCATAGAATGGATGTGTGTGTACTCATAGAATGGAGGTGTGTGAAGTCAGAATGGAGGTGTGTGAACTCATAGAATGGTAGTGTGTGTACTCACAATGGAGGTGTGTGAAGTCATAGAATGGAGGTGTGTGAAGTCACAGAATGGACGTGTGTGAAGTCATAGAATGGAGGTGTGTGAAGTCATAGAATGGAGGTGTCGGAAGTCACAGAATGGTCGGTTTGAAGTCATAGAATGGAGTTGTGTGAAGTCATAGAATGAGGGTGTGTGAGGTCATAGAATGAAGTTTTGTGAAGGCACAGAATGGAGGTGTGTGAACTCATAGAATGAAGTTTTGTGAAGTCATAGAATGGAAGTGTGTGAAGTCACAGAATGGAGGTGTGTGTAATCACAGAATGGAATGTGTGTGAAATCACAGAATAGAGGTGTGTGAACTCAGTATGGAGGTGTGTGAAGTCACAGAATGGAGGTGTGTGAAGTCAGAATGGAGGTGTGAAGTCATAGAATGGAGTTGGGTGAAGTCATAGAAAGGAGGTGTGTGAAGTCATAGAATGGATGTGTGTGTAGTCATAGAATGGAGGTGTGTGAAGTCATAGAATGGAAGTTTCTGAAGTAAGAATGAAGGTGTGTGAAGTCATAGAATGGAGGTATGTGAACTCATAGAATGGGGGTGTGTGAATTCACAGAATGGAGGTGTGTGATGTCAGAATGGAGTTGTGTAGTCATCGATTGGAGGTGGGTGAAGTCAGAATGGAGGAGTGTGAAGTCACAGAATTGAGGTGTGTGAACACAGAATGGAGGTGTGTGAAGTCAAAGAATGGAGATGTTTGAAGTCATAGAATGGAGGTGTGTGATGTCAGAATGGAGGTGTGCGAAGTCATAGAATAGAGGTGTGTGTAGTCAGAATGGAGGTGTGTGAAGTCATAGAATGGAGGTGTGTGAAGTCAGAATGGAGGTGTGTGAACTCAGAGAATGGAGGTGTGTGACGTCACAATGGAAGTGTGTGAAATCATAGAATGGAGGTGTGTGAAGTCACAGAATGGAGGTGTGTGATGTCATAGAATGGAGGTGTGTGAAGTCACTGAATGGAGGTGTGTGAAGTCATAGAATGGAGGTGTGTGAAATTATACAATGGATGTTTGTAAAGTAAAAATGAAGGTGTATGAAGTCATAGAATGGAGATGTGTGAAGTCAGAATGGAGGTGTGTGAAGTCACAGAATGGAGATGTGTCAACTCAGAATTTAGGTGTGTGAAGTCAAAGAATGGAGGTGTGTGAAGACATGGAATGGAGGTGTGTGAAGTCATAGAATGGACGTGTGTGAAGTCATAGAATGGAGGTGCGTGAAGTCATAGAATGGAGGTGTCGGAAGTCACAGATTGGAGGTCTGTGAAGTCCCAGAATTGAGGTGTGTGAACTCAGAATGGAGGTGTGTGAAGTCACAGAATGGAAGTGCGTGAAGTCATAGAATGGAGGTGTGTGAAGTCACAGAATGGACGGTTTGAAGTCATAGAATGGAGGTGTGTGAAGTCACAGAATTGAGGTGTTTGAAGTCATATATTGGAGGTGTGTGAAATCAAAATGGATGTGTGAAGTCATAGAATGGAGGTGTGTGAAATCATAGAATGAGGGTGTGTGAGGTCATAGAATGTAGGTTTGTGAAGTCACAGAATGGAGGTGTGTGAAATCATAGGATGTAGGTGTGTGAAGTCATAGAATGGAAGTGTGTGAAGTCACAGAATGGAGGTGTGTGAAGTCACAGAATGGAGGTGTGTGAACTCAGAATGGAGGTGTGTGAAGTC
Source organism: Megascapheus bottae (assembly GCA_024803745.1). Lineage (NCBI taxonomy): Eukaryota > Metazoa > Chordata > Mammalia > Rodentia > Geomyidae > Megascapheus > Megascapheus bottae. The sequence goes on from JANJXV010000426.1 coordinate 432,861, forward strand.
AGAGAATGGAGGTGTGTGAAGTCATAGAATGGAAGTGTGTGAAGTCATAGAATGGAAGTATGTGAAACCAGAATGGAGGTGTGTGAAGTCACAGAATGGAGGTTTGTGAAATCATAGAATTGAGGTGTGTGAAGTCATAGAATGGATGTTTCTGAAGTAAGAATGAAGGTGTGTGAAGTCATAGAATGGAGGTGTCTGAAGTCACAGAATGGAGGGGTGTGAAGTCAGAATGGAGGTGTTTAGTCATATATTGGAGGTGGGTGAAGTCATAGAAAGGTGGTGTGGGAAGCAATAGAGTGCAGGTGAGTGAAGTCATAGATTCGAGGTCTGTGAAATCATAGAATGGAGGTGTGTGATGTCAGATTGGAGGTGTGTGAAGTCAAAGAATGTAGGTGTGTGAAGTCATTGAATGGAGGTGTGTGAAGTCACAGAATGGAGATGTGTGAAATCAGAAGAGAGGTGTGCGAAGTCATAGAATGGAGGTGTGTGAAGTCAGAATGGAGGTGTATGAAAGTCATAGAATGGAGGTGTGTGAAGTCAGAATAGAGGTGTGTGAAGTCATAGAATGGAGGTGTGTGAAGTCACAGAATGGAGGTGTGGGAAGTCACAGAATAGAGGTGTGTGACGTCACAGAATGGAGGTGTGTGAACTCAGAATGGAGGTGTGTAAAGGCACAGAATGGAGGTGTGTGAAGTCATAGAATGGAAGTTTGTGAAGTCATAGAATGGAGGTGTGTGAAGTCACAGAATGGACGTTATGAAGTCATAGAATGGAGCGGTGTGAAGTCACAGAATTGAGGTGTTTGAAGTCATATATTGGAGGTGTGTGAAGTCAAAATGCATGTGTGAAGTCACAGAATGGAGGTTTGTGAAGTCATAGAATGGAGGTGTGTGAATGTTTCTGAAGTAAAAATGAAGGTGTGTGAAGTCATGGTATGGAGGTGTGTGAAGTCACAGAATGGAGGTGTGTGAAGTCAGAATGGAGGTGTGTAGTCATAGATTGGAGGTGGGTGAAGTCATAGAATGGAGGAGTGTGAAGTCATAGAGTGAGGTGAGTGAAGTCACAGATTCGAGGTCTGTGAAGTCATAGAATGGAGGTGTGTGATGTCAGAATGGAGGTGTGCGAAGTCATAGAATAGAGGTGTGTGAAGTCAGAATTGAGGTGTGTGAAGTCATAGATGGAGTTGTGTCAAGTCATAGTATGGAGGTGTGTGAAATCATAGATTGGAGTTTTGTGAAGTCACAGAATGGAGCTGTGTGAATTCAGAATGGAGGTGTGTGAAGTCATAGAATGGAGGTGTGTGAAGTTATAGAATGGAGGTGTGTGAAGTCAGAGAATGGAGGTGGGTGAAGTCAGAATGGAGGTGTGTAGTCATAGATTGGAGGTGGGTGAAGTCAAAGAATGTAGGTGTGTGAAGTCATTGAAGGGAGGTGTGTGAAGTCACAGAAAGGAGGTGTGTGAAGTCAGAATATAGGTGTTCGAAGTCATAGAATAGAGGTGTGTGAAGTCAGAATGGAGGTGTTTGAAGTCATAGAATGGAGGTGTGTGAACTCATAAAATGGAGGTGTGTGACGTCACAATGGAAGTTTGTGAAAGCATAGAATAGAGGTGTGTGAAGTCACAGAATGGAGGTGTGTGAACTCAGAATGGAGGTGTGTGCAATCATAGATGGAGGTGTGTGAAGTCATAGTATGGAGATATGTGAAATCATAGAATGGAGTTTTGTGAAGTCACAGAATGGAGTTCTGTGAGTCAGAATTGAGGTGTGTGAAGTCATAGATTGTAGATGTGTGAAGTCATAGAATGGAGTATTGTGAAGTCACCGAAGGGAGGTTTGAGATGTCATAGAATGGAGGTATGAGAAATCAAATTAGAGGGGTGTGAAGTCGGAAAATGGAGGTGTGTGAAGTCATAGAATGGAGGTGGGTGAAGTCATAGAATGGAGGTGTATGAAGTCATAGAATGGCGGTGTGTGAAGTCACAGAATGTACGGGTTTAAAGTCATAGAATGGAGGTGTGTGAAGTCAGAGAATTGAGTTGTTTGAAGTCATATATTGGAGGTGTGTGAAGTCAAAATGGATGTGTGTTAAGTCACCGAATGGAGTTTTGTGAACTCAGTATGGAGGTGTGTGAATCACAGAATGGAGGTTTATGAAGTCATAGATGTAGGTGTGTGAGGTCATAGAATGGATGTTTCTGAAGTAAGAATGAAGGTGTGTGAAGTCATAGAATGGAGGTGTGTGAAGTCATTGAATGGAGGTGTGTGAAGTCACTGAGTGGAAGTGTGTGAAGTCAGAATGGAGGTGTGAAGTCATAGAATGAAGGTGGGTGAAGTCATAGAAAGGAGGTATGGGAAGTCATAGAATGGAGGAGTGTGAAGTCATAGAGTGGAGGTGTGTGATGTCAGAATGGAGGTGTGCGAAGTCATAGAATAGAGGTTTGTGAAGTCAGAATGGAGGTGTGTGAAGTCATAGAATGGAGGTGTGTGAACTCATAGAATGGAGGTGTGTGACGTCACAATGGAAGTGTGTGAAGTCACAGAATGGAAGTGTGTGAATTCATGCAATGGAGGTGTGTGAAGTGAGAATGGAATTTTGTGAACTCACAGAAGTGAACTGTGTGAAGTCAGAATGGCAGTGTGTGAACTCATAGAATGGAGGTGTGTGTAGTCACAATGGAGGTGCGTGAAGTCATAGAATGGAGGTGTGTGAAGTCACAGAATGGAGGTGTGTGAAGTCATAGAATGGAGGTGTGTGAAGTCATAGAATGGAAGTGTGTGAAGTCATAGAATGGAGGTGTGTGAAGTCACAGAATGGACGGTATGAAGTCATAGAATGGAGGTGTATGAAATCACAGAATGAGGGCGTGTGAGGTCATAGAATGGAGGTGTGTGAAGTCACAGAATGGAGGTGTGTGAAGAAATAGAATGGAGGTGTGTGAAGTCATAGATGGGAATTGTGTGAAGTCACATTGGAGGTGTGTGAAGTCACAGAATCGAGGTGTGAGAAGTCAAAGAATGGAGGTTTGTGACCTCAGAATGGAGGTGTGTGAAGTCACAGAATGGAGGCGTGTGAAGTCAAAGAATGGAGGTGTGTGAAGTCACAGAATGGAGGTGTGTGAAATCATAGAATGGAGGTGTGTGAAGTCACAGAATGGAGGTGGGTGAAGTCAGAATGGAGGTGTGTGAAGTCATAGAATGGAGGTGTGTGAAGTCAGAATGGAGGTGTGAAGTCATAGAATGTAGGTGGGTGAAGTCATAGAACTTAGGTGTGGGAAGTCATAGAATGGAGAAGTGTGAAGTCACAGAGTGGAGGTGAGTGAAGTCATACAATGGAGGTGTGTGAAGTCAGAATGGAGGTGTGTGAAGTCACAGAATTGAGGTGTGTGAACTCAGAATGGAGGTTTGTGAAGTCATACATGGAGGTGTGTGAAGTCATAGTATGGAGATATGTGAAATCATAGAGTGGAGCTTTGTGAAGTCACAGAATGGAGAAGTGTGAGTCAGAATTGAGGTGTGTGAAGTCATAGAATGTAGATGTGTGAAGTCATAGAGTGGAGTATTGTGAAGTCACCGAAGGGAGGTTTGTGAAGTCATAGAATGGAGGTATGAGATATCAAATTAGAGGGGTGTGAATTCGGAGAATGGAGGTGTGTGAAGTCATAGAATGGAGGTGGGTGAAGTCATAGAATGGAGGTGTGTGAATTCAGATTGGTGGTGTGTGAAGTCATAGAATGGAGGTGTGTCAACACAGAAAGGAGGTGTATGAAGTCATAGAATGGAGGTGAGTGAACTCATAGAATGGAGGTGTGTGAAATCAGAATGGTGGTGTGTAAAGTCAAAGAATTTAGATGTGTGAAGTCAGAATGGAGGTGTGTGAGGTCAGAATGGAAGTGTGTGAAGTCATAGAATGGAGGTGTGTAAAGTCACAATGCAGGTGTGTGAACTCAGAGAATGGAGGTGTGTGAAGTCAAAATGTAGGTGTGTGAAGTCATAGAGTGGAGGTGTGTGAAGTCATAGAATGGAGGTGTGTGAAGTCACAGAATGGAGGTGTGTGAAGTCATAGAATTCAGGTGTGTGAAGTCACAGAATTGAGGTGTGTGAAATCATAGAATGAAGGTGTGTGAAGTCACAGAATGGAGGTGAGTGAAGTCAGAATGGAGGTGTGTGAAGTCATAGAATGGAGGTGTGTGAAGTCAGAATGGAGGTGTGAAGTCATAGAATGGAGGTGGGTGAAGTGACAGAAATTAGGTGTGGGAAGTCATAGAATGGAGAAGTGTGAAGTCATAGAGTGGAGGTGAGTGAAGTCACAGATTCGAGGTCTGTGAAGTCATAGAATGGAGGTGTGGGAAGTCAGAATGTAGGTGTTGGAAGTCATAGAATAGAGTTGTGTGAAGTCAGAATGGAGGTGTGTGAAGTCATAGAATGGAGGTGTGTGAACTCACAGAATGGAGGTGTGTGACGTCACAATGGAAGTTTGTGAAGTCATAGAATGCAGGTGTGTGAAGTCACAGAATGGAGGTGTGTGAAGTCATACAATGGAGGTGTGTGAAGCCGGAATGGAGGTGTGTGAAGTCACAGAATGGAGGTGTGTGAACTCAGAATGGAGGAGTGTGAATTCATAGATGGAGGTGTGTGAAGTCATAGTATGGAGATATGTGAAATCATAGAATGGAGGTGTGTGAAGTCATAGAATGGAGGTGTGTGAAGTCAGAATGGAGGTGTGAAGTCATAGAATGGAGGTGGGTGAAGTCACAGAAATTAGGTGTGGGAAGTCATAGAATGAAGAAGTGTGAAGTCATAGAGTGGAGGTGAGTGAAGTCACAGATTCGAGGTCTGTGAAGTCATAGAATGGAGGTGTGGGAAGTGAGAATGTAGGTGTTGCAAGTCATAGAATAGAGGTCTGTGAAGTCAGAATGGAGGTGTGTGATGTCATAGAATGTAGGTGTGTGAACTCATAGAGTGGAGGTGTGTGACGTCACAATGGAAGTTTGTGAAGTCATAGAATGGAGGTGTGTGAAGTCAGAATGGAGGTGTGTGAACTCATAGAATGGAGATGTGTGAAATCATAGAATGAGGGTGTGTGAGGTCATAGAATGGAGGTGTGTGAAGTCACAGAATGGAGGTGTGTGAACTCATAGAATGGAGGTGTGTGAAGTCACAGTTTGGAGCTGTGTGAAGTCACAGAATCGAGGTGTGAGAAGTCACAGAATGGAGTTGTGTGAACTCAGAATGGAGGTGTGTGAAGTCAAAGAATGGAGGTGTATGAAGTCATAGAATGGAAGTGTGTGAAGTCATAGAATGGAGGTGTGTGAAGTCAGAATGGAGGTGTGTGAAGTCACAGTTTGGAGCTGTGTGAAGTCACAGAATCGAGGTGTGAGAAGTCACAGAATGGAGTTGTGTGAACTCAGAAAGGAGGTGTGTGAAGTCACAGAATGGAGGTTTGTGAAGTCATACAATGGAGGTGTGTGAAGCCGGAATGGAGGTGTGTGAAGTCACAGAATGGAGGTGTGGGAAGTCAGAATGTAGGTGTTGCAAGTCATAGAATAGAGGTGTGTGAAATCAGAATGGAGGTGTGTGAAGTCATAGAATGGAGGTGTGTGAACTCATAGAATGGAGGTGTGTGACATCACAATGGAAGTTTGTGAAGTCATAGAATGCAGGTGTGTGAAGTCACAGAATGGAGGTGTGTGAAGTCATACAATGGAGGTGTGTGAAGCCGGAATGGAGGTGTGTGAAGTCACAGAATGGAGGTGTGTGAACTCAGAATGGAGGTGTGTGAATTCATAGATGGAGGTGTGTGAAGTCATAGTATGGAGATATGTGAAATCATAGAATGGAGTTTTGTGAAGTCACAGAATGGAGGTGTGTGAAGTCAGAATGGAGGTGTGTGAAGTCATAGAATGGAGGTGTGTGAAGTCAGAATGGAGGTGTGAAGTCAGAGAATGGAGGTGGGTGAAGTCACAGAAATTAGGTGTGGGAAGTCATAGAATGAAGAAGTGTGAAGTCATAGAGTGGACGTGAGTGAAGTCACAGATTCGAGGTCTGTGAAGTCATAGAATGGAGGTGTGGGAAGTCAGAATGTAGGTGTTGCAAGTCATAGAATAGAGGTGTGTGAAGTCAGAATGGAGGTGTGTGATGTCATAGAATGTAGGTGTGTGAACTCATAGAATGGAGGTGTGTGACGTCACAATGGAAGTTTGTGAAGTCAATGAATGGAGGTGTGTGAAGTCAGAATGGAGATGTGTGAACTCATAGAATGGAGGTGTGTGAAATCATAGAATGAGGGTGTGTGAGGTCATAGAATGGAGGTGTGTGAAGTCACAGAATGGAGGTGTGTGAACTCATAGAATGGAGGTGTGTGAAGTCACAGTTTGGAGCTGTGTGAAGTCACAGAATCGAGGTGTGAGAAGTCACAGAATGGAGTTGTGTGAACTCAGAATGGAGGTGTGTGAAGTCAAAGAATGGAGGTGTATGAAGTCATAGAATGGAAGTGTGTGAAGTCATAGAATGGAGGTGTGTGAAGTCAGAATGGAGGTGTGTGAAGTCACAGTTTGGAGCTGTGTGAAGTCACAGAATCGAGGTGTGAGAAGTCACAGAATGGAGTTGTGTGAACTCAGAAAGGAGGTGTGTGAAGTCACAGAATGGAGGTTTGTGAAGTCATGGAATGGAGGTGTGTGAAGTCATAGGACTGATGTTTCTGAAGTAAGAATGAAGGTGTGTGAAGTCATAGAATGGAGGTATGTGAACTCATAGAATGGGGGTGTGTGAAGTCACAGAATGGAGGTGTGTGAAGTCGGAAGGGAGGTGTGTAGTCATCGATTGGAGGTGGGTGAAGTCATAGAAAGGAGGTGTGGGAAGTCATAGCATGGAGGAGTGTGAAGTCATAGAGTGCATATGAGTGAAATCACAGATTCGAGGTCTGTGAAGTCATAGAATGGAGGTGTGTGATGTCAGAATGGAGGTGTGTGAAGTCATAGATGCAGTTGTGTGAAGTCATAGTATGGAGTTGTGTGAAATCATAGAATAGAGTTTTGTGAAGGCACAGAATGGAGCTGTGTGAATTCAGAATGGAGGTGTGTGAAGTCATAGATTGGAGGTGTGTGAAGTCAGAATGGAGGTGTGTGAACTCAAAGAATGGAGGTGTGTGACATCACAATGGAAGTGTGTGAAGTCATAGAATGGAGGTGTGTGAAGTCACACAATGGAGGTGTGTGAAGTCATAGAATTGAGGTGTGTGAAGTCACTGAATGGAGGTGTGTGAAGTCATAGAATGGAGGTGTGTGAAGTTATAGAATGGATGTTTGTAAAGTAAAAATGAAGGTGTGTGAAGTCATAGAATGGATGTGTGTGAAGTCAGAATGGAGGTGTGAAGTCATAGAATGGAGTTGGGTGAAGTCATAGAAAGGAGGTGTGTGAAGTCACAGAATGGAGGTGTGTGAAGTTATAGAATGGATGTTTGTAAAATAAAAATGAAGGTGTGTGAAGTCATAGAATGGAGATGTGTGAAGTCAGAATGGAGGTGTTTGAAGTCACAGAATGGAGATGTGTCAACTCAGAATTTAGTCGTGTGAAGTCAAATAATGGAGGTGTGTGAAGACATAGAATGGAGGTGTATGAAGTCAAAGAATGGAAGTGTGTGAAGTCATACAATATATGTTTGTGAAGTAAGAATGAAGGTGTGTGAAGGCATAGAATGGAGGTGTGTGAAGTCACAGAATGGAGGTGTGTGAAGGCATAGAATGGAGGTGTGTTAAGTCATAGAATGGAGGTGTGTGAAGTCATATAATGGAGGTGTGTGAAGTCACAGAATGGAGGTGTGTGAAGTCAGAATGGAGGTGTGAAGTCATAGAATGGAGTTGGGTGAAGTCATAGAAAGGAGGTGTCTGAAGTCATAGAATGGAGGTGTGTGAAGTCATAGAATGGAGGTGTTGAATTCAGAATGGAGGTGTGTGAACTCATAGAATGGAGGTGTGTGAAATCACAGAATGGACGTGTGTGTAGTCATAGAATAGAGGTGTGTGAAGTCATAGAATGGAGGTGTGTGAAGTGACAGATTGGAGTTGTGGGAAGTCACATATTGGAGGTGTGTGAAGTTCCAGAATTGAGGTGTGTGAACTCAGAATGGAGGTGTGTGAAGTCACAGAATGGAGGTGTGTGAAGTCATAGAATGGAGGTGTGTGAAGTTATAGAATGGAAGTGTGTGTAGTCACAGATTGGAGGTGTGTGAAGTCACAGAATAGAGGTGTGGGAAGTCAAAGCATGGAGGTGTGTGAACTCAGAATGGAGGTGTGTGAAGTCACAGAATGGAGGTGTGTGAAGTCAAACAATGGAGGTGTGTGAAGTCACAGAATGTAGGTGTGTGAAATCATACAATGAAGGTGTGTGAAGTCAGAATGGAGGTGTGTGAAGTCACAGAATTGAGGTGTGTGAACTCAGAATGGAGGTGTGTGAAGTCATAGATGGAGGTGTGTGAAGTCATAGTATGGAGATATGTGAAATCATAGAATGGAGTTTTGTGAAGTCACAGAATGGAGATGTGTGACTCAAATTTGAGGTGTGTGAAGTCATAGAATGTAGATGTGTGAAGTCATAGAATGGAGTATTGTGAAGTCACCGAAGGGAGGTTTGTGAAGTCATAGAATGGAGGTATGAGATATCAAATTAGAGGGGTGTGAATTCGGAGAATGGAGGTGTGTGAAGTCATAGAATGGAGGTGGGTGAAGTCATAGAATGGAGGTGTGTGAATTCAGATTGGTGGTGTGTGAAGTCATAGAATGGAGGTGTGTCAACACAGAAAGGAGGTGTGTGAAGTCATAGAATGGAGGTGAGTGAACTTATAGAATGGAGGTGTGTGAAATCATACAATGGAGGTGTGTGAAGTCAAAGAATTTAGATGTGTGAAGTCAGAATGGAGGTGTGTGAGGTCAGAATGGAGGTGTGTGAAGTCATAGAATGGAGGTGTGTAAAGTCACAATGCAGGTGTGTTAACTCATAGAATGGAGGTGTGTGCAGTCAAAATGTAGGTGTGTGAAGTCATAGAATGGAGGTGTGTGAAGTCATAGAATGGAGGTGTGTGAAGTCACAGAATGGAGGTGTGTGAAGTCATAGAATTCAGGTGTGTGAAGTCACAGAATGGAGGTGTGTGAAATCATAGAATGAGGTGTGTGAAGTCACAGAATGGAGGTGTGTGAAGTCAGAATGGAGGTGTGTGAAGTCATAGAATGGAGGTGTGTGAAGTCAGAATGGAGGTGTGAAGTCATAGAATGGAGGTGGGTGAAGTGACAGAAATTAGGTGTGGGAAGTCACAGAATGGAGAAGTGTGAAGTCATAGAGTGGAGGTGAGTGAAGTCACAGATTCGTGGTCTGTGAAGTCATAGAATGGAGGTGTGGGAAGTCAGAATGGAGGTGTTGCAAGTCATAGAATAGAGGTGTGTGAAGTCAGAATGGAGGTGTGTGAAGTCATAGAATGGAGGTGTGTGAACTCATAGAATGGAGGTGTGTGACGTCACAATGGAGGTTTGTGAAGTCATAGAATGCAGGTGTGTGAAGTCAGAGAATGGAGGTGTGTGAAGTCATACAATGGAGGTGTGTGAAGCCGGAATGGAGGTGTGTGAAGTCACAGAATGGAGGTGTGTGAACTCAGAATGGAGGTGTGTGAAGTAATAGATGGAGGTGTGTGAAGTCATAGTATGGAGATATGTGAAATCATAGAATGGAGTTTTGTGAAGTCACAGAATGGAGGTGTGTGAAGTCAGAATGGAGGTGTGTGAAGTCATAGAATGGAGGTGTGTGAAGTCAGAATGGAGGTGTGAAGTCATAGAATGGAGGTGGGTGAAGTCACAGAAATTAGGTGTGGGAAGTCACAGAATGGAGGTTTGTGAAGTCATGGAATGGAAGTGTGTGAAGTCATAGAACTGATGTTTCTGAAGTAAGAATGAAGGTGTGTGAAGGCATAGAATGGAGGTATGTGAACTCATAGAATGGGGGTGTGTGAAGTCACAGAATGGAGGTGTGTGAAGTCAGAATGGAGGTGTGTAGTCATCGATTGGAGGTGGGTGAAGTCATAGAATGGAGGTGTGGGAAGTCATAGAATGGAGGAGTGTGAAGTCATAGAATGCATGTGAGTGAAATCACAGATTCAAGGTCTGTGAAGTAATAGAATGGAGGTGTGTGATGTCAGAATGGAGGTGTGTGAAGTCATAGATGGAGTTGTGTGAAGTCATAGTATGGAGTTGTGTGAAATCATAGAATAGAGTTTTGTGAAGGCACAGAATGGAGCTATGTGAATTCAGAATGGAGGTGTGTGAAGTCATAGAATGGAGGTTTGTGAAGACAGAATGGAGGTGTGTGAACTCAAAGAATGGAGGTGTGTGACGTCACAATGGAAGTGTGTGAAGTCATAGAATGGAGGTGTGTGAAGTCACAGAATGGAGGTGTGTGAAGTCATAGAATTGAGGTGTGTGAAGTCACTGAATGGAGGTGTGTGAAGTCATAGAATGGAGGTGTGTGAAGTTATAGAATGGATGTTTGTAAAGTAAAAATGAAGGTGTGTGAAGTCATAGAATGTAGGTGTGTGAAGTCAGAATGGAGGAGTGAAGTCATAGAATGGAGTTGGGTGAAGTCATAGAAAGGAGGTGTGTGAAGTCATAGAATGGAGGTGTGTATAGTTATAGAATGGATGTTTGTAAAGTAAAAATGAAGGTGTGTGAAGTCATAGAATGGAGATGTGTGAAGTCAGAATGGAGGTGTGTGAAGTCACAGAATGGAGATGTGTCAACTCAGAATTTAGGTGTGTGAAGTCAAAGAATGGAGGTGTGTGAAGACATAGAATGGAGGTGTATGAAGTCAAGGAATGGAGGTGTGTGAAGTCATAGAATATATGTTTGTGAAGTAAGAATGAAGGTGTGTGAAGGCATAGAATGGAGGTGTGTGAAGTCACAGAATGGAGGTGTGTGAAGGCATAGAATGGAGGTGTGTTAAGTCATAGAATGGAGGTGTGTGAAGTCATATAATGGAGGTGTGTGAAGTCACAGAATGGAGGTGTGTGAAGTCAGAATGGAGGTGTGAAGTCATAGAATGGAGTTGGGTGAAGTCATAGAAAGGAGGTGTGTGAAGTCATAGAATGGAGGTGTGAGAAGTCATAGAATGGAGGTGTGTGTAGTCAGAATGGAGATGTGTGAACTCATAGAATGGTAGTGTGTGTAGTCAAAAGGGAGGTGTGTGAACTCATACAATGGAGGTGTGTGAAGTCACAGAATGGACGTGTGTGAAGTCATAGAATGGAGGTGTGTGAAGTCATAGAATGGAGGTGTGTGAAGTCACAGAATGGAGATGTGGGAAGTCACAGATTGGAGGTGTGTGAAGTTCCAGAATTGAGGTGTGTGAACTCAGAATGGAGGTGTGTAAAGTCACAGAATGGAGGTGTGTGAAGTCATAGAATGGAAGTGTGTGAAGTCATAAAATGGAGGTGTGTGAAGTCACAGAATGGACGGTTTGAAATCATAGAATGGAGGTGTGTGCAGTCACAAAATTGAGGTGTTTGAAGTCATATATTGGAGGTGTGTGAAGTCAAAATGGATGTGTGAAGTCATAGAATGGAGGTGTGTGAAATCATAGAATGAGGGTTTGTGAGGTCATAGAATGGAAGTGTGTGAAGTCACAGAATGGAGGTGTGTGCAGTCACAGAATGGAGATGTGTGAAATCACAGAATAGAGGTGTGTGAACTCAGAATGGAAGTGTGTGAAGTCATAGAATGGAAGTGTGTGAAGTCATAGAATGGAAGTGTGTGAAGTCAGAATGGAGGTGTGTGAAGTCACAGAATGGAGGATTGTGAAGTCATAGAATGGAGGTTTGTGAAGTCATAGAATGGATGTTTCTGAAGTAAGAATGAAGGTGTGTGAAGTCATAGACTGGAGGTGTGTGAAGTCATAGAATGGAGGTGTGTGAAGTCAAAGAATGGAGGTGTGTGAAGTCAGAATGGAGGTGTGTAGTCAAAGATTGGAGGTGGGTGAAGTCATAGAAAGCGGTGTGGGTAGTCAGAGAGTGCAGGTGAGTGAAGTCACAGATTCGAGGTTTGTAAAATCATAGAATGGAGGTGTGTGATGTCAGATTGGAGGTGTATGAAGTCAAAGAATGTAGGTGTGTGAAGTCATTGAATGGAGGTGTGTGAAGTCACAGAATGGAGGTGTGTGAAATCAGAAGAGAGGTGTGCGAAGTCATAGAATGGAGGTGTGTGAAGTCAGAATGGAGGTGTATGAAGTCATAGAATGGAGGTGTGTGAAGTCAGAATAGAGGTGTGTGAAGTCATAGAATGGAGGTGTGTGACGTCACAGAATGGAGGTGTGTGAACTCAGAATGGAGGTGTGTAAAGGCACAGAATGGAGGTGTGTGAAGTCATAGAATGGAAGTGTGTGAAGTCACAGAATGGAGGTTATGAAGTCATAGAATGGAGCTGTGTGAAGTCACAAAATTGAGGTGTTTGAACTCATATATTGGAGGTGTGTGAAATCAAAATGCATGTGTGAAGTCACAGAATGGAGGTTTGTGAAGTCATAGAATGGAGGTGTGTGAATGTTTCTGAAGTAAAAATGAAGGTGTGTGAAGTCATGGAATGGAGGTGTGTGAAGTCACAGAATGGAGGTGTGTGAAGTCAGAATGGAGGTGTGTAGTCATAGATTGGAGGTGAGTGAAGTCATAGAATGGAGGAGTGTTTAGTCATAGAGTGCAGGTGAGTGAAGTCACAGATTCGAGGTCTGTGAAGTCATAGAATGGAGGTGTGTGATGTCAGAATGGAGGTGTGCGAAGTCATAGACGAGAGGTGTGTGAAGTCAAAATGGAGGTGTGTGAAGTCATAGATGGAGTTGTGTGAAGTCATAGTATGGAGGTGTGTGAAATCATACAATGGAGTTTTGTGAAGTCACAGAATGGAGCTGTGTGAATTCAGAATGGAGGTGTGTGAAGTCATAGAATGGAGGTATGATAAATCAAATTAGAGGGGTGTGAAGTCGGAGAATGGAGGTGTGTGCAGTCATAGAATGGAGATGGTTGAAGTCATAGAATGGAGGTGGGTGAAGTCATAGAATGGAGGTGGTGAAGTCACTGAATGGACGGGTTTAAAGTCATAGAATGGAGGTGTGTGAAGTCAGAGAATTGAGCTGTTTGAAGTCATATATTGGAGGTGTGTGAAGTCAAAATGGATGTGTGAAGTCATAGAATGTAGGTGTGTGAAGTCATAGAATGGAGGTGTGTGAAGTCACAGAATGGAGGTGTGTGAACTCAGAATGGTCGTGTGTGAAGTCACAGAATGGAGGTGTGTGACGTCATAGAATGGAAGTGTGTGAAGTCATAGAATGGACGTGTGTGAAGTCAGAATGGAGGTGTGTGATGTCAAAGAATGGAGGTTTGTGAAGTCATAGAATGGAGCTGTGTGAAGTCAGAATGGAGGTGTGTGAAGTCACAGAATGGAGGTGTGTCAACTCAGAATTTAGGTGTGTGAAGTCAAAGAATGGAGGTGTGTGAAGTCATAGAATGGAGGTGTGTGAAGTCATAGAATGGAGGTGTGTGAAGTTATAGAATGGAGGTGTGTGAAGTCACAGAATGGAGGTGTGTGAAGTCAGAATGGAGGTGTGTAGTCATAGATTGGAGGTGAGTGAATTTATAGAAAGGAGGTGTGGGAAGTCATAGAATGGAGGAGTGGAAATCATAGAGTGCAGGTGAGTGAAGTCACAGATTTGAGGTCTGTGAAATCATAGAATGGAGGTGTGTGATGTCAGATTTGAGGTGTGTGAAGTCAAAGAATGTAGGTGTGTCAAGTCATTGAATGGATGTGTGTGAAGTCAGAGAAAGAAGGTGTGTGAAGTCAGAAGGGAGGTGTGTGAAGTCATAGAATGGAGGTGTGTGAAGTCAGAATGGAGGGTTGTGAACTCATAGAATGTAGGTGTGTGACGTAACAATGGAAGTGTGTGAAGTCATAGAATGAAGGTGTGTGAAGTCACAGAATGGAGGTTTGTGAAGTCATAGAATGGAGGTATGTGAAGTCACAGAATAGAGGTGTGTAAAGTCATGGAATGGAGGTGTGTGAAGTTATAGAATGGATGTTTGTAAAGTAAGAATGAAGGTGTGTGAAGTCATAGAATGGAGGTCTCTGATGTCAAAGAATGGAGGTGTGTGAAATCATAGAATGTAGCTGTGTGAAGTCAGAATGGAGGTGTGTGAAGACACAGAATGGAGGTGTGTCAACTCAGAATTTAGGTGTGTGAAGTGAAAGAATGGAGGTTTGTGGAGTCATAGAATGGTGGTGTGTGGAGTCATAGAATGGAGCTGTGTGAATTTATAGAATGGAGGTGTGTGAAGTCACAGAATGGAGGTGTGTGAAGTCAGAATGAAGGTGTGTAGTCATAGATTGGAGGTGGGTGAATTCATAGAAAGGAGGTGTGTGAAGTCATAGATGGAGGTGTGTGAAGTCATAGTATGGAGATATGTGAAATCATAGAATGGAGTTTTGTGAAGTCACAGAATGAAGTTGTGTGAGTCAGAATTGAGGTGTGTGAAGTCATGGAATGTAGATGTGTGAAGTCATAGAATGGAGTATTGTGAATTCACCGAAGGGAGGTTTGTGAAGTCATAGAATGGAGGTATGAGAAATCAAATTAGAGGGGTGTGAAGTCGGAGAATGGAGGTGTGTGAAGTCATAGAATGGAGGTGGGTGAAGTCATAGAATGGAGGTGTGTGAATTCAGATTGGAGGTGTGTGAAGTCATAGAATGGAGGTGTGTCAACTCAGAATTTAGGTGTGTGAAGTCAAAGAATGGAGGTGTGTGAAGTCATAGAATGGAGGTGAGTGAAGTCATAGAATGGAGGTTTGTGAAGTCATAGAATTTAGGTGTGCGAAGTCATAGAATGGAGGTGTGTGAAGTCACAGAATGGAGGTGTGTGAAGTCATACAATGGAGGTGTGTGAAGTCAGTATGGAGGTGTGTGAAGTCACAGAATGGAGGTGTGTGAACTCAGAATGGAGGTGTGTGAAGTCATAGATGGAGGTGTGTAAAGTCATAGTATGGAGATATGTGAAATCATACAATGGAGTTTTGTGAAGTCACAGAATGGAGTTGTGTGAGTCAGAATTGAAATGTGTGAAGTCATAGAATGTAGATGTGTGAAGTCATAGAATGGAGTATTGTGAAGTCACCGAAGTGAGGTTTGTGAAGTCAACGAATGGAAGTGTGTGAAGTCAAAATGGAGGTGTGTGATGTCACAGAATGGAGGTGTGTGAAGTCATAGAATGGAAGTGTGTGAAGTCATAAAATGGAGGTGTGTGAAGTCACAGAATGGAGGTGTGTGAAGTCATAGAATGGAAGTGTGTGAAGTCATAAAATGGAGGTGTGTGAAGTCACAGAATGGACGGTTTGAAATCATAGAATGGAGGTGTGTGCAGTCACAAAATTGAGGTGTTTGAAGTCATATATTGGAGGTGTGTGAAGTCAAAATGGATGTGTGAAGTCATAGAATGGAGGTGTGTGAAATCATAGAATGAGGGTTTGTGAGGTCATAGAATGGAAGTGTGTGAAGTCACAGAATGGAGGTGTGTGCAGTCACAGAATGGAGATGTGTGAAATCACAGAATAGAGGTGTGTGAACTCAGAATGGAAGTGTGTGAAGTCATAGAATGGAAGTGTGTGAAGTCATAGAATGGAAGTGTGTGAAGTCAGAATGGAGGTGTGTGAAGTCACAGAATGGAGGATTGTGAAGTCATAGAATGGAGGTTTGTGAAGTCATAGAATGGATGTTTCTGAAGTAAGAATGAAGGTGTGTGAAGTCATAGAATGGAGGTGTGTGAAGTCATAGAATGGAGGTGTGTGAAGTCAAAGAATGGAGGTGTGTGAAGTCAGAATGGAGGTGTGTAGTCAAAGATTGGAGGTGGGTGAAGTCATAGAAAGAGGTGTGGGTAGTCAGAGAGTGCAGGTGAGTGAAGTCACAGATTCGAGGTTTGTAAAATCATAGAATGGAGGTGTGTGATGTCAGATTGGAGGTGTATGAAGTCAAAGAATGTAGGTGTGTGAAGTCATTGAATGGAGGTGTGTGAAGTCACAGAATGGAGGTGTGTGAAATCAGAAGAGAGGTGTGCGAAGTCATAGAATGGAGGTGTGTGAAGTCAGAATGGAGGTGTATGAAGTCATAGAATGGAGGTGTGTGAAGTCAGAATAGAGGTGTGTGAAGTCATAGAATGGAGGTGTGTGAAGTCACAGAATGGAGGTGTGGGAAGTGACAGAATAGAGGTGTGTGACGTCACAGAATGGAGGTGTGTGAACTCAGAATGGAGGTGTGTAAAGGCACAGAATGGAGGTGTGTGAAGTCATAGAATGGAAGTGTGTGAAGTCACAGAATGGAGGTTATGAAGTCATAGAATGGAGCTGTGTGAAGTCACAAAATTGAGGTGTTTGAACTCATATATTGGAGGTGTGTGAAGTCAAAATGCATGTGTGAAGTCACAGAATGGAGGTTTGTGAAGTCATAGAATGGAGGTGTGTGAATGTTTCTGAAGTAAAAATGAAGGTGT
Organism: Megascapheus bottae; assembly: GCA_024803745.1. NCBI lineage: Eukaryota > Metazoa > Chordata > Mammalia > Rodentia > Geomyidae > Megascapheus > Megascapheus bottae. The sequence goes on from JANJXV010000426.1 coordinate 449,416, forward strand.
GTGAAGTCATGGAATGGAGGTGTGTGAAGTCACAGAATGGAGGTGTGTGAAGTCAGAATGGAGGTGTGTAGTCATAGATTGGAGGTGGGTGAAGTCATAGAATGGAGGAGTGTTTAGTCATAGAGTGCAGGTGAGTGAAGTCACAGATTCGAGGTCTGTGAAGTCATAGAATGGAGGTGTGTGATGTCAGAATGGAGGTGTGCGAAGTCATAGACGAGAGGTGTGTGAAGTCAAAATGGAGGTGTGTGAAGTCACAGAATGGAGGTGTGTGAAGTCATAGAATGGAAGTGTGTGAAGTCATAAAATGGAGGTGTGTGAAGTCACAGAATGGACGGTTTGAAATCATAGAATGGAGGTGTGTGCAGTCACAAAATTGAGGTGTTTGAAGTCATATATTGGAGGTGTGTGAAGTCAAAATGGATGTGTGAAGTCATAGAATGGAGGTGTGTGAAATCATAGAATGAGGGTTTGTGAGGTCATAGAATGGAAGTGTGTGAAGTCACAGAATGGAGGTGTGTGAAGTCACAGAATGGAGATGTGTGAAATCACAGAATAGAGGTGTGTGAACTCAGAATGGAAGTGTGTGAAGTCATAGAATGGAAGTGTGTGAAGTCATAGAATGGAAGTGTGTGAAGTCAGAATGGAGGTGTGTGAAGTCACAGAATGGAGGATTGTGAAGTCATAGAATGGAGGTGTGTGAAGTCATAGAATGGATGTTTCTGAAGTAAGAATGAAGGTGTGTGAAGTCATAGAATGGAGGTGTGTGAAGTCATAGAATGGAGGTGTGTGAAGTCACAGAATGGAGGTGTGTGAAGTCAGAATGGAGGTGTGTAGTCAAAGATTGGAGGTGGGTGAAGTCATAGAAAGCGGTGTGGGTAGTCAGAGAGTGCAGGTGAGTGAAGTCACAGATTCGAGGTTTGTAAAATCATAGAATGGAGGTGTGTGATGTCAGATTGGAGGTGTATGAAGTCAAAGAATATAGGTGTGTGAAGTCATTGAATGGAGGTGTGTGAAGTCACAGAATGGAGGTGTGTGAAATCAGAAGAGAGGTGTGCGAAGTCATAGAATGGAGGTGTGTGAAGTCAGAATGGAGGTGTATGAAGTCATAGAATGGAGGTGTGTGAAGTCAGAATAGAGGTGTGTGAAGTCATAGAATGGAGGTGTGTGAAGTCACAGAATGGAGGTGTGGGAAGTGACAGAATAGAGGTGTGTGACGTCACAGAATGGAGGTGTGTGAACTCAGAATGGAGGTGTGTAAAGGCACAGAATGGAGGTGTGTGAAGTCATAGAATGGAAGTGTGTGAAGTCACAGAATGGAGGTTATGAAGTCATAGAATGGAGCTGTGTGAAGTCACAAAATTGAGGTGTTTGAACTCATATATTGGAGGTGTGTGAAGTCAAAATGCATGTGTGAAGTCACAGAATGGAGGTTTGTGAAGTCATAGAATGGAGGTGTGTGAATGTTTCTGAAGTAAAAATGAAGGTGTGTGAAGTCATGGAATGGAGGTGTGTGAAGTCACAGAATGGAGGTGTGTGAAGTCAGAATGGAGGTGTGTAGTCATAGATTGGAGGTGGGTGAAGTCATAGAATGGAGGAGTGTTTAGTCATAGAGTGCAGGTGAGTGAAGTCACAGATTCGAGGTCTGTGAAGTCATAGAATGGAGGTGTGTGATGTCAGAATGGAGGTGTGCGAAGTCATAGACGAGAGGTGTGTGAAGTCAAAATGGAGGTGTGTGAAGTCACAGAATGGAGGTGTGTGAAGTCATAGAATGGAAGTGTGTGAAGTCATAAAATGGAGGTGTGTGAAGTCACAGAATGGACGGTTTGAAATCATAGAATGGAGGTGTGTGCAGTCACAAAATTGAGGTGTTTGAAGTCATATATTGGAGGTGTGTGAAGTCAAAATGGATGTGTGAAGTCATAGAATGGAGGTGTGTGAAATCATAGAATGAGGGTTTGTGAGGTCATAGAATGGAAGTGTGTGAAGTCACAGAATGGAGGTGTGTGAAGTCACAGAATGGAGATGTGTGAAATCACAGAATAGAGGTGTGTGAACTCAGAATGGAAGTGTGTGAAGTCATAGAATGGAAGTGTGTGAAGTCATAGAATGGAAGTGTGTGAAGTCAGAATGGAGGTGTGTGAAGTCACAGAATGGAGGATTGTGAAGTCATAGAATGGAGGTGTGTGAAGTCATAGAATGGATGTTTCTGAAGTAAGAATGAAGGTGTGTGAAGTCATAGAATGGAGGTGTGTGAAGTCATAGAATGGAGGTGTGTGAAGTCACAGAATGGAGGTGTGTGAAGTCAGAATGGAGGTGTGTAGTCAAAGATTGGAGGTGGGTGAAGTCATAGAAAGCGGTGTGGGTAGTCAGAGAGTGCAGGTGAGTGAAGTCACAGATTCGAGGTTTGTAAAATCATAGAATGGAGGTGTGTGATGTCAGATTGCAGGTGTATGAAGTCAAAGAATGTAGGTGTGTGAAGTCATTGAATGGAGGTGTGTGAAGTCACAGAATGGAGGTGTGTGAAATCAGAAGAGAGGTGTGCGAAGTCATAGAATGGAGGTGTGTGAAGTCAGAATGGAGGTGTATGAAGTCATAGAATGGAGGTGTGTGAAGTCAGAATAGAGGTGTGTGAAGTCATAGAATGGAGGTGTGTGACGTCACAGAATGGAGGTGTGTGAACTCAGAATGGAGGTGTGTAAAGGCACAGAATGGAGGTGTGTGAAGTCATAGAATGGAAGTGTGTGAAGTCACAGAATGGAGGTTATGAAGTCATAGAATGGAGCTGTGTGAAGTCACAAAATTGAGGTGTTTGAACTCATATATTGGAGGTGTGTGAAGTCAAAATGCATGTGTGAAGTCACAGAATGGAGGTTTGTGAAGTCATAGAATGGAGGTGTGTGAATGTTTCTGAAGTAAAAATGAAGGTGTGTGAAGTCATGGAATGGAGGTGTGTGAAGTCACAGAATGGAGGTGTGTGAAGTCAGAATGGAGGTGTGTAGTCATAGATTGGAGGTGGGTGAAGTCATAGAATGGAGGAGTGTTTAGTCATAGAGTGCAGGTGAGTGAAGTCACAGATTCGAGGTCTGTGAAGTCATAGAATGGAGGTGTGTGATGTCAGAATGGAGGTGTGCGAAGTCATAGACGAGAGGTGTGTGAAGTCAAAATGGAGGTGTGTGAAGTCATAGATGGAGTTGTGTGAAGTCATAGTATGGAGGTGTGTGAAATCATACAATGGAGTTTTGTGAAGTCACAGAATGGAGCTGTGTGAATTCAGAATGGAGGTGTGTGAAGTCATAGAATGGAGGTATGATAAATCAAATTAGAGGGGTGTGAAGTCGGAGAATGGAGGTGTGTGCAGTCATAGAATGGAGATGGTTGAAGTCATAGAATGGAGGTGGGTGAAGTCATAGAATGGAGGTGGTGAAGTCACTGAATGGACGGGTTTAAAGTCATAGAATGGAGGTGTGTGAAGTCAGAGAATTGAGCTGTTTGAAGTCATATATTGGAGGTGTGTGAAGTCAAAATGGATGTGTGAAGTCATAGAATGTAGGTGTGTGAAGTCATAGAATGGAGGTGTGTGAAGTCACAGAATGGAGGTGTGTGAACTCAGAATGGTCGTGTGTGAAGTCACAGAATGGAGGTGTGTGACGTCATAGAATGGAAGTGTGTGAAGTCATAGAATGGACGTGTGTGAAGTCAGAATGGAGGTGTGTGATGTCAAAGAATGGAGATTTGTGAAGTCATAGAATGGAGCTGTGTGAAGTCAGAATGGAGGTGTGTGAAGTCACAGAATGGAGGTGTGTCAACTCAGAATTTAGGTGTGTGAAGTCAAAGAATGGAGGTGTGTGAAGTCATAGAATGGAGGTGTGTGAAGTCATAGAATGGAGGTGTGTGAAGTTATAGAATGGAGGTGTGTGAAGTCACAGAATGGAGGTGTGTGAAGTCAGAATGGAGGTGTGTAGTCATAGATTGGAGGTGAGTGAATTTATAGAAAGGAGGTGTGGGAAGTCATAGAATGGAGGAGTGGAAATCATAGAGTGCAGGTGAGTGAAGTCACAGATTTGAGGTCTGTGAAATCATAGAATGGAGGTGTGTGATGTCAGATTTGAGGTGTGTGAAGTCAAAGAATGTAGGTGTGTCAAGTCATTGAATGGATGTGTGTGAAGTCAGAGAAAGAAGGTGTGTGAAGTCAGAAGGGAGGTGTGTGAAGTCATAGAATGGAGGTGTGTGAAGTCAGAATGGAGGGTTGTGAACTCATAGAATGTAGGTGTGTGACGTAACAATGGAAGTGTGTGAAGTCATAGAATGAAGGTGTGTGAAGTCACAGAATGGAGGTTTGTGAAGTCATAGAATGGAGGTATGTGAAGTCACAGAATAGAGGTGTGTAAAGTCATGGAATGGAGGTGTGTGAAGTTATAGAATGGATGTTTGTAAAGTAAGAATGAAGGTGTGTGAAGTCATAGAATGGAGGTCTCTGATGTCAAAGAATGGAGGTGTGTGAAATCATAGAATGTAGCTGTGTGAAGTCAGAATGGAGGTGTGTGAAGACACAGAATGGAGGTGTGTCAACTCAGAATTTAGGTGTGTGAAGTGAAAGAATGGAGGTTTGTGGAGTCATAGAATGGTGGTGTGTGGAGTCATAGAATGGAGCTGTGTGAATTTATAGAATGGAGGTGTGTGAAGTCACAGAATGGAGGTGTGTGAAGTCAGAATGAAGGTGTGTAGTCATAGATTGGAGGTGGGTGAATTCATAGAAAGGAGGTGTGTGAAGTCATAGATGGAGGTGTGTGAAGTCATAGTATGGAGATATGTGAAATCATAGAATGGAGTTTTGTGAAGTCACAGAATGAAGTTGTGTGAGTCAGAATTGAGGTGTGTGAAGTCATGGAATGTAGATGTGTGAAGTCATAGAATGGAGTATTGTGAATTCACCGAATGGAGGTTTGTGAAGTCATAGAATGGAGGTATGAGAAATCAAATTAGAGGGGTGTGAAGTCGGAGAATGGAGGTGTGTGAAGTCATAGAATGGAGGTGGGTGAAGTCATAGAATGGAGGTGTGTGAATTCAGATTGGAGGTGTGTGAAGTCATAGAATGGAGGTGTGTCAACTCAGAATTTAGGTGTGTGAAGTCAAAGAATGGAGGTGTGTGAAGTCATAGAATGGAGGTGAGTGAAGTCATAGAATGGAGGTTTGTGAAGTCATAGAATTTAGGTGTGCGAAGTCATAGAATGGAGGTGTGTGAAGTCACAGAATGGAGGTGTGTGAAGTCATACAATGGAGGTGTGTGAAGTCAGTATGGAGGTGTGTGAAGTCACAGAATGGAGGTGTGTGAACTCAGAATGGAGGTGTGTGAAGTCATAGATGGAGGTGTGTAAAGTCATAGTATGGAGATATGTGAAATCATACAATGGAGTTTTGTGAAGTCACAGAATGGAGTTGTGTGAGGCAGAATTGAAATGTGTGAAGTCATAGAATGTAGATGTGTGAAGTCATAGAATGGAGTATTGTGAAGTCACCGAAGTGAGGTTTGTGAAGTCAACGAATGGAAGTGTGTGAAGTCAAAATGGAGGTGTGTGATGTCACAGAATGGAGGTGTGTGAAGTCATAGAATGGAAGTGTGTGAAGTCATAAAATGGAGGTGTGTGAAGTCACAGAATGGAGGTGTGTGAAGTCATAGAATGGAAGTGTGTGAAGTCATAAAATGGAGGTGTGTGAAGTCACAGAATGGACGGTTTGAAATCATAGAATGGAGGTGTGTGCAGTCACAAAATTGAGGTGTTTGAAGTCATATATTGGAGGTGTGTGAAGTCAAAATGGATGTGTGAAGTCATAGAATGGAGGTGTGTGAAATCATAGTATGAGGGTTTGTGAGGTCATAGAATGGAAGTGTGTGAAGTCACAGAATGGAGGTGTGTGCAGTCACAGAATGGAGATGTGTGAAATCACAGAATAGAGGTGTGTGAACTCAGAATGGAAGTGTGTGAAGTCATAGAATGGAAGTGTGTGAAGTCATAGAATGGAAGTGTGTGAAGTCAGAATGGAGGTGTGTGAAGTCACAGAATGGAGGATTGTGAAGTCATAGAATGGAGGTTTGTGAAGTCATAGAATGGATGTTTCTGAAGTAAGAATGAAGGTGTGTGAAGTCATAGAATGGAGGTGTGTGAAGTCATAGAATGGAGGTGTGTGAAGTCAAAGAATGGAGGTGTGTGAAGTCAGAATGGAGGTGTGTAGTCAAAGATTGGAGGTGGGTGAAGTCATAGAAAGAGGTGTGGGTAGTCAGAGAGTGCAGGTGAGTGAAGTCACAGATTCGAGGTTTGTAAAATCATAGAATGGAGGTGTGTGATGTCAGATTGGAGGTGTATGAAGTCAAAGAATGTAGGTGTGTGAAGTCATTGAATGGAGGTGTGTGAAGTCACAGAATGGAGGTGTGTGAAATCAGAAGAGAGGTGTGCGAAGTCATAGAATGGAGGTGTGTGAAGTCAGAATGGAGGTGTATGAAGTCATAGAATGGAGGTGTGTGAAGTCAGAATAGAGGTGTGTGAAGTCATAGAATGGAGGTGTGTGAAGTCACAGAATGGAGGTGTGGGAAGTGACAGAATAGAGGTGTGTGACGTCACAGAATGGAGGTGTGTGAACTCAGAATGGAGGTGTGTAAAGGCACAGAATGGAGGTGTGTGAAGTCATAGAATGGAAGTGTGTGAAGTCACAGAATGGAGGTTATGAAGTCATAGAATGGAGCTGTGTGAAGTCACAAAATTGAGGTGTTTGAACTCATATATTGGAGGTGTGTGAAGTCAAAATGCATGTGTGAAGTCACAGAATGGAGGTTTGTGAAGTCATAGAATGGAGGTGTGTGAATGTTTCTGAAGTAAAAATGAAGGTGTGTGAAGTCATGGAATGGAGGTGTGTGAAGTCACAGAATGGAGGTGTGTGAAGTCAGAATGGAGGTGTGTAGTCATAGATTGGAGGTGGGTGAAGTCATAGAATGGAGGAGTGTTTAGTCATAGAGTGCAGGTGAGTGAAGTCACAGATTCGAGGTCTGTGAAGTCATAGAATGGAGGTGTGTGATGTCAGAATGGAGGTGTGCGAAGTCATAGACGAGAGGTGTGTGAAGTCAAAATGGAGGTGTGTGAAGTCACAGAATGGAGGTGTGTGAAGTCATAGAATGGAAGTGTGTGAAGTCATAAAATGGAGGTGTGTGAAGTCACAGAATGGACGGTTTGAAATCATAGAATGGAGGTGTGTGCAGTCACAAAATTGAGGTGTTTGAAGTCATATATTGGAGGTGTGTGAAGTCAAAATGGATGTGTGAAGTCATAGAATGGAGGTGTGTGAAATCATAGAATGAGGGTTTGTGAGGTCATAGAATGGAAGTGTGTGAAGTCACAGAATGGAGGTGTGTGAAGTCACAGAATGGAGATGTGTGAAATCACAGAATAGAGGTGTGTGAACTCAGAATGGAAGTGTGTGAAGTCATAGAATGGAAGTGTGTGAAGTCATAGAATGGAAGTGTGTGAAGTCAGAATGGAGGTGTGTGAAGTCACAGAATGGAGGATTGTGAAGTCATAGAATGGAGGTGTGTGAAGTCATAGAATGGATGTTTCTGAAGTAAGAATGAAGGTGTGTGAAGTCATAGAATGGAGGTGTGTGAAGTCATAGAATGGAGGTGTGTGAAGTCACAGAATGGAGGTGTGTGAAGTCAGAATGGAGGTGTGTAGTCAAAGATTGGAGGTGGGTGAAGTCATAGAAAGCGGTGTGGGTAGTCAGAGAGTGCAGGTGAGTGAAGTCACAGATTCGAGGTTTGTAAAATCATAGAATGGAGGTGTGTGATGTCAGATTGGAGGTGTATGAAGTCAAAGAATGTAGGTGTGTGAAGTCATTGAATGGAGGTGTGTGAAGTCACAGAATGGAGGTGTGTGAAATCAGAAGAGAGGTGTGCGAAGTCATAGAATGGAGGTGTGTGAAGTCAGAATGGAGGTGTATGAAGTCATAGAATGGAGGTGTGTGAAGTCAGAATAGAGGTGTGTGAAGTCATAGAATGGAGGTGTGTGAAGTCACAGAATGGAGGTGTGGGAAGTGACAGAATAGAGGTGTGTGACGTCACAGAATGGAGGTGTGTGAACTCAGAATGGAGGTGTGTAAAGGCACAGAATGGAGGTGTGTGAAGTCATAGAATGGAAGTGTGTGAAGTCACAGAATGGAGGTTATGAAGTCATAGAATGGAGCTGTGTGAAGTCACAAAATTGAGGTGTTTGAACTCATATATTGGAGGTGTGTGAAGTCAAAATGCATGTGTGAAGTCACAGAATGGAGGTTTGTGAAGTCATAGAATGGAGGTGTGTGAATGTTTCTGAAGTAAAAATGAAGGTGTGTGAAGTCATGGAATGGAGGTGTGTGAAGTCACAGAATGGAGGTGTGTGAAGTCAGAATGGAGGTGTGTAGTCATAGATTGGAGGTGGGTGAAGTCATAGAATGGAGGAGTGTTTAGTCATAGAGTGCAGGTGAGTGAAGTCACAGATTCGAGGTCTGTGAAGTCATAGAATGGAGGTGTGTGATGTCAGAATGGAGGTGTGCGAAGTCATAGACGAGAGGTGTGTGAAGTCAAAATGGAGGTGTGTGAAGTCACAGAATGGAGGTGTGTGAAGTCATAGAATGGAAGTGTGTGAAGTCATAAAATGGAGGTGTGTGAAGTCACAGAATGGACGGTTTGAAATCATAGAATGGAGGTGTGTGCAGTCACAAAATTGAGGTGTTTGAAGTCATATATTGGAGGTGTGTGAAGTCAAAATGGATGTGTGAAGTCATAGAATGGAGGTGTGTGAAATCATAGAATGAGGGTTTGTGAGGTCATAGAATGGAAGTGTGTGAAGTCACAGAATGGAGGTGTGTGAAGTCACAGAATGGAGATGTGTGAAATCACAGAATAGAGGTGTGTGAACTCAGAATGGAAGTGTGTGAAGTCATAGAATGGAAGTGTGTGAAGTCATAGAATGGAAGTGTGTGAAGTCAGAATGGAGGTGTGTGAAGTCACAGAATGGAGGATTGTGAAGTCATAGAATGGAGGTGTGTGAAGTCATAGAATGGATGTTTCTGAAGTAAGAATGAAGGTGTGTGAAGTCATAGAATGGAGGTGTGTGAAGTCATAGAATGGAGGTGTGTGAAGTCACAGAATGGAGGTGTGTGAAGTCAGAATGGAGGTGTGTAGTCAAAGATTGGAGGTGGGTGAAGTCATAGAAAGCGGTGTGGGTAGTCAGAGAGTGCAGGTGAGTGAAGTCACAGATTCGAGGTTTGTAAAATCATAGAATGGAGGTGTGTGATGTCAGATTGGAGGTGTATGAAGTCAAAGAATGTAGGTGTGTGAAGTCATTGAATGGAGGTGTGTGAAGTCACAGAATGGAGGTGTGTGAAATCAGAAGAGAGGTGTGCGAAGTCATAGAATGGAGGTGTGTGAAGTCAGAATGGAGGTGTATGAAGTCATAGAATGGAGGTGTGTGAAGTCAGAATAGATGTGTGTGAAGTCATAGAATGGAGGTGTGTGACGTCACAGAATGGAGGTGTGTGAACTCAGAATGGAGGTGTGTAAAGGCACAGAATGGAGGTGTGTGAAGTCATAGAATGGAAGTGTGTGAAGTCACAGAATGGAGGTTATGAAGTCATAGAATGGAGCTGTGTGAAGTCACAAAATTGAGGTGTTTGAACTCATATATTGGAGGTGTGTGAAGTCAAAATGCATGTGTGAAGTCACAGAATGGAGGTTTGTGAAGTCATAGAATGGAGGTGTGTGAATGTTTCTGAAGTAAAAATGAAGGTGTGTGAAGTCATGGAATGGAGGTGTGTGAAGTCACAGAATGGAGGTGTGTGAAGTCAGAATGGAGGTGTGTAGTCATAGATTGGAGGTGGGTGAAGTCATAGAATGGAGGAGTGTTTAGTCATAGAGTGCAGGTGAGTGAAGTCACAGATTCGAGGTCTGTGAAGTCATAGAATGGAGGTGTGTGATGTCAGAATGGAGGTGTGCGAAGTCATAGACGAGAGGTGTGTGAAGTCAAAATGGAGGTGTGTGAAGTCATAGATGGAGTTGTGTGAAGTCATAGTATGGAGGTGTGTGAAATCATACAATGGAGTTTTGTGAAGTCACAGAATGGAGCTGTGTGAATTCAGAATGGAGGTGTGTGAAGTCATAGAATGGAGGTATGATAAATCAAATTAGAGGGGTGTGAAGTCGGAGAATGGAGGTGTGTGCAGTCATAGAATGGAGATGGTTGAAGTCATAGAATGGAGGTGGGTGAAGTCATAGAATGGAGGTGGTGAAGTCACTGAATGGACGGGTTTAAAGTCATAGAATGGAGGTGTGTGAAGTCAGAGAATTGAGCTGTTTGAAGTCATATATTGGAGGTGTGTGAAGTCAAAATGGATGTGTGAAGTCATAGAATGTAGGTGTGTGAAGTCATAGAATGGAGGTGTGTGAAGTCACAGAATGGAGGTGTGTGAACTCAGAATGGTCGTGTGTGAAGTCACAGAATGGAGGTGTGTGACGTCATAGAATGGAAGTGTGTGAAGTCATAGAATGGACATGTGTGAAGTCAGAATGGAGGTGTGTGATGTCAAAGAATGGAGGTTTGTGAAGTCATAGAATGGAGCTGTGTGAAGTCAGAATGGAGGTGTGTGAAGTCACAGAATGGAGGTGTGTCAACTCAGAATTTAGGTGTGTGAAGTCAAAGAATGGAGGTGTGTGAAGTCATAGAATGGAGGTGTGTGAAGTCATAGAATGGAGGTGTGTGAAGTTATAGAATGGAGGTGTGTGAAGTCACAGAATGGAGGTGTGTGAAGTCAGAATGGAGGTGTGTAGTCATAGATTGGAGGTGAGTGAATTTATAGAAAGGAGGTGTGGGAAGTCATAGAATGGAGGAGTGGAAATCATAGAGTGCAGGTGAGTGAAGTCACAGATTTGAGGTCTGTGAAATCATAGAATGGAGGTGTGTGATGTCAGATTTGAGGTGTGTGAAGTCAAAGAATGTAGGTGTGTCAAGTCATTGAATGGATGTGTGTGAAGTCAGAGAAAGAAGGTGTGTGAAGTCAGAAGGGAGGTGTGTGAAGTCATAGAATGGAGGTGTGTGAAGTCAGAATGGAGGGTTGTGAACTCATAGAATGTAGGTGTGTGACGTAACAATGGAAGTGTGTGAAGTCATAGAATGAAGGTGTGTGAAGTCACAGAATGGAGGTTTGTGAAGTCATAGAATGGAGGTATGTGAAGTCACAGAATAGAGGTGTGTAAAGTCATGGAATGGAGGTGTGTGAAGTTATAGAATGGATGTTTGTAAAGTAAGAATGAAGGTGTGTGAAGTCATAGAATGGAGGTCTCTGATGTCAAAGAATGGAGGTGTGTGAAATCATAGAATGTAGCTGTGTGAAGTCAGAATGGAGGTGTGTGAAGACACAGAATGGAGGTGTGTCAACTCAGAATTTAGGTGTGTGAAGTGAAAGAATGGAGGTTTGTGGAGTCATAGAATGGTGGTGTGTGGAGTCATAGAATGGAGCTGTGTGAATTTATAGAATGGAGGTGTGTGAAGTCACAGAATGGAGGTGTGTGAAGTCAGAATGAAGGTGTGTAGTCATAGATTGGAGGTGGGTGAATTCATAGAAAGGAGGTGTGTGAAGTCATAGATGGAGGTGTGTGAAGTCATAGTATGGAGATATGTGAAATCATAGAATGGAGTTTTGTGAAGTCACAGAATGAAGTTGTGTGAGTCAGAATTGAGGTGTGTGAAGTCATGGAATGTAGATGTGTGAAGTCATAGAATGGAGTATTGTGAATTCACCGAAGGGAGGTTTGTGAAGTCATAGAATGGAGGTATGAGAAATCAAATTAGAGGGGTGTGAAGTCGGAGAATGGAGGTGTGTGAAGTCATAGAATGGAGGTGGGTGAAGTCATAGAATGGAGGTGTGTGAATTCAGATTGGAGGTGTGTGAAGTCATAGAATGGAGGTTTGTCAACTCAGAATTTAGGTGTGTGAAGTCAAAGAATGGAGGTGTGTGAAGTCATAGAATGGAGGTGAGTGAAGTCATAGAATGGAGGTTTGTGAAGTCATAGAATTTAGGTGTGCGAAGTCATAGAATGGAGGTGTGTGAAGTCACAGAATGGAGGTGTGTGAAGTCATACAATGGAGGTGTGTGAAGTCAGTATGGAGGTGTGTGAAGTCACAGAATGGAGGTGTGTGAACTCAGAATGGAGGTGTGTGAAGTCATAGATGGAGGTGTGTAAAGTCATAGTATGGAGATATGTGAAATCATACAATGGAGTTTTGTGAAGTCACAGAATGGAGTTGTGTGAGTCAGAATTGAAATGTGTGAAGTCATAGAATGTAGATGTGTGAAGTCATAGAATGGAGTATTGTGAAGTCACCGAAGTGAGGTTTGTGAAGTCATAGAATGGAGGTATGAGAAATCAAATTAGAGGGGTGTGAAGTCGGAGAATGGAGGTGTGTGAAGTCATAGAATGGAGATGGTTGAAGTCATAGAATGGAGGTGGGTGAAGTCATAGAATGGAGGTGTGTGAAGTCACTGAATGGACGGGTTTAAAGTCATAGAATAGAGGTGTGTGAAGTCAGAGAATTGAGCTGTTTGAAGTCATATATTGGAGGTGTGTGAAGTCAAAATGGATGTGTGAAGTCATAGACTGTAGGTGTGTGAAGTCATAGAATGGAGGTGTGTGAAGTCACAGAATGGAGGTTTGTGAACTCAGAATGGAGGTGTGTGAAGGCACAGATTGGAGGTGTGTGAAGTCATAGAATGGAAGTGTGTGAAGTCATAGAATGGACGTGTGTGAAGTCAGAATGGAGGTGTGTTAAGTCACCGAATGGAGATTTGTGAACTCAGTATGGAGGTGTGTGAAGTCACAGAATGGAGGTTTGTGAAGTCATAGATGGAGGTGTGTGAGGTCATAGAATGGATGTTTCTGAAGAAAGAATGAAGGTGTGTGAAGTCATAGAATGGAGGAGTGTGAAGTCATTGAATGGAGGTGTGTGAAGTCACTGAATGGAAGTGTGTGAAGTCAGAATGGAGGTGTGAAGTCATAGAATGAAGGTGGGTGAAGTCATAGAAAGGAGGTGTGGGAAGTCATAGAATGGAGTAGTGTGAAGTCATAGAGTGGAGGTGAGTGAAGTCACAGATTCGAGGTCTGTGAAGTCATAGATTGGAGGGGTGTGATGTCAGAATGGAGGTGTGCGAAGTCATAGAATAGAGCTTTCTGAAGTCAGAATGGAGGTGTGTGAAGTCATAGAATGGCGGTGTGTGAACTCATAGAATGGAGGTGTGTGACGTCACAATGGAAGTGTGTGAAGTCACAGAATGGAGGTGTGTTAATTCATGCAATGGATGTGTGTGAAGTCAGAATGGAATTTTGTGAAGTCACAGAATTGAGCTGTGTGAATTGAGAATGGAGGTGTGTGAAGTCATAGAATGGAGGTGTGTGAAGTCAGAATGGAGGTGTGTGAAGTCATAGAATGGACGTGTGTGAAGTCACAGAATGGAGGTGTGGGAAGTCACAGATTGCAGGAGTGTGAAGTCACAGAATAGAGGTGTGTGAACCCAGAATGGAGGTGTGTAAAGTCACAGAATGGAGGTGTGTGAAGTCATGGAATGGAAGTGTGTGAAGTCATAGAATGGAGGTGTGTGAAGGCACAGAATGGACGGTATTTAGTCATAGAATGGAGGTGTGTGAAGTCACAGAATTGAGGTGTTTGAAGTCATATATTGGAGGGGTGTGAAATCAACATGGATGTGGGAAGTCATAGAATGGAGGTGTGTGAATTCATAGAACGAGGGTGTGTGAAATCATAGAATGGAGGTGTGTGAAGTCACAGAATGGAGGTGTGTGAAGTCACAGATTGGTGGTGTGTGAAGTCAAAGAATCGAGGTGTGAGAAGTCACAGAATTGAGATGTGTGAACTCAGAATGGAGGTGTGTGAAGTCAAAGAATGGAGGTGTGTGAAGTCATAGAACGGAGGTATGTGAAGTCACAGAATGCAGGTGTGTGAAATCATAGAATGAGGGTGTGTGAAGTCATAGAATGGAAGTGTGTGAAGTCAGAATGGAGGTGTGTGAACTCATAGAATGGAGATGTGTGACGTCACAATGGAAGTTTGTGAAGTCATAGAATGGAGGTGTGTGAAGTCACTGAATGGAGGTGTGTGAAGTCATACAATGGTGGTGTGTGAAGTCAGAATGGAGGTGTGTGAACTCAGAATGGAGGTGTGTGAAGTCATAGATGGAGGTGTGTGAAGTCATAGTATGGAGATATGTGAAATGACAGAATGGAGTTTTGTGAAGTCACAGAATGGAGTTGTGTGAGTCAGAATGGAGGTGTGTGAAGTCATAGAATGTAGATGTGTGAAGTCATAGAATGGAGTATTGTGAAGTCATCGAAGGGTGGTTTGTGAAGTCATAGAATGGAGGTATGAGAAATCAAATTAGAGGGGTGTGAAGTCGGAGAATGGAGGTGTGTGAAGTCATAGAATGGAGGTGGGTGAAGTCATAGAATTGAGGTGTGTGAATTCAGATTGTAGGTGTGTGAAGTCATAGAATGGAGGTGTGTCAACTCAGAAAGGAGGTGTGTGAAGTCATAGAATGGAGGTGTGTGAACTCATAGAATGGAGGTGTGTGACGTCACAATGGAAGTTTGTGAAGTCATAGAATGGAGGTGTGTGAAGTCACAGAATGGAGGTATGTGAAGTCAGAATGGAGGTGTGAAGTCATAGAATGGAGGTGGTGAAGTCACTGAATGGACGGGTTTAAAGTCATAGAATGGAGGTGTGTGAAGTCAGAGAATTGAGCTGTTTGAAGTCATATATTGGAGGTGTGTGAAGTCAAAATGGATGTGTGAAGTCATAGAATGTAGGTGTGTGAAGTCATAGAATGGAGGTGTGTGAAGTCACAGAATGGAGGTGTGTGAACTCAGAATGGTCGTGTGTGAAGTCACAGAATGGAGGTGTGTGACGTCATAGAATGGAAGTGTGTGAAGTCATAGAATGGACGTGTGTGAAGTCAGAATGGAGGTGTGTGATGTCAAAGAATGGAGGTTTGTGAAGTCATAGAATGGAGCTGTGTGAAGTCAGAATGGAGGTGTGTGAAGTCACAGAATGGAGGTGTGTCAACTCAGAATTTAGGTGTGTGAAGTCAAAGAATGGAGGTGTGTGAAGTCATAGAATGGAGGTGTGTGAAGTCATAGAATGGAGGTGTGTGAAGTTATAGAATGGAGGTGTGTGAAGTCACAGAATGGAGGTGTGTGAAGTCAGAATGGAGGTGTGTAGTCATAGATTGGAGGTGAGTGAATTTATAGAAAGGAGGTGTGGGAAGTCATAGAATGGAGGAGTGGAAATCATAGAGTGTAGGTGAGTGAAGTCACAGATTTGAGGTCTGTGAAATCATAGAATGGAGGTGTGTGATGTCAGATTTGAGGTGTGTGAAGTCAAAGAATGTAGGTGTGTCAAGTCATTGAATGGATGTGTGTGAAGTCAGAGAAAGAAGGTGTGTGAAGTCAGAAGGGAGGTGTGTGAAGTCATAGAATGGAGGTGTGTGAAGTCAGAATGGAGGGTTGTGAACTCATAGAATGTAGGTGTGTGACGTAACAATGGAAGTGTGTGAAGTCATAGAATGAAGGTGTGTGAAGTCACAGAATGGAGGTTTGTGAAGTCATAGAATGGAGGTATGTGAAGTCACAGAATAGAGGTGTGTAAAGTCATGGAATGGAGGTGTGTGAAGTTATAGAATGGATGTTTGTAAAGTAAGAATGAAGGTGTGTGAAGTCATAGAATGGAGGTCTCTGATGTCAAAGAATGGAGGTGTGTGAAATCATAGAATGTAGCTGTGTGAAGTCAGAATGGAGGTGTGTGAAGACACAGAATGGAGGTGTGTCAACTCAGAATTTAGGTGTGTGAAGTGAAAGAATGGAGGTTTGTGGAGTCATAGAATGGTGGTGTGTGGAGTCATAGAATGGAGCTGTGTGAATTTATAGAATGGAGGTGTGTGAAGTCACAGAATGGAGGTGTGTGAAGTCAGAATGAAGGTGTGTAGTCATAGATTGGAGGTGGGTGAATTCATAGAAAGGAGGTGTGTGAAGTCATAGATGGAGGTGTGTGAAGTCATAGTATGGAGATATGTGAAATCATAGAATGGAGTTTTGTGAAGTCACAGAATGAAGTTGTGTGAGTCAGAATTGAGGTGTGTGAAGTCATGGAATGTAGATGTGTGAAGTCATAGAATGGAGTATTGTGAATTCACCGAAGGGAGGTTTGTGAAGTCATAGAATGGAGGTATGAGAAATCAAATTAGAGGGGTGTGAAGTCGGAGAATGGAGGTGTGTGAAGTCATAGAATGGAGGTGGGTGAAGTCATAGAATGGAGGTGTGTGAATTCAGATTGGAGGTGTGTGAAGTCATAGAATGGAGGTTTGTCAACTCAGAATTTAGGTGTGTGAAGTCAAAGAATGGAGGTGTGTGAAGTCATAGAATGGAGGTGAGTGAAGTCATAGAATGGAGGTTTGTGAAGTCATAGAATTTAGGTGTGCGAAGTCATAGAATGGAGGTGTGTGAAGTCACAGAATGGAGGTGTGTGAAGTCATACAATGGAGGTGTGTGAAGTCAGTATGGAGGTGTGTGAAGTCACAGAATGGAGGTGTGTGAACTCAGAATGGAGGTGTGTGAAGTCATAGATGGAGGTGTGTAAAGTCATAGTATGGAGATATGTGAAATCATACAATGGAGTTTTGTGAAGTCACAGAATGGAGTTGTGTGAGTCTGAATTGAAATGTGTGAAGTCATAGAATGTAGATGTGTGAAGTCATAGAATGGAGTATTGTGAAGTCACCGAAGTGAGGTTTGTGAAGTCATAGAATGGAGGTATGATAAATCAAATTAGAGGGGTGTGAAGTCGGAGAATGGAGGTGTGTGAAGTCATAGAATGTAGATGTGTGAAGTCACTTAATGGACGGGCTTAAAGTCATAGAATAGAGGTGTGTGAAGTCAGAGAATTGAGCTGTTTGAAGTCATATGTTGGAGGTGTGTGAAGTCAAAATGGATGTGTGAAGTCATAGAATGTAGGTGTGTGAAGTCATAGAATGGAGGTGTGTGAAGTCACAGAATGGAGGTGTGTGAACTCAGAATGGAGGTGTGTGAAGGCACAGAATGGAGGTGTGTGAAGTCATAGAATGGAAGTGTGTGAAGTCATAGAATGGACGTGTGTGAAGTCAGAATGGAGGTGTGTTAAGTCACCGAATGTAGTTTTGTGAACTCAGTATGGAGGTGTGTGAAGTCACAGAATGGAGGTTTGTGAAGTCATAGATGGAGTTGTGTGAGGTCATAGAATGGATGTTTCTGAAGAAAGAATGAAGGTGTGTGAAGTCATAGAATGGAGGAGTGTGAAGTCATTGAATGGAGGTGTGTGAAGTCACTGAATGGAAGTGTGTGAAGTCAGAATGGAGGTGTGTAGTCATAGATTGGAGGTGAGTGAATTTATAGAAAGGAGGTGTGGGAAGTCATAGAATGGAGGAGTGGAAATCATAGAGTGCAGGTGAGTGAAGTCACAGATTTGAGGTCTGTGAAATCATAGAATGGAGGTGTGTGATGTCAGATTTGAGGTGTGTGAAGTCAAAGAATGTAGGTGTGTCAAGTCATTGAATGGATGTGTGTGAAGTCAGAGAAAGAAGGTGTGTGAAGTCAGAAGGGAGGTGTGTGAAGTCATAGAATGGAGGTGTGTGAAGTCAGAATGGAGGGTTGTGAACTCATAGAATGTAGGTGTGTGACGTAACAATGGAAGTGTGTGAAGTCATAGAATGAAGGTGTGTGAAGTCACAGAATGGAGGTTTGTGAAGTCATAGAATGGAGGTATGTGAAGTCACAGAATAGAGGTGTGTAAAGTCATGGAATGGAGGTGTGTGAAGTTATAGAATGGATGTTTGTAAAGTAAGAATGAAGGTGTGTGAAGTCATAGAATGGAGGTCTCTGATGTCAAAGAATGGAGGTGTGTGAAATCATAGAATGTAGCTGTGTGAAGTCAGAATGGAGGTGTGTGAAGACACAGAATGGAGGTGTGTCAACTCAGAATTTAGGTGTGTGAAGTGAAAGAATGGAGGTTTGTGGAGTCATAGAATGGTGGTGTGTGGAGTCATAGAATGGAGCTGTGTGAATTTATAGAATGGAGGTGTGTGAAGTCACAGAATGGAGGTGTGTGAAGTCAGAATGAAGGTGTGTAGTCATAGATTGGAGGTGGGTGAATTCATAGAAAGGAGGTGTGTGAAGTCATAGATGGAGGTGTGTGAAGTCATAGTATGGAGATATGTGAAATCATAGAATGGAGTTTTGTGAAGTCACAGAATGAAGTTGTGTGAGTCAGAATTGAGGTGTGTGAAGTCATGGAATGTAGATGTGTGAAGTCATAGAATGGAGTATTGTGAATTCACCGAAGGGAGGTTTGTGAAGTCATAGAATGGAGGTATGAGAAATCAAATTAGAGGGGTGTGAAGTCGGAGAATGGAGGTGTGTGAAGTCATAGAATGGAGGTGGGTGAAGTCATAGAATGGAGGTGTGTGAATTCAGATTGGAGGTGTGTGAAGTCATAGAATGGAGGTTTGTCAACTCAGAATTTAGGTGTGTGAAGTCAAAGAATGGAGGTGTGTGAAGTCATAGAATGGAGGTGAGTGAAGTCATAGAATGGAGGTTTGTGAAGTCATAGAATTTAGGTGTGCGAAGTCATAGAATGGAGGTGTGTGAAGTCACAGAATGGAGGTGTGTGAAGTCATACAATGGAGGTGTGTGAAGTCAGTATGGAGGTGTGTGAAGTCACAGAATGGAGGTGTGTGAACTCAGAATGGAGGTGTGTGAAGTCATAGATGGAGGTGTGTAAAGTCATAGTATGGAGATATGTGAAATCATACAATGGAGTTTTGTGAAGTCACAGAATGGAGTTGTGTGAGTCAGAATTGAAATGTGTGAAGTCATAGAATGTAGATGTGTGAAGTCATAGAATGGAGTATTGTGAAGTCACCGAAGTGAGGTTTGTGAAGTCATAGAATGGAGGTATGAGAAATCAAATTAGAGGGGTGTGAAGTCGGAGAATGGAGGTGTGTGAAGTCATAGAATGGAGATGGTTGAAGTCATAGAATGGAGGTGGGTGAAGTCATAGAATGGAGGTGTGTGAAGTCACTGAATGGACGGGTTTAAAGTCATAGAATAGAGGTGTGTGAAGTCAGAGAATTGAGCTGTTTGAAGTCATATATTGGAGGTGTGTGAAGTCAAAATGGATGTGTGAAGTCATAGACTGTAGGTGTGTGAAGTCATAGAATGGAGGTGTGTGAAGTCACAGAATGGAGGTTTGTGAACTCAGAATGGAGGTGTGTGAAGGCACAGAATGGAGGTGTGTGAAGTCATAGAATGGAAGTGTGTGAAGTCATAGAATGGACGTGTGTGAAGTCAGAATGGAGGTGTGTTAAGTCACCGAATGGAGATTTGTGAACTCAGTATGGAGGTGTGTGAAGTCACAGAATGGAGGTTTGTGAAGTCATAGATGGAGGTGTGTGAGGTCATAGAATGGATGTTTCTGAAGAAAGAATGAAGGTGTGTGAAGTCATAGAATGGAGGAGTGTGAAGTCATTGAATGGAGGTGTGTGAAGTCACTGAATGGAAGTGTGTGAAGTCAGAATGGAGGTGTGAAGTCATAGAATGAAGGTGGGTGAAGTCATAGAAAGGAGGTGTGGGAAGTCATAGAATGGAGTAGTGTGAAGTCATAGAGTGGAGGTGAGTGAAGTCACAGATTCGAGGTCTGTGAAGTCCTAGATTGGAGGTGTGTGATGTCAGAATGGAGGTGTGCGAAGTCATAGAATAAAGGTTTGTGAAGTCAGAATGGAGGTGTGTGAAGTCATAGAATGGCGGTGTGTGAACTCATAGAATGGAGGTGTGTGACGTCACAATGGAAGTGTGTGAAGTCACAGAATGGAGGTGTGTTAATTCATGCAATGGATGTGTGTGAAGTCAGAATGGAATTTTGTGAAGTCACAGAATTGAGCTGTGTGAATTGAGAATGGAGGTGTGTGAAGTCATAGAATGGAGGTGTGTGAAGTCAGAATGGAGGTGTGTGAAGTCATAGAATGGACGTGTGTGAAGTCACAGAATGGAGGTGTGGGAAGTCACAGATTGCAGGAGTGTGAAGTCACAGAATAGAGGTGTGTGAACCCAGAATGGAGGTGTGTAAAGTCACAGAATGGAGGTGTGTGAAGTCATGGAATGGAAGTGTGTGAAGTCATAGAATGGAGGTGTGTGAAGGCACAGAATGGACGGTATTTAGTCATAGAATGGAGGTGTGTGAAGTCACAGAATTGAGGTGTTTGAAGTCATATATTGGAGGGGTGTGAAATCAACATGGATGTGGGAAGTCATAGAATGGAGGTGTGTGAATTCATAGAACGAGGGTGTGTGAAATCATAGAATGGAGGTGTGTGAAGTCACAGAATGGAGGTGTGTGAAGTCACAGATTGGTGGTGTGTGAAGTCAAAGAATCGAGGTGTGAGAAGTCACAGAATTGAGATGTGTGAACTCAGAATGGAGGTGTGTGAAGTCAAAGAATGGAGGTGTGTGAAGTCATAGAACGGAGGTATGTGAAGTCACAGAATGCAGGTGTGTGAAATCATAGAATGAGGGTGTGTGAAGTCATAGAATGGAAGTGTGTGAAGTCAGAATGGAGGTGTGTGAACTCATAGAATGGAGATGTGTGACGTCACAATGGAAGTTTGTGAAGTCATAGAATGGAGGTGTGTGAAGTCACTGAATGGAGGTGTGTGAAGTCATACAATGGTGGTGTGTGAAGTCAGAATGGAGGTGTGTGAACTCAGAATGGAGGTGTGTGAAGTCATAGATGGAGGTGTGTGAAGTCATAGTATGGAGATATGTGAAATGACAGAATGGAGTTTTGTGAAGTCACAGAATGGAGTTGTGTGAGTCAGAATGGAGGTGTGTGAAGTCATAGAATGTAGATGTGTGAAGTCATAGAATGGAGTATTGTGAAGTCATCGAAGGGTGGTTTGTGAAGTCATAGAATGGAGGTATGAGAAATCAAATTAGAGGGGTGTGAAGTCGGAGAATGGAGGTGTGTGAAGTCATAGAATGGAGGTGGGTGAAGTCATAGAATTGAGGTGTGTGAATTCAGATTGTAGGTGTGTGAAGTCATAGAATGGAGGTGTGTCAACTCAGAAAGGAGGTGTGTGAAGTCATAGAATGGAGGTGTGTGAACTCATAGAATGGAGGTGTGTGACGTCACAATGGAAGTTTGTGAAGTCATAGAATGGAGGTGTGTGAAGTCACAGAATGGAGGTATGTGAAGTCAGAATGGAGGTGTGAAGTCATAGAATGGAGGTGGTGAAGTCACTGAATGGACGGGTTTAAAGTCATAGAATGGAGGTGTGTGAAGTCAGAGAATTGAGCTGTTTGAAGTCATATATTGGAGGTGTGTGAAGTCAAAATGGATGTGTGAAGTCATAGAATGTAGGTGTGTGAAGTCATAGAATGGAGGTGTGTGAAGTCACAGAATGGAGGTGTGTGAACTCAGAATGGTCGTGTGTGAAGTCACAGAATGGAGGTGTGTGACGTCATAGAATGGAAGTGTGTGAAGTCATAGAATGGACGTGTGTGAAGTCAGAATGGAGGTGTGTGATGTCAAAGAATGGAGGTTTGTGAAGTCATAGAATGGAGCTGTGTGAAGTCAGAATGGAGGTGTGTGAAGTCACAGAATGGAGGTGTGTCAACTCAGAATTTAGGTGTGTGAAGTCAAAGAATGGAGGTGTGTGAAGTCATAGAATGGAGGTGTGTGAAGTCATAGAATGGAGGTGTGTGAAGTTATAGAATGGAGGTGTGTGAAGTCACAGAATGGAGGTGTGTGAAGTCAGAATGGAGGTGTGTAGTCATAGATTGGAGGTGAGTGAATTTATAGAAAGGAGGTGTGGGAAGTCATAGAATGGAGGAGTGGAAATCATAGAGTGTAGGTGAGTGAAGTCACAGATTTGAGGTCTGTGAAATCATAGAATGGAGGTGTGTGATGTCAGATTTGAGGTGTGTGAAGTCAAAGAATGTAGGTGTGTCAAGTCATTGAATGGATGTGTGTGAAGTCAGAGAAAGAAGGTGTGTGAAGTCAGAAGGGAGGTGTGTGAAGTCATAGAATGGAGGTGTGTGAAGTCAGAATGGAGGGTTGTGAACTCATAGAATGTAGGTGTGTGACGTAACAATGGAAGTGTGTGAAGTCATAGAATGAAGGTGTGTGAAGTCACAGAATGGAGGTTTGTGAAGTCATAGAATGGAGGTATGTGAAGTCACAGAATAGAGGTGTGTAAAGTCATGGAATGGAGGTGTGTGAAGTTATAGAATGGATGTTTGTAAAGTAAGAATGAAGGTGTGTGAAGTCATAGAATGGAGGTCTCTGATGTCAAAGAATGGAGGTGTGTGAAATCATAGAATGTAGCTGTGTGAAGTCAGAATGGAGGTGTGTGAAGACACAGAATGGAGGTGTGTCAACTCAGAATTTAGGTGTGTGAAGTGAAAGAATGGAGGTTTGTGGAGTCATAGAATGGTGGTGTGTGGAGTCATAGAATGGAGCTGTGTGAATTTATAGAATGGAGGTGTGTGAAGTCACAGAATGGAGGTGTGTGAAGTCAGAATGAAGGTGTGTAGTCATAGATTGGAGGTGGGTGAATTCATAGAAAGGAGGTGTGTGAAGTCATAGATGGAGGTGTGTGAAGTCATAGTATGGAGATATGTGAAATCATAGAATGGAGTTTTGTGAAGTCACAGAATGAAGTTGTGTGAGTCAGAATTGAGGTGTGTGAAGTCATGGAATGTAGATGTGTGAAGTCATAGAATGGAGTATTGTGAATTCACCGAAGGGAGGTTTGTGAAGTCATAGAATGGAGGTATGAGAAATCAAATTAGAGGGGTGTGAAGTCGGAGAATGGAGGTGTGTGAAGTCATAGAATGGAGGTGGGTGAAGTCATAGAATGGAGGTGTGTGAATTCAGATTGGAGGTGTGTGAAGTCATAGAATGGAGGTTTGTCAACTCAGAATTTAGGTGTGTGAAGTCAAAGAATGGAGGTGTGTGAAGTCATAGAATGGAGGTGAGTGAAGTCATAGAATGGAGGTTTGTGAAGTCATAGAATTTAGGTGTGCGAAGTCATAGAATGGAGGTGTGTGAAGTCACAGAATGGAGGTGTGTGAAGTCATACAATGGAGGTGTGTGAAGTCAGTATGGAGGTGTGTGAAGTCACAGAATGGAGGTGTGTGAACTCAGAATGGAGGTGTGTGAAGTCATAGATGGAGGTGTGTAAAGTCATAGTATGGAGATATGTGAAATCATACAATGGAGTTTTGTGAAGTCACAGAATGGAGTTGTGTGAGTCTGAATTGAAATGTGTGAAGTCATAGAATGTAGATGTGTGAAGTCATAGAATGGAGTATTGGGAAGTCACCGAAGTGAGGTTTGTGAAGTCATAGAATGGAGGTATGATAAATCAAATTAGAGGGGTGTGAAGTCGGAGAATGGAGGTGTGTGAAGTCATAGAATGTAGATGTGTGAAGTCACTTAATGGACGGGCTTAAAGTCATAGAATAGAGGTGTGTGAAGTCAGAGAATTGAGCTGTTTGAAGTCATATGTTGGAGGTGTGTGAAGTCAAAATGGATGTGTGAAGTCATAGAATGTAGGTGTGTGAAGTCATAGAATGGAGGTGTGTGAAGTCACAGAATGGAGGTGTGTGAACTCAGAATGGAGGTGTGTGAAGGCACAGAATGGAGGTGTGTGAAGTCATAGAATGGAAGTGTGTGAAGTCATAGAATGGACGTG
Source organism: Megascapheus bottae (assembly GCA_024803745.1). Taxonomy (NCBI): domain Eukaryota; kingdom Metazoa; phylum Chordata; class Mammalia; order Rodentia; family Geomyidae; genus Megascapheus; species Megascapheus bottae. The sequence goes on from JANJXV010000426.1 coordinate 473,281, forward strand.
TGTGAAGTCAGAATGGAGGTGTGTTAAGTCACCGAATGTAGTTTTGTGAACTCAGTATGGAGGTGTGTGAAGTCACAGAATGGAGGTTTGTGAAGTCATAGATGGAGTTGTGTGAGGTCATAGAATGGATGTTTCTGAAGAAAGAATGAAGGTGTGTGAAGTCATAGAATGGAGGAGTGTGAAGTCATTGAATGGAGGTGTGTGAAGTCACTGAATGGAAGTGTGTGAAGTCAGAATGGAGGTGTCAAGTCATAGAATGAAGGTGGGTGAAGTCATAGAAAGGAGGTGTGGGAAGTCATAGAATGGAGTAGTGTGAAGTCATAGAGTGGAGGTGAGTGAAGTCACAGATTCGAGGTCTGTGAAGTCCTAGATTGGAGGTGTGTGATGTCAGAATGGAGGTGTGCGAAGTCATAGAATAGAGGTTTGTGAAGTCAGAATGGAGGTGTGTGAAGTCATAGAATGGCGGTGTGTGAACTCATAGAATGGAGGTGTGTGACGTCACAATGGAAGTGTGTGAAGTCACAGAATGGAGGTGTGTTAATTCATGCAATGGATGTGTGTGAAGTCAGAATGGAATTTTGTGAAGTCACAGAATTGAGCTGTGTGAATTCAGAATGGAGGTGTGTGAAGTCATAGAATGGAGGTGTGTGAAGTCATAGAATGGACGTGTGTGAAGTCACAGAATGGAGGTGTGTGAAGTCATAGAAGGGAGGTGTGTGACGTCGCAATGGAAGTGTGTGAAGTGATAGAATGGAGCTGTGTAAAGTCACAGAATGGAGGTGTGTGAAGTCATAGAATGGAGGTGTGTGAAGTCACTGAATGGAGGTGTGTGAAGTCATAGAATGGAGGTGTGTGAAGTTATAGAATGGATGTTTGTAAAGTAAAAATGAAGGTGTGTGAAGTCATAGAATGGAGATGTGTGAAGTCAGAATGGAGGTGTGTGAAGTCACAGAATGGAGATGTGTCAACTCAGAATTTAGGTGTGTGAAGTCAAAGAATGGAGGTGTGTGAAGACATAGAATGGAGGTGTGTGAACTCATAGAAAGGAGGAGTGTGAAGTCAGAATGGAGGTGTATGAGATCACAGAATTGAGGAGTGTGAACACAGAATGGAGGTGTGTGAAGTCAAAGAATGGAGGTGTTTGAAGTCATAGAATGGAGGAGTGTGAAGTCATAGAATGTATGTTTGTGAAGTAAGAATGAAGGTGTGTGAAGGCATAGAATGGAGGTGTGTGAAGTCACAGAATGGAGGTGTGTGGAGGCATAGAATGGAGGTGTGTGAAGTCATAGAATGGAGGTGTGTGAAGTCATATAATGGAGGTGTGTGAAGTCACAGAATGGAGGTGTGTGAAGTCAGAATGGAGGTGTGAAGTCATAGAATGGAGTTGGGTGAAGTTATAGAAAGGAGGTGTGTGAAGTCATAGAATGGATGTGTGTGTATTCATAGAATGGATGTGTGAAGTCAGAATGGAGGTGTGTGAACTCATAGAATGGTAGTGTGTGTAGTCACAATGGAGGTGTGTGAAGTCATAGAATGGAGGTGTGTGAAGTCACAGAATGGACGTGTGTGAAGTCATAGAATGGAGGTGTGTGAAGTCATAGAATGGAGGTGAGTGAAGTCACAGAATGGAGGTGTGGGAAGTCACAGATTGGAGGTCTATGAAGTCCCAGAATTGAGGTGTGTGAACTCAGAATGGAGGTGTGTAAAGTCACAGAATGGAGGTGTGTGAAGTCATAGAATGGAAGTGTGTGAAGTCATAGAATGGAGGTGTGTGAAGTCACAGAATGGTCCGTTTGAAGTCATAGAATGGCGGTGTCTGAAGTCACAGATTTGAGGTGTTTGAAGTCATATTGGAGGTGTGTGAAGTCAAAATGGATGTGTGAAGTCATAGAATGGAGGTGTGTGAAATCATAGAATGAGGGTGTGTGAGGTCATAGAATGGAAGTTTGCGAAGTCACAGAATGTAGGTGTGTGAAATCATAGAATGAAGGTTTGTGAAGTCATAGAATGGAAGTGTGTGAAGTCACAGAATGGAGGTGTGTGAAATCACAGAATGGAAGGTGTGTGAAATCACAGAATAGAGGTGTGTGAACTCAGTATGGAGGTGTGTGAAGTCACAGAATGGAGGTGTGTGAAGTCAGAATGAAGGTGTGAAGTCATAGAATGGAGTTGGGTGAAGTCATAGAAAGGAGGTGTGTGAAGTCATAGAATGGATGTGTGTGTAGTCATAGAATGGAGGTGTGTGAAGTCAGAATGGAGGTGTGTGAACTCATAGAATGGTAGTGTGTGTAGTCACAATGGAGATGTGTGAAGTCATAGAATGGAGGTGTGTGAAGTCACAGAATGGACGTGTGTGAAGTCATAGAATGGAGGTGTGTGAAGTCATAGAATGGAGGTGTGTGAAGTCACAGAATGGAGGTGTGGAAAGTCACAGTTTGGAGGTCTGTGAAGCCCAGAATTGAGGGGTGTGAATTCAGAATGGAGGTGTGTAAAGTCAAAGAATGGTGGTGTGTGAAGTCATAGAATGAAAGTGTGTGAAGTCACAGATTGGAGCTGTGTGAAGTCACAGAATCGAGGTGTGAGAAGTCACAGAATGGAGGTGTGTGAACTCAGAATGGAGGTGTGTGAACTCACAGAATGGAGGTGTGTGAAGTCATAGAATGGAAGTGTGTGAAGTCAGAGAATGGAGGTGTGTGAAGTAAGAATGGAGGTGTGTGAAGTCACCGAATGGAGTTGTGTGAACTCAGAATGGAGGTGTGTGAAGTCACAGAATGGAGTTTGTGAAGTCATAGAATGGAGGTGTGTGAATTCATAGAATGGATGTTTCTGAAGTAAGAATGAAGGTGTGTGAAGTCATAGAATGAAGGTATGTGAACTCATAGAATGGGGGTGTGTGAATTCACAGAATGGAGGTGTGTGAAGTCAGAATGGAGGTGTGTAGTCATCGATTGGAGGTGGGTGAAGTCAGAATGGAGGTGTGTGAAGTCACAGAATTGAGGTGTGTGAACACAGAATGGAGGTGTGTGAAGTCAAAGAATGGAGGTGTTTGAAGTCATAGAATGGAGGAGTGTGAAGTCATAGAGTGCATTGAGTGAAATCACAGATTCGAGGTCTGTGAAGTCATAGAATGGAGGTGTGTGATGTCAGAATGGAGGTGTGCGAAGTCATAGAATAGAGGTGTGTGTAGTCAGAATGGAGGTGTGTGAAGTCTTAGATGGAGTTGTGTGAAGTCATAGTATGGAGGTGTGTGAAATCATAGAATAGAGTTTTGTGAAGTCACAGAATGGAGCTGTGTGAATTCAGAATGGAGGTGTGTGAAGTCATAGAATGGAGGTGTGTGAAGTCAGAATGGAGGTGTGTGAACTCATAGAATGGAGGTGTGTGACGTCACAATGGAAGTGTGTGAAATCATAGAATGGAGGTGTGTGAAGTCACAGAATGGAGGTGTGTGAAGTCATAGAATGGAGGTGTGTGAAGTCACTGAATGGAGGTGTGTGAAGTCATAGAATGGAGGTGTGTGAAGTTATAGAATGGATGTTTGTAAAGTAAAAATGAAGGTGTGTGAAGTCATAGAATGGAGATGTGTGAAGTCAGAATGGAGGTGTGTGAAGTCACAGAATGGAGATGTGTCAACTCAGAATTTAGGTGTGTGAAGTCAAAGAATGGAGGTGTGTGAAGACATAGAATGGAGGTGTGTGAAGTAATAGAATGGAGGTGTGTGAAGTCAGAATGGAGGTGTGTGAGGTCACAGAATTGAGGTGTGTGAACACAGAATGGAGGTGTGTGAAGTCAAAGAATGGAGGTGTTTGAAGTCATAGAATGGAGGAGTGTGAAGTCATAGAATGTATGTTTGTGAAGTAAGAATGAAGGTGTGTGAAGGCATAGAATGGAGGTGTGTGAAGTCACAGAATGGAGGTGTGTGAAGGCATAGAATGGAGGTGTGTGAAGACATAGAATGGAGGTGTGTGAAGTCATATAATGGAGGTGTGTGAAGTCACAGAATGGAGGTGTGTGAAGTCAGAATGGAGGTGTGAAGTCATAGAATGGAGTTGGGTGAAGTCATAGAAAGGAGGTGTGTGAAGTCATAGAATGGATGTGTGTGTACTCATAGAATGGAGGTGTGTGAAGTCAGAATGGAGGTGTGTGAACTCATAGAATGGTAGTGTGTGTACTCACAATGGAGGTGTGTGAAGTCACAGAATGGACGTGTGTGAAGTCATAGAATGGAGGTGTGTGAAGTCATAGAATGGAGGTGTCGGAAGTCACAGAATGGTCGGTTTGAAGTCATAGAATGGAGGTATGTGAAGTCACAGAATTGAGGTGTTTGAAGTCATATATTGGAGGTGTGTGAAGTCAAAATGGATGTGTGAAGTCATAGAATGGAGTTGTGTGAAGTCATAGAATGAGGGTGTGTGAGGTCATAGAATGAAGTTTTGTGAAGTCATAGAATGGAAGTGTGTGAAGTCACAGAATGGAGGTGTGTGAAATCACAGAATGGAATGTGTGTGAAATCACAGAATAGAGGTGTGTGAACTCAGTATGGAGGTGTGTGAAGTCACAGAATGGAGGTGTGTGAAGTCAGAATGGAGGTGTGAAGTCATAGAATGGAGTTGGGTGAAGTCATAGAAAGGAGGTGTGTGAAGTCATAGAATGGATGTGTGTGTAGTCATAGAATGGAGGTGTGTGAAGTCATAGAATGGAAGTTTCTGAAGTAAGAATGAAGGTGTGTGAAGTCATAGAATGGAGGTATGTGAACTCATAGAATGGGGGTGTGTGAATTCACAGAAAGGAGGTGTGTGATGTCAGAATGGAGTTGTGTAGTCATCGATTGGAGGTGGGTGAAGTCAGAATGGAGGAGTGTGAAGTCACAGAATTGAGGTGTGTGAAACACAGAATGGAGGTGTGTGAAGTCAAAGAATGGAGATGTTTGAAGTCATAGAATGGAGGTGTGTGATGTCAGAATGGAGGTGTGCGAAGTCATAGAATAGAGGTGTGTGTAGTCAGAATGGAGGTGTGTGAAGTCATAGAATGGAGGTGTGTGAAGTCAGAATGGAGGTGTGTGAACTCAGAGAATGGAGGTGTGTGACGTCACAATGGAAGTGTGTGAAATCATAGAATGGAGGTGTGTGAAGTCACAGAATGGAGGTGTGTGAAGTCATAGAATGGAGGTGTGTGAAATTATACAATGGATGTTTGTAAAGTAAAAATGAAGGTGTATGAAGTCATAGAATGGAGATGTGTGAAGTCAGAATGGAGGTGTGTGAAGTCACAGAATGGAGATGTGTCAACTCAGAATTTAGGTGTGTGAAGTCAAAGAATGGAGGTGTGTGAAGACATGGAATGGAGGTGTGTGAAGTCATAGAATGGACGTGTGTGAAGTCATAGAATGGAGGTGCGTGAAGTCATAGAATGGAGGTGTCGGAAGTCACAGAATGGAGGTGTCGGAAGTCACAGATTGGAGGTCTGTGAAGTCCCAGAATTGAGGTGTGTGAACTCAGAATGGAGGTGTGTGAAGTCATAGAATGGAAGTGTGTGAAGTCATAGAATGGAGGTGTGTGAAGTCACAGAATGGACGGTTTGAAGTCATAGAATGGAGGTGTGTGAAGTCACAGAATTGAGGTGTTTGAAGTCATATATTGGAGGTGTGTGAAATCAAAATGGATGTGTGAAGTCATAGAATGGAGGTGTGTGAAATCATAGAATGAGGGTGTGTGAGGTCATAGAATGTAGGTTTGTGAAGTCACAGAATGGAGGTGTGTGAAATCATAGAATGAAGGTGTGTGAAGTCATAGAATGGAAGTGTGTGAAGTCACAGAATGGAGGTGTGTGAAGTCACAGAATGGAGGTGTGTGAACTCAGAATGGAGGTGTGTGAAGTCAGAGAATGGAGGTGTGTGAAGTCATAGAATGGAAGTGTGTGAAGTCATAGAATGGAAGTATGTGAAACCAGAATGGAGGTGTGTGAAGTCACAGAATGGAGGTTTGTGAAATCATAGAATTGAGGTGTGTGAAGTCATAGAATGGATGTTTCTGAAGTAAGAATGAAGGTGTGTGAAGTCATAGAATGGAGGTGTGTGAAGTCACAGAATGGAGGGGTGTGAAGTCAGAATGGAGGTGTTTAGTCATATATTGGAGGTGGGTGAAGTCATAGAAAGGTGGTGTGGGAAGTAATAGAGTGCAGGTGAGTGAAGTCATAGATTCGAGGTCTGTGAAATCATAGAATGGAGGTGTGTGATGTCAGATTGGAGGTGTGTGAAGTCAAAGAATGTAGGTGTGTGAAGTCATTGAATGGAGGTGTGTGAAGTCACAGAATGGAGATGTGTGAAATCAGAAGAGAGGTGTGCGAAGTCATACAATGGAGGTGTGTGAAGTCAGAATGGAGGTGTATGAAGTCATAGAAAGGAGGTGTGTGAAGTCAGAATAGATGTGTGTGAAGTCATAGAATGGAGGTGTGTGAAGTCACAGAATGGAGGTGTGGGAAGTCACAGAATAGAGGTGTGTGACGTCACAGAATGGAGGTGTGTGAACTCAGAATGGAGGTGTGTAAAGGCACAGAATGGAGGTGTGTGAAGTCATAGAATGGAAGTGTGTGAAGTCATAGAATGGAGGTGTGTGAAGTCACAGAATGGACGTTATGAAGTCATAGAATGGAGCGGTGTGAAGTCACAGAATTGAGGTGTTTGAAGTCATATATTGGAGGTGTGTGAAGTCAAAATACATGTGTGAAGTCACAGAATGGAGGTTTGTGAAGTCATAGAACGGAGGTGTGTGAATGTTTCTGAAGTAAAAATGAAGGTGTGTGAAGTCATGGTATGGAGGTGTGTGAAGTCACAGAATGGAGGTGTGTGAAGTCAGAATGGAGGTGTGTAGTCATAGATTGGAGGTGGGTGAAGTCATAGAATGGAGGAGTGTGAAGTCATAGAGTGAGGTGAGTGAAGTCACAGATTCGAGGTCTGTGAAGTCATAGAATGGAGGTGTGTGATGTCAGAATGGAGGTGTGCGAAGTCATAGAATAGAGGTGTGTGAAGTCAGAATTGAGGTGTGTGAAGTCATAGATGGAGTTGTGTCAAGTCATAGTATGGAGGTGTGTGAAATCATAGATTGGAGTTTTGTGAAGTCACAGAATGGAGCTGTGTGAATTCAGAATGGAGGTGTGTGAAGTCATAGAATGGAGGTGTGTGAAGTCACAGAATGGACGTGTGTGAAGTCATAGAATGGAGGTGTGTGAAGTCATAGAATGGAGGTGTCGGAAGTCACAGAATGGTCGGTTTGAAGTCATAGAATGGAGGTATGTGAAGTCACAGAATTGAGGTGTTTGAAGTCATATATTGGAGGTGTGTGAAGTCAAAATGGATGTGTGAAGTCATAGAATGGAGTTGTGTGAAGTCATAGAATGAGGGTGTGTGAGGTCATAGAATGAAGTTTTGTGAAGGCACAGAATGGAGGTGTGTGAAATCATAGAATGAAGTTTTGTGAAGTCATAGAATGGAAGTGTGTGAAGTCACAGAATGGAGGTGTGTGAAATCACAGAATGGAATGTGTGTGAAATCACAGAATAGAGGTGTGTGAACTCAGTATGGAGGTGTGTGAAGTCACAGAATGGAGGTGTGTGAAGTCAGAATGGAGGTGTGAAGTCATAGAATGGAGTTGGGTGAAGTCATAGAAAGGAGGTGTGTGAAGTCATAGAATGGATGTGTGTGTAGTCATAGAATGGAGGTGTGTGAAGTCATAGAATGGAAGTTTCTGAAGTAAGAATGAAGGTGTGTGAAGTCATAGAATGGAGGTATGTGAACTCATAGAATGGGGGTGTGTGTATTCACAGAAAGGAGGTGTGTGATGTCAGAATGGAGTTGTGTAGTCATCGATTGGAGGTGGGTGAAGTCAGAATGGAGGAGTGTGAAGTCACAGAATTGAGGTGTGTGAACACAGAATGGAGGTGTGTGAAGTCAAAGAATGGAGATGTTTGAAGTCATAGAATGGAGGTGTGTGATGTCAGAATGGAGGTGTGCGAAGTCATAGAATAGAGGTGTGTGTAGTCAGAATGGAGGTGTGTGAAGTCATAGAATGGAGGTGTGTGAAGTCAGAATGGAGGTGTGTGAACTCAGAGAATGGAGGTGTGTGACGTCACAATGGAAGTGTGTGAAATCATAGAATGGAGGTGTGTGAAGTCACAGAATGGAGGTGTGTGAAGTCATAGAATGGAGGTGTGTGAAGTCACTGAATGGAGGTGTGTGAAGTCATAGAATGGAGGTGTGTGAAATTATACAATGGATGTTTGTAAAGTAAAAATGAAGGTGTATGAAGTCATAGAATGGAGATGTGTGAAGTCAGAATGGAGGTGTGTGAAGTCACAGAATGGAGATGTGTCAACTCAGAATTTAGGTGTGTGAAGTCAAAGAATGGAGGTGTGTGAAGACATGGAATGGAGGTGTGTGAAGTCATAGAATGGACGTGTGTGAAGTCATAGAATGGAGGTGCGTGAAGTCATAGAATGGAGGTGTCGGAAGTCACAGAATGGAGGTGTCGGAAGTCACAGATTGGAGGTCTGTGAAGTCCCAGAATTGAGGTGTGTGAACTCAGAATGGAGGTGTGTGAAGTCATAGAATGGAAGTGTGTGAAGTCATAGAATGGAGGTGTGTGAAGTCACAGAATGGACGGTTTGAAGTCATAGAATGGAGGTGTGTGAAGTCACAGAATTGAGGTGTTTGAAGTCATATATTGGAGGTGTGTGAAATCAAAATGGATGTGTGAAGTCATAGAATGGAGGTGTGTGAAATCATAGAATGAGGGTGTGTGAGGTCATAGAATGTAGGTTTGTGAAGTCACAGAATGGAGGTGTGTGAAATCATAGGATGAAGGTGTGTGAAGTCATAGAATGGAAGTGTGTGAAGTCACAGAATGGAGGTGTGTGAAGTCACAGAATGGAGGTGTGTGAACTCAGAATGGAGGTGTGTGAAGTCAGAGAATGGAGGTGTGTGAAGTCATAGAATGGAAGTGTGTGAAGTCATAGAATGGAAGTATGTGAAACCAGAATGGAGGTGTGTGAAGTCACAGAATGGAGGTTTGTGAAATCATAGAATTGAGGTGTGTGAAGTCATAGAATGGATGTTTCTGAAGTAAGAATGAAGGTGTGTGAAGTCATAGAATGGAGGTGTGTGAAGTCACAGAATGGAGGGGTGTGAAGTCAGAATGGAGGTGTTTAGTCATATATTGGAGGTGGGTGAAGTCATAGAAAGGTGGTGTGGGAAGTAATAGAGTGCAGGTGAGTGAAGTCATAGATTCGAGGTCTGTGAAATCATAGAATGGAGGTGTGTGATGTCAGATTGGAGGTGTGTGAAGTCAAAGAATGTAGGTGTGTGAAGTCATTGAATGGAGGTGTGTGAAGTCACAGAATGGAGATGTGTGAAATCAGAAGAGAGGTGTGCGAAGTCATACAATGGAGGTGTGTGAAGTCAGAATGGAGGTGTATGAAGTCATAGAATGGAGGTGTGTGAAGTCAGAATAGAGGTGTGTGAAGTCATAGAATGGAGGTGTGTGAAGTCACAGAATGGAGGTGTGGGAAGTCACAGAATAGAGGTGTGTGACGTCACAGAATGGAGGTGTGTGAACTCAGAATGGAGGTGTGTAAAGGCACAGAATGGAGGTGTGTGAAGTCATAGAATGGAAGTGTGTGAAGTCATAGAATGGAGGTGTGTGAAGTCACAGAATGGACGTTATGAAGTCATAGAATGGAGCGGTGTGAAGTCACAGAATTGAGGTGTTTGAAGTCATATATTGGAGGTGTGTGAAGTCAAAATACATGTGTGAAGTCACAGAATGGAGGTTTGTGAAGTCATAGAACGGAGGTGTGTGAATGTTTCTGAAGTAAAAATGAAGGTGTGTGAAGTCATGGTATGGAGGTGTGTGAAGTCACAGAATGGAGGTGTGTGAAGTCAGAATGGAGGTGTGTAGTCATAGATTGGAGGTGGGTGAAGTCATAGAATGGAGGAGTGTGAAGTCATAGAGTGAGGTGAGTGAAGTCACAGATTCGAGGTCTGTGAAGTCATAGAATGGAGGTGTGTGATGTCAGAATGGAGGTGTGCGAAGTCATAGAATAGAGGTGTGTGAAGTCAGAATTGAGGTGTGTGAAGTCATAGATGGAGTTGTGTCAAGTCATAGTATGGAGGTGTGTGAAATCATAGATTGGAGTTTTGTGAAGTCACAGAATGGAGCTGTGTGAATTCAGAATGGAGGTGTGTGAAGTCATAGAATGGAGGTGTGTGAAGTGACAGAATGGACGTGTGTGAAGTCATAGAATGGAGGTGTGTGAAGTCATAGAATGGAGGTGTCGGAAGTCACAGAATGGTCGGTTTGAAGTCATAGAATGGAGGTATGTGAAGTCACAGAATTGAGGTGTTTGAAGTCATATATTGGAGGTGTGTGAAGTCAAAATGGATGTGTGAAGTCATAGAATGGAGTTGTGTGAAGTCATAGAATGAGGGTGTGTGAGGTCATAGAATGAAGTTTTGTGAAGGCACAGAATGGAGGTGTGTGAAATCATAGAATGAAGTTTTGTGAAGTCATAGAATGGAAGTGTGTGAAGTCACAGAATGGAGGTGTGTGAAATCACAGAATGGAATGTGTGTGAAATCACAGAATAGAGGTGTGTGAACTCAGTATGGAGGTGTGTGAAGTCACAGAATGGAGGTGTGTGAAGTCAGAATGGAGGTGTGAAGTCATAGAATGGAGTTGGGTGAAGTCATAGAAAGGAGGTGTGTGAAGTCATAGAATGGATGTGTGTGTAGTCATAGAATGGAGGTGTGTGAAGTCATAGAATGGAAGTTTCTGAAGTAAGAATGAAGGTGTGTGAAGTCATAGAATGGAGGTATGTGAACTCATAGAATGGGGGTGTGTGAATTCACAGAAAGGAGGTGTGTGATGTCAGAATGGAGTTGTGTAGTCATCGATTGGAGGTGGGTGAAGTCAGAATGGAGGAGTGTGAAGTCACAGAATTGAGGTGTGTGAACACAGAATGGAGGTGTGTGAAGTCAAAGAATGGAGATGTTTGAAGTCATAGAATGGAGGTGTGTGATGTCAGAATGGAGGTGTGCGAAGTCATAGAATAGAGGTGTGTGTAGTCAGAATGGAGGTGTGTGAAGTCATAGAATGGAGGTGTGTGAAGTCAGAATGGAGGTGTGTGAACTCAGAGAATGGAGGTGTGTGACGTCACAATGGAAGTGTGTGAAATCATAGAATGGAGGTGTGTGAAGTCACAGAATGGAGGTGTGTGAAGTCATAGAATGGAGGTGTGTGAAGTCACTGAATGGAGGTGTGTGAAGTCATAGAATGGAGGTGTGTGAAATTATACAATGGATGTTTGTAAAGTAAAAATGAAGGTGTATGAAGTCATAGAATGGAGATGTGTGAAGTCAGAATGGAGGTGTGTGAAGTCACAGAATGGAGATGTGTCAACTCAGAATTTAGGTGTGTGAAGTCAAAGAATGGAGGTGTGTGAAGACATGGAATGGAGGTGTGTGAAGTCATAGAATGGACGTGTGTGAAGTCACAGAATGGAGGTGCGTGAAGTCATAGAATGGAGGTGTCGGAAGTCACAGAATGGAGGTGTCGGAAGTCACAGATTGGAGGTCTGTGAAGTCCCAGAATTGAGGTGTGTGAACTCAGAATTGAGGTGTGTGAAGTCATAGAATGGAAGTGTGTGAAGTCATAGAATGGAGGTTTGTGAAGTCACAGAATGGAGGTGTGTGAAATCATAGGATGAAGGTGTGTGAAGTCATAGAATGGAAGTGTGTGAAGTCACAGAATGGAGGTGTGTGAAGTCACAGAATGGAGGTGTGTGAACTCAGAATGGAGGTGTGTGAAGTCAGAGAATGGAGGTGTGTGAAGTCATAGAATGGAAGTGTGTGAAGTCATAGAATGGAAGTATGTGAAACCAGAATGGAGGTGTGTGAAGTCACAGAATGGAGGTTTGTGAAATCATAGAATTGAGGTGTGTGAAGTCATAGAATGGATGTTTCTGAAGTAAGAATGAAGGTGTGTGAAGTCATAGAATGGAGGTGTGTGAAGTCACAGAATGGAGGGGTGTGAAGTCAGAATGGAGGTGTTTAGTCATATATTGGAGGTGGGTGAAGTCATAGAAAGGTGGTGTGGGAAGTAATAGAGTGCAGGTGAGTGAAGTCATAGATTCGAGGTCTGTGAAATCATAGAATGGAGGTGTGTGATGTCAGATTGGAGGTGTGTGAAGTCAAAGAATGTAGGTGTGTGAAGTCATTGAATGGAGGTGTGTGAAGTCACAGAATGGAGATGTGTGAAATCAGAAGAGAGGTGTGCGAAGTCATACAATGGAGGTGTGTGAAGTCAGAATGGAGGTGTATGAAGTCATAGAATGGAGGTGTGTGAAGTCAGAAAAGAGGTGTGTGAAGTCATAGAATGGAGGTGTGTGAAGTCACAGAATGGAGGTGTGGGAAGTCACAGAATAGAGGTGTGTGACGTCACAGAATGGAGGTGTGTGAACTCAGAATGGAGGTGTGTAAAGGCACAGAATGGAGGTGTGTGAAGTCATAGAATGGAAGTGTGTGAAGTCATAGAATGGAGGTGTGTGAAGTCACAGAATGGACGTTATGAAGTCATAGAATGGAGCGGTGTGAAGTCACAGAATTGAGGTGTTTGAAGTCATATATTGGAGGTGTGTGAAGTCAAAATGCATGTGTGAAGTCACAGAATGGAGGTTTGTGAAGTCATAGAATGGAGGTGTGTGAATGTTTCTGAAGTAAAAATGAAGGTGTGTGAAGTCATGGTATGGAGGTGTGTGAAGTCACAGAATGGAGGTGTGTGAAGTCAGAATGGAGGTGTGTAGTCATAGACTGGAGGTGGGTGAAGTCATAGAAGGAGGAGTGTGAAGTCATAGAGTGAGGTGAGTGAAGTCACAGATTCGAGGTCTGTGAAGTCATAGAATGGAGGTGTGTGATGTCAGAATGGAGGTGTGCGAAGTCATAGAATAGAGGTGTGTGAAGTCAGAATTGAGGTGTGTGAAGTCATAGATGGAGTTGTGTCAAGTCATAGTATGGAGGTGTGTGAAATCATAGATTGGAGTTTTGTGAAGTCACAGAATGGAGCTGTGTGAATTCAGAATGGAGGTGTGTGAAGTCATAGAATGGAGGTGTGTGAAGTCACAGAATGGACGTGTGTGAAGTCATAGAATGGAGGTGGTTGAAGTCATAGAATGGAGGTGTCGGAAGTCACAGAATGGTCGGTTTGAAGTCATAGAATGGAGGTATGTGAAGTCACAGAATTGAGGTGTTTGAAGTCATATATTGGAGGTGTGTGAAGTCAAAATGGATGTGTGAAGTCATAGAATGGAGTTGTGTGAAGTCATAGAATGAGGGTGTGTGAGGTCATAGAATGAAGTTTTGTGAAGGCACAGAATGGAGGTGTGTGAAATCATAGAATGAAGTTTTGTGAAGTCATAGAATGGAAGTGTGTGAAGTCACAGAATGGAGGTGTGTGAAATCACAGAATGGAATGTGTGTGAAATCACAGAATAGAGGTGTGTGAACTCAGTATGGAGGTGTGTGAAGTCACAGAATGGAGGTGTGTGAAGTCAGAATGGAGGTGTGAAGTCATAGAATGGAGTTGGGTGAAGTCATAGAAAGGAGGTGTGTGAAGTCATAGAATGGATGTGTGTGTAGTCATAGAATGGAGGTGTGTGAAGTCATAGAATGGAAGTTTCTGAAGTAAGAATGAAGGTGTGTGAAGTCATAGAATGGAGGTATGTGAACTCATAGAATGGGGGTGTGTGAATTCACAGAAAGGAGGTGTGTGATGTCAGAATGGAGTTGTGTAGTCATCGATTGGAGGTGGGTGAAGTCAGAATGGAGGAGTGTGAAGTCACAGAATTGAGGTGTGTGAACACAGAATGGAGGTGTGTGAAGTCAAAGAATGGAGATGTTTGAAGTCATAGAATGGAGGTGTGTGATGTCAGAATGGAGGTGTGCGAAGTCATAGAATAGAGGTGTGTGTAGTCAGAATGGAGGTGTGTGAAGTCATAGAATGGAGGTGTGTGAAGTCAGAATGGAGGTGTGTGAACTCAGAGAATGGAGGTGTGTGACGTCACAATGGAAGTGTGTGAAATCATAGAATGGAGGTGTGTGAAGTCACAGAATGGAGGTGTGTGAAGTCATAGAATGGAGGTGTGTGAAGTCACTGAATGGAGGTGTGTGAAGTCATAGAATGGAGGTGTGTGAAATTATACAATGGATGTTTGTAAAGTAAAAATGAAGGTGTATGAAGTCATAGAATGGAGATGTGTGAAGTCAGAATGGAGGTGTGTGAAGTCACAGAATGGAGATGTGTCAACTCAGAATTTAGGTGTGTGAAGTCAAAGAATGGAGGTGTGTGAAGACATGGAATGGAGGTGTGTGAAGTCATAGAATGGACGTGTGTGAAGTCATAGAATGGAGGTGCGTGAAGTCATAGAATGGAGGTGTCGGAAGTCACAGAATGGAGGTGTCGGAAGTCACAGATTGGAGGTCTGTGAAGTCCCAGAATTGAGGTGTGTGAACTCAGAATGGAGGTGTGTGAAGTCATAGAATGGAAGTGTGTGAAGTCATAGAATGGAGGTGTGTGAAGTCACAGAATGGACGGTTTGAAGTCATAGAATGGAGGTGTGTGAAGTCACAGAATTGAGGTGTTTGAAGTCATATATTGGAGGTGTGTGAAATCAAAATGGATGTGTGAAGTCATAGAATGGAGGTGTGTGAAATCATAGAATGAGGGTGTGTGAGGTCATAGAATGTAGGTTTGTGAAGTCACAGAATGGAGGTGTGTGAAATCATAGGATGAAGGTGTGTGAAGTCATAGAATGGAAGTGTGTGAAGTCACAGAATGGAGGTGTGTGAAGTCACAGAATGGAGGTGTGTGAACTCAGAATGGAGGTGTGTGAAGTCAGAGAATGGAGGTGTGTGAAGTCATAGAATGGAAGTGTGTGAAGTCATAGAATGGAAGTATGTGAAACCAGAATGGAGGTGTGTGAAGTCACAGAATGGAGGTTTGTGAAATCATAGAATTGAGGTGTGTGAAGTCATAGAATGGATGTTTCTGAAGTAAGAATGAAGGTGTGTGAAGTCATAGAATGGAGGTGTGTGAAGTCACAGAATGGAGGGGTGTGAAGTCAGAATGGAGGTGTTTAGTCATATATTGGAGGTGGGTGAAGTCATAGAAAGGTGGTGTGGGAAGTAATAGAGTGCAGGTGAGTGAAGTCATAGATTCGAGGTCTGTGAAATCATAGAATGGAGGTGTGTGATGTCAGATTGGAGGTGTGTGAAGTCAAAGAATGTAGGTGTGTGAAGTCATTGAATGGAGGTGTGTGAAGTCACAGAATGGAGATGTGTGAAATCAGAAGAGAGGTGTGCGAAGTCATACAATGGAGGTGTGTGAAGTCAGAATGGAGGTGTATGAAGTCATAGAATGGAGGTGTGTGAAGTCAGAATAGAGGTGTGTGAAGTCATAGAATGGAGGTGTGTGAAGTCACAGAATGGAGGTGTGGGAAGTCACAGAATAGAGGTGTGTGACGTCACAGAATGGAGGTGTGTGAACTCAGAATGGAGGTGTGTAAAGGCACAGAATGGAGGTGTGTGAAGTCATAGAATGGAAGTGTGTGAAGTCATAGAATGGAGGTGTGTGAAGTCACAGAATGGACGTTATGAAGTCATAGAATGGAGCGGTGTGAAGTCACAGAATTGAGGTGTTTGAAGTCATATATTGGAGGTGTGTGAAGTCAAAATACATGTGTGAAGTCACAGAATGGAGGTTTGTGAAGTCATAGAACGGAGGTGTGTGAATGTTTCTGAAGTAAAAATGAAGGTGTGTGAAGTCATGGTATGGAGGTGTGTGAAGTCACAGAATGGAGGTGTGTGAAGTCAGAATGGAGGTGTGTAGTCATAGATTGGAGGTGGGTGAAGTCATAGAATGGAGGAGTGTGAAGTCATAGAGTGAGGTGAGTGAAGTCACAGATTCGAGGTCTGTGAAGTCATAGAATGGAGGTGTGTGATGTCAGAATGGAGGTGTGCGAAGTCATAGAATAGAGGTGTGTGAAGTCAGAATTGAGGTGTGTGAAGTCATAGATGGAGTTGTGTCAAGTCATAGTATGGAGGTGTGTGAAATCATAGATTGGAGTTTTGTGAAGTCACAGAATGGAGCTGTGTGAATTCAGAATGGAGGTGTGTGAAGTCATAGAATGGAGGTGTGTGAAGTGACAGAATGGACGTGTGTGAAGTCATAGAATGGAGGTGTGTGAAGTCATAGAATGGAGGTGTCGGAAGTCACAGAATGGTCGGTTTGAAGTCATAGAATGGAGGTATGTGAAGTCACAGAATTGAGGTGTTTGAAGTCATATATTGGAGGTGTGTGAAGTCAAAATGGATGTGTGAAGTCATAGAATGGAGTTGTGTGAAGTCATAGAATGAGGGTGTGTGAGGTCATAGAATGAAGTTTTGTGAAGGCACAGAATGGAGGTGTGTGAAATCATAGAATGAAGTTTTGTGAAGTCATAGAATGGAAGTGTGTGAAGTCACAGAATGGAGGTGTGTGAAATCACAGAATGGAATGTGTGTGAAATCACAGAATAGAGGTGTGTGAACTCAGTATGGAGGTGTGTGAAGTCACAGAATGGAGGTGTGTGAAGTCAGAATGGAGGTGTGAAGTCATAGAATGGAGTTGGGTGAAGTCATAGAAAGGAGGTGTGTGAAGTCATAGAATGGATGTGTGTGTAGTCATAGAATGGAGGTGTGTGAAGTCATAGAATGGAAGTTTCTGAAGTAAGAATGAAGGTGTGTGAAGTCACAGAATGGAGGTATGTGAACTCATAGAATGGGGGTGTGTGAATTCACAGAAAGGAGGTGTGTGATGTCGGAATGGAGTTGTGTAGTCATCGATTGGAGGTGGGTGAAGTCAGAATGGAGGAGTGTGAAGTCACAGAATTGAGGTGTGTGAACACAGAATGGAGGTGTGTGAAGTCAAAGAATGGAGATGTTTGAAGTCATAGAATGGAGGTGTGTGATGTCAGAATGGAGGTGTGCGAAGTCATAGAATAGAGGTGTGTGTAGTCAGAATGGAGGTGTGTGAAGTCATAGAATGGAGGTGTGTGAAGTCAGAATGGAGGTGTGTGAACTCAGAGAATGGAGGTGTGTGACGTCACAATGGAAGTGTGTGAAATCATAGAATGGAGGTGTGTGAAGTCACAGAATGGAGGTGTGTGAAGTCATAGAATGGAGGTGTGTGAAGTCACTGAATGGAGGTGTGTGAAGTCATAGAATGGAGGTGTGTGAAATTATACAATGGATGTTTGTAAAGTAAAAATGAAGGTGTATGAAGTCATAGAATGGAGATGTGTGAAGTCAGAATGGAGGTGTGTGAAGTCACAGAATGGAGATGTGTCAACTCAGAATTTAGGTGTGTGAAGTCAAAGAATGGAGGTGTGTGAAGACATGGAATGGAGGTGTGTGAAGTCATAGAATGGACGTGTGTGAAGTCATAGAATGGAGGTGCGTGAAGTCATAGAATGGAGGTGTCGGAAGTCACAGAATGGAGGTGTCGGAAGTCACAGATTTGAGGTCTGTGAAGTCCCAGAATTGAGGTGTGTGAACTCAGAATGGAGGTGTGTGAAGTCATAGAATGGAAGTGTGTGAAGTCATAGAATGGAGGTGTGTGAAGTCACAGAATGGACGGTTTGAAGTCATAGAATGGAGGTGTGTGAAGTCACAGAATTGAGGTGTTTGAAGTCATATATTGGAGGTGTGTGAAATCAAAATGGATGTGTGAAGTCATAGAATGGAGGTGTGTGAAATCATAGAATGAGGGTGTGTGAGGTCATAGAATGTAGGTTTGTGAAGTCACAGAATGGATGTGTGTGAAATCATAGGATGAAGGTGTGTGAAGTCATAGAATGGAAGTGTGTGAAGTCACAGAATGGAGGTGTGTGAAGTCACAGAATGGAGGTGTGTGAACTCAGAATGGAGGTGTGTGCAATCATAGATGGAGGTGTGTGAAGTCATAGTATGGAGATATGTGAAATCATAGAATGGAGTATTGTGAAGTCACCGAAGGGAGGTTTGAGATGTCATAGAATGGAGGTATGAGAAATCAAATTAGAGGGGTGTGAAGTAGGAAAATGGAGGTGTGTGAAGTCATAGAATGGAGGTGGGTGAAGTCATAGAATGGAGGTGTATGAAGTCATAGAATGGCGGTGTGTGAAGTCACAGAATGTACGGGTTTAAAGTCATAGAATGGAGGTGTGTGAAGTCAGAGAATTGAGCTGTTTGAAGTCATATATTGGAGGTGTGTGAAGTCAAAATGGATGTGTGTTAAGTCACCGAATGGAGTTTTGTGAACTCAGTATGGAGGTGTGTGAATCACAGAATGGAGGTTTATGAAGTCATAGATGTAGGTGTGTGAGGTCATAGAATGGATGTTTCTGAAGTAAGAATGAAGGTGTGTGAAGTCATAGAATGGAGGTGTGTGAAGTCATTGAATGGAGGTGTGTGAAGTCACTGAATGGAAGTGTGTGAAGTCAGAATGGAGGTGTGAAGTCATAGAATGAAGGTGGGTGAAGTCATAGAAAGGAGGTATGGGAAGTCATAGAATGGAGGAGTGTGAAGTCATAGAGTGGAGGTGTGTGATGTCAGAATGGAGGTGTGCGAAGTCATAGAATAGAGGTTTGTGAAGTCAGAATGGAGGTGTGTGAAGTCATAGAATGGAGGTGTGTGAACTCATAGAATGGAGGTGTGTGACGTCACAATGGAAGTGTGTGAAGTCACAGAATGGAAGTGTGTGAATTCATGCAATGGAGGTGTGTGAAGTGAGAATGGAATTTTGTGAACTCACAGAATTGAACTGTGTGAAGTCAGAATGGCAGTGTGTGAACTCATAGAATGGAGGTGTGTGTAGTCACAATGGAGGTGCGTGAAGTCATAGAATGGAGGTGTGTGAAGTCACAGAATGGAGGTGTGTGAAGTCATAGAATGGAGGTGTGTGAAGTCATAGATGGGAATTTTGTGAAGTCACAGATTGGAGGTGTGTGAAGTCACAGAATCGAGGTGTGAGAAGTCAAAGAATGGAGGTTTGTGAACTCAGAATGGAGGTGTGTGAAGTCACAGAATGGAGGCGTGTGAAGTCAAAGAATGGAGGTGTGTGAAGTCACAGAATTGAGGTGTGCGAAATCATAGAATGAAGGTGTGTGAAGTCACAGAATGGAGGTGAGTGAAGTCAGAATGGAGGTGTGTGAAGTCATAGAACGGAGGTGTGTGAAGTCAGAATGGAGGTGTGAAGTCATAGAATGGAGGTGGGTGAAGTGACAGAAATTAGGTGTGGGAAGTCATAGAATGGAGAAGTGTGAAGTCATAGAGTGGAGGTGAGTGAAGTCACAGATTCGAGGTCTGTGAAGTCATAGAATGGAGGTGTGGGAAGTCAGAATGTAGGTGTTGCAAGTCATAGAATAGAGGTGTGTGAAGTCAGAATGGAGGTGTGTGAAGTCATAGAATGGAGGTGTGTGAACTCACAGAATGGAGGTGTGTGACGTCACAATGGAAGTTTGTGAAGTCATAGAATCCAGATGTGTGAAGTCACAGAATGGAGGTGTGTGAAGTCATACAATGGAGGTGTGTGAAGCCGGAATGGAGGTGTGTGAAGTCACAGAATGGAGGTGTGTGAACTCAGAATGGAGGAGTGTGAATTCATAGATGGTGGTGTGTGAAGTCATAGTATGGAGATATGTGAAATCATAGAATGTAGGTGTGTGAAGTCATAGAATGGAGGTGTGTGAAGTCAGAATGGAGGTGTGAAGTCATAGAATGGAGGTGGGTGAAGTCACAGAAATTAGGTGTGGGAAGTCATAGAATGAAGAAGTGTGAAGTCATAGAGTGGAGGTGAGTGAAGTCACAGATTCGAGGTCTGTGAAGTCATAGAATGGAGGTGTGGGAAGTGAGAATGTAGGTGTTGCAAGTCATAGAATAGAGGTGTGTGAAGTCAGAATGGAGGTGTGTGATGTCATAGAATGTAGGTGTGTGAACTCATAGAGTGGAGGTGTGTGACGTCACAATGGAAGTTTGTGAAGTCATAGAATGGAGGTGTGTGAAGTCAGAATGGAGGTGTGTGAACTCATAGAATGGAGATGTGTGAAATCATAGAATGAGGGTGTGTGAGGTCATAGAATGGAGGTGTGTGAAGTCACAGAATGGAGGTGTGTGAACTCATAGAATGGAGGTGTGTGAAGTCACAGTTTGGAGCTGTGTGAAGTCACAGAATCGAGGTGTGAGAAGTCACAGAATGGAGTTGTGTGAACTCAGAATGGAGTTGTGTGAAGTCAAAGAATGGAGGTGTATGAAGTCATAGAATGGAAGTGTGTGAAGTCATAGAATGGAGGTGTGTGAAGTCAGAATGGAGGTGTGTGAAGTCACAGTTTGGAGCTGTGTGAAGTCACAGAATCGAGGTGTGAGAAGTCACAGAATGGAGTTGTGTGAACTCAGAAAGGAGGTGTGTGAAGTCACAGAATGGAGGTTTGTGAAGTCATACAATGGAGGTGTGTGAAGTCAGAATGGAGTTGTGTGAAGTCACAGAATGGAGGTGTGGGAAGTCAGAATGTAGGTGTTGCAAGTCATAGAATAGAGGTGTGTGAAATCAGAATGGAGGTGTGTGAACTCATAGAATGGAGGTGTGTGAACTCATAGAATGGAGGTGTGTGACATCACAATGGAAGTTTGTGAAGTCATAGAATGCAGGTGTGTGAAGTCACAGAATGGAGGTGTGTGAAGTCATACAATGGAGGTGTGTGAAGCCGGAATGGAGGTGTGTGAAGTCACAGAATGGAGGTGTGTGAACTCAGAATGGAGGAGTGTGAATTCATAGATGGAGGTGTGTGAAGTCATAGTATGGAGATATGTGAAATCATAGAATGGAGTTTTGTGAAGTCACAGAATGGAGGTGTGTGAAGTCAGAATGGAGGTGTGTGAAGTCATAGAATGGAGGTGTGTGAAGTCAGAATGGAGGTGTGAAGTCAGAGAATGGAGGTGGGTGAAGTCACAGAAATTAGGTGTGGGAAGTTATAGAATGAAGAAGTGTGAAGTCATAGAGTGGACGTGAGTGAAGTCACAGATTCGAGGTCTGTGAAGTCATAGAATGGAGGTGTGGGAAGTCAGAATGTAGGTGTTGCAAGTCATAGAATAGAGGTGTGTGAAGTCAGAATGGAGGTGTGTGATGTCATAGAATGTAGGTGTGTGAACTCATAGAATGGAGGTGTGTGACGTCACAATGGAAGTTTGTGAAGTCAATGAATGGAGGTGTGTGAAGTCAGAATGGAGGTGTGTGAACTCATAGAATGGAGGTGTGTGAAATCATAGAATGAGGGTGTGTGAGGTCATAGAATGGAGGTGTGTGAAGTCACAGAATGGAGGTGTGTGAACTCATAGAATGGAGGTGTGTGAAGTCACAGTTTGGAGCTGTGTGAAGTCACAGAATCGAGGTGTGAGAAGTCACAGAATGGAGTTGTGTGAACTCAGAATGGAGGTGTGTGAAGTCAAAGAATGGAGGTGTATGAAGGCATAGAATGGAAGTGTGTGAAGTCATAGAATGGAGGTGTGTGAAGTCAGAATGGAGGTGTGTGAAGTCACAGTTTGGAGCTGTGTGAAGTCACAGAATCGAGGTGTGAGAAGTCACAGAATGGAGTTGTGTGAACTCAGAAAGGAGGTGTGTGAAGTCACAGAATGGAGGTTTGTGAAGTCATGGAATGGAGGTGTGTGAAGTCATAGGACTGATGTTTCTGAAGTAAGAATGAAGGTGTGTGAAGTCATAGAATGGAGGTATGTGAACTCATAGAATGGGGGTGTGTGAAGTCACAGAATGGAGGTGTGTGAAGTCGGAATGGAGGTGTGTAGTCATCGATTGGAGGTGGGTGAAGTCATAGAAAGGAGGTGTGGGAAGTCATAGAATGGGGGAGTGTGAAGTCAGAGTGCATATGAGTGAAATCACAGATTCGAGGTCTGTGAAGTCATAGAATGGAGGTGTGTGATGTCAGAATGGAGGTGTGTGAAGTCATAGATGCAGTTGTGTGAAGTCATAGTATGGAGTTGTGTGAAATCATAGAATAGAGTTTTGTGAAGGCACAGAATGGAGCTGTGTGAATTCAGAATGGAGGTGTGTGAAGTCATAGAGTGGAGGTGTGTGAAGTCAGAATGGAGGTGTGTGAACTCAAAGAATGGAGGTGTGTGACGTCACAATGGAAGTGTGTGAAGTCATAGAATGGAGGTGTGTGAAGTCATAGAATGGAGGTGTGTGAAGTTATAGAATGGATGTTTGTAAAGTAAAAATGAAGGTGTGTGAAGTCATAGAATGGATGTGTTTGAAGTCAGAATGGAGGTGTGAAGTCATAGAATGGAGTTGGGTGAAGTCATAGAAAGGAGGTGTGTGAAGTCACAGAATGGAGGTGTGTGAAGTTATAGAATGGATGTTTGTAAAATAAAAATGAAGGTGTGTGAAGTCATAGAATGGAGATGTGTGAAGTCAGAATGGAGGTGTTTGAAGTCACAGAATGGAGATGTGTCAACTCAGAATTTAGTCGTGTGAAGTCAAATAATGGAGGTGTGTGAAGACATAGAATGGAGGTGTATGAAGTCAAAGAATGGAAGTGTATGAAGTCATAGAATATATGTTTGTGAAGTAAGAATGAAGGTGTGTGAAGGCATAGAATGGAGGTGTGTGAAGTCACAGAATGGAGGTGTGTGAAGGCATAGAATGGAGGTGTGTTAAGTCATAGAATGGAGGTGTGTGAAGTCATATAATGGAGGTGTGTGAAGTCACAGAATGGAGGTGTGTGAAGTCAGAATGGAGGTGTGAAGTCATAGAATGGAGTTGGGTGAAGGCATAGAAAGGAGGTGTCTGAAGTCATAGAATGGAGGTGTGTGAAGTCATAGAATGGAGGTGTTGAATTCAGAATGGAGGTGTGTGAACTCATAGAATGGTAGGGTGTGTAGTCACAATGGAGGTGTGTGAACTCATAGAATGGAGGTGTGTGAAATCACAGAATGGACGTGTGTGTAGTCATAGAATAGAGGTGTGTGAAGTCATAGAATGGAGGTGTGTGAGGTGACAGAATGGAGTTGTGGGAAGTCACATATTGGAGGTGTGTGAAGTTCCAGAATTGAGGTGTGTGAACTCAGAATGGAGGTGTGTAAAGTCACAGAATGGAGGTGTGTGAAGTCATAGAATGGAAGTGTGTGAAGTCATAAAGTGGAGGTGTGTGAAGTCACAGAATGGACGGTTTGAAATCATAGAATGGAGGTGTGTGAAGTCAGAATGGAGGTGTATGAAGTCATGGAATGGAGGTGTGTGAAGTCAGAATAGAGGTGTTTGAAGTCATAGAATGGAGGTGTGTGAAGTCACAGAATGGACGTTATGAAGTCATAGAATGGAGCGGTGTGAAGTCACAGAATTGAGGTGTTTGAAGTCATATATTGGAGGTGTGTGAAGTCAAAATGCATGTGAGAAGTCACAGAATGGAGGTTTGTGAAGTCATAGAATGGAGGTGTGTGAATGTTTCTGATGTAAAAATGAAGGTGTGTGAAGTCATGGTATGGAGGTGTGTGAAGTCACAGAATGGAGGTGTGGAGTCATAGATTGGAGGTGGGTGAAGTCATAGAATGGAGGAGTGTGAAGTCATAGAGTGAGGTTAGTGAAGTCACAGATTCGAGGTCTGTGAAGTCATAGAATGGAGGTGTGTGATGTCAGAATGGAGGTGTGGGAAGTCATAGAATAGAGGTGTGTGAAGTCAGAATGGAGGTGTGTGAAGTCATAGATGGAGTTGTGTGAAGTCATAGTATGGAGGTGTGTGAAATCATAGAATGGAGTTTTGTGAAGTCACAGAATGGAGCTGTGTGAATTCAGAATGGAGGTGTGTGAAGTCATAGAATGGAGGTGTGTGAAGTTATAGAATGGAGGTGTGTGAAGTCAGAGAATGTAGGTGTATGAAGTCAGAATGGAGGTGTTTAGTCATAGATTGGAGGTGGGTGAAGTCAAAGAATATAGGTGTGTGAAGTCATTGAATGGAGGTGTGTGAAGTCACAGATTGGAGGTGTGTGAAGTCAGAATATAGGTGTTCGAAGTCATAGAATAGAGGTGTGTGAAGTCAGAATGGAGGTGTGTGAAGTCATAGAATGGAGTTGTGTGAACTCATAAAATGGAGGTGTGTGACGTCACAATGGAAGTTTGTGAAGGCATAGAATAGAGGTGTGTGAAGTCACAGAATGGAGGTGTGTGAAGTCATACAATGGAGATGTGTGAAGTCAGAATGGAGGTGTGTGAAGTCACAGAATGGAGGTGTGTGAACTCAGAATGGAGGTGTGTGCAATCATAGATGGAGGTGTGTGAAGTCATAGTATGGAGATATGTGAAATCATAGAATGGAGTTTTGTGAAGTCACAGAATGGAGTTGTGTGAGTCAGAATTGAGGTGTGTGAAGTCATAGAATGTAGATGTGTGAAGTCATAGAATGGAGTATTGTGAAGTCACCGAAGGGAGGTTTGAGAAGTCATAGAATGGAGGTATGAGAAATCAAATTAGAGGGGTGTGAAGTCGGAGAATCGAGGTGTGTGAAGTCATAGAATGGAGGTGGGTGAAGTCACAATGGAGGTGTGTGAAGTCATAGAATGCAGGTGTGTGAAGTCAGAATCGAGGTGTGAAGTCATTGAATGGAGGTGGATGAAGTAATAGAACTTAGGTGTGGGAAGTCATAGAATCGAGAAGTGTGAAGTCATAGAGTAGAGGTGAGTGAAGTCACAGACTCGAGATCTGTGAAGTCATAGAATGGAGGTGTGTGAAGTCATAGAATGGAGGTGGGTGAAGTCATAGAATTGAGGTGTATGAAGTCATAGAATGGCGGTGTGTGAAGTCACAGAATGGACGGGTTTAAAGTCATAGAATGGAGGTGTGTAAAGTCAGAGAATTGAGCTGTTTGAAGTCATATATTGGAGGTGTGTGAAATCAAAATGGATGTGTGTTAAGTCACCGAATGGAGTTTTGTGAACTCAGTATGGAGGTGTGTGAAGTCACAGAATGGAGGTTTGTGAAGTCATAGATGTAGGTGTGTGAGGTCATAGAATGGATGTTTCTGAAGTAAGAATGAAGGTGTGTGAAGTCATAGAATGGAGGTGTGTGAAGTCATTGAATGGAGGTGTGTGAAGTCACTGAATGGAAGTGTGTGAAGTCAGAATGGAGGTGTGAGGTCATAGAATGAAGGTGGGTGAAGTCATAGAAAGGAGGTATGGGAAGTCATAGAATGGAGGAGTGTGAAGTCATAGAGTGGAGGTGTGTGATGTCAGAATGGAGGTGTGCGAAGTCATAGAATAGAGGTTTGTGAAGTCAGAATGGAGGTGTGTGAAGTCATAGAATGGAGGTGTGTGAACTCATAGATTGGAGGTGTGTGACGTCACAATGGAAGTGTGTGATGTCACAGAATGGAGGTGTGTGAATTCAGAATGGAGTTATGTGAAATCATAGAACGGAGGTGTGTGAAGTCAGAATGGCGGTGTGTGAACTCATAGAATGGAGGTGTGTGTAGTCACAATGGAGGTGTGTGAAGTCATAGAATGGAGGTGTGTGAAGTCACAGAATGGAGGTGTGTGAAGTCATAGAATGGAGGTGTGTGAAGTCATAGCATGGGTGTTTGTGAAGTAAGAATGAAGGTGTGTGAAGTCATAGAATGGAGGTGTGTGAAGTCACAGAATGGAGGTGTGCGAAATCACTGTTTGAAGGAGTGTGAAGTCACAGAATGGAGGTGTGTGAACCCAGAATAGAGGTGTGTAAAGTCACAGAATGGAGGTGTGTGAAGTCATAGAATGGAAGTGTGTGAAGTCATAGAATGGAGGTGTGTGAAGTCACAGAATGGACGGTATGAAGTCATAGAATGGAGGTGTATGAAATCACAGAATGAGGGTGTGTGAGGTCATAGAAGGGAGGTGTGTGAAGTCACAGAATGGAGGTGTGTGAAGTCATAGAATGGAGGTGTGTGAAGTTATAGAATGGAAGTGTGTGTAGTCACAGATTGGAGGTGTGTGAAGTCACAGAATACAGGTGTGGGAAGTCAAAGCATGGAGGTGTGTGAACTCAGAATGGAGGTGTGTGAAGTCACAGAATGGAGGTGTGTGAAGTCAAACAATGGAGGTGTGTGAAGTCACAGAATGGAGGTGTGTGAAATCATAGAATGGAGGTGTGTGAAGTCACAGAATGGAGGTGGGTGAAGTCAGAATGGAGGTGTGTGAAGCCATAGAATGGAGGTGTGTGAAGTCAGAATGGAGGTGTGAAGTCATAGAATGTAGGTGGGTGAAGTCATAGAACTTAGGTGTGGGAAGTCATAGAATTGAGAAGTGTGAAGTCACAGAGTGGAGGTGAGTGAAGTCACAGATTCGAGGTCTGTGAAGTCATAGAATGGAGGTGTGTGAAGTCACAGAATGGAGGTGTGTGAAGTCATACAATGAAGGTGTGTGAAGTCAGAATGGAGGTGTGTGAAGTCACAGAATTGAGGTGTGTGAACTCAGAAAGGAGGTGTGTGAAGTCATAGATGGAGGTGTGTGAAGTCATAGTATGGAGATATGTGAAATAATAGAATGGAGTTTTGTGAAGTCACAGAATGGAGATGTGTGACTCAAAATTGAGGTGTGTGAAGTCATAGAATGTAGATGTGTGCAGTCATAGAATGGAGTATTGTGAAGTCACCGAAGGGAGGTTTGTGAAGTCATAGAATGGAGGTATGAGATATCAAATTAGAGGGGTGTGAATTCGGAGAATGGAGGTGTGTGAAGTCATAGAATGGAGGTGGGTGAAGTCATAGAATGGAGGTGTGTGAATTCAGATTGGTGGTGTGTGAAGTCATAGAATGGAGGTGTGTCAACACAGAAAGGAGGTGTGTGAAGTCATAGAATGGAGGTGAGTGAACTTATAGAATGGAGGTGTGTGAAATCATACAATGGAGGTGTGTGAAGTCAAAGAATTTAGATGTGTGAAGTCAGAATGGAGGTGTGTGAGGTCAGAATGGAGGTGTGTGAAGTCATAGAATGGAGGTGTGTAAAGTCACAATGCAGGTGTGTTAACTCATAGAATGGAGGTGTGTGCAGTCAAAATGTAGGTGTGTGAAGTCATAGAATGGAGGTGTGTGAAGTCATAGAATGGAGGTGTGTGAAGTCACAGAATGGAGGTGTGTGAAGTCATAGAATTCAGGTGTGTGAAGTCACAGAATGGAGGTGTGTGAAATCATAGAATGAGGTGTGTGAAGTCACAGAATGGAGGTGTGTGAAGTCAGAATGGAGGTGTGTGAAGTCATAGAATGGAGGTGTGTGAAGTCAGAATGGAGGTGTGAAGTCATAGAATGGAGGTGGGTGAAGTGACAGAAATTAGGTGTGGGAAGTCACAGAATGGAGAAGTGTGAAGTCATAGAGTGGAGGTGAGTGAAGTCACAGATTCGTGGTCTGTGAAGTCATAGAATGGAGGTGTGGGAAGTCAGAATGGAGGTGTTGCAAGTCATAGAATAGAGGTGTGTGAAGTCAGAATGGAGGTGTGTGAAGTCATAGAATGGAGGTGTGTGAACTCATAGAATGGAGGTGTGTGACGTCACAATGGAAGTTTGTGAAGTCATAGAATGCAGGTGTGTGAAGTCAGAGAATGGAGGTGTGTGAAGTCATACAATGGAGGTGTGTGAAGCCGGAATGGAGGTGTGTGAAGTCACAGAATGGAGGTGTGTGAACTCAGAATGGAGGTGTGTGAATTCATAGATGGAGGTGTGTGAAGTCATAGTATGGAGATATGTGAAATCATAGAATGGAGTTTTGTGAAGTCACAGAATGGAGGTGTGTGAAGTCAGAATGGAGGTGTGAAGTCATAGAATGGAGGTGGGTGAAGTCACAGAAATTAGGTGTGGGAAGTCACAGAATGGAGGTTTGTGAAGTCATGGAATGGAGGTGTGTGAAGTCATAGAACTGATGTTTCTGAAGTAAGAATGAAGGTGTGTGAAGGCATAGAATGGAGGTATGTGAACTCATAGAATGGGGGTGTGTGAAGTCACAGAATGGAGGTGTGTGAAGTCAGAATGGAGGTGTGTAGTCATCGATTGGAGGTGGGTGAAGTTATAGAATGGAGGTGTGGGAAGTCATAGAATGGAGGAGTGTGAAGTCATAGAATGCATGTGAGTGAAATCACAGATTCAAGGTCTGTGAAGTCATAGAATGGAGGTGTGTGATGTCAGAATGGAGGTGTGTGAAGTCATAGATGGAGTTGTGTGAAGTCATAGTATGGAGTTGTGTGAAATCATAGAATAGAGTTTTGTGAAGGCACAGAATGGAGCTATGTGAATTCAGAATGGAGGTGTGTGAAGTCATAGAATGGAGGTGTGTGAAGTCAGAATGGAGGTGTGTGAACTCAAAGAATGGAGGTGTGTGACGTCACAATGGAAGTGTGTGAAGTCATAGAATGGAGGTGTGTGAAGTTATAGAATGGATGTTTGTTAAGTAAAAATGAAGGTGTGTGAAGTCATAGAATGGAGATGTGTGAAGTCAGAATGGAGGAGTGAAGTCATAGAATGGAGTTGGGTGAAGTCATAGAAAGGAGGTGTGTGAAGTCATAGAATGGAGGTGTGTGAAGTTATAGAATGGATGTTTGTAAAGTAAAAATGAAGGTGTGTGAAGTCATAGAATGGAGATGTGTGAAGTCAGAATGGAGGTGTGTGAAGTCACAGAATGGAGATGTGTCAACTCAGAATTTAGGTGTGTGAAGTCAAAGAATGGAGGTGTGTGAAGACATAGAATGGAGGTGTATGAAGTCAAGGAATGGAGGTGTGTGAAGTCATAGAATATATGTTTGTGAAGTAAGAATGAAGGTGTGTGAAGGCATAGAATGGAGGTGTGTGAAGTCGCAGAATGGAGGTGTGTGAAGGCATAGAATGGAGGTGTGTTAAGTCATAGAATGGAGGTGTGTGAAGTCATATAATGGAGGTGTGTGAAGTCACAGAATGGAGGTGTGTGAAGTCAGAATGGAGGTTTGAAGTCATAGAATGGAGTTGGGTGAAGTCATAGAAAGGAGGTGTGTGAAGTCATAGAATGGAGGTGTGTGAAGTCATAGAATGGAGGTGTGTGTAGTCAGAATGGAGATGTGTGAACTCATAGAATGGTAGTGTGTGTAGTCAAAAGGGAGGTGTGTGAACTCATACAATGGAGGTGTGTGAAGTCACAGAATGGACGTGTGTGAAGTCATAGAATGGAGGTGTGTGAAGTCATAGAATGGAGGTGTGTGAAGTCACAGAATGGAGGTGTGGGAAGTCACAGATTGGAGGTGTGTGAAGTTCCAGAATTGAGGTGTGTGAACTCAGAATGGAGGTGTGTAAAGTCACAGAATGGAGGTGTGTGAAGTCATAGAATGGAAGTGTGTGAAGTCATAAAATGGAGGTGTGTGAAGTCACAGAATGGACGGTTTGAAATCATAGAATGGAGGTGTGTGCAGTCACAAAATTGAGGTGTTTGAAGTCATATATTGGAGGTGTGTGAAGTCAAAATGGATGTGTGAAGTCATAGAATGGAGGTGTGTGAAATCATAGAATGAGGGTTTGTGAGGTCATAGAATGGAAGTGTGTGAAGTCACAGAATGGAGGTGTGTGAAGTCACAGAATGGAGATGTGTGAAATCACAGAATAGAGGTGTGTGAACTCAGAATGGAAGTGTGTGAAGTCATAGAATGGAAGTGTGTGAAGTCATAGAATGGAAGTGTGTGAAGTCAGAATGGAGGTGTGTGAAGTCACAGAATGGAGGATTGTGAAGTCATAGAATGGAGGTGTGTGAAGTCATAGAATGGATGTTTCTGAAGTAAGAATGAAGGTGTGTGAAGTCATAGAATGGAGGTGTGTGAAGTCATAGAATGGAGGTGTGTGAAGTCACAGAATGGAGGTGTGTGAAGTCAGAATGGAGGTGTGTAGTCAAAGATTGGAGGTGGGTGAAGTCATAGAAAGAGGTGTGGGTAGTCAGAGAGTGCAGGTGAGTGAAGTCACAGATTCGAGGTTTGTAAAATCATAGAATGGAGGTGTGTGATATCAGATTGGAGGTTTATGAAGTCAAAGAATGTAGGTGTGTGAAGTCATTGAATGGAGGTGTGTGAAGTCACAGAATGGAGGTGTGTGAAATCAGAAGAGAGCTGTGCGAAGTCATAGAATGGAGGTGTGTGAAGTCAGAATGGAGGTGTATGAAGTCATAGAATGGAGGTGTGTGAAGTCAGAATAGAGGTGTGTGAAGTCATAGAATGGAGGTGTGTGAAGTCACAGAATGGAGGTGTGGGAAGTGACAGAATAGAGGTGTGTGACGTCACAGAATGGAGGTGTGTGAACTCAGAATGGAGGTGTGTAAAGGCACAGAATGGAGGTGTGTGAAGTCATAGAATGGAAGTGTGTGAAGTCACAGAATGGAGGTTATGAAGTCATAGAATGGAGCTGTGTGAAGTCACAAAATTGAGGTGTTTGAACTCATATATTGGAGGTGTGTGAAGTCAAAATGCATGTGTGAAGTCACAGAATGGAGGTTTGTGAAGTCATAGAATGGAGGTGTGTGAATGTTTCTGAAGTAAAAATGAAGGTGTGTGAAGTCATGGAATGGAGGTGTGTGAAGTCACAGAATGGAGGTGTGTGAAGTCAGAATGGAGGTGTGTAGTCATAGATTGGAGGTGGGTGAAGTCATAGAATGGAGGAGTGTTTAGTCATAGAGTGCAGGTGAGTGAAGTCACAGATTCGAGGTCTGTGAAGTCATAGAATGGAGGTGTGTGATGTCAGAATGGAGGTGTGCGAAGTCATAGACGAGAGGTGTGTGAAGTCAAAATGGAGGTGTGTGAAGTCATAGATGGAGTTGTGTGAAGTCATAGTATGGAGGTGTGTGAAATCATACAATGGAGTTTTGTGAAGTCACAGAATGGAGCTGTGTGAATTCAGAATGGAGGTGTGTGAAGTCATAGAATGGAGGTATGATAAATCAAATTAGAGGGGTGTGAAGTCGGAGAATGGAGGTGTGTGCAGTCATAGAATGGAGATGGTTGAAGTCATAGAATGGAGGTGGGTGAAGTCATAGAATGGAGGTGTGTGAAGTCACTGAATGGACGGGTTTAAAGTCATAGAATGGAGGTGTGTGAAGTCAGAGAATTGAGCTGTTTGAAGTCATATATTGGAGGTGTGTGAATTCAAAATGGATGTGTGAAGTCATAGAATGTAGGTGTGTGAAGTCATAGAATGGAGGTGTGTGAAGTCACAGAATGGAGGTGTGTGAACTCAGAATGGTGGTGTGTGAAGTCACAGAATGGAGGTGTGTGACGTCATAGAATGGAAGTGTGTGAAGTCATAGAATGGACGTGTGTGAAGTCAGAATGGAGGTGTGTGATGTCAAAGAATGGAGGTTTGTGAAGTCATAGAATGGAGCTGTGTGAAGTCAGAATGGAGGTGTGTGAAGTCACAGAATGGAGGTGTGTCAACTCAGAATTTAGGTGTGTGAAGTCAAAGAATGGAGGTGTGTGAAGTCATAGAATGGAGGTGTGTGAAGTCATAGAATGGAGGTGTGTGAAGTTATAGAATGGAGGTGTGTGAAGTCACAGAATGGAGGTGTGTGAAGTCAGAATGGAGGTGTGTAGTCATAGATTGGAGGTGGGTGAATTTATAGAAAGGAGGTGTGGGAAGTCATAGAATGGAGGAGTGGAAATCATAGAGTGCAGGTGAGTGAAGTCACAGATTTGAGGTCTGTGAAATCATAGAATGGAGGTGTGTGATGTCAGATTTGAGGTGTGTGAAGTCAAAGAATGTAGGTGTGTCAAGTCATTGAATGGATGTGTGTGAAGTCAGAGAAAGAAGGTGTGTGAAGTCAGAAGTTAGGTGTGTGAAGTCATAGAATGGAGGTGTGTGAAGTCAGAATGGAGGGTTGTGAACTCATAGAATGTAGGTGTGGGACGTAACAATGGAAGTGTGTGAAGTCATAGAATGAAGGTGTGTGAAGTCACAGAATGGAGGTTTGTGAAGTCATAGAATGGAGGTATGTGAAGTCACAGAATAGAGGTGTGTAAAGTCATGGAATGGAGGTGTGTGAAGTTATAGAATGGATGTTTGTAAAGTAAGAATGAAGGTGTGTGAAGTCATAGAATGGAGGTCTGTGATGTCAAAGAATGGAGGTGTGTGAAATCATAGAATGTAGCTGTGTGAAGTCAGAATGGAGGTGTGTGAAGACACAGAATGGAGGTGTGTCAACTCAGAATTTAGGTGTGTGAAGTGAAAGAATGGAGGTTTGTGGAGTCATAGAATGGTGGTGTGTGGAGTCATAGAATGGAGCTGTGTGAATTTATAGAATGGAGGTGTGTGAAGTCACAGAATGGAGGTGTGTGAAGTCAGAATGAAGGTGTGTAGTCATAGATTGGAGGTGGGTGAATTCATAGAAAGGAGGTGTGTGAAGTCATAGATGGAGGTGTGTGAAGTCATAGTATGGAGATATGTGAAATCATAGAATGGAGTTTGGTGAAGTCACAGAATGAAGTTGTGTGAGTCAGAATTGAGGTGTGTGAAGTCATGGAATGAAGATGTGTGAAGTCATAGAATGGAGTATTGTGAATTCACCGAAGGGAGGTTTGTGAAGTCATAGAATGGAGGTATGAGAAATCAAATTAGAGGGGTGTGAAGTCGGAGAATGGAGGTGTGTGAAGTCATAGAATGGAGGTGGGTGAAGTCATAGAATGGAGGTGTGTGAATTCAGATTGGAGGTGTGTGAAGTCATAGAATGGAGGTGTGTCAACTCAGAAAGGAGGTGTGTGAAGTCATAGAATGGAGGTGAGTGAAGTCATAGAATGGAGGTTTGTGAAGTCATAGAATTTAGGTGTGTGAAGTCATAGAATGGAGGTGTGTGAAGGCACAGAATGGAGGTGTGTGAAGTCATACAATGGAGGTGTGTGAAGTCAGTATGGAGGTGTGTGAAGTCACAGAATGGAGGTGTGTGAACTCAGAATGGAGGTGAGTGAAGTCATAGATGGAGGTGTGTAAAGTCATAGTATGGAGATATGTGAAATCATACAATGGAGTTGTGAAGTCACAGAATGGAGTTGTGTGAGTCAGAATTGAAATGTGTGAAGTCATAGAATGTAGATGTGTGAAGTCATAGAATGGAGTATTGTGAAGTCACCGAAGTGAGGTTTGTGAAGTCATAGAATGGAGGTATGAGAAATCAAATTAGAGGGGTGTGAAGTCGGAGAATGGAGGTGTGTGAAGTCATAGAATGGAGATGGTTGAAGTCATAGAATGGAGGTGGGTGAAGTCATAGAATGGAGGTGTGTGAAGTCACTGAATGGACGGGTTTAAAGTCATAGAATAGAGGTGTGTGAAGTCAGAGATTTGAGCTGTTTGAAGTCATATATTGGAGGTGTGTGAAGTCAAAATGGATGTGTGAAGTCATAGAATGTAGGTGTGTGAAGTCATAGAATGGAGGTGTGTGAAGTCACAGAATGGAGGTGTGTGAACTCAGAATGGAGGTGTGTGAAGGCACAGAATGGAGGTGTGTGAAGTCATAGAATGGAAGTGTGTGAAGTCATAGAATGGACGTGTGTGAAGTCAGAATGGAGGTGTGTTAAGTCACCGAATGGAGATTTGTGAACTCAGTATGGAGGTGTGTGAAGTCACAGAATGGAGGTTTGTGAAGTCATAGATGGAGGTGTGTGAGGTCATAGAATGGATGTTTCTGAAGAAAGAATGAAGGTGTGTGAAGTCATAGAATGGAGGAGTGTGAAGTCATTGAATGGAGGTGTGTGAAGTCACTGAATGGAAGTGTGTGAAGTCAGAATGGAGGTGTGAAGTCATAGAATGAAGGTGGGTGAAGTCATAGAAAGGAGGTGTGGGAAGTCATAGAATGGAGTAGTGTGAAGTCATAGAGTGGAGGTGAGTGAAGTCACAGATTCGAGGTCTGTGAAGTCATAGATTGGAGGTGTGTGATGTCAGAATGGAGGTGTGCGAAGTCATAGAATAGAGCTTTCTGAAGTCAGAATGGAGGTGTGTGAAGTCATAGAATGGCGGTGTGTGAACTCATAGAATGGAGGTGTGTGACGTCACAATGGAACTGTGTGAAGTCACAGAATGGAGGTGTGTTAATTCATGCAATGGATGTGTGTGAAGTCAGAATGGAGTTTTGTGAAGTCACAGAATTGAGCTGTGTGAATTCAGAATGGAGGTGTGTGAAGTCATAGAATGGAGGTGTGTGAAGTCAGAATGGAGGTGTGTGAAGTCATAGAATGGACGTGTGTGAAGTCACAGAATGGAGGTGTGGGAAGTCACAGATTGCAGGAGTGTGAAGTCACAGAATAGAGGTGTGTGAACCCAGAATGGAGGTGTGTAAAGTCACAGAATGGAGGTGTGTGAAGTCATGGAATGGAAGTGTGTGAAGTCATAGAATGGAGGTGTGTGAAGGCACAGAATGGACGGTATTTAGTCATAGAATGGAGGTGTGTGAAGTCACAGAATTGAGGTGTTTGAAGTCATATATTGGAGGGGTGTGAAATCAACATGGATGTGTGAAGTCATAGAATGGAGGTGTGTGAATTCATAGAACGAGGGTGTGTGAAATCATAGAATGGAGGTGTGTGAAGTCACAGAATGGAGGTGTGTGAAGTCACAGATTGGTGGTGTGTGAAGTCAAAGAATCGAGGTGTGAGAAGTCACAGAATTGAGATGTGTGAACTCAGAATGGAGGTGTGTGAAGTCAAAGAATGGAGGTGTGTGAAGTCATAGAATGGAGGTGTGTGAAGTCACAGAATGGAGGTGTGTGAAATCATAGAATGAGGGTGTGTGAAATCATAGAAGGGAGGTGTGTGAAGTCAGAATGGAGGTGTGTGAACTCATAGAATGGAGGTGTGTGACGTCACAATGGAAGTTTGTGAAGTCATAGAATGGAGGTGTGTGAAGTCACTGAATGGAGGTGTGTGAAGTCATACAATGGTGGTGTGTGAAGTCAGAATGGAGGTGTGTGAAGTCACAGAATGGAGGTGTGTGAACTCAGAATGGAGGTGTGTGAAGTCATAGATGGAGGTGTGTGAAGTCATAGTATGGAGATATGTGAAATGACAGAATGGAGTTTTGTGAAGTCACAGAATGGAGTTGTGTGAGTCAGAATTGAGGTGTGTGAAGTCATAGAATGTAGATGTGTGAAGTCATAGAATGGAGTATTGTGAATTCACCGAAGGGTGGTTTGTGAAGTCATAGAATGGAGGTATGAGAAATCAAATTAGAGGGGTGTGAAGTCGGAGAATGGAGGTGTGTGAAGTCATAGAATGTAGGTGGGTGAAGTCATAGAATTGAGGTGTGTGAATTCAGATTGTAGGTGTGTGAAGTCATAGAATGGAGGTGTGTCAACTCAGAAAGGAAGTGTGTGAAGTCATAGAATGGAGGTGTGTGAACTCATAGAATGGAGGTGTGTGACGTCACAATGGAAGTTTGTGAAGTCATAGAATGGAGGTGTGTGAAGTCACAGAATGGAGGTATGTGAAGTCAGAATGGAGGTGTGAAGTCATAGAATGGAAGGTGGGTGAAGTCATAGAAATTAGGTGTGTGAAGTCATAGAATGGAGGTGTGTGAAGTCATAGAAATTAGGTGTGTGAAGTCATAGAATGGAAGTGTGTGAATTCATAGAATGGACGTGTGTGAAGTCAGAATGGAGGTGTGTTAAGTCACCGAATGGAGTTTTGTGAACTCAGTATGGAGGTGTGTGAAGTCACAGAATGGAGGTTTGTGAAGTCATAGATGGAGGTGTGTGAGGTCATAGAATGGATGTTTCTGAAGTAAGAATGAAGGAGTGTGAAGTCATAGAGTGGAGGTGAGTGAAGTCACAGATTCGAGGTCTGTGAAGTTATAGATTGGAGGTGTGTGATGTCAGAATGGAGGTGTGCAAATTCATAGAATAGAGGTTTGTGAAGTCAGAATGGAGGTGTGTGAAGTCATAGAATGGAGGTGTGTGAAGTCAGAATGGAGGTGTGTGAACTCATAGAATGGAGGTGTGTGTAGTCACAATGGAGATGTGTGAAGTCATAGAATGGAGGTGAGTGAAGTCACAGAATGGAGGTGTGTGAAGTCATAGAATGGAGGTGTGTGAAGTCACAGAATGGAGGTGTGTGAATTCAGAATGAAGGTGTGTAGTCATAGATTGGAGGTGGGTGAATTCATAGAAAGGAGGTGTGTGAAGTCATAGATGGAGGTGTGTGAAGTCATAGTATGGAGATATGTGAAATCATAGAATGGAGTTTTGTGAAGTCACAGAATGAAGTTGTGTGAGTCAGAATTGAGGTGTGTGAAGTCATGGAATGTAGATGTGTGAAGTCATAGAATGGAGGTGGGTGAAGTCATAGAATGGAGGTGTGTGAAGTCACTGAATGGACGGGTTTAAAGTCATAGAATAGAGGTGTGTGAAGTCAGAGATTTGAGCTGTTTGAAGTCATATATTGGAGGTGTGTGAAGTCAAAATGGATGTGTGAAGTCATAGAATGTAGGTGTGTGAAGTCATAGAATGGAGGTGTGTGAAGTCACAGAATGGAGGTGTGTGAACTCAGAATGGAGGTGTGTGAAGGCACAGAATGGAGGTGTGTGAAGTCATAGAATGGAAGTGTGTGAAGTCATAGAATGGACGTGTGTGAAGTCAGAATGGAGGTGTGTTAAGTCACCGAATGGAGATTTGTGAACTCAGTATGGAGGTGTGTGAAGTCACAGAATGGAGGTTTGTGAAGTCATAGATGGAGGTGTGTGAGGTCATAGAATGGATGTTTCTGAAGAAAGAATGAAGGTGTGTGAAGTCATAGAATGGAGGAGTGTGAAGTCATTGAATGGAGGTGTGTGAAGTCACTGAATGGAAGTGTGTGAAGTCAGAATGGAGGTGTGAAGTCATAGAATGAAGGTGGGTGAAGTCATAGAAAGGAGGTGTGGGAAGTCATAGAATGGAGTAGTGTGAAGTCATAGAGTGGAGGTGAGTGAAGTCACAGATTCGAGGTCTGTGAAGTCATAGATTGGAGGTGTGTGATGTCAGAATGGAGGTGTGCGAAGTCATAGAATAGAGCTTTCTGAAGTCAGAATGGAGGTGTGTGAAGTCATAGAATGGCGGTGTGTGAACTCATAGAATGGAGGTGTGTGACGTCACAATGGAACTGTGTGAAGTCACAGAATGGAGGTGTGTTAATTCATGCAATGGATGTGTGTGAAGTCAGAATGGAGTTTTGTGAAGTCACAGAATTGAGCTGTGTGAATTCAGAATGGAGGTGTGTGAAGTCATAGAATGGAGGTGTGTGAAGTCAGAATGGAGGTGTGTGAAGTCATAGAATGGACGTGTGTGAAGTCACAGAATGGAGGTGTGGGAAGTCACAGATTGCAGGAGTGTGAAGTCACAGAATAGAGGTGTGTGAACCCAGAATGGAGGTGTGTAAAGTCACAGAATGGAGGTGTGTGAAGTCATGGAATGGAAGTGTGTGAAGTCATAGAATGGAGGTGTGTGAAGGCACAGAATGGACGGTATTTAGTCATAGAATGGAGGTGTGTGAAGTCACAGAATTGAGGTGTTTGAAGTCATATATTGGAGGGGTGTGAAATCAACATGGATGTGTGAAGTCATAGAATGGAGGTGTGTGAATTCATAGAACGAGGGTGTGTGAAATCATAGAATGGAGGTGTGTGAAGTCACAGAATGGAGGTGTGTGAAGTCACAGATTGGTGGTGTGTGAAGTCAAAGAATCGAGGTGTGAGAAGTCACAGAATTGAGATGTGTGAACTCAGAATGGAGGTGTGTGAAGTCAAAGAATGGAGGTGTGTGAAGTCATAGAATGGAGGTGTGTGAAGTCACAGAATGGAGGTGTGTGAAATCATAGAATGAGGGTGTGTGAAGTTATAGAAGGGAGGTGTGTGAAGTCAGAATGGAGGTGTGTGAACTCATAGAATGGAGGTGTGTGACGTCACAATGGAAGTTTGTGAAGTCATAGAATGGAGGTGTGTGAAGTCACTGAATGGAGGTGTGTGAAGTCATACAATGGTGGTGTGTGAAGTCAGAATGGAGGTGTGTGAAGTCACAGAATGGAGGTGTGTGAACTCAGAATGGAGGTGTGTGAAGTCATAGATGGAGGTGTGTGAAGTCATAGTATGGAGATATGTGAAATGACAGAATGGAGTTTTGTGAAGTCACAGAATGGAGTTGTGTGAGTCAGAATTGAGGTGTGTGAAGTCATAGAATGTAGATGTGTGAAGTCATAGAATGGAGTATTGTGAATTCACCGAAGGGTGGTTTGTGAAGTCATAGAATGGAGGTATGAGAAATCAAATTAGAGGGGTGTGAAGTCGGAGAATGGAGGTGTGTGAAGTCATAGAATGTAGGTGGGTGAAGTCATAGAATTGAGGTGTGTGAATTCAGATTGTAGGTGTGTGAAGTCATAGAATGGAGGTGTGTCAACTCAGAAAGGAAGTGTGTGAAGTCATAGAATGGAGGTGTGTGAACTCATAGAATGGAGGTGTGTGACGTCACAATGGAAGTTTGTGAAGTCATAGAATGGAGGTGTGTGAAGTCACAGAATGGAGGTATGTGAAGTCAGAATGGAGGTGTGAAGTCATAGAATGGAAGGTGGGTGAAGTCATAGAAATTAGGTGTGTGAAGTCATAGAATGGAGGTGTGTGAAGTCATAGAAATTAGGTGTGTGAAGTCATAGAATGGAAGTGTGTGAATTCATAGAATGGACGTGTGTGAAGTCAGAATGGAGGTGTGTTAAGTCACCGAATGGAGTTTTGTGAACTCAGTATGGAGGTGTGTGAAGTCACAGAATGGAGGTTTGTGAAGTCATAGATGGAGGTGTGTGAGGTCATAGAATGGATGTTTCTGAAGTAAGAATGAAGGAGTGTGAAGTCATAGAGTGGAGGTGAGTGAAGTCACAGATTCGAGGTCTGTGAATTTATAGATTGGAGGTGTGTGATGTCAGAATGGAGGTGTGCAAATTCATAGAATAGAGGTTTGTGAAGTCAGAATGGAGGTGTGTGAAGTCATAGAATGGAGGTGTGTGAAGTCAGAATGGAGGTGTGTGAACTCATAGAATGGAGGTGTGTGTAGTCACAATGGAGATGTGTGAAGTCATAGAATGGAGGTGAGTGAAGTCACAGAATGGAGGTGTGTGAAGTCATAGAATGGAGGTGTGTGAAGTCACAGAATGGAGGTGTGTGAATTCAGAATGAAGGTGTGTAGTCATAGATTGGAGGTGGGTGAATTCATAGAAAGGAGGTGTGTGAAGTCATAGATGGAGGTGTGTGAAGTCATAGTATGGAGATATGTGAAATCATAGAATGGAGTTTTGTGAAGTCACAGAATGAAGTTGTGTGAGTCAGAATTGAGGTGTGTGAAGTCATGGAATGTAGATGTGTGAAGTCATAGAATGGAGTATTGTGAATTCACAGAAGGGAGGTTTGTGTAGTCATAGAAAGGAGGTATGAGAAATCAAATTAGAGGGGTGTGAAGTAGGAGAATGGAGTTGTGTGAAGTCATAGAATGGAGGTGGGTGAAGTCATAGAATGGAGGTGTGTGAATTCAGATTGGAGGTGTGTGAAGTCATAGAATGGAGGTGTGTCAACTCAGAAAGGAGGTGTGTGAAGTCATAGAATGGAGGTGAGTGAAGTCATAGAATTGAGGTTTGTGAAGTGTTAGAATGGAGGTGTGTGAAGTCATACAATGGAGGTGTGTGAAGTCAGTATGGAGGTGTGTGAAGTCACAGAATGGAGGTGTGTGAACTCAGAATGGAGGTGTGTAAAGTCATAGTATGGAGATATGTGAAATCATACAATGGAGTTTTGTGAAGTCACAGAATGGAGTTGTGTGAGTCAGAATTGAAATGTGTGAAGTCATAGAATGTAGATGTGTGAAGTCATAGAATGGAGTATTGTGAAGTCACCGAAGTGAGGTTTGTGAAGTCATAGAATGGAGGTATGATAAATCAAATTAGAGGGGTGTGAAGTCGGAGAATGGAGGTGTGTGAAGTCATAGAATGTAGATGTGTGAAGTCATAGAATGGAGCTGGGTGAAGTCATAGAATGGAGGTGTGTGAAGTCACTGAATGGACGGGTTTAAAGTCATAGAATAGAGGTGTGTGAAGTCAGAGAATTGAGCTGTTTGAAGTCATATATTGGAGGTGTGTGAAGTCAAAATGGATGTGTGAAGTCATAGAATGTAGGTGTGTGAAGTCAGAATGGAGGTGTGTGAAGTCATAGAATGGACGTGTGTGAAGTCACAGAATGGAGGTGTGTGAAGTCATAGAATGGAGGTGTGTGACGTCACAATGGAAGTGTGTGAAGTGATAGAATGGAGCTGTGTAAAGTCACAGAATGGAGGTGTGTGAAGTCAAAGAATGGAGGTGTTTGAAGTAATAGAATGGAGGAGTGTGAAGTCATAGAATGTATGTTTGTGAAGTAAGAATGAAGGTGTGTGAAGGCATAGAATGGAGGTGTGTGAAGTCACAGAATGGAGGTGTGTGGAGGCATAGAATGGAGGTGTGTGAAGTCATAGAATGGAGGTGTGTGAAGTCATACAATGGAGGTGTGTGAAGTCACAGAATGGAGGTGTGTGAAGTCAGAATGGAGGTGTGAAGTCATAGAATGGAGTTGGGTGAAGTTATAGAAAGGAGGTGTGTGAAGTCATAGAATGGATGTGTGTGTATTCATAGAATGGATGTGTGAAGTCAGAATGGAGGTGTGTGAACTCATAGAATGGTAGTGTGTGTAGTCACAATGGAGGTGTGTGAAGTCATAGAATGGAGGTGTGTGAAGTCACAGAATGGACGTGTGTGAAGTCATAGAATGGAGGTGTGTGAAGTCATAGAATGGAGGTGAGTGAAGTCACAGAATGGAGGTGTGGGAAGTCACAGATTGGAGGTCTATGAAGTCCCAGAATTGAGGTGTGTGAACTCAGAATGGAGGTGTGTAAAGTCACAGAATGGAGGTGTGTGAAGTCATAGAATGGAAGTGTGTGAAGTCATAGAATGGAGGTGTGTGAAGTCACAGAATGGTCCGTTTGAAGTCATAGAATGGCGGTGTCTGAAGTCACAGATTTGAGGTGTTTGAAGTCATATTGGAGGTGTGTGAAGTCAAAATGGATGTGTGAAGTCATAGAATGGAGGTGTGTGAAATCATAGAATGAGGGTGTGTGAGGTCATAGAATGGAGGTTTGCGAAGTCACAGAATGGAGGTGTGTGAAATCATAGAATGAAGGTTTGTGAAGTCATAGAATGGAAGTGTGTGAAGTCACAGAATGGAGGTGTGTGAAATCACAGAATGGAAGGTGTGTGAAATCACAGAATAGAGGTGTGTGAACTCAGTATGGAGGTGTGTGAAGTCACAGAATGGAGGTGTGTGAAGTCAGAATGAAGGTGTGAAGTCATAGAATGGAGTTGGGTGAAGTCATAGAAAGGAGGTGTGTGAAGTCATAGAATGGATGTGTGTGTAGTCATAGAATGGAGGTGTGTGAAGTCAGAATGGAGGTGTGTGAACTCATAGAATGGTAGTGTGTGTAGTCACAATGGAGATGTGTGAAGTCATAGAATGGAGGTGTGTGAAGTCACAGAATGGACGTGTGTGAAGTCATAGAATGGAGGTGTGTGAAGTCATAGAATGGAGGTGTGTGAAGTCACAGAATGGAGGTGTGGAAAGTCACAGTTTGGAGGTCTGTGAAGTCCCAGAATTGAGGGGTGTGAACTCAGAATGGAGGTGTGTAAAGTCAAAGAATGGTGGTGTGTGAAGTCATAGAATGAAAGTGTGTGAAGTCACAGATTGGAGCTGTGTGAAGTCACAGAATCGAGATGTGAGAAGTCACAGAATGGAGGTGTGTGAACTCAGAATGGAGGTGTGTGAACTCACAGAATGGAGGTGTGTGAAGTCATAGAATGGAAGTGTGTGAAGTCAGAGAATGGAGGTGTGTGAAGTAAGAATGGAGGTGTGTGAAGTCACCGAATGGAGTTGTGTGAACTCAGAATGGAGGTGTGTGAAGTCACAGAATGGAGTTTGTGAAGTCATAGAATGGAGGTGTGTGAAGTCATAGAATGGATGTTTCTGAAGTAAGAATGAAGGTGTGTGAAGTCATAGAATGAAGGTATGTGAACT
This sequence comes from Megascapheus bottae, assembly GCA_024803745.1. Taxonomy (NCBI): domain Eukaryota; kingdom Metazoa; phylum Chordata; class Mammalia; order Rodentia; family Geomyidae; genus Megascapheus; species Megascapheus bottae. The sequence goes on from JANJXV010000426.1 coordinate 515,452, forward strand.
CATAGAATGGGGGTGTGTGAATTCACAGAATGGAGGTGTGTGAAGTCAGAATGGAGGTGTGTAGTCATCGATTGGAGGTGGGTGAAGTCAGAATGGAGGTGTGTGAAGTCACAGAATTGAGGTGTGTGAACACAGAATGGAGGTGTGTGAAGTCAAAGAATGGAGGTGTTTGAAGTCATAGAATGGAGGAGTGTGAAGTCATAGAGTGCATTGAGTGAAATCACAGATTCGAGGTCTGTGAAGTCATAGAATGGAGGTGTGTGATGTCAGAATGGAGGTGTGCGAAGTCATAGAATAGAGGTGTGTGTAGTCAGAATGGAGGTGTGTGAAGTCTTAGATGGAGTTGTGTGAAGTCATAGTATGGAGGTGTGTGAAATCATAGAATAGAGTTTTGTGAAGTCACAGAATGGAGCTGTGTGAATTCAGAATGGAGGTGTGTGAAGTCATAGAATGGAGGTGTGTGAAGTCAGAATGGAGGTGTGTGAACTCATAGAATGGAGGTGTGTGACGTCACAATGGAAGTGTGTGAAATCATAGAATGGAGGTGTGTGAAGTCACAGAATGGAGGTGTGTGAAGTCATAGAATGGAGGTGTGTGAAGTCACTGAATGGAGGTGTGTGAAGTCATAGAATGGAGGTGTGTGAAGTTATAGAATGGATGTTTGTAAAGTAAAAATGAAGGTGTGTGAAGTCATAGAATGGAGATGTGTGAAGTCAGAATGGAGGTGTGTGAAGTCACAGAATGGAGATGTGTCAACTCAGAATTTAGGTGTGTGAAGTCAAAGAATGGAGGTGTGTGAAGACATAGAATGGAGGTGTGTGAAGTCATAGAATGGAGGTGTGTGAAGTCAGAATGGAGGTGTGTGAGGTCACAGAATTGAGGTGTGTGAACACAGAATGGAGGTGTGTGAAGTCAAAGAATGGAGGTGTTTGAAGTCATAGAATGGAGGAGTGTGAAGTCATAGAATGTATGTTTGTGAAGTAAGAATGAAGGTGTGTGAAGGCATAGAATGGAGGTGTGTGTAGTCACAGAATGGAGGTGTGTGAAGGCATAGAATGGAGGTGTGTGAAGTCATAGAATGGAGGTGTGTGAAGTCATATAATGGAGGTGTGTGAAGTCACAGAATGGAGGTTTGTGAAGTCAGAATGGAGGTGTGAAGTCATAGAATGGAGTTGGGTGAAGTCATAGAAAGGAGGTGTGTGAAGTCATAGAATGGATGTGTGTGTACTCATAGAATGGAGGTGTGTGAAGTCAGAATGGAGGTGTGTGAACTCATAGAATGGTAGTGTGTGTACTCACAATGGAGGTGTGTGAAGTCATAGAATGGAGGTGTGTGAAGTCACAGAATGGACGTGTGTGAAGTCATAGAATGGAGGTGTGTGAAGTCATAGAATGGAGGTGTCGGAAGTCACAGAATGGTCGGTTTGAAGTCATAGAATGGAGGTATGTGAAGTCACAGAATTGAGGTGTTTGAAGTCATATATTGGAGGTGTGTGAAGTCAAAATGGATGTGTGAAGTCATAGAATGGAGTTGTGTGAAGTCATAGAATGAGGGTGTGTGAGGTCATAGAATGAAGTTTTGTGAAGGCACAGAATGGAGGTGTGTGAAATCATAGAATGAAGTTTTGTGAAGTCATAGAATGGAAGTGTGTGAAGTCACAGAATGGAGGTGTGTGAAATCACAGAATGGAATGTGTGTGAAATCACAGAATAGAGGTGTGTGAACTCGGTATGGAGGTGTGTGAAGTCACAGAATGGAGGTGTGTGAACTCAGAATGGAGGTGTGAAGTCATAGAATGGAGTTGGGTGAAGTCATAGAAAGGAGGTGTGTGAAGTCATAGAATGGATGTGTGTGTAGTCATAGAATGGAGGTGTGTGAAGTCATAGAATGGAAGTTTCTGAAGTAAGAATGAAGGTGTGTGAAGTCATAGAATGGAAGTATGTGAACTCATAGAATGGGGGTGTGTGAATTCACAGAATGGAGGTGTGTGAACACAGAATGGAGGTGTGTGAAGTCAAAGAATGGAGATGTTTGAAGTCATAGAATGGAGGTGTGTGATGTCAGAATGGAGGTGTGCGAAGTCATAGAATAGAGGTGTGTGTAGTCAGAATGGAGGTGTGTGAAGTTATAGAATGGAGGTGTGTGAAGTCAGAATGGAGGTGTGTGAACTCAGAGAATGGAGGTGTGTGACGTCACAATGGAAGTGTGTGAAATCATAGAATGGAGGTGTGTGAAGTCACAGAATGGAGGTGTGTGAAGTCATAGAATGGAGGTGTGTGAAGTCACTGAATGGAGGTGTGTGAAGTCATAGAATGGAGGTGTGTGAAATTATACAATGGATGTTTGTAAAGTAAAAATGAAGGTGTATGAAGTCATAGAATGAGATGTGTGAAGTCAGAATGGAGGTGTGTGAAGTCACAGAATGGAGATGTGTCAACTCAGAATTTAGGTGTGTGAAGTCAAAGAATGGAGGTGTGTGAAGACATGGAATGGAGGTGTGTGAAGTCATAGAATGGACGTGTGTGAAGTCATAGAATGGAGGTGCGTGAAGTCATAGAATGGAGGTGTCGGAAGTCACAGAATAGAGGTGTCGGAAGTCACAGATTGGAGGTCTGTGAAGTCCCAGAATTGAGGTGTGTGAACTCAGAATGGAGGTGTGTGAAGTCATAGAATGGAAGTGTGTGAAGTCATAGAATGGAGGTGTGTGAAGTCACAGAATGGACGGTTTGAAGTCATAGAATGGAGGTGTGTGAAGTCACAGAATTGAGGTGTTTGAAGTCATATATTGGAGGTGTGTGAAATCAAAATGGATGTGTGAAGTCATAGAATGGAGGTGTGTGAAATCATAGAATGAGGGTGTGTGAGGTCATAGAATGTAGGTTTGTGAAGTCACAGAATGGATGTGTGTGAAATCATAGGATGAAGGTGTGTGAAGTCATAGAATGGAAGTGTGTGAAGTCACAGAATGGAGGTGTGTGAAGTCACAGAATGGAGGTGTGTGAACTCAGAATGGAGGTGTTTGAAGTCAGAGAATGGAGGTGTGTGAAGTCATAGAATGGAAGTGTGTGAAGTCATAGAATGGAAGTATGTGAAACCAGAATGGAGGTGTGTGAAGTCACAGAATGGAGGTTTGTGAAATCATAGAATTGAGGTGTGTGAAGTCATAGAATGGATGTTTCTGAAGTAAGAATGAAGGTGTGTGAAGTCATAGAATGGAGGTGTGTGAAGTCACAGAATGGAGGGGTGTAAAGTCAGAATGGAGGTGTTTAGTCATATATTGGAGGTGGGTGAAGTCATAGAAAGGTGGTGTGGGAAGTAATAGAGTGCAGGTGAGTGAAGTCATAGATTCGAGGTCTGTGAAATCATAGAATGGAGGTGTGTGATGTCAGATTGGAGGTGTGTGAAGTCAAAGAATGTAGGTGTGTGAAGTCATTGAATGGAGGTGTGTGAAGTCACAGAATGGAGATGTGTGAAATCAGAAGAGAGGTGTGCGAAGTCATACAATGGAGGTGTGTGAAGTCAGAATGGAGGTGTATGAAGTCATAGAATGGAGGTGTGTGAAGTCAGAATAGAGGTGTGTGAAGTCATAGAATGGAGGTGTGTGAAGTCACAGAATGGAGGTGTGGGAAGTCACAGAATAGAGGTGTGTGACGTCACAGAATGGAGGTGTGTGAACTCAGAATGGAGGTGTGTAAAGGCACAGAATGGAGGTGTGTGAAGTCATAGAATGGAAGTGTGTGAAGTCATAGAATGGAGGTGTGTGAAGTCACAGAATGGACGTTATGAAGTCATAGAATGGAGCGGTGTGAAGTCACAGAATTGAGGTGTTTGAAGTCATATATTGGAGGTGTGTGAAGTCAAAATGCATGTGTGAAGTCACAGAATGGAGGTTTGTGAAGTCATAGAATGGAGGTGTGTGAATGTTTCTGAAGTAAAAATGAAGGTGTGTGAAGTCATGGTATGGAGGTGTGTGAAGTCACAGAATGGAGGTGTGTGAAGTCAGAATGGAGGTGTGTAGTCATAGATTGGAGGTGGGTGAAGTCATAGAATGGAGGAGTGTGAAGTCATAGAGTGAGGTGAGTGAAGTCACAGATTCGAGGTCTGTGAAGTCATAGAATGGAGGTGTGTGATGTCAGAATGGAGGTGTGCGAAGTCATAGAATAGAGGTGTGTGAAGTCAGAATTGAGGTGTGTGAAGTCATAGATGGAGTTGTGTCAAGTCATAGTATGGAGGTGTGTGAAATCATAGATTGGAGTTTTGTGAAGTCACAGAATGGAGCTGTGTGAATTCAGAATGGAGGTGTGTGAAGTCATAGAATGGAGGTGTGTGAAGTTATAGAATGGAGGTGTGTGAAGTCAGAGAATGGAGGTGGGTGAAGTCAGAATGGAGGTGTGTAGTCATAGATTGGAGGTGGGTGAAGTCAAAGAATGTAGGTGTGTGAAGTCATTGAAGGGAGGTGTGTGAAGTCACAGAAAGGAGGTGTGTGAAGTCAGAATATAGGTGTTCGAAGTCATAGAATAGAGGTGTGTGAAGTCAGAATGGAGGTGTTTGAAGTCATAGAATGGAGGTGTGTGAACTCATAAAATGGAGGTGTGTGACGTCACAATGGAAGTTTGTGAAAGCATAGAATAGAGGTGTGTGAAGTCACAGAATGGAGGTGTGTGAACTCAGAATGGAGGTGTGTGCAATCATAGATGGAGGTGTGTGAAGTCATAGAATGGAGGTGGGTGAAGTCATAGAATGGAGGTGTATGAAGTCATAGAATGGCGGTGTGTGAAGTCACAGAATGTACGGGTTTAAAGTCATAGAATGGAGGTGTGTGAAGTCAGAGAATTGAGCTGTTTGAAGTCATATATTGGAGGTGTGTGAAGTCAAAATGGATGTGTGTTAAGTCACCGAATGGAGTTTTGTGAACTCAGTATGGAGGTGTGTGAATCACAGAATGGAGGTTTATGAAGTCATAGATGTAGGTGTGTGAGGTCATAGAATGGATGTTTCTGAAGTAAGAATGAAGGTGTGTGAAGTCATAGAATGGAGGTGTGTGAAGTCATTGAATGGAGGTGTGTGAAGTCACTGAATGGAAGTGTGTGAAGTCAGAATGGAGGTGTGAAGTCATAGAATGAAGGTGGGTGAAGTCATAGAAAGGAGGTATGGGAAGTCATAGAATGGAGGAGTGTGAAGTCATAGAGTGGAGGTGTGTGATGTCAGAATGGAGGTGTGAGAAGTCATAGAATAGAGGTTTGTGAAGTCAGAATGGAGGTGTGTGAAGTCATAGAATGGAGGTGTGTGAACTCATAGAATGGAGGTGTGTGACGTCACAATGGAAGTGTGTGAAGTCACAGAATGGAAGTGTGTGAATTCATGCAATGGAGGTGTGTGAAGTGAGAATGGAATTTTGTGAACTCACAGAATTGAACTGTGTGAAGTCAGAATGGCAGTGTGTGAACTCATAGAATGGAGGTGTGTGTAGTCACAATGGAGGTGCGTGAAGTCATAGAATGGAGGTGTGTGAAGTCACAGAATGGAGGTGTGTGAAGTCATAGAATGGAGGTGTGTGAAGTCATAGAATGGAAGTGTGTGAAGTCATAGAATGGAGGTGTGTGAAGTCACAGAATGGACGGTATGAAGTCATAGAATGGAGGTGTATGAAATCACAGAATGAGGGCGTGTGAGGTCATAGAATGGAGGTGTGTGAAGTCACAGAATGGAGGTGTGTGAAGTCATAGAATGGAGGTGTGTGAAGTCATAGATGGGAATTGTGTGAAGTCACAGATTGGAGGTGTGTGAAGTCACAGAATCGAGGTGTGAGAAGTCAAAGAATGGAGGTTTGTGAACTCAGAATGGAGGTGTGTGAAGTCACAGAATGGAGGCGTGTGAAGTCAAAGAATGGAGGTGTGTGAAGTCACAGAATGGAGGTGTGTGAAATCATAGAATGGAGGTGTGTGAAGTCACAGAATGGAGGTGGGTGAAGTCAGAATGGAGGTGTGTGAAGTCATAGAATGGAGGTGTGTGAAGTCAGAATGGAGGTGTGAAGTCATAGAATGTAGGTGGGTGAAGTCATAGAACTTAGGTGTGGGAAGTCATAGAATGGAGAAGTGTGAAGTCACAGAGTGGAGGTGAGTGAAGTCATACAATGGAGGTGTGTGAAGTCAGAATGGAGGTGTGTGAAGTCACAGAATGGAGGTGTGTGAAGTCAGAATGGAGGTGTGAAGTCATAGAATGGAGTTGGGTGAAGTCATAGAAAGGAGGTGTGTGAAGTCATAGAATGGATGTGTGTGTAGTCATAGAATGGAGGTGTGTGAAGTCATAGAATGGAAGTTTCTGAAGTAAGAATGAAGGTGTGTGAAGTCATAGAATGGAAGTATGTGAACTCATAGAATGGGGGTGTGTGAATTCACAGAATGGAGGTGTGTGATGTCAGAATGGAGTTGTGTAGTCATCGATTGGAGGTGGGTGAAGTCAGAATGGAGGAGTGTGAAGTCACAGAATTGAGGTGTGTGAACACAGAATGGAGGTGTGTGAAGTCAAAGAATGGAGATGTTTGAAGTCATAGAATGGAGGTGTGTGATGTCAGAATGGAGGTGTGCGAAGTCATAGAATAGAGGTGTGTGTAGTCAGAATGGAGGTGTGTGAAGTTATAGAATGGAGGTGTGTGAAGTCAGAATGGAGGTGTGTGAACTCAGAGAATGGAGGTGTGTGACGTCACAATGGAAGTGTGTGAAATCATAGAATGGAGGTGTGTGAAGTCACAGAATGGAGGTGTGTGAAGTCATAGAATGGAGGTGTGTGAAGTCACTGAATGGAGGTGTGTGAAGTCATAGAATGGAGGTGTGTGAAATTATACAATGGATGTTTGTAAAGTAAAAATGAAGGTGTATGAAGTCATAGAATGGAGATGTGTGAAGTCAGAATGGAGGTGTGTGAAGTCACAGAATGGAGATGTGTCAACTCAGAATTTAGGTGTGTGAAGTCAAAGAATGGAGGTGTGTGAAGACATGGAATGGAGGTGTGTGAAGTCATAGAATGGACGTGTGTGAAGTCATAGAATGGAGGTGCGTGAAGTCATAGAATGGAGGTGTCGGAAGTCACAGAATGGAGGTGTCGGAAGTCAGAGATTGGAGGTCTGTGAAGTCCCAGAATTGAGGTGTGTGAACTCAGAATGGAGGTGTGTGAAGTCATAGAATGGAAGTGTGTGAAGTCATAGAATGGAGGTGTGTGAAGTCACAGAATGGACGGTTTGAAGTCATAGAATGGAGGTGTGTGAAGTCACAGAATTGAGGTGTTTGAAGTCATATATTGGAGGTGTGTGAAATCAAAATGGATGTGTGAAGTCATAGAATGGAGGTGTGTGAAATCATAGAATGAGGGTGTGTGAGGTCATAGAATGTAGGTTTGTGAAGTCACAGAATGGATGTGTGTGAAATCATAGGATGAAGGTGTGTGAAGTCATAGAATGGAAGTGTGTGAAGTCACAGAATGGAGGTGTGTGAAGTCACAGAATGGAGGTGTGTGAACTCAGAATGGAGGTGTGTGAAGTCAGAGAATGGAGGTGTGTGAAGTCATAGAATGGAAGTGTGTGAAGTCATAGAATGGAAGTATGTGAAACCAGAATGGAGGTGTGTGAAGTCACAGAATGGAGGTTTGTGAAATCATAGAATTGAGGTGTGTGAAGTCATAGAATGGATGTTTCTGAAGTAAGAATGAAGGTGTGTGAAGTCATAGAATGGAGGTGTGTGAAGTCACAGAATGGAGGGGTGTGAAGTCAGAATGGAGGTGTTTAGTCATATATTGGAGGTGGGTGAAGTCATAGAAAGGTGGTGTGGGAAGTAATAGAGTGCAGGTGAGTGAAGTCATAGATTCGAGGTCTGTGAAATCATAGAATGGAGGTGTGTGATGTCAGATTGGAGGTGTGTGAAGTCAAAGAATGTAGGTGTGTGAAGTCATTGAATGGAGGTGTGTGAAGTCACAGAATGGAGATGTGTGAAATCAGAAGAGAGGTGTGCGAAGTCATACAATGGAGGTGTGTGAAGTCAGAATGGAGGTGTATGAAGTCATAGAATGGAGGTGTGTGAAGTCAGAATAGAGGTGTGTGAAGTCATAGAATGGAGGTGTGTGAAGTCACAGAATGGAGGTGTGGGAAGTCACAGAATAGAGGTGTGTGACGTCACAGAATGGAGGTGTGTGAACTCAGAATGGAGGTGTGTAAAGGCACAGAATGGAGGTGTGTGAAGTCATAGAATGGAAGTGTGTGAAGTCATAGAATGGAGGTGTGTGAAGTCACAGAATGGACGTTATGAAGTCATAGAATGGAGCGGTGTGAAGTCACAGAATTGAGGTGTTTGAAGTCATATATTGGAGGTGTGTGAAGTCAAAATGCATGTGTGAAGTCACAGAATGGAGGTTTGTGAAGTCATAGAATGGAGGTGTGTGAATGTTTCTGAAGTAAAAATGAAGGTGTGTGAAGTCATGGTATGGAGGTGTGTGAAGTCACAGAATGGAGGTTTGTGAAGTCAGAATGGAGGTGTGTAGTCATAGATTGGAGGTGGGTGAAGTCATAGAATGGAGGAGTGTGAAGTCATAGAGTGAGGTGAGTGAAGTCACAGATTCGAGGTCTGTGAAGTCATAGAATGGAGGTGTGTGATGTCAGAATGGAGGTGTGCGAAGTCATAGAATAGAGGTGTGTGAAGTCAGAATTGAGGTGTGTGAAGTCATAGATGGAGTTGTGTCAAGTCATAGTATGGAGGTGTGTGAAATCATAGATTGGAGTTTTGTGAAGTCACAGAATGGAGCTGTGTGAATTCAGAATGGAGGTGTGTGAAGTCATAGAATGGAGGTGTGTGAAGTTATAGAATGGAGGTGTGTGAAGTCAGAGAATGGAGGTGGGTGAAGTCAGAATGGAGGTGTGTAGTCATAGATTGGAGGTGGGTGAAGTCAAAGAATGTAGGTGTGTGAAGTCATTGAAGGGAGGTGTGTGAAGTCACAGAAAGGAGGTGTGTGAAGTCAGAATATAGGTGTTCGAAGTCATAGAATAGAGGTGTGTGAAGTCAGAATGGAGGTGTTTGAAGTCATAGAATGGAGGTGTGTGAACTCATAAAATGGAGGTGTGTGACGTCACAATGGAAGTTTGTGAAAGCATAGAATAGAGGTGTGTGAAGTCACAGAATGGAGGTGTGTGAACTCAGAATGGAGGTGTGTGCAATCATAGATGGAGGTGTGTGAAGTCATAGAATGGAGGTGGGTGAAGTCATAGAATGGAGGTGTATGAAGTCATAGAATGGCGGTGTGTGAAGTCACAGAATGTACGGGTTTAAAGTCATAGAATGGAGGTGTGTGAAGTCAGAGAATTGAGCTGTTTGAAGTCATATATTGGAGGTGTGTGAAGTCAAAATGGATGTGTGTTAAGTCACCGAATGGAGTTTTGTGAACTCAGTATGGAGGTGTGTGAATCACAGAATGGAGGTTTATGAAGTCATAGATGTAGGTGTGTGAGGTCATAGAATGGATGTTTCTGAAGTAAGAATGAAGGTGTGTGAAGTCATAGAATGGAGGTGTGTGAAGTCATTGAATGGAGGTGTGTGAAGTCACTGAATGGAAGTGTGTGAAGTCAGAATGGAGGTGTGAAGTCATAGAATGAAGGTGGGTGAAGTCATAGAAAGGAGGTATGGGAAGTCATAGAATGGAGGAGTGTGAAGTCATAGAGTGGAGGTGTGTGATGTCAGAATGGAGGTGTGAGAAGTCATAGAATAGAGGTTTGTGAAGTCAGAATGGAGGTGTGTGAAGTCATAGAATGGAGGTGTGTGAACTCATAGAATGGAGGTGTGTGACGTCACAATGGAAGTGTGTGAAGTCACAGAATGGAAGTGTGTGAATTCATGCAATGGAGGTGTGTGAAGTGAGAATGGAATTTTGTGAACTCACAGAATTGAACTGTGTGAAGTCAGAATGGCAGTGTGTGAACTCATAGAATGGAGGTGTGTGTAGTCACAATGGAGGTGCGTGAAGTCATAGAATGGAGGTGTGTGAAGTCACAGAATGGAGGTGTGTGAAGTCATAGAATGGAGGTGTGTGAAGTCATAGAATGGAAGTGTGTGAAGTCATAGAATGGAGGTGTGTGAAGTCACAGAATGGACGGTATGAAGTCATAGAATGGAGGTGTATGAAATCACAGAATGAGGGCGTGTGAGGTCATAGAATGGAGGTGTGTGAAGTCACAGAATGGAGGTGTGTGAAGTCATAGAATGGAGGTGTGTGAAGTCATAGATGGGAATTGTGTGAAGTCACAGATTGGAGGTGTGTGAAGTCACAGAATCGAGGTGTGAGAAGTCAAAGAATGGAGGTTTGTGAACTCAGAATGGAGGTGTGTGAAGTCACAGAATGGAGGCGTGTGAAGTCAAAGAATGGAGGTGTGTGAAGTCACAGAATGGAGGTGTGTGAAATCATAGAATGGAGGTGTGTGAAGTCACAGAATGGAGGTGGGTGAAGTCAGAATGGAGGTGTGTGAAGTCATAGAATGGAGGTGTGTGAAGTCAGAATGGAGGTGTGAAGTCATAGAATGTAGGTGGGTGAAGTCATAGAACTTAGGTGTGGGAAGTCATAGAATGGAGAAGTGTGAAGTCACAGAGTGGAGGTGAGTGAAGTCATACAATGGAGGTGTGTGAAGTCAGAATGGAGGTGTGTGAAGTCACAGAATTGAGGTGTGTGAACTCAGAATGGAGGTGTGTGAAGACATACATGGAGGTGTGTGAAGTCATAGTATGGAGATATGTGAAATCATAGAGTGGAGCTTTGTGAAGTCACAGAATGGAGATGTGTGAGTCAGAATTGAGGTGTGTGAAGTCATAGAATGTAGATGTGTGAAGTCATAGAATGGAGTATTGTGAAGTCACCGAAGGGAGGTTTGTGAAGTCATAGAATGGAGGTATGAGATATCAAATTAGAGGGGTGTGAATTCGGAGAATGGAGGTGTGTGAAGTCATAGAATGGAGGTGGGTGAAGTCATAGAATGGAGGTGTGTGAATTCAGATTGGTGGTGTGTGAAGTCATAGAATGGAGGTGTGTCAACACAGAAAGGAGGTGTATGAAGTCATAGAATGGAGGTGAGTGAACTCATAGAATGGAGGTGTGTGAAATCAGAATGGTGGTGTGTAAAGTCAAAGAATTTAGATGTGTGAAGTCAGAATGGAGGTGTGTGAGGTCAGAATGGAGGTGTGTGAAGTCATAGAATGGAGGTGTGTAAAGTCACAATGCAGGTATGTGAACTCAGAGAATGGAGGTGTGTGAAGTCAAAATGTAGGTGTGTGAAGTCATAGAATGGAGGTGTGTGAAGTCATAGAATGGAGGTGTGTGAAGTCACAGAATGGAGGTGTGTGAAGTCATAGAATTCAGGTGTGTGAAGTCACAGAATTGAGGTGTGTGAAATCATAGAATGAAGGTGTGTGAAGTCACAGAATGGAGATGAGTGAAGTCAGAATGGAGGTGTGTGAAGTCATAGAATGGAGGTGTGTGAAGTCAGAATGGAGGTGTGAAGTCATAGAATGGAGGTGGGTGAAGTGACAGAAATTAGGTGTGGGAAGTCATAGAATGGAGAAGTGTGAAGTCATAGAGTGGAGGTGAGTGAAGTCACAGATTCGAGGTCTGTGAAGTCATAGAATGGATGTGTGGGAAGTCAGAATGCAGGTGTTGCAAGTCATAGAATAGAGGTGTGTGAAGTCAGAATGGAGGTGTGTGAAGTCATAGAATGGAGGTGTGTGAACTCACAGAATGGAGGTGTGTGACGTCACAATGGAAGTTTGTGAAGTCATAGAATCCAGGTGTGTGAAGTCACAGAATGGAGGTGTGTGAAGTCATACAATGGAGGTGTGTGAAGCCGGAATGGAGGTGTGTGAAGTCACAGAATGGAGGTGTGTGAACTCAGAATGGAGGAGTGTGAATTCATAGATGGAGGTGTGTGAAGTCATAGTATGGAGATATGTGAAATCATAGAATGGAGGTGTGTGAAGTCATAGAATGGAGGTGTGTGAAGTCAGAATGGAGGTGTGAAGTCATAGAATGGAGGTGGGTGAAGTCACAGAAATTAGGTGTGGGAAGTCATAGAATGAAGAAGTGTGAAGTCATAGAGTGGAGGTGAGTGAAGTCACAGATTCGAGGTCTCTGAAGTCATAGAATGGAGGTGTGGGAAGTGAGAATGTAGGTGTTGCAAGTCATAGAATAGAGGTCTGTGAAGTCAGAATGGAGGTGTGTGATGTCATAGTATGTAGGTGTGTGAACTCATAGAGTGGAGGTGTGTGACGTCACAATGGAAGTTTGTGAAGTCATAGAATGGAGGTGTGTGAAGTCAGAATGGAGGTGTGTGAACTCATAGAATGGAGATGTGTGAAATCATAGAATGAGGGTGTGTGAGGTCATAGAATGGAGGTGTGTGAAGTCACAGAATGGAGGTGTGTGAACTCATAGAATGGAGGTGTGTGAAGTCACAGTTTGGAGCTGTGTGAAGTCACAGAATCGAGGTGTGAGAAGTCACAGAATGGAGTTGTGTGAACTCAGAATTGAGGTGTGTGAAGTCAAAGAATGGAGGTGTATGAAGTCATAGAATGGAAGTGTGTGAAGTCATAGAATGGAGGTGTGTGAAGTCAGAATGGAGGTTTGTGAAGTCACAGTTTGGAGCTGTGTGAAGTCACAGAATCGAGGTGTGAGAAGTCACAGAATGGAGTTGTGTGAACTCAGAAAGGAGGTGTGTGAAGTCACAGAATGGAGGTTTGTGAAGTCATACAATGGAGGTGTGTGAAGCCGGAATGGAGGTGTGTGAAGTCACAGAATGGAGGTGTGGGAAGTCAGAATGTAGGTGTTGCAAGTCATAGAATAGAGGTGTGTGAAATCAGAATGGAGGTGTGTGAAGTCATAGAATGGAGGTGTGTGAACTTATAGAATGGAGGTGTGTGACATCAAAATGGAAGTTTGTGAAGTCATAGAATGCAGGTGTGTGAAGTCACAGAATGGAGGTGTGTGAAGTCATACAATGGAGGTGTGTGAAGCCGGAATGGAGGTGTGTGAAGTCACAGAATGGAGGTGTGTGAACTCAGAATGGAGGTGTGTGAATTCATAGATGGAGGTGTGTGAAGTCATAGTATGGAGATATGTGAAATCATAGAATGGAGTTTTGTGAAGTCACAGAATGGAGGTGTGTGAAGTCAGAATGGAGGTGTGTGAAGTCATAGAATGGAGGTGTGTGAAGTCAGAATGGAGGTGTGAAGTCAGAGAATGGATGTGGGTGAAGTCACAGAAATTAGGTGTGGGAAGTCATAGAATGAAGAAGTGTGAAGTCATAGAGTGGACGTGAGTGAAGTCACAGATTCGAGGTCTGTGAAGTCATAGAATGGAGGTGTGGGAAGTCAGAATGTAGGTGTTGCAAGTCATAGAATAGAGGTGTGTGAAGTCAGAATGGAGGTGTGTGATGTCATAGAATGTAGGTGTGTGAACTCATAGAATGGAGGTGTGTGACGTCACAATGGAAGTTTGTGAAGTCAATGAATGGAGGTGTGTGAAGTCAGAATGGAGGTGTGTGAACTCATAGAATGGAGGTGTGTGAAATCATAGAATGAGGGTGTGTGAGGTCATAGAATGGAGGTGTGTGAAGTCACAGAATGGAGGTGTGTGAACTCATAGAATGGAGGTGTGTGAAGTCACAGTTTGGAGCTGTGTGAAGTCACAGAATCGAGGTGTGAGAAGTCACAGAATGGAGTTGTGTGAACTCAGAATGGAGGTGTGTGAAGTCAAAGAATGGAGGTGTATGAAGTCATAGAATGGAAGTGTGTGAAGTCATAGAATGGAGGTGTGTGAAGTCAGAATGGAGGTGTGTGAAGTCACAGTTTGGAGCTGTGTGAAGTCACAGAATCGAGGTGTGAGAAGTCACAGAATGGAGTTGTGTGAACTCAGAAAGGAGGTGTGTGAAGTCACAGAATGGAGGTTTGTGAAGTCATGGAATGGAGGTGTGTGAAGTCATAGGACTGATGTTTCTGAAGTAAGAATGAAGGTGTGTGAAGTCATATATTGGAGGTATGTGAACTCATAGAATGGGGGTGTGTGAAGTCACAGAATGGAGGTGTGTGAAGTCGGAATGGAGGTGTGTAGTCATCGATTGGAGGTGGGTGAAGTCATAGAAAGGAGGTGTGGGAAGTCATAGAATGGAGGAGTGTGAAGTCATAGAGTGCATATGAGTGAAATCACAGATTCGAGGTCTGTGAAGTCATAGAATGGAGGTGTGTGATGTCAGAATGGAGGTGTGTGAAGTCATAGATGCAGTTGTGTGAAGTCATAGTATGGAGTTGTGTGAAATCATAGAATAGAGTTTTGTGAAGGCACAGAATGGAGCTGTGTGAATTCAGAATGGAGGTGTGTGAAGTCATAGAGTGGAGGTGTGTGAAGTCAGAATGGAGGTGTGTGAACTCAAAGAATGGAGGTGTGTGACGTCACAATGGAAGTGTGTGAAGTCATAGAATGGAGGTGTGTGAAGTCACACAATGGAGGTGTGTGAAGTCATAGAATTGAGGTGTGTGAAGTCACTGAATGGAGGTGTGTGAAGTCATAGAATGGAGGTGTGTGAAGTTATAGAATGGATGTTTGTAAAGTAAAAATGAAGGTGTGTGAAGTCATAGAATGGATGTGTGTGAAGTCAGAATGGAGGTGTGAAGTCATAGAATGGAGTTGGGTGAAGTCATAGAAAGGAGGTGTGTGAAGTCACAGAATGGAGGTGTGTGAAGTTATAGAATGGATGTTTGTAAAATAAAAATGAAGGTGTGTGAAGTCATAGAATGGAGATGTGTGAAGTCAGAATGGAGGTGTTTGAAGTCACAGAATGGAGATGTGTCAACTCAGAATTTAGTCGTGTGAAGTCAAATAATGGAGGTGTGTGAAGACATAGAATGGAGGTGTATGAAGTCAAAGAATGGAAGTGTGTGAAGTCATAGAATATATGTTTGTGAAGTAAGAATGAAGGTGTGTGAAGGCATAGAATGGAGGTGTGTGAAGTCACAGAATGGAGGTGTGTGAAGGCATAGAATGGAGGTGTGTTAAGTCATAGAATGGAGGTGTGTGAAGTCATATAATGGAGGTGTGTGAAGTCACAGAATGGAGGTGTGTGAAGTCAGAATGGAGGTGTGAAGTCATAGAATGGAGTTGGGTGAAGTCATAGAAAGGAGGTGTCTGAAGTCATAGAATGGAGGTGTGTGAAGTCATAGAATGGAGGTGTTGAATTCAGAATGGAGGTGTGTGAACTCATAGAATGGTAGGGTGTGTAGTCACAATGGAGGTGTGTGAACTCATAGAATGGAGGTGTGTGAAATCACAGAATGGACGTGTGTGTAGTCATAGAATAGAGGTGTGTGAAGTCATAGAATGGAGGTGTGTGAGGTGACAGAATGGAGTTGTGGGAAGTCACATATTGGAGGTGTGTGAAGTTCCAGAATTGAGGTGTGTGAACTCAGAATGGAGGTGTGTAAAGTCACAGAATGGAGGTGTGTGAAGTCATAGAATGGAAGTGTGTGAAGTCATAAAATGGAGGTGTGTGAAGTCACAGAATGGACGGTTTGAAATCATAGAATGGAGGTGTGTGAAGTCAGAATGGAGGTGTATGAAGTCATGGAATGGAGGTGTGTGATGTCAGAATAGAGGTGTGTGAAGTCATAGAATGGAGGTGTGTGAAGTCACAGAATGGACTTTATGAAGTCATAGAATGGAGCGGTGTGAAGTCACAGAATTGAGGTGTTTGAAGTCATATATTGGAGGTGTGTGAAGTCAAAATGCATGTGTGAAGTCACAGAATGGAGGTTTGTGAAGTCATAGAATGGAGGTGTGTGAATGTTTCTGATGTAAAAATGAAGGTGTGTGAAGTCATGGTATGGAGGTGTGTGAAGTCACAGAATGGAGGTGTGGAGTCATAGATTGGAGGTGGGTGAAGTCATAGAATGGAGGAGTGTGAAGTCATAGAGTGAGGTTAGTGAAGTCACAGATTCGAGGTCTGTGAAGTCATAGAATGGAGGTGTGTGATGTCAGAATGGAGGTGTGGGAAGTCATAGAATAGAGGTGTGTGAAGTCAGAATGGAGGTGTGTGAAGTCATAGATGGAGTTGTGTGAAGTCATAGTATGGAGGTGTGTGAAATCATAGAATGGAGTTTTGTGAAGTCACAGAATGGAGCTGTGTGAATTCAGAATGGAGGTGTGTGAAGTCATAGAATGGAGGTGTGTGAAGTTATAGAATGGAGGTGTGTGAAGTCAGAGAATGTAGGTGTATGAAGTCAGAATGGAGGTGTTTAGTCATAGATTGGAGGTGGGTGAAGTCAAAGAATATAGGTGTGTGAAGTCATTGAATGGAGGTGTGTGAAGTCAGAGAATGGAGGTGTGTGAAGTCAGAATATAGGTGTTCGAAGTCATAGAATAGAGGTGTGTGAAGTCAGAATGGAGGTGTGTGAAGTCATAGAATGGAGTTGTGTGAACTCATAAAATGGAGGTGTGTGACGTCACAATGGAAGTTTGTGAAGGCATAGAATAGAGGTGTGTGAAGTCACAGAATGGAGGTGTGTGAAGTCATACAATGGAGATGTGTGAAGTCAGAATGGAGGTGTGTGAAGTCACAGAATGGAGGTGTGTGAACTCAGAATGGAGGTGTGTGCAATCATAGATGGAGGTGTGTAAAGTCATAGTATGGAGATATGTGAAATCATAGAATGGAGTTTTGTGAAGTCACAGAATGGAGTTGTGTGAGTCAGAATTGAGGTGTGTGAAGTCATAGAATGTAGATGTGTGAAGTCATAGAATGGAGTATTGTGAAGTCACCGAAGGGAGGTTTGAGAAGTCATAGAATGGAGGTATGAGAAATCAAATTAGAGGGGTGTGAAGTCGGAGAATCGAGGTGTGTGAAGTCATAGAATGGAGGTGGGTGAAGTCACAATGGAGGTGTGTGAAGTCATAGAATGCAGGTGTGTGAAGTCAGAATCGAGGTGTGAAGTCATTGAATGGAGGTGGATGAAGTAATAGAACTTAGGTGTGGGAAGTCATAGAATCGAGAAGTGTGAAGTCATAGAGTAGAGGTGAGTGAAGTCACAGATTCGAGATCTGTGAAGTCATAGAATGGAGGTGTGTGAA
Organism: Megascapheus bottae; assembly: GCA_024803745.1. Taxonomy (NCBI): domain Eukaryota; kingdom Metazoa; phylum Chordata; class Mammalia; order Rodentia; family Geomyidae; genus Megascapheus; species Megascapheus bottae. The sequence continues at coordinate 532,589 of JANJXV010000426.1, forward strand.
GTCATAGAATGGAGGTGTGTGAAGTCATAGAATGGAGGTGTATGAAGTCATAGAATGGCGGTGTGTGAAGGCACAGAATGGACGGGTTTAAAGTCATAGAATGGAGGTGTGTAAAGTCAGAGAATTGAGCTGTTTGAAGTCATATATTGGAGGTGTGTGAAATCAAAATGGATGTGTGTTAAGTCACCGAATGGAGTTTTGTGAACTCAGTATGGAGGTGTGTGAAGTCACAGAATGGAGGTTTGTGAAGTCATAGATGTAGGTGTGTGAGGTCATAGAATGGATGTTTCTGAAGTAAGAATGAAGGTGTGTGAAGTCATAGAATGGAGGTGTGTGAAGTCAGAATGGAGGTGTGAAGTCATAGAATGGAGGTGGGTGAAGTCACAGAAATTAGGTGTGGGAAGTCACAGAATGGAGGTTTGTGAAGTCATGGAATGGAGGTGTGTGAAGTCATAGAACTGATGTTTCTGAAGTAAGAATGAAGGTGTGTGAAGGCATAGAATGGAGGTATGTGAACTCATAGAATGTGGGTGTGTGAAGTCACAGAATGGAGGTGTGTGAAGTCAGAATGGAGGTGTGTAGTCATCGATTGGAGGTGGGTGAAGTCATAGAATGGAGGTGTGGGAAGTCATAGAATGGAGGAGTGTGAAGTCATAGAATGCATGTGAGTGAAATCACAGATTCAAGGTCTGTGAAGTCATAGAATGGAGGTGTGTGATGTCAGAATGGAGGTGTGTGAAGTCATAGATGGAGTTGTGTGAAGTCATAGTATGGAGTTGTGTGAAATCATAGAATAGAGTTTTGTGAAGGCACAGAATGGAGCTATGTGAATTCAGAATGGAGGTGTGTGAAGTCATAGAATGGATGTTTCTGAAGTAAGAATGAAGGTGTGTGAAGTCATAGAATGGAGGTGTGTGAAGTCATTGAATGGAGGTGTGTGAAGTCACTGAATGGAAGTGTGTGAAGTCAGAATGGAGGTGTGAGGTCATAGAATGAAGGTGGGTGAAGTCATAGAAAGGAGGTATGGGAAGTCATAGAATGGAGGAGTGTGAAGTCATAGAGTGGAGGTGTGTGATGTCAGAATGGAGGTGTGCGAAGTCATAGAATAGAGGTTTGTGAAGTCAGAATGGAGGTGTGTGAAGTCATAGAATGGAGGTGTGTGAACTCATAGATTGGAGGTGTGTGACGTCACAATGGAAGTGTGTGAAGTCACAGAATGGAGGTGTGTGAATTCAGAATGGAGGTATGTGAAATCATAGAACGGACGTGTGTGAAGTCAGAATGGCGGTGTGTGAACTCATAGAATGGAGGTGTGTGTAGTCACAATGGAGGTGCGTGAAGTCATAGAATGGAGGTGTGTGAAGTCACAGAATGGAGGTGTGTGAAGTCATAGAATGGAGGTGTGTGAAGTCATAGCATGGGTGTTTGTGAAGTAAAAATGAAGGTGTGTGAAGTCATAGAATGGATGTGTGTGAAGTCACAGAATGGAGGTGTGCGAAGTCACAGATTGAAGGAGTGTGAAGTCACAGAATGGAGGTGTGTGAACCCAGAATAGAGGTATGTAAAGTCACAGAATGGAGGTGTGTGAAGTCATAGAATGGAAGTTTGTGAAGTCATAGAATGGAGGTGTGTGAAGTCACAGAATGGACGGTATGAAGTCATAGAATGGAGGTGTATGAAATCACAGAATGAGGGTGTGTGAGGTCATAGAAGGGAGGTGTGTGAAGTCACAGAATGGAGGTGTGTGAAGTCATAGAATGGAGGTGTGTGAAGTTATAGAATGGAAGTGTGTGTAGTCACAGATTGGAGGTGTGTGAAGTCACAGAATAGAGGTGTGGGAAGTCAAAGCATGGAGGTGTGTGAACTCAGAATGGAGGTGTGTGAAGTCACAGAATGGAGGTGTGTGAAGTCAAACAATGGAGGTGTGTGAAGTCACAGAATGGAGGTGTGTGAAATCATAGAATGTAGGTGTGTGAAGTCACAGAATGGAGGTGGGTGAAGTCAGAATGGAGGTGTGTGAAGCCATAGAATGGAGGTGTGTGAAGTCAGAATAGAGGTGTGAAGTCATAGAATGTAGGTGGGTGAAGTCATAGAACTTAGGTGTGGGAAGTCATAGAATTGAGAAGTGTGAAGTCACAGAGTGGAGGTGAGTGAAGTCACAGATTCGAGGTCTGTGAAGTCATAGAATGGAGGTGTGTGAAGTCACAGAATGGAGGTGTGTGAAGTCATACAATGAAGGTGTGTGAAGTCAGAATGGAGGTGTGTGAAGTCACAGAATTGAGGTGTGTGAACTCAGAATGGAGGTGTGTGAAGTCATAGATGGAGGTGTGTGAAGTCATAGTATGGAGATATGTGAAATCATAGAATGGAGTTTTGTGAAGTCACAGAATGGAGATGTGTGACTCAAAATTGAGGTGTGTGAAGTCATAGAATGTAGATGTGTGAAGTCATAGAATGGAGTATTGTGAAGTCACCGAAGGGAGGTTTGTGAAGTCATAGAATGGAGGTATGAGATATCAAATTAGAGGGGTGTGAATTCGGAGAATGGAGGTGTGTGAAGTCATAGAATGGAGGTGGGTGAAGTCATAGAATGGAGGTGTGTGAATTCAGATTGGTGGTGTGTGAAGTCATAGAATGGAGGTGTGTCAACACAGAAAGGAGGTGTGTGAAGTCATAGAATGGAGGTGAGTGAACTTATAGAATGGAGGTGTGTGAAATCATACAATGGAGGTGTGTGAAGTCAAAGAATTTAGATGTGTGAAGTCAGAATGGAGGTGTGTGAGGTCAGAATGGAGGTGTGTGAAGTCATAGAATGGAGGTGTGTAAAGTCACAATGCAGGTGTGTTAACTCATAGAATGGAGGTGTGTGCAGTCAAAATGTAGGTGTGTGAAGTCATAGAATGGAGGTGTGTGAAGTCATAGAATGGAGGTGTGTGAAGTCACAGAATGGAGGTGTGTGAAGTCATAGAATTCAGGTGTGTGAAGTCACAGAATGGAGGTGTGTGAAATCATAGAATGAGGTGTGTGAAGTCACAGAATGGAGGTGTGTGAAGTCAGAATGGAGGTGTGTGAAGTCATAGAATGGAGGTGTGTGAAGTCAGAATGGAGGTGTGAAGTCATAGAATGGAGGTGGGTGAAGTGACAGAAATTAGGTGTGGGAAGTCACAGAATGGAGAAGTGTGAAGTCGTAGAGTGGAGGTGAGTGAAGTCACAGATTCGTGGTCTGTGAAGTCATAGAATGGAGGTGTGGGAAGTCAGAATGGAGGTGTTGCAAGTCATAGAATAGAGGTGTGTGAAGTCAGAATGGAGGTGTGTGAAGTCATAGAATGGAGGTGTGTGAACTCATAGAATGGAGGTGTGTGACGTCACAATGGAAGTTTGTGAAGTCATAGAATGCAGGTGTGTGAAGTCAGAGAATGGAGGTGTGTGAAGTCATACAATGGAGGTGTGTGAAGCCGGAATGGAGGTGTGTGAATTCATAGATGGAGGTGTGTGAAGTCATAGTATGGAGATATGTGAAATCATAGAATGGAGTTTTGTGAAGTCACAGAATGGAGGTGTGTGAAGTCAGAATGGAGGTGTGTGAAGTCATAGAATGGAGGTGTGTGAAGTCAGAATGGAGGTGTGAAGTCATAGAATGGAGGTGGGTGAAGTCACAGAAATTAGGTGTGGGAAGTCACAGAATGGAGGTTTGTGAAGTCATGGAATGGAGGTGTGTGAAGTCATAGAACTGATGTTTCTGAAGTAAGAATGAAGGTGTGTGAAGGCATAGAATGGAGGTATGTGAACTCATAGAATGGGGGTGTGTGAAGTCACAGAATGGAGGTGTGTGAAGTCAGAATGGAGGTGTGTAGTCATCGATTGGAGGTGGGTGAAGTCATAGAATGGAGGTGTGGGAAGTCATAGAATGGAGGAGTGTGAAGTCATAGAATGCATGTGAGTGAAATCACAGATTCAAGGTCTGTGAAGTCATAGAATGGAGGTGTGTGATGTCAGAATGGAGGTGTGTGAAGTCATAGATGGAGTTGTGTGAAGTCATAGTATGGAGTTGTGTGAAATCATAGAACAGAGTTTTGTGAAGGCACAGAATGGAGCTATGTGAATTCAGAATGGAGGTGTGTGAAGTCATAGAATGGAGGTGTGTGAAGTCAGAATGGAGGTTTGTGAACTCAAAGAATGGAGGTGTGTGACGTCACAAGGGAAGTGTGTGAAGTCATAGAATGGAGGTGTGTGAAGTCACAGAATGGAGGTGTGTGAAGTCATAGAATTGAGGTGTGTGAAGTCACTGAATGGAGGTGTGTGAAGTCATAGAATGGAGGTGTGTGAAGTTATAGAATGGATGTTTGTAAAGTAAAAATGAAGGTGTGTGAAGTCATAGAATGGAGGTGTGTGAAGTCAGAATGGAGGAGTGAAGTCATAGAATGGAGTTGGGTGAAGTCATAGAAAGGAGGTGTGTGAAGTCATAGAATGGAGGTGTGTGAAGTTATAGAATGGATGTTTGTAAAGTAAAAATGAAGGTGTGTGAAGTCATAGAATGGAGATGTGTGAAGTCAGAATGGAGGTGTGTGAAGTCACAGAATGGAGATGTGTCAACTCAGAATTTAGGTGTGTGAAGTCAAAGAATGGAGGTGTGTGAAGACATAGAATGGAGGTGTATGAAGTCAAGGAATGGAGGTGTGTGAAGTCATAGAATATATGTTTGTGAAGTAAGAATGAAGGTGTGTGAAGGCATAGAATGGAGGTGTGTGAAGTCACAGAATGGAGGTGTGTGAAGGCATAGAATGGAGGTGTGTTAAGTCATAGAATGGAGGTGTGTGAAGTCATATAATGGAGGTGTGTGAAGTCACAGAATGGAGGTGTGTGAAGTCAGAATGGAGGTGTGAAGTCGTAGAATGGAGTTGGGTGAAGTCATAGAAAGGAGGTGTGTGAAGTCATAGAATGGAGGTGTGTGAAGTCATAGAATGGAGGTGTGTGTAGTCAGAATGGAGATGTGTGAACTCATAGAATGGTAGTGTGTGTAGTCAAAAGGGAGGTGTGTGAACTCTTACAATGGAGGTGTGTGAAGTCACAGAATGGACGTGTGTGAAGTCATAGAATGGAGGTGTGTGAAGTCATAGAATGGAGGTGTGTGAAGTCAGAATGGAGGTGTGAAGTCATAGAATGGAGGTGGGTGAAGTCACAGAAATTAGGTGTGGGAAGTCACAGAATGGAGGTTTGTGAAGTCATGGAATGGAGGTGTGTGAAGTCATAGAACTGATGTTTCTGAAGTAAGAATGAAGGTGTGTGAAGGCATAGAATGGAGGTATGTGAACTCATAGAATGGGGGTGTGTGAAGTCACAGAATGGAGGTGTGTGAAGTCAGAATGGAGGTGTGTAGTCATCGATTGGAGGTGGGTGAAGTCATAGAATGGAGGTGTGGGAAGTCATAGAATGGAGGAGTGTGAAGTCATAGAATGCATGTGAGTGAAATCACAGATTCAAGGTCTGTGAAGTCATAGAATGGAGGTGTGTGATGTCAGAATGGAGGTGTGTGAAGTCATAGATGGAGTTGTGTGAAGTCATAGTATGGAGTTGTGTGAAATCATAGAACAGAGTTTTGTGAAGGCACAGAATGGAGCTATGTGAATTCAGAATGGAGGTGTGTGAAGTCATAGAATGGAGGTGTGTGAAGTCAGAATGGAGGTGTGTGAACTCAAAGAATGGAGGTGTGTGACGTCACAATGGAAGTGTGTGAAGTCATAGAATGGAGGTGTGTGAAGTCACAGAATGGAGGTGTGTGAAGTCATAGAATTCAGGTGTGTGAAGTCACTGAATGGAGGTGTGTGAAGTCATAGAATGGAGGTGTGTGAAGTTATAGAATGGATGTTTGTAAAGTAAAAATGAAGGTGTGTGAAGTCATAGAATGGAGGTGTGTGAAGTCAGAATGGAGGAGTGAAGTCATAGAATGGAGTTGGGTGAAGTCATAGAAAGGAGGTGTGTGAAGTCATAGAATGGAGGTGTGTGAAGTTATAGAATGGATGTTTGTAAAGTAAAAATGAAGGTGTGTGAAGTCATAGAATGGAGATGTGTGAAGTCAGAATGGAGGTGTGTGAAGTCACAGAATGGAGATGTGTCAACTCAGAATTTAGGTGTGTGAAGTCAAAGAATGGAGGTGTGTGAAGACATAGAATGGAGGTGTATGAAGTCAAGGAATGGAGGTGTGTGAAGTCATAGAATATATGTTTGTGAAGTAAGAATGAAGGTGTGTGAAGGCATAGAATGGAGGTGTGTGAATTCACAGAATGGAGGTGTGTGAAGGCATAGAATGGAGGTGTGTTAAGTCATAGAATGGAGGTGTGTGAAGTCATATAATGGAGGTGTGTGAAGTCACAGAATGGAGGTGTGTGAAGTCAGAATGGAGGTGTGAAGTCATAGAATGGAGTTGGGTGAAGTCATAGAAAGGAGGTGTGTGAAGTCATAGAATGGAGGTGTGTGAAGTCATAGAATGGAGGTGTGTGTAGTCAGAATGGAGATGTGTGAACTCATAGAATGGTAGTGTGTGTAGTCAAAAGGGAGGTGTGTGAACTCATACAATGGAGGTGTGTGAAGTCACAGAATGGACGTGTGTGAAGTCATAGAATGGAGGTGTGTGAAGTCATAGAATGGAGGTGTGTGAAGTCACAGAATTGAGGTGTGGGAAGTCACAGATTGGAGGTGTGTGAAGTTCCAGAATTGAGGTGTGTGAACTCAGAATGGAGGTGTGTAAAGTCACAGAATGGAGGTGTGTGAAGTCATAGAATGGAAGTGTGTGAAGTCATAAAATGGAGGTGTGTGAAGTCACAGAATGGACGGTTTGAAATCATAGAATGGAGGTGTGTGCAGTCACAAAATTGAGGTGTTTGAAGTCATATATTGGAGGTGTGTGAAGTCAAAATGGATGTGTGAAGTCATAGAATGGAGGTGTGTGAAATCATAGAATGAGGGTTTGTGAGGTCATAGAATGGAAGTGTGTGAAGTCACAGAATGGAGGTGTGTGAAGTCACAGAATGGAGATGTGTGAAATCACAGAATAGAGGTGTGTGAACTCAGAATGGAAGTGTGTGAAGTCATAGAATGGAAGTGTGTGAAGTCATAAATGGAAGTGTGTGAAGTCAGAATGGAGGTGTGTGAAGTCACAGAATGGAGGATTGTGAAGTCATAGAATGGAGGTGTGTGAAGTCATAGAATGGATGTTTCTGAAGTAAGAATGAAGGTGTGTGAAGTCATAGAATGGAGGTGTGTGAAGTCACAGAATGGAGGTGTGTGAAGTCAGAATGGAGGGGTGTAGTCAAAGATTGGAGGTGGGTGAAGTCATAGAAAGAGGTGTGGGTAGTCAGAGAGTGCAGGTGAGTGAAGTCACAGATTCGAGGTTTGTAAAATCATAGAATGGAGGTGTGTGATGTCAGATTGGAGGTGTATGAAGTCAAAGAATGTAGGTGTGTGAAGTCATTGAATGGAGGTGTGTGAAGTCACAGAATGGAGGTGTGTGAAATCAGAAGAGAGGTGTGCGAAGTCATAGAATGGAGGTGTGTGAAGTCAGAATGGAGGTGTATGAAGTCATAGAATGGAGGTGTGTGAAGTCAGAATAGAGGTGTGTGAAGTCATAGAATGGAGGTGTGTGAAGTCACAGAATGGAGGTGTGGGAAGTGACAGAATAGAGGTGTGTGACGTCACAGAATGGAGGTGTGTGAACTCAGAATGGAGGTGTGTAAAGGCACAGAATGGAGGTTATGAAGTCATAGAATGGAGCTGTGTGAAGTCACAAAATTGAGGTGTTTGAACTCATATATTGGAGGTGTGTGAAGTCAAAATGCATGTGTGAAGTCACAGAATGGAGGTTTGTGAAGTCATAGAATGGAGGTGTGTGAATGTTTCTGAAGTAAAAATGAAGGTGTGTGAAGTCATGGAATGGAGGTGTGTGAAGTCACAGAATGGAGGTGTGTGAAGTCAGAATGGAGGTGTGTAGTCATAGATTGGAGGAGGGTGAAGTCATAGAATGGAGGAGTGTTTAGTCATAGAGTGCAGGTGAGTGAAGTCACAGATTCGAGGTCTGTGAAGTCATAGAATGGAGGTGTGTGATGTCAGAATGGAGGTGTGCGAAGTCATAGACGAGAGGTGTGTGAAGTCAAAATGGAGGTGTGTGAAGTCATAGATGGAGTTGTGTGAAGTCATAGTATGGAGGTGTGTGAAATCATACAATGGAGTTTTGTGAAGTCACAGAATGGAGCTGTGTGAATTCAGAATGGAGGTGTGTGAAGTCATAGAATGGAGGTATGATAAATCAAATTAGAGGGGTGTGAAGTCGGAGAATGGAGGTGTGTGCAGTCATAGAATGGAGATGGTTGAAGTCATAGAATGGAGGTGGGTGAAGTCATAGAATGGAGGTGTGTGAAGTCACTGAATGGACGGGTTTAAAGTCATAGAATGGAGGTGTGTGAAGTCAGAGAATTGAGCTGTTTGAAGTCATATATTGGAGGTGTGTGAAGTCAAAATGGATGTGTGAAGTCATAGAATGTAGGTGTGTGAAGTCATAGAATGGAGGTGTGTGAAGTCACAGAATGGAGGTGTGGGAACTCAGAATGGTGGTGTGTGAAGTCACAGAATGGAGGTGTGTGACGTCATAGAATGGAAGTGTGTGAAGTCATAGAATGGACGTGTGTGAAGTCAGAATGGAGGTGTGTGATGTCAAAGAATGGAGGTTTGTGAAGTCATAGAATGGAGCTGTGTGAAGTCAGAATGGAGGTGTGTGAAGTCACAGAATGGAGGTGTGTCAACTCAGAATTTAGGTGTGTGAAGTCAAAGAATGGAGGTGTGTGAAGTCATAGAATGGAGGTGTGTGAAGTCATAGAATGGAGGTGTGTGAAGTTATAGAATGGAGGTGTGTGAAGTCACAGAATGGAGGTGTGTGAAGTCAGAATGGAGGTGTGAAGTCATAGAATGGAGTTGGGTGAAGTCATAGAAAGGAGGTGTGTGAAGTCATAGAATGGAGGTGTGTGAAGTCATAGAATGGAGGTGTGTGTAGTCAGAATGGAGATGTGTGAACTCATAGAATGGTAGTGTGTGTAGTCAAAAGGGAGGTGTGTGAACTCATACAATGGAGGTGTGTGAAGTCACAGAATGGACGTGTGTGAAGTCATAGAATGGAGGTGTGTGAAGTCATAGAATGGAGGTGTGTGAAGTCACAGAATTGAGGTGTGGGAAGTCACAGATTGGAGGTGTGTGAAGTTCCAGAATTGAGGTGTGTGAACTCAGAATGGAGGTGTGTAAAGTCACAGAATGGAGGTGTGTGAAGTCATAGAATGGAAGTGTGTGAAGTCATAAAATGGAGGTGTGTGAAGTCACAGAATGGACGGTTTGAAATCATAGAATGGAGGTGTGTGCAGTCACAAAATTGAGGTGTTTGAAGTCATATATTGGAGGTGTGTGAAGTCAAAATGGATGTGTGAAGTCATAGAATGGAGGTGTGTGAAATCATAGAATGAGGGTTTGTGAGGTCATAGAATGGAAGTGTGTGAAGTCACAGAATGGAGGTGTGTGAAGTCACAGAATGGAGATGTGTGAAATCACAGAATAGAGGTGTGTGAACTCAGAATGGAAGTGTGTGAAGTCATAGAATGGAAGTGTGTGAAGTCATAAATGGAAGTGTGTGAAGTCAGAATGGAGGTGTGTGAAGTCACAGAATGGAGGATTGTGAAGTCATAGAATGGAGGTGTGTGAAGTCATAGAATGGATGTTTCTGAAGTAAGAATGAAGGTGTGTGAAGTCATAGAATGGAGGTGTGTGAAGTCATAGAATGGAGGTGTGTGAAGTCACAGAATGGAGGTGTGTGAAGTCAGAATGGAGGGGTGTAGTCAAAGATTGGAGGTGGGTGAAGTCATAGAAAGAGGTGTGGGTAGTCAGAGAGTGCAGGTGAGTGAAGTCACAGATTCGAGGTTTGTAAAATCATAGAATGGAGGTGTGTGATGTCAGATTGGAGGTGTATGAAGTCAAAGAATGTAGGTGTGTGAAGTCATTGAATGGAGGTGTGTGAAGTCACAGAATGGAGGTGTGTGAAATCAGAAGAGAGGTGTGCGAAGTCATAGAATGGAGGTGTGTGAAGTCAGAATGGAGGTGTATGAAGTCATAGAATGGAGGTGTGTGAAGTCAGAATAGAGGTGTGTGAAGTCATAGAATGGAGGTGTGTGAAGTCACAGAATGGAGGTGTGGGAAGTGACAGAATAGAGGTGTGTGACGTCACAGAATGGAGGTGTGTGAACTCAGAATGGAGGTGTGTAAAGGCACAGAATGGAGGTTATGAAGTCATAGAATGGAGCTGTGTGAAGTCACAAAATTGAGGTGTTTGAACTCATATATTGGAGGTGTGTGAAGTCAAAATGCATGTGTGAAGTCACAGAATGGAGGTTTGTGAAGTCATAGAATGGAGGTGTGTGAATGTTTCTGAAGTAAAAATGAAGGTGTGTGAAGTCATGGAATGGAGGTGTGTGAAGTCACAGAATGGAGGTGTGTGAAGTCAGAATGGAGGTGTGTAGTCATAGATTGGAGGAGGGTGAAGTCATAGAATGGAGGAGTGTTTAGTCATAGAGTGCAGGTGAGTGAAGTCACAGATTCGAGGTCTGTGAAGTCATAGAATGGAGGTGTGTGATGTCAGAATGGAGGTGTGCGAAGTCATAGACGAGAGGTGTGTGAAGTCAAAATGGAGGTGTGTGAAGTCATAGATGGAGTTGTGTGAAGTCATAGTATGGAGGTGTGTGAAATCATACAATGGAGTTTTGTGAAGTCACAGAATGGAGCTGTGTGAATTCAGAATGGAGGTGTGTGAAGTCATAGAATGGAGGTATGATAAATCAAATTAGAGGGGTGTGAAGTCGGAGAATGGAGGTGTGTGCAGTCATAGAATGGAGATGGTTGAAGTCATAGAATGGAGGTGGGTGAAGTCATAGAATGGAGGTGTGTGAAGTCACTGAATGGACGGGTTTAAAGTCATAGAATGGAGGTGTGTGAAGTCAGAGAATTGAGCTGTTTGAAGTCATATATTGGAGGTGTGTGAAGTCAAAATGGATGTGTGAAGTCATAGAATGTAGGTGTGTGAAGTCATAGAATGGAGGTGTGTGAAGTCACAGAATGGAGGTGAGGGAACTCAGAATGGTGGTGTGTGAAGTCACAGAATGGAGGTGTGTGACGTCATAGAATGGAAGTGTGTGAAGTCATAGAATGGACGTGTGTGAAGTCAGAATGGAGGTGTGTGATGTCAAAGAATGGAGGTTTGTGAAGTCATAGAATGGAGCTGTGTGAAGTCAGAATGGAGGTGTGTGAAGTCACAGAATGGAGGTGTGTCAACTCAGAATTTAGGTGTGTGAAGTCAAAGAATGGAGGTGTGTGAAGTCATAGAATGGAGGTGTGTGAAGTCATAGAATGGAGGTGTGTGAAGTTATAGAATGGAGGTGTGTGAAGTCACAGAATGGAGGTGTGTGAAGTCAGAATGGAGGTGTGTAGTCATAGATTGGAGGTGGGTGAATTTATAGAAAGGAGGTGTGGGAAGTCATAGAATGGAGGAGTGGAAATCATAGAGTGCAGGTGAGTGAAGTCACAGATTTGAGGTCTGTGAAATCATAGAATGGAGGTGTGTGATGTCAGATTTGAGGTGTGTGAAGTCAAAGAATGTAGGTGTGTCAAGTCATTGAATGGATGTGTGTGAAGTCAGAGAAAGAAGTTGTGTGAAGTCAGAAGGGAGGTGTGTGAAGTCATAGAATGGAGGTGTGTGAAGTCAGAATGGAGGGTTGTGAACTCATAGAATGTAGGTGTGTGACGTAACAATGGAAGTGTGTGAAGTCATAGAATGAAGGTGTGTGAAGTCACAGAATGGAGGTTTGTGAAGTCATAGAATGGAGGTATGTGAAGTCACAGAATAGAGGTGTGTAAAGTCATGGAATGGAGGTGTGTGAAGTTATAGAATGGATGTTTGTAACGTAAGAATGAAGGTGTGTGAAGTCACAGAATGGAGGTGTGTGAAGTCAGAATGAAGGTGTGTAGTCATAGATTGGAGGTGGGTGAATTCATAGAAAGGAGGTGTGTGAAGTCATAGATGGAGGTGTGTGAAGTCATAGTATGGAGATATGTGAAATCATAGAATGGAGTTTTGTGAAGTCAAAGAATGAAGTTGTGTGAGTCAGAATTGAGGTGTGTGAAGTCATGGAATGTAGATGTGTGAAGTCATAGAATGGAGTATTGTGAATTCACCGAAGGGAGGTTTGTGAAGTCATAGAATGGAGGTATGAGAAATCAAATTAGAGGGGTGTGAAGTCGGAGAATGGAGGTGTGTGAAGTCATAGAATGGAGGTGGGTGAAGTCATAGAATGGAGGTGTGTGAATTCAGATTGGAGGTGTGTGAAGTCATAGAATGGAGGTGTGTCAACTCAGAATTTAGGTGTGTGAAGTCATAGAATGGAGGTGTGTGAAGTCATAGAATGGAGGTGAGTGAAGTCATAGAATGGAGGTTTGTGAAGTCATAGAATTTAGGTGTGTGAAGTCATAGAATGGAGGTGTGTGAAGTCACAGAATGGAGGTGTGTGAAGTCATACAATGGAGGTGTGTGAAGTCAGTATGGAGGTGTGTGAAGTCACAGAATGGAGGTGTGTGAACTCAGAATGGAGGTGTGTGAAGTCATAGATGGAGGTGTGTAAAGTCATAGTATGGAGATATGTGAAATCATACAATGGAGTTTTGTGAAGTCACAGAATGGAGTTGTGTGAGTCAGAATTGAAATGTGTGAAGTCATAGAATGTAGATGTGTGAAGTCATAGAATGGAGTATTGTGAAGTCACCGAAGTGAGGTTTGTGAAGTCATAGCATGGAGGTATGAGAAATCAAATTAGAGGGGTGTGAAGTTCGAGAATGGAGGTGTGTGAAGTCATAGAATGGAGATGGTTGAAGTCATAGAATGGAGGTGGGTGAAGTCATAGAATGGAGGTGTGTGAAGTCACTGAATGGACGGGTTTAAAGTCATAGAATAGAGGTGTGTGAAGTCAGAGAATTGAGCTGTTTGAAGTCATATATTGGAGGTGTGTGAAGTCAAAATGGATGTGTGAAGTCATAGACTGTAGGTGTGTGAAGTCATAGAATGGAGGTGTGTGAAGTCACAGAATGGAGGTGTGTGAACTCAGAATGGAGGTGTGTGAAGGCACAGAATGGAGGTGTGTGAAGTCATAGAATGGAAGTGTGTGAAGTCATAGAATGGACGTGTGTGAAGTCAGAATGGAGGTGTGTTAAGTCACCGAATGGAGATTTGTGAAGTCATAGATGGAGGTGTGTGAGGTCATAGAATGGATGTTTCTGAAGAAAGAATGAAGGTGTGTGAAGTCATAGAATGGAGGAGTGTGAAGTCATTGAATGGAGGTGTGTGAAGTCACTGAATGGAAGTGTGTGAAGTCAGAATGGAGGTGTGAAGTCATAGAATGAAGGTGGGTGAAGTCATAGAAAGGAGGTGTGGGAAGTCATAGAATGGAGTAGTGTGAAGTCATAGAGTGGAGGTGAGTGAAGTCACAGATTCGAGGTCTGTGAAGTCATAGATTGGAGGTGTGTGATGTCAGAATGGAGGTGTGCGAAGTCATAGAATAGAGCTTTCTGAAGTCAGAATGGAGGTGTGTGAAGTCATAGAATGGCGGTGTGTGAACTCATAGAATGGAGGTGTGTGACGTCACAATGGAAGTGTGTGAAGTCACAGAATGGAGGTGTGTTAATTCATGCAATGGATGTGTGTGAAGTCAGAATGGAATTGTGTGAAGTCACAGAATTGAGCTGTGTGAATTCAGAATGGAGGTGTGTGAAGTCATAGAATGGAGGTGTGTGAAGTCAGAATGGAGGTGTGTGAAGTCATAGAATGGACGTGTGTGAAGTCACAGAATGGAGGTGTGGGAAGTCACAGATTGCAGGAGTGTGAAGTCACAGAATAGAGGTGTGTGAACCCAGAATGGAGGTGTGTAAAGTCACAGAATGGAGGTGTGTGAAGTCATGGAATGGAAGTGTGTGAAGTCATAGAATGGAGGTGTGTGAAGGCACAGAATGGACGGTATTTAGTCATAGAATGGAGGTGTGTGAAGTCACAGAATTGAGGTGTTTGAAGTCATATATTGGAGGGGTGTGAAATCAACATGGATGTGTGAAGTCATAGAATGGAGGTGTGTGAATTCATAGAACGAGGGTGTGTGAAATCATAGAATGGAGGTGTGTGAAGTCACAGAATGGAGATGTGTGAAGTCACAGATTGGTGGTGTGTGAAGTCAAAGAATCGAGGTGTGAGAAGTCACAGAATTGAGATGTGTGAACTCAGAATGGAGGTGTGTGAAGTCAAAGAATGGAGGTGTGTGAAGTCATAGAATGGAGGTGTGTGAAGTCACAGAATGGAGGTGTGTGAAATCATAGAATGAGGGTGTGTGAAGTCATAGAATGGAGGTGTGTGAAGTCAGAATGGAGGTGTGTGAACTCATAGAATGGAGGTGTGTGACGTCACAATGGAAGTTTGTGAAGTCATAGAATGGAGGTGTGTGAAGTCACTGAATGGAGGTGTGTGAAGTCATACAATGGTGGTGTGTGAAGTCAGAATGGAGGTGTGTGAAGTCACAGAATGGAGGTGTGTGAACTCAGAATGGAGGTGTGTGAAGTCATAGATGGAGGTGTGTGAAGTCATAGTATGGAGATATGTGAAATGACAGAATGGAGTTTTGTGAAGTCACAGAATGGAGTTGTGTGAGTCAGAATTGAGGTGTGTGAAGTCATAGAATGTAGATGTGTGAAGTCATAGAATGGAGTATTGTGAAGTCACCGAAGGGTGGTTTGTGAAGTCATAGAATGGAGGTATGAGAAATCAAATTAGAGGGGTGTGAAGTCGGAGAATGGAGGTGTGTGAAGTCATAGAATGGAGGTGGGTGAAGTCATAGAATTGAGGTGTGTGAATTCAGATTGTAGGTGTGTGAAGTCATAGAATGGAGGTGTGTCAACTCAGAAAGGAAGTGTGTGAAGTCATAGAATGGAGGTGTGTGAACTCATAGAATGGAGGTGTGTGACGTCACAATGGAAGTTTGTGAAGTCATAGAATGGAGGTGTGTGAAGTCACAGAATGGAGGTATGTGAAGTCAGAATGGAGGTGTGAAGTCATAGAATGGAAGGTGGGTGAAGTCATAGAAATTAGGTGTGTGAAGTCATAGAATGGAGGTGTGTGAAGTCATAGAAATTAGGTGTGTGAAGTCATAGAATGGAAGTGTGTGAATTCATAGAATGGACGTGTGTGAAGTCAGAATGGAGGTGTGTTAAGTCACCGAATGGAGTTTTGTGAACTCAGTATGGAGGTGTGTGAAGTCACAGAATGGAGGTTTGAGAAGTCATAGATGGAGGTGTGTGAGGTCATAGAATGGATGTTTCTGAAGTAAGAATGAAGGAGTGTGAAGTCATAGAGTGGAGGTGAGTGAAGTCACAGATTCGAGGTCTGTGAAGTTATAGATTTGAGGTGTGTGATGTCAGAATGGAGGTGTGCAAATTCATAGAATAGAGGTTTGTGAAGTCAGAATGGAGGTGTGTGAAGTCATAGAATGGAGGTGTGTGAATACATACAATGGAGGTGTGTGAAGTCAGAATGGAATTTTGTGAAGTCACAGAATTGAGCTGTGTGAATTCAGAATGGAGGTGTGTGAAGTCATAGAATGGAGGTGTGTGAAGTCAGAATGGAGGTGTGTGAACTCATAGAATGGAGGTGTGTGTAGTCACAATGGAGATGTGTGAAGTCATAGAATGGAGGTGAGTGAAGTCACAGAATGGAGGTGTGTGAAGTCATAGAATGGAGGTGTGTGAAGTCACAGAATGGAGGTGTGTGAATTCAGAATGAAGGTGTGTAGTCATAGATTGGAGGTGGGTGAATTCATAGAAAGGAGGTGTGTGAAGTCATAGATGGAGGTGTGTGAAGTCATAGTATGGAGATATGTGAAATCATAGAATGGAGTTTTGTGAAGTCACAGAATGAAGTTGTGTGAGTCAGAATTGAGGTGTGTGAAGTCATGGAATGTAGATGTGTGAAGTCATAGAATGGAGTATTGTGAATTCACAGAAGGGAGGTTTGTGTAGTCATAGAAGGGAGGTATGAGAAATCAAATTAGAGGGGTGTGAAGTAGGAGAATGGAGTTGTGTGAAGTCATAGAATGGAGGTGGGTGAAGTCATAGAATGGAGGTGTGTGAATTCAGATTGGAGGTGTGTGAAGTCATAGAATGGAGGTGTGTCAACTCAGAAAGGAGGTGTGTGAAGTCATAGAATGGAGGTGAGTGAAGTCATAGAATTGAGGTTTGTGAAGTCTTAGAATGGAGGTGTGTGAAGTCATACAATGGAGGTGTGTGAAGTCAGTATGGAGGTGTGTGAAGTCACAGAATGGGGGTGTGTGAACTCAGAATGGAGGTGTGTGAAGTCATAGATGGAGGTGTGTAAAGTCATAGTATGGAGATATGTGAAATCATACAATGGAGTTTTGTGAAGTCACAGAATGGAGTTGTGTGAGTCAGAATTGAAATGTGTGAAGTCATAGAATGTAGATGTGTGAAGTCATAGAATGGAGTATTGTGAAGTCACCGAAGTGAGGTTTGTGAAGTCATAGAATGGAGGTATGAGAAATCAAATTAGAGGGGTGTGAAGTCGGAGAATGGAGGTGTGTGAAGTCATAGAATGTAGATGTGTGAAGTCATAGAATGGAGGTGGGTGAAGTCATAGAATGGAGGTGTGTGAAGTCACTGAATGGACGGGCTTAAAGTCATAGAATAGAGGTGTGTGAAGTCAGAGAATTGAGCTGTTTGAAGTCATATATTGGAGGTGTGTGAAGTCAAAATGGATGTGTGAAGTCATAGAATGTAGGTGGGTGAAGTCATAGAATGGAGGTGTGTGAAGTCACAGAATGGAGGTGTGTGAACTCAGAATGGAGGTGTGTGAAGGCACAGAATGGAGGTGTGTGAAGTCATAGAATGGAAGTGTGTGAAGTCATAGAATGGACGTGTGTGAAGTCAGAATGGAGGTGTGTTAAGTCACCGAATGTAGTTTTGTGAACTCAGTATGGAGGTGTGTGAAGTCACAGAATGGAGCTTCGTGAAGTCATAGATGGAGTTGTGTGAGGTCATAGAATGGATGTTTCTGAAGAAAGAATGAAGGTGTGTGAAGTCATAGAATGGAGGAGTGTGAAGCCATTGAATGGAGGTGTGTGAAGTCACTGAATGGAAGTGTGTGAAGTCAGAATGGAGGTGTCAAGTCATAGAATGAAGGTGGGTGAAGTCATAGAAAGGAGGTGTGGGAAGTCATAGAATGGAGTAGTGTGAAGTCATAGAGTGGAGGTGAGTGAAGTCACAGATTCGATGTCTGTGAAGTCATAGACTGGAGGTGTGTGATGTCAGAATGGAGGTGTGCGAAGTCATAGAATAGAGGTTTGTGAAGTCAGAATGGAGGTGTGTGAAGTCATAGAATTGAGGTGTGTGAACTCATAGAATGGAGGTGTGTGACATCACAATGGAAGTGTGTGAAGTCACAGAATGGAGGTGTGTTAATTCATGCAATGGATGTGTGTGAAGTCAGAAGGGAATTTTGTGAAGTCACAGAATTGAGCTGTGTGAATTCAGAATGGAGGTGTGTGAAGTCATAGAATGGAGGTGTGTGAAGTCAGAATGGAGGTGTGTGAAGTCATAGAATGGACGTGTGTGAAGTCACAGAATGGAGGTGTGGGAAGTCACAGATTGCAGGAGTGTGAAGTCACAGAATAGAGGTGTGTGAACCCAGAATGGAGGTGTGTAAAGTCACAGAATGGAGGTGTGTGAAGTCATGGAATGGAAGTGTGTGAAGTCATAGAATGGAGGTGTGTGAAGGCACAGAATGGACGGTATTTAGTCATAGAATGGAGGTGTGTGAAGTCACAGAATTGAGGTGTTTGAAGTCATATATTGGAGGTGTGTGAAATCAACATGGATGTGTGAAGTCATAGAATGGAGGTGTGTGAAGTCATAGAATGAGGGTGTGTGAAATCATAGAATGGAGGTGTGTGAAGTCACAGAATGGAGGTGTGTGAAGTCATAGAATGGAGGTGTGTGAAGTCATAGAATGGAAGTGTGTGAAGTCACAGATTGGTGGTGTGTGAAGTCACAGAATCGAGGTGTGAGAAGTCACAGAACTGAGATGTGTGAACTCAGAATGGAGGTGTGTGAAGTCACAGAATGGAGGTGTGTGAAGTCATAGAATGGAGGTGTGTGAAGTCACAGAATGGAGGTGTGTGAAATCATAGAATGAGGGTGTGTGAAGTCATAGAATGGAGTTGTGTGAAGTCAGAATGGAGGTGTGTGAAGTCATAGAATGGAGGTGGGTGAAGTCATAGAACTTAGGTGTGGGAAGTCATACAATGGAGGTGTGTGAAGTCAGAATGGAGGTGTGTGAAGTCACAGAATGGAGGTGTGTGAACTCAGAATGGAGGTGTGTGAAGTCATAGATGGAGGTGTGTGAAGTCATATTATGCAGATATGTGAAATCATAGAATGGAGTTTTGTGAAGTCACAGAATGGAGTTGTGTGAGTCAGAATTGAGGTGTGTGAAGTCATAGAATGTAGATGTGTGAAGTCATAGAATATAGTATTGTGAAGTCACCGAAGGGAGGTTTGTGAAGTCATAGAATGGAGGTATGAGAAATCAAATTAGAGGAATGTGAATTCGGAGAATGGAGGTGTGTGAAGTCATAGAATGGAGGTGGGTGAAGTCATAGAATGGAGGTGTGTGAATTCAGATTGGAGGTGTGTGAAGTCATAGAATGGAGGTGTGCCAACTCAGAAAGGAGGTGTGTGAAGTCATAGAATGGAGGTGAGTGAAGTCATAGAATGGAGGTGTGTGAAATCATAGAATGGAGGTGTGTGAAGTCACAGAATGTAGGTGTGTGAAGTCAGAATGGAGGTGTGTGAGGTCAGAATGCAGGTGTGTGAAGTCACAATGCAGGTGTGTGAACTCATAGAATGCAGGTGTGTGAAGTCACAATGTAGGTGTGTGAAGTCATAGAATGGAGGTGTGTGAAGTCATAGAATGGAGGTGTGTGAAGGCATAGAATGGAGGTGTGTGAAGTCATAGAATGGAGGTGTGTGAAGTCACAGAATGGAGGTGTGTGAAATCACAGAATGAGGTGTGTTAAGTCACAGAATGGAGGTGTGAAGTCAGAATGGAGGTGTGGGAAGTCATAGAATGGAGGTGTGTGTAGTCAGAATGGAGGTGTGAAGTCATAGAATGGAGGTGGGTGACATCACAGAAATTAGGTGTGGGAAGTCATAGAATGGAATAGTGTGAAGTCATAGAGTGGAGGTGAGTGAAGTCAAAGATTCGAGGTCTGTGAAGTCATAGAATGGAGGTGTGTGAAGTCAGAATGTAGGTGTTCGAAGTCATAGAATAGATGTGTGTGAAGTCAGAATGGAGGTTTGTGAAGTCATAGAATAGAGGTGTGTGAAGTCAGAATGGAGGTTTGTGAAGTCATAGAATGGAGGTGTGTGAACTCATAGAATGGAGGTGTGTGATGTCACAATGGAAGTTTGTGAAGTCATAGAAT
Source organism: Megascapheus bottae (assembly GCA_024803745.1). Lineage (NCBI taxonomy): Eukaryota > Metazoa > Chordata > Mammalia > Rodentia > Geomyidae > Megascapheus > Megascapheus bottae. Next base: position 552,196 of record JANJXV010000426.1, read on the forward strand.
GGAGGTGTTTGAAGTCACTGAATGGAGGTGTGTGAAGTCACACAATGGAGGTGTGTGAAGTCAGAATGGAGGTGTGTGAAGTCACAGAATGGAGGTGTGTGAACTCAGAATGGAGGTGTGTGAAGTCATAGATGGAGGTGTGTGAAGTCATACTATGGAGATATGTGAAATGATAGAATGGAGTTTGTGAAGTCACAGAGTGGAGTTGTGTGAGTCAGAATTGAGGTGTGTGAAGTCATAGAATGTAGATGTGTGAAGTCATAGAATGGAGTATTGTGAAGTCACCGAAGGGTGGTTTGTGAAGTCATAGAATGGAGGTATGAGAAATCAAATTAGAGGGGTGTGAAGTCGGAGAATGGAGGTGTGTGAAGTCATAGAATGTAGATGTGTGAAGTCATAGAATGGAGGTGGGTGAAGTCATAGAATGGAGGTGTGTGAAGTCACTGAATGGACGGGTTTAAAGACATAGAATAGAGGTGTGTGAAGTCAGAGAATTGAGCTGTTTGAAGTCATATATTGGAGGTGTGTGAAGTCAAAATGGATGTGTGAAGTCATAGAATGTAGGTGTGTGAAGTCATAGAATGGAGGTGTGTGAAGTCACAGAATGGAGGTGTGTGAACACAGAATGGAGGTGTGTGAAGGCACAGAATGGAGGTGTGTGAAGTCATAGAATGGAAGTGTGTGAAGTCATAGAATGGACGTGTGTGTAGTCAGAATGGAGGTGTGTTAAGTCACCGAATGTAGTTTTGTGAACTCTGTATGGAGGTGTGTGAAGTCACAGAATGGAGGTTTGTGAAGTCATAGATGGAGTTGTGTGAGGTCATAGAATGGATGTTTCTGAAGAAAGAATGAAGGTGTGTGAAGTCATAGAATGGAGGAATGTGAAGTCATTGAATGGAGGTGTGTGAAGTCACTGAATGGAAGTGTGTGAAGTCAGAATGGAGGTGTGAAGTCATAGAATGAAGGTGGGTGAAGTCATAGAAAGGAGGTGTGGGAAGTCATAGAATGGAGTAGTGTGAAGTCATAGAGTGGAGGTGAGTGAAGTCACAGATTCGAGGTCTGTGAAGTCATAGATTGGAGGTGTGTGATGTCAGAATGGAGGTGTGCGAAGTCATAGAATAGAGGTTTGTGAAGTCAGAATGGAGGTGTGTGAAGTCATAGAATGGAGGTGTGTGAACTCATAGAATGGAGGTGTGTGACGTCACAATGGAAGTGTGTGAAGTCACAGAATGGAGGTGTGTTAATTCATGCAATGGATGTGTGTGAAGTCAGAATGGAATTTTGTGAAGTCACAGAATTGAGCTGTGTGAATTCAGAATGGAGGTGTGTGAAGTCATAGAATGGAGGTGTGTGAAGTCAGAATGGAGGTGTGTGAAGTCATAGAATGGACGTGTGTGAAGTCACAGAATGGAGGTGTGGGAAGTCACAGATTGCAGGAGTGTGAAGTCACAGAATAGAGGTGTGTGAACCCAGAATGGAGGTGTGTAAAGTCACAGAATGGAGGTGTGTGAAGTCATGGAATGGAAGTGTGTGAAGTCATAGAATGGAGGTGTGTGAAGGCACAGAATGGAGGGTATTTAGTCATAGAATGGAGGTGTGTGAAGTCACAGAATTGAGGTGTTTGAAGTCATATATTGGAGGTGTGTGAAATCAACATGGATGTGTGAAGTCATAGAATGGAGGTGTGTGAAGTCATAGAATGAGGGTGTGTGAAATCATAGAATGGAGGTGTGTGAAGTCACAGAATGGAGGTGTGTGAAGTCATAGAATGGAGGTGTGTGAAGTCATAGAATGGAAGTGTGTGAAGTCACAGATTGGTGGTGTGTGAAGTCACAGAATCGAGGTGTGAGAAGTCACAGAACTGAGATGTGTGAACTCAGAATGGAGGTGTGTGAAGTCACAGAATGGAGGTGTGTGAAGTCATAGAATGGAGGTGTGTGAAGTCACAGAATGGAGGTGTGTGAAATCATAGAATGAGGGTGTGTGAAGTCATAGAATGGAGGTGTGTGAAGTCAGAATGGAGGTGTGTGAAGTCATAGAATGGAGGTGGGTGAAGTCATAGAACTTAGGTGTGGGAAGTCATACAATGGAGGTGTGTGAAGTCAGAATGGAGGTGTGTGAAGTCACAGAATGGAGGTGTGTGAACTCAGAATGGAGGTGTGTGAAGTCATAGATGGAGGTGTGTGAAGTCATATTATGCAGATATGTGAAATCATAGAATGGAGTTTTGTGCAGTCACAGAATGGAGTTGTGTGAGTCAGAATTGAGGTGTGTGAAGTCATAGAATGTAGATGTGTGAAGTCATAGAATGGAGTATTGTGAAGTCACCGAAGGGAGGTTTGTGAAGTCATAGAATGGAGGTATGAGAAATCAAATTAGAGGAATGTGAATTAGGAGAATGGAGGTGTGTGAAGTCATAGAATGGAGGTGGGTGAAGTCATAGAATGGAGGTGTGTGAATTCAGATTGGAGGTGTGTGAAGTCATAGAATGGAGGTGTGCCAACTCACAAAGGAGGTGTGTGAAGTCATAGAATGGAGGTGAGTGAAGTCATAGAATGGAGGTGTGTGAAATCATAGAATGGAGGTGTGTGAAGTCACAGAATGTAGGTGTGTGAAGTCAGAATGGAGGTGTGTGAGGTCAGAATGGAGGTGTGTGAAGTCATAGAATGGAGGTGTGTGAAGTCACAATGCAGGTGTGTGAACTCATAGAATGGAGGTGTGTGAAGTCACAATGTAGGTGTGTGAAGTCATAGAATGGAGGTGTGTGAAGTCATAGAATGGAGGTGTGTGAAGGCATAGAATGGAGGTGTGTGAAGTCATAGAATGGAGGTGTCTGAAGTCACAGAATGGAGGTGTGTGAAATCACAGAATGAGGTGTGTGAAGTCACAGAATGGAGGTGTGTAAGTCAGAATGGAGGTGTGTGAAGTCATAGAATGGAGGTGTGTGTAGTCAGAATGGAGGTGTGAAGTCATAGAATGGAGATGGGTGAAGTCACAGAAATTAGGTGTGGGAAGTCATAGAATGGAGGAGTGTGAAGTCATAGAGTGGAGGTGAGTGAAGTCAAAGATTCGAGGTCTGTGAAGTCATAGAATGGAGTTTTGTGAGTCATAGAATAGAGGTGTGTGAAGTCAGAATGGAGGTTTGTGAAGTCATAGAATGGAGGTGTGTGAAGTCACAGAATGGAGTTGTGTGAAGTCATAGAATGGAGGTGTGTGAAGTCATAGAATGGAAGTGTGTGAAGTCACAGATTGGAGGTGTGTGAAGTCACAGAATGGAGGTGTTCGAAGTCACAGAATGGAGATGGGTGAACTCAGAATGGAGGTGTGTGAAGTCACAGAATGGAGGTGTGCGAAGTAATAGGATGGAGGTGTGTGAAGTCACAGAATGGAGGTGTGTGAAATCATAGAATGGAGGTGTGTGAAGTCACAGAATGGAGGTGTGTGAAGTCAGAATGGAGGTGTGTGAAGTCATAGAATGGAGGTGAGTGAAGTCAGAATGGAGGTGTGAAGTCATAGAATGGAGGTGTGTGAAGTCACAGAATGGAGGTGTGTGAAATCATAGAATGGAGAAGTGAGAAGTCATAGAGTGGAGGTGAGTGAAGTCACATATTCGAGGTCTGTGAAGTCATAGAATGGAGGTGTGTGAAGTCAGAATGTAGGTGTTCGAAGTCATAGAATAGAGGTGTGTGAAGTCAGAATGGAGGTGTGTGAAGTCATAGAATGGAGGTGTGTGAACTCATAGAATGGAGGTGTGTGACGTCACAATGGAAGTGTGTGAAGTCATAGTATGGAGGTGTGTGAAGTCACAGAATGGAGGTGTGTGAAGTCATACAATGGAGGTGTGTGAAGTCAGAATGGAGGTGTGTGAAGTCACAGAATGGAGGTGTGGGAACTCAGAATGTAGGTGTGTGAAGTCACAGATGGAGGTGTGTGAACTCAGAATGGAGGTGTGTGAAGTCATAGATGGAGGTGTGTGAAGTCATAGTATGGAGATATGTGAAATCATAGAATGGAGTTTTGTCAAGTCACAGAATGGAGTTGTGTGAGTGAGAATGGAGGTGTGTAAAGTCACAGAATGGACGGTTGGAAGTCATACAATGGAGTTGTGTGAAGTCACAGAATGGACGGTTTGAAGTCATAGAATGGAGGTGTGTGAAGTCACAGAATTGATATGTTTGAAGTCATATATTGGAGGTGTGTGAAGTCAAAATGGATGTGTGAGGTCATAGAATGGAGGTGTGTGAAATCATAGCATGAGAGTGTGTGAGGTCATAGAATGGAGGTTTGTGAAGTCACAGAATGGAGGTGTGTGAAATCATAGAATGAAGGTGTGTGAAGTCATAGAATGGAAGTGTGTGAAGTCAGAATGGAGGTGTGTGAAGTCACAGAATGGAGGTGTGTGAAATCACAGAATACAGGTGCGTGAAGATATACAATGGATGTTTGTAAAGTAAGAATGAAGGTGTGAGAAGTCATAGAATGGAGGTGTGTGATGTCAAAGAAATTAGGTTTGTGAAGTCATAGAATAGAGCTGTGTGAAGTCAGAATGGAGGTGTGTGAAGTCACAGAATGGAGGTGTGTCAACTCAGAATTTAGGTGTGTGAAGTCAAAGAATAGAGGTGTGTGAAGTCATAGAATGGAGGTTGTGAAGTCATAGAATGGAGGTGTGTGAAGTTATAGAATGGAGTTGTGTGAAGTCACAGAATGGAGGTGTGTGAAGTCAGAATGGAGGTGAGTAGTCAGAGATTCGAGGTCTGTGAAATCATAGAATGGAGGTGTGTGATGTCAGATTGGAGGTGTGTGAAGTCAAAGAATGTAGGTGTGTGTAGTCATTTAATGGAGGTGTGTGAAACCAGAGAATGGAGGTGTGTGAAGTTAGAATGGAGGTGTGTGAAGTCATAGAATGGAGGTGTGTGAAGTCAGAATGGAGGTGTGTGAACTCATAGAATGGAGGTGTGTGACGTAACAATGGAAGTGTGTGAGGTCATAGAATGGAGGTGTGTGAAGTCACAGAATGGAGGTTTGTGAATCATAGAATGGAGGTATGTGAAGTCACAGAATGAAGGTGTGTAAAGTCATGGAATGGAGGTGTGTGAAGTTATAGAATGGATGTTTGTAAAGTAAGAATGAAGGTGTGTGAAGTCATAGAATGGTGCTGTGTGAAGTCAGAATGGAGGTGTGTGAAGTCAGAGAATGGAGGTGTGCCAACTCAGAATTTAGGTGTGTGAGGTAAAAGAATGGAGGTGTGTGAAGGCAAAGAATGGAGGTGTGTGAAGTCATAGAATGGAGGTGTGCGAAGTCATAGAATGTATGTTTGTGAAGTAAGAATGAAGGTGTGTGAAGTCATAGAATGGAGGTGTGTGTAGTCACAGAATGGAAGTGTGTGAAGTCACAGAATGGAGGTGTGTGAAGTCAGAATGGAGGTGTGCGAAGTCATAGAATGGAGGTGTGTGAAGTCAGAATGGAGGTGTGTGAAGTCATAGATGGAGTTGTGTGAAGTCACGGAATGGAGGTGTGTGAAGTCAGAATGGAGGTGTGTAGTCATAGATTGGAGGTGGGTGAAGTCATAGAAAGGAGGTGTGGGAAGTCATAGAATGGAGGTTTATTAAGTCATAGAATGGAGGTATGTGAAGTCACCGAATGGAGGTTTGTGAAGTCATAGAATGGAGGTATGTGAAGTCAAATTGGAGGGGTGTGAAGTCGGAGAATGGAGCTGTGTGAAGTCATAGAATGGAGGTGGGTGAAGTCACAGAATGGAGGTGTGTGAAGTCATAGAATGGAGGTGTGTGAAGTCACAGAATGGACGGGTATGAAGTCATATATTTTAGGTGTGTGAAGTCAAAATGGATGTGTGAAATCATAGAATGGAGGTGTGTGAAGTCATAGAATGGAGGTGTGTGAATTCACAGAATGGAGGTGTGTGAAGTCACAGAATGGAGGTGTGTGAAGTCATAGAATGGAAGTGTGTGAAATCATAGAAATGAGGTGTGTGATGTCAGAATGGAGGTGTGTGAAGTCACCGAATGGTGGTGGGTGAACTCCGAATGGAGGTGTGTGAAGTCACAGAATGGAGGTTTGCGAAGTCATAGAATGGAGGTGTGTGAAGACAAAATTGTGGTGTGTGAACTCATAGAATGGATGTGTGTGTACTAATAGAATGGAGGTGTGTGAAGTCGTGGAATGGAGGTGTGTGAAGTCAAAGAATGGAGGTGTGTGAAGTCAAACAAGGGTGGTGTGTGTAGTCACAGAATGGAGGTGTGTGAAGTCACAGAATTGAAGTGTGTGAAGTCAAAACGGAGGTGTGTGAAGTCAAAGAATGGAGGTGTGTGAAGTCACAGAATGGAGGTGTGTGAAATAAAAATGGAGATGTGTGAAGTCACAAATGGAGGTGTGCGAAGTCACAGAATGTAGGTGTGTGAAGTCAAAATGGAGTTGTGTAAAGTCAAAGAATGGAGGTGTGTGAACTCATAGAATGGAGGTGTGTGAAGTCATGGAATGGAGGTTTGTGAAGTCAAACATTGGAAGTGTGGGAAGTTACAGAAAGAAGATGTGTGAAGTCCTAGAATGGAGGTGTGTGAAGTCAGAATGCAGGTGTGGGAAGTCATAGAATGGAGGTGTGTGAAGTCAAAGAATGGAAGTGTGTGAAGTCATAGAACGGAGGTGTGTGAAGTCCTAGAATGGAGGTGTGTGAAGTCAGAATGCAAGTGTGGGAAGTCATAGAATGGAGGTGTGTGAAGTCATAGAGTGGAGGTGGGTGAAGTTATAGAATGGAATTGTGTGAAGTCATATAATGGAGGTGTGTGAAGTCACAGAATGGAGGTGTGTGAAATCAGAATGGAGGTATGAAGTCATAGAATGGAGGTGGGTGAAGTCATAGAATGGAGGTGTGTGAAATCATAGAATGGATGTGTGTGCAGTCACAGAATGGAGGTGTGTGACGTCACAGAATGGAGGTTTGTGAACTCAGAATGGAGGTGTGTAAACTCACAGAATGGAGGTGTGTGAAGTCATAGAATGGAAGTGTGTGAAGTCATAGCATGGAGGTGTGTGGAGTCACAGAATGGAGGGTATAAAGGCATAGAATGGAGGTGTGTGAAGTCACAGAATTGAGGTGTATGTAGTCATATATTGGAGGTGTGTGAAGTCAAAATGGATGTGTGAAGTCATAGAATGGAGGTGTGTGAAATCATAGAATGAGGGTGTGTGAGGTCTTAGAATGGAGGTGTGTGAAGTCACAGAATGGAGGTGTGTGAAGTCATAAAATGGAGGTGGGTGAGGTCATAGAAAGGAGGTGTGGGAAGTCATAGAATGGAGGAATGTGAAGTCATAGAGTGGAGGTGAGTGAAGTCACATATTCGAGGTCTGTGAAGTCATAGAATGCAGGTGTGTGAAGTCAGAATGGAGGTGTGTGAAGTCATAGAATGGAGGTGTGTGAACTCATAGACTTGAGGTGTGTGACGTCACAATGGAAGTGTGTCAAGTCATAGAATGGAGGTGTGTGAAGTCACAGAATGGATGTGTGAGAAGTCAAAATGGAGGTGTGTGACGTCATAAAATGGAGGTTTGGGCAGTCATAGAATGTAAGTGTGTGAAGTCATACAATGGAGGTGTGTGAAGTCGCAGAATTGAGGTGTTTGAAGTCATATATTAGAGGTGTGTGAAGTCAAAATGGATGTGTGAAGTCATAGAATGGAGGTGTGTGAAATCATAGAATGAGGGTGTGTGAGGTCATAGAATGGAGGTGTGTGAAGTCACAGAATGGAAGTGTGTGAAGTTATAAAATGGAGGTGTGTGAAGTCATAGAATGGAAGTGTGTGAAGTCACAGAATGGAGGTGTGTGAAGTCACAGAATGGAGGTGTGTGAAGTCACAGAATGGAGGTGTGTGAACACAGAATGGAGGTTTGTGAAGTCACAGAATGGAGGTGTGTGAAGTCATAGAATGGAAGTGTGTGAAGTCATAGAATGGAGGTGTGTGAAGTCAGAATGGGGATGTGTGAAGTCACCGAATGGAGTTGTGTGAACTCAGAATGGAGGTGTGTGAAGTCACAGAATGGAGGTTTGTGAAGTCATAGAATGGAGGTGTGTGAGGTCATAGAATGGATGTTTCTGAAGGAAAAATTAAGGTGTGTGAAGTCATAGAATGGAGGTGTGTGAAGTCACGGAATGGAGGTGTGTGAAGTCAGAATGGAGGTGTGTAGTCATAGATTGGAGGTGGGTGAAGTCATAGAAAGGAGGTGTGGGAAGTCATAGAATGGAGGTTTATTAAGTCATAGAATGGAGGTATGTGAAGTCACCGAATGGAGGTTTGTGAAGTCATAGAATGGAGGTATGTGAAGTCAAATTGGAGGGGTGTGAAGTCGGAGAATGGAGGTGTGTGAAGTCACAGAATGGAGGTGGGTGAAGTCACAGAATGGAGGTGTGTGAAGTCATAGAATGGAGGTGTGTGAAGTCACAGAATGGACGGGTATGAAGTCATATATTTTAGGTGTGTGAAGTCAAAATGGATGTGTGAAATCATAGAATGGAGGTGTGTGAAGTCACAGAATGGAGGTGTGTGAAGTCACAGAATGGAGGTGTGTGAAGTCATAGAATGGAAGTGTGTGAAATCATAGAAATGAGGTGTGTGATGTCAGAATGGAGGTGTGTGAAGTCACCGAATGGTGGTGGGTGAACTCCGAATGGAGGTGTGTGAAGTCACAGAATGGAGGTTTGCGAAGTCATAGAATGGAGGTGTGTGAAGACAAAATTGTGGTGTGTGAACTCATAGAATGGATGTGTGTGTACTAATAGAATGGAGGTGTGTGAAGTCGTGGAATGGAGGTGTGTGAAGTCAAAGAATGGAGGTGTGTGAAGTCAAACAAGGGTGGTGTGTGTAGTCACAGAATGGAGGTGTGTGAAGTCACAGAATTGAAGTGTGTGAAGTCAAAACGGAGGTGTGTGAAGTCAAAGAATGGAGGTGTGTGAAGTCACAGATTGGAGGTGTGTGAAATAAAAATGGAGGTGTGTGAAGTCACAAATGGAGGTGTGCGAAGTCACAGAATGTAGGTGTGTGAAGTCAAAATGGAGTTGTGTAAAGTCAAAGAATGGAGGTGTGTGAACTCATAGAATGGAGGTGTGTGAAGTCATGGAATGGAGGTTTGTGAAGTCAAACATTGGAAGTGTGGGAAGTTACAGAAAAAAGATGTGTGAAGTCCTAGAATGGAGGTGTGTGAAGTCAGAATGCAGGTGTGGGAAGTCATAGAATGGAGGTGTGTGAAGTCATATAATGGAGGTGTGTGAAGTCATAGAATGGAAGTGTGTGAAGTCATAGAATGGAGGTGTGTGAAGTCCTAGAATGGAGGTGTGTGAAGTCAGAATGCAAGTGTGGGAAGTCATAGAATGGAGGTGTGTGAAGTCATAGAGTGGAGGTGGGTGAAGTTATAGAATGGAATTGTGTGAAGTCATATAATGGAGGTGTGTGAAGTCACAGAATGGAGGTGTGTGAAATCAGAATGGAGGTATGAAGTCATAGAATGGAGGTGGGTGAAGTCATAGAATGGAGGTGTGTGAAATCATAGAATGGATGTGTGTGCAGTCACAGAATGGAGGTGTGTGACGTCACAGAATGGAGGTGTGTGAACTCAGAATGGAGGGGTGTAAACTCACAGAATGGAGGTGTGTGAAGTCATAGAATGGAAGTGTGTGAAGTCATAGCATGGAGGTGTGTGGAGTCACAGAATGGAGGGTATAAAGGCATAGAATGGAGGTGTGTGAAGTCACAGAATTGAGGTGTATGTAGTCATATATTGGAGGTGTGTGAAGTCAAAATGGATGTGTGAAGTCATAGAATGGAGGTGTGTGAAATCATAGAATGAGGGTGTGTGAGGTCTTAGAATGGAGGTGTGTGAAGTCACAGAATGGAAGTGTGTGAAGTCATAAAATGGAGGTGGGTGAAGTCATAGAAAGGAGGTGTGTGAACTCATAGACTTGAGGTGTGTGACGTCACAATGGAAGTGTGTCAAGTCATAGAATGGAGGTGTGTGAAGTCACAGAATGGATGTGTGAGAAGTCAAAATGGAGGTGTGTGACGTCATAAAATGGAGGTTTGGGCAGTCATAGAATGTAAGTGTGTGAAGTCATACAATGGAGGTGTGTGAAGTCGCAGAATTGAGGTGTTTGAAGTCATATATTAGAGGTGTGTGAAGTCAAAATGGATGTGTGAAGTCATAGAATGGAGGTGTGTGAAATCATAGAAAGAGGGTGTGTGAGGTCATAGAATGGAGGTGTGTGAAGTCACAGAATGGAAGTGTGTGAAGTTATAAAATGGAGGTGTGTGAAGTCATAGAATGGAAGTGTGTGAAGTCACAGAATGGAGGTGTGTGAAGTCACAGAATGGAGGTGTGTGAAGTCACAGAATGGAGGTGTGTGAACACAGAATGGAGGTTTGTGAAGTCACAGAATGGAGGTGTGTGAAGTCATAGAATGGAAGTGTGTGAAGTCATAGAATGGAGGTGTGTGAAGTCAGAATGGGGATGTGTGAAGTCACCGAATGGAGTTGTGTGAACTCAGAATGGAGGTGTGTGAAGTCACAGAATGGAGGTTTGTGAAGTCATAGAATGGAGGTGTGTGAGGTCATAGAATGGATGTTTCTGAAGGAAAAATTAAGGTGTGTGAAGTCATAGAATGGAGGTGTGTGAAGTCACGGAATGGAGGTGTGTGAAGTCAGAATGGAGGTGTGTAGTCATAGATTGGAGGTGGGTGAAGTCATAGAAAGGAGGTGTGGGAAGTCATAGAATGGAGGTTTATTAAGTCATAGAATGGAGGTATGTGAAGTCACCGAATGGAGGTTTGTGAAGTCATAGAATGGAGGTATGTGAAGTCAAATTGGAGGGGTGTGAAGTCGGAGAATGGAGGTGTGTGAAGTCACAGAATGGAGGTGGGTGAAGTCACAGAATGGAGGTGTGTGAAGTCATAGAATGGAGGTGTGTGAAGTCACAGAATGGACGGGTATGAAGTCATATATTTTAGGTGTGTGAAGTCAAAATGGATGTGTGAAATCATAGAATGGAGGTGTGTGAAGTCATAGAATGGAGGTGTGTGAAGTCACAGAATGGAGGTGTGTGAAGTCACAGAATGGAGGTGTGTGAAGTCATAGAATGGAAGTGTGTGAAATCATAGAAATGAGGTGTGTGATGTCAGAATGGAGGTGTGTGAAGTCACCGAATGGTGGTGGGTGAACTCCGAATGGAGGTGTGTGAAGTCACAGAATGGAGGTTTGCGAAGTCATAGAATGGAGGTGTGTGAAGACAAAATTGTGGTGTGTGAACTCATAGAATGGATGTGTGTGTACTAATAGAATGGAGGTGTGTGAAGTCGTGGAATGGAGGTGTGTGAAGTCAAAGAATGGAGGTGTGTGAAGTCAAACAAGGGTGGTGTGTGTAGTCACAGAATGGAGGTGTGTGAAGTCACAGAATTGAAGTGTGTGAAGTCAAAACGGAGGTGTGTGAAGTCAAAGAATGGAGGTGTGTGAAGTCACAGATTGGAGGTGTGTGAAATAAAAATGGAGGTGTGTGAAGTCACAAATGGAGGTGTGCGAAGTCACAGAATGTCGGTGTGTGAAGTCAAAATGGAGTTGTGTAAAGTCAAAGAATGGAGGTGTGTGAACTCATAGAATGGAGGTGTGTGAAGTCATGGAATGGAGGTTTGTGAAGTCAAACATTGGAAGTGTGGGAAGTTACAGAAAGAAGATGTGTGAAGTCCTAGAATGGAGGTGTGTGAAGTCAGAATGCAGGTGTGGGAAGTCATAGAATGGAGGTGTGTGAAGTCATATAATGGAGGTGTGTGAAGTCATAGAATGGAAGTGTGTGAAGTCATAGAATGGAGGTGTGTGAAGTCCTAGAATGGAGGTGTGTGAAGTCAGAATGCAAGTGTGGGAAGTCATAGAATGGAGGTGTGTGAAGTCATAGAGTGGAGGTGGGTGTAGTTATAGAATGGAATTGTGTGAAGTCATATAATGGAGGTGTGTGAAGTCACAGAATGGAGGTGTGTGAAATCAGAATGGAGGTATGAAGTCATAGAATGGAGGTGGGTGAAGTCATAGAATGGAGGTGTGTGAAATCATAGAATGGATGTGTGTGCAGTCACAGAATGGAGGTGTGTGACGTCACAGAATGGAGGTGTGTGAACTCAGAATGGAGGGGTGTAAACTCACAGAATGGAGGTGTGTGAAGTCATAGAATGGAAGTGTGTGAAGTCATAGCATGGAGGTGTGTGGAGTCACAGAATGGAGGGTATAAAGGCATAGAATGGAGGTGTGTGAAGTCACAGAATTGAGGTGTATGTAGTCATATATTGGAGGTGTGTGAAGTCAAAATGGATGTGAGAATTCATAGAATGCAGGTGTGTGAAATCATAGAATGAGGGTGTGTGAGGTCTTAGAATGGAGGTGTGTGAAGTCACAGAATGGAAGTGTGTGAAGTCATAAAATGGAGGTGTGTGAAGTCACAGAAAGGAGGTGTGGGAAGTCATAGAATGGAGGAGTGTGAATTCATAGAGTGGAGGTTAGTGAAGTCACATATTCGAGGTCTGTGAAGTCATAGAATGCAGGTGTGTGAAGTCAGAATGGAGGTGTGTGAAGTCATAGAATGGAGGTGTGTGAACTCATAGACTTGAGGTGTGTGACGTCACAATGGAATTGTGTCAAGTCACAGAATGGAGGTGTGTGAAGTCATAGAATGGAAGTGTGTGAAATCATAGAAATGAGGTGTGTGATGTCAGAATGGAGGTGTGTGAAGTCACGGAATGGTGGTGGGTGAACTCCGAATGGAGGTGTGTGAAGTCACAGAATGGAGGTTTGCGAAGTCATAGAATGGAGGTGTGTGAAGACAAAATTGTGGTGTGTGAACTCATAGAATGGATGTGTGTGTACTAATAGAATGGAGGTGTGTGAAGTCGTGGAATGGAGGTGTGTGAAGTCAAAGAATGGAGGTGTGTGAAGTCAAACAAGGGTGGTGTGTGTAGTCACAGAATGGAGGTGTGTGAAGTCACAGAATTGAAGTGTGTGAAGTCAAAACGGAGGTGTGTGAAGTCAAAGAATGGAGGTGTGTGAAGTCACAGATTGGAGGTGTGTGAAATAAAAATGGAGGTGTGTGAAGTCACAAATGGAGGTGTGCGAAGTCACAGAATGTAGGTGTGTGAAGTCAAAATGGAGTTGTGTAAAGTCAAAGAATGGAGGTGTGTGAACTCATAGAATGGAGGTGTGTGAAGTCATGGAATGGAGGTTTGTGAAGTCAAACATTGGAAGTGTGGGAAGTTACAGAAAGAAGATGTGTGAAGTCCTAGAATGGAGGTGTGTGAAGTCAGAATGCAGGTGTGGGAAGTCATAGAATGGAGGTGTGTGAAGTCATATAATGGAGGTGTGTGAAGTCATAGAATGGTAGTGTGTGAAGTCATAGAATGGAGGTGTGTGAAGTCCTAGAATGGAGGTGTGTGAAGTCAGAATGCAAGTGTGGGAAGTCATAGAATGGAGGTGTGTGAAGTCATAGAGTGGAGGTGGGTGAAGTTATAGAATGGAATTGTGTGAAGTCATATAATGGAGGTGTGTGAAGTCAAAGAATGGAGGTGTGAAATCAGAATGGAGGTATGAAGTCATAGAATGGAGGTGGGTGAAGTCATAGAATGGAGGTGTGTGAAATCATAGAATGGATGTGTGTGCAGTCACAGAATGGAGGTGTGTGACGTCACAGAATGGAGGTGTGTGAACTCAGAATGGAGGGGTGTAAACTCACAGAATGGAGGTGTGTGAAGTCATAGAATGGAAGTGTGTGAAGTCATAGCATGGAGGTGTGTGGAGTCACAGAATGGAGGGTATAAAGGCATAGAATGGAGGTGTGTGAAGTCACAGAATTGAGGTGTATGTAGTCATATATTGGAGGTGTGTGAAGTCAAAATGGATGTGTGAAGTCATAGAATGGAGGTGTGTGAAATCATAGAATGAGGGTGTGTGAGGTCTTAGAATGGAGGTGTGTGAAGTCACAGAATGGAAGTGTGTGAAGTCATAAAATGGAGGTGGGTGAAGTCATAGAAAGGAGGTGTGGGAAGTCATAGAATGGAGGAGTGTGAAGTCATAGAGTGGAGGTGAGTGAAGTCACATATTCGAGGTCTGTGAAGTCATAGAATGCAGGTGTGTGAAGTCAGAATGGAGGTGTGTGAAGTCATAGAATGGAGGTGTGTGAACTCATAGACTTGAGGTGTGTGACGTCACAATGGAAGTGTGTCAAGTCATAGAATGGAGGTGTGTGAAGTCACAGAATGGATGTGTGAGAAGTCAAAATGGAGGTGTGTGACGTCATAAAATGGAGGTTTGGGCAGTCATAGAATGTAAGTGTGTGAAGTCATACAATGGAGGTGTGTGAAGTCGCAGAATTGAGGTGTTTGAAGTCATATATTAGAGGTGTGTGAAGTCAAAATGGATGTGTGAAGTCATAGAATGGAGGTGTGTGAAATCATAGAATGAGGGTGTGTGAGGTCATAGAATGGAGGTGTGTGAAGTCACAGAATGGAAGTGTGTGAAGTTATAAAATGGAGGTGTGTGAAGTCATAGAATGGAAGTGTGTGAAGTCACAGAATGGAGGTGTGTGAAGTCACAGAATGGAGGTGTGTGAAGTCACAGAATGGAGGTGTGTGAACACAGAATGGAGGTTTGTGAAGTCACAGAATGGAGGTGTGTGAAGTCATAGAATGGAAGTGTGTGAAGTCATAGAATGGAGGTGTGTGAAGTCAGAATGGGGATGTGTGAAGTCACCGAATGGAGTTGTGTGAACTCAGAATGGAGGTGTGTGAAGTCACAGAATGGAGGTTTGTGAAGTCATAGAATGGAGGTGTGTGAGGTCATAGAATGGATGTTTCTGAAGGAAAAATTAAGGTGTGTGAAGTCATAGAATGGAGGTGTGTGAAGTCACGGAATGGAGGTGTGTGAAGTCAGAATGGAGGTGTGTAGTCATAGATTGGAGGTGGGTGAAGTCATAGAAAGGAGGTGTGGGAAGTCATAGAATGGAGGTTTATTAAGTCATAGAATGGAGGTATGTGAAGTCACCGAATGGAGGTTTGTGGAGTCATAGAATGGAGGTATGTGAAGTCAAATTGGAGGGGTGTGAAGTCGGAGAATGGAGGTGTGTGAAGTCACAGAATGGAGGTGGGTGAAGTCACAGAATGGAGGTGTGTGAAGTCATAGAATGGAGGTGTGTGAAGTCACAGAATGGACGGGTATGAAGTCATATATTTTAGGTGTGTGAAGTCAAAATGGATGTGTGAAATCATAGAATGGAGGTGTGTGAAGTCATAGAATGGAGGTGTGTGAAGTCACAGAATGGAGGTGTGTGAAGTCACAGAATGGAGGTGTGTGAAGTCATAGAATGGAAGTGTGTGAAATCATAGAAATGAGGTGTGTGATGTCAGAATGGAGGTGTGTGAAGTCACCGAATCGTGGTGGGTGAACTCCGAATGGAGGTGTGTGAAGTCACAGAATGGAGGTTTGCGAAGTCATAGAATGGAGGTGTGTGAAGACAAAATTGTGGTGTGTGAACTCATAGAATGGATGTGTGTGTACTAATAGAATGGAGGTGTGTGAAGTCGTGGAATGGAGGTGTGTGAAGTCAAAGAATGGAGGTGTGTGAAGTCAAACAAGGGTGGTGTGTGTAGTCACAGAATGGAGGTGTGTGAAGTCACAGAATTGAAGTGTGTGAAGTCAAAACGGAGGTGTGTGAAGTCAAAGAATGGAGGTGTGTGAAGTCACAGATTGGAGGTGTGTGAAATAAAAATGGAGGTGTGTGAAGTCACAAATGGAGGTGTGCGAAGTCACCGAATGTAGGTGTGTGAAGTCAAAATGGAGTTGTGTAAAGTCAAAGAATGGAGGTGTGTGAACTCATAGAATGGAGGTGTGTGAAGTCATGGAATGGAGGTTTGTGAAGTCAAACATTGGAAGTGTGGGAAGTTACAGAAAGAAGATGTGTGAAGTCCTAGAATGGAGGTGTGTGAAGTCAGAATGCAGGTGTGGGAAGTCATAGAATGGAGGTGTGTGAAGTCATAGAGTGGAGGTGGGTGAAGTTATAGAATGGAATTGTGTGAAGTCATATAATGGAGGTGTGTGAAGTCACAGAATGGAGGTGTGTGAAATCAGAATGGAGGTATGAAGTCATAGAATGGAGGTGGGTGAAGTCATAGAATGGAGGTGTGTGAAATCATAGAATGGATGTGTGTGCAGTCACAGAATGGAGGTGTGTGACGTCACAGAATGGAGGTGTGTGAACTCAGAATGGAGGGGTGTAAACTCACAGAATGGAGGTGTGTGAAGTCATAGAATGGAAGTGTGTGAAGTCATAGCATGGAGGTGTGTGGAGTCACAGAATGGAGGGTATAAAGGCATAGAATGGAGGTGTGTGAAGTCACAGAATTGAGGTGTATGTAGTCATATATTGGAGGTGTGTGAAGTCAAAATGGATGTGAGAATTCATAGAATGCAGGTGTGTGAAATCATAGAATGAGGGTGTGTGAGGTCTTAGAATGGAGGTGTGTGAAGTCACAGAATGGAAGTGTGTGAAGTCATAAAATGAAGGTGGGTGAAGTCACAGAAAGGAGGTGTGGGAAGTCATAGAATGGAGGAGTGTGAAGTCATAGAGTGGAGGTGAGTGAAGTCACATATTCGAGGTCTGTGAAGTCATAGAATGCAGGTGTGTGAAGTCAGAATGGAGGTGTGTGAAGTCATAGAATGGAGGTGTGTGAACTCATAGACTTGAGGTGTGTGACGTCACAATGGAATTGTGTCAAGTCATAGAATGGAGGTGTGTGAAGTCACAGAATGGATGTGTGAGAAGTCAAAATGGAGGTGTGTGACGTCATAAAATGGAGGTTTGGGCAGTCATAGAATGTAAGTGTGTGAAGTCATACAATGGAGGTGTGTGAAGTCGCAGAATTGAGGTGTTTGAAGTCATATATTAGAGGTGTGTGAAGTCAAAATGGATGTGTGAAGTCATAGAATGGAGGTGTGTGAAATCATAGAATGAGGGTGTGTGAGGTCATAGAATGGAGGTGTGTGAAGTCACAGAATGGAAGTGTGTGAAGTTATAAAATGGAGGTGTGTGAAGTCATAGAATGGAAGTGTGTGAAGTCACAGAATGGAGGTGTGTGAAGTCACAGAATGGAGGTGTGTGAAGTCACAGAATGGAGGTGTGTGAACACAGAATGGAGGTTTGTGAAGTCACAGAATGGAGGTGTGTGAAGTCATAGAATGGAAGTGTGTGAAGTCATAGAATGGAGGTGTGTGAAGTCAGAATGGGGATGTGTGAAGTCACCGAATGGAGTTGTGTGAACTCAGAATGGAGGTGTGTGAAGTCACAGAATGGAGGTTTGTGAAGTCATAGAATGGAGGTGTGTGAGGTCATAGAATGGATGTTTCTGAAGGAAAAATTAAGGTGTGTGAAGTCATAGAATGGAGGTGTGTGAAGTCACGGAATGGAGGTGTGTGAAGTCAGAATGGAGGTGTGTAGTCATAGATTGGAGGTGGGTGAAGTCATAGAAAGGAGGTGTGGGAAGTCATAGAATGGAGGTTTATTAAGTCATAGAATGGAGGTATGTGAAGTCACCGAATGGAGGTTTGTGAAGTCATAGAATGGAGGTATGTGAAGTCAAATTGGAGGGGTGTGAAGTCGGAGAATGGAGGTGTGTGAAGTCACAGAATGGAGGTGGGTGAAGTCACAGAATGGAGGTGTGTGAAGTCACAGAATGGAGGTGTGTGAAGTCACAGAATGGACGGGTATGAAGTCATATATTTTAGGTGTGTGAAGTCAAAATGGATGTGTGAAATCATAGAATGGAGGTGTGTGAAGTCATAGAATGGAGGTGTGTGAAGTCACAGAATGGAGGTGTGTGAAGTCACAGAATGGAGGTGTGTGAAGTCATAGAATGGAAGTGTGTGAAATCATAGAAATGAGGTGTGTGATGTCAGAATGGAGGTGTGTGAAGTCACCGAATGGTGGTGGGTGAACTCCGAATGGAGGTGTGTGAAGTCACAGAATGGAGGTTTGCGAAGTCATAGAATGGAGGTGTGTGAAGACAAAATTGTGGTGTGTGAACTCATAGAATGGATGTGTGTGTACTAATAGAATGGAGGTGTGTGAAGTCGTGGAATGGAGGTGTGTGAAGTCAAAGAATGGAGGTGTGTGTAGTCATAGAATGGAGGTGTGTGAAGTCACAGAATGGAGGTGTGTGAAGTCACAGAATGGAGGTGTGTGAAGTCATAGAATGGAAGTGTGTGAAATCATAGAAATGAGGTGTGTGATGTCAGAATGGAGGTGTGTGAAGTCACCGAATGGTGGTGGGTGAACTCCGAATGGAGGTGTGTGAAGTCACAGAATGGAGGTTTGCGAAGTCATAGAATGGAGGTGTGTGAAGACAAAATTGTGGTGTGTGAACTCATAGAATGGATGTGTGTGTACTAATAGAATGGAGGTGTGTGAAGTCGTGGAATGGAGGTGTGTGAAGTCAAAGAATGGAGGTGTGTGAAGTCAAACAAGGGTGGTGTGTGTAGTCACAGAATGGAGGTGTGTGAAGTCACAGAATTGAAGTGTGTGAAGTCAAAACGGAGGTGTGTGAAGTCAAAGAATGGAGGTGTGTGAAGTCACAGATTGGAGGTGTGTGAAATAAAAATGGAGGTGTGTGAAGTCACAAATGGAGGTGTGCGAAGTAACAGAATGTAGGTGTGTGAAGTCAAAATGGAGTTGTGTAAAGTCAAAGAATGGAGGTGTGTGAACTCATAGAATGGAGGTGTGTGAAGTCATGGAATGGAGGTTTGTGAAGTCAAACATTGGAAGTGTGGGAAGTTACAGAAAGAAGATGTGTGAAGTCCTAGAATGGAGGTGTGTGAAGTCAGAATGCAGGTGTGGGAAGTCATAGAATGGAGGTGTGTGAAGTCATATAATGGAGGTGTGTGAAGTCATAGAAAGGAAGTGTGTGAAGTCATAGAATGGAGGTGTGTGAAGTCCTAGAATGGAGGTGTGTGAAGTCAGAATGCAAGTGTGGGAAGTCATAGAATGGAGGTGTGTGAAGTCATAGAGTGGAGGTGGGTGAAGTTATAGAATGGAATTGTGTGAAGTCATATAATGGAGGTGTGTGAAGTCACAGAATGGAGATGTGTGAAATCAGAATGGAGGTATGAAGTCATAGAATGGAGGTGGGTGAAGTCATAGAATGGAGGTGTGTGAAATCATAGAATGGATGTGTGTGCAGTCACAGAATGGAGGTGTGTGAAATCAGAATGGAGGTATGAAGTGATAGAATGGAGGTGGGTGAAGTCATAGAATGGAGGTGTGTGAAATCATAGAATGGATGTGTGTGCAGTCACAGAATGGAGGTGTGTGAACTCAGAATGGAGGGGTGTAAACTCACAGAATGGAGGTGTGTGAAGTCATAGAATGGAAGTGTGTGAAGTCATAGCATGGAGGTGTGTGGAGTCACAGAATGGAGGGTATAAAGGCATAGAATGGAGGTGTGTGAAGTCACAGAATTGAGGTGTATGTAGTCATATATTGGAGGTGTGTGAAGTCAAAATGGATGTGTGAAGTCATAGAATGGAGGTGTGTGAAATCATAGAATGAGGGTGTGTGAGGTCTTAGAATGGAGGTGTGTGAAGTCACAGAATGGAAGTGTGTGAAGTCATAAAATGGAGGTGGGTGAAGTCATAAAAAGGAGGTGTGGGAAGTCATAGAATGGAGGAGTGTGAAGTCATAGAGTGGAGGTGAGTGAAGTCACATATTCGAGGTCTGTGAAGTCATAGAATGCAGGTGTGTGAAGTCAGAATGGAGGTGTGTGAAGTCATAGAATGGAGGTGTGTGAACTCATAGACTTGAGGTGTGTGACGTCACAATGGAAGTGTGTCAAGTCATAGAATGGAGGTGTGTGAAGTCACAGAATGGATGTGTGAGAAGTCAAAATGGAGGTGTGTGACGTCATAAAATGGAGGTTTGGGCAGTCATAGAATGTAAGTGTGTGAAGTCATACAATGGAGGTGTGTGAAGTCGCAGAATTGAGGTGTTTGAAGTCATATATTAGAGGTGTGTGAAGTCAAAATGGATGTGTGAAGTCATAGAATGGAGGTGTGTGAAATCATAGAATGAGGGTGTGTGAGGTCATAGAATGGAGGTGTGTGAAGTCACAGAATGGAAGTGTGTGAAGTTATAAAATGGAGGTGTGTGAAGTCATAGAATGGAAGTGTGTGAAGTCACAGAATGGAGGTGTGTGAAGTCACAGAATGGAGGTGTGTGAAGTCACAGAATGGAGGTGTGTGAACACAGAATGGAGGTTTGTGAAGTCACAGAATGGAGGTGTGTGAAGTCATAGAATGGAAGTGTGTGAAGTCATAGAATGGAGGTGTGTGAAGTCAGAATGGGGATGTGTGAAGTCACCGAATGGAGTTGTGTGAACTCAGAATGGAGGTGTGTGAAGTCACAGAATGGAGGTTTGTGAAGTCATAGAATGGAGGTGTGTGAGGTCATAGAATGGATGTTTCTGAAGGAAAAATTAAGGTGTGTGAAGTCATAGAATGGAGGTGTGTGAAGTCACGGAATGGAGGTGTGTGAAGTCAGAATGGAGGTGTGTAGTCATAGATTGGAGGTGGGTGAAGTCATAGAAAGGAGGTGTGGGAAGTCACAGAATGGAGGTTTATTAAGTCATAGAATGGAGGTATGTGAAGTCACCGAATGGAGGTTTGTGAAGTCATAGAATGGAGGTATGTGAAGTCAAATTGGAGGGGTGTGAAGTCGGAGAAAGGAGGTGTGTGAAGTCACAGAATGGAGGTGGGTGAAGTCACAGAATGGAGGTGTGTGAAGTCATAGAATGGAGGTGTGTGAAGTCACAGAATGAACGGGTATGAAGTCATATATTTTAGGTGTGTGAAGTCAAAATGGATGTGTGAAATCATAGAATGGAGGTGTGTGAAGTCATAGAATGGAGGTGTGTGAAGTCACAGAATGCAGGTGTGTGAAGTCAAAGAATGGAGGTGTGTGAAGTCATAGAATGGAAGTGTGTGAAATCATAGAAATGAGGTGTGTGATGTCAGAATGGAGGTGTGTGAAGTCACCGAATGGTGGTGGGTGAACTCCGAATGGAGGTGTGTGAAGTCACAGAATGGAGGTTTGCGAAGTCATAGAATGGAGGTGTGTGAAGACAAAATTGTGGTGTGTGAACTCATAGAATGGATGTGTGTGTACTAATAGAATGGAGGTGTGTGAAGTCGTGGAATGGAGGTGTGTGAAGTCAAAGAATTGAGGTGTGTGAAGTCAAACAAGGGTGGTGTGTGTAGTCACAGAATGGAGGTGTGTGAAGTCACAGAATTGAAGTGTGTGAAGTCAAAACGGAGGTGTGTGAAGTCAAAGAATGGAGGTGTGTGAAGTCACAGATTGGAGGTGTGTGAAATAAAAATGGAGGTGTGTGAAGTCACAAATGGAGGTGTGCGAAGTCACAGAATGTAGGTGTGTGAAGTCAAAATGGAGTTGTGTAAAGTCAAAGAATGGAGGTGTGTGAACTCATAGAATGGAGGTGTGTGAAGTCATGGAATGGAGGTTTGTGAAGTCAAACATTGGAAGTGTGGGAAGTTACAGAAAGAAGATGTGTGAAGTCCTAGAATGGAGGTGTGTGAAGTCAGAATGCAGGTGTGGGAAGTCATAGAATGGAGGTGTGTGAAGTCATATAATGGAGGTGTGTGAAGTCATAGAATGGAAGTGTGTGAAGTCATAGAATGGAGGTGTGTGAAGTCCTAGAATGGAGGTGTGTGAAGTCAGAATGCAAGTGTGGGAAGTCATAGAATGGAGGTGTGTGAAGTCATAGAGTGGAGGTGGGTGAAGTTATAGAATGGAATTGTGTGAAGTCATATAATGGAGGTGTGTGAAGTCACAGAATGGAGGTGTGTGAAATCAGAATGGAGGTATGAAGTCATAGAATGGAGGTGGGTGAAGTCATAGAATGGAGGTGTGTGAAATCATAGAATGGATGTGTGTGCAGTCACAGAATGGAGGTGTGTGAACTCAGAATGGAGGGGTGTAAACTCACAGAATGGAGGTGTGTGAAGTCATAGAATGGAAGTGTGTGAAGTCATAGCATGGAGGTGTGTGGAGTCACAGAATGGAGGGTATAAAGGCATAGAATGGAGGTGTGTGAAGTCACAGAATTGAGGTGTATGTAGTCATATATTGGAGGTGTGTGAAGTCAAAATGGATGTGAGAATTCATAGAATGGAGGTGTGTGAAATCATAGAATGAGGGTGTGTGAGGTCTTAGAATGGAGGTGTGTGAAGTCACAGAATGGAAGTGTGTGAAGTCATAAAATGGAGGTGGGTGAAGTCACAGAAAGGAGGTGTGGGAAGTCATAGAATGGAGGAGTGTGAAGTCATAGAGTGGAGGTGAGTGAAGTCACATATTCGAGGTCTGTGAAGTCATAGAATGCAGGTGTGTGAAGTCAGAATGGAGGTGTGTGAAGTCATAGAATGGAGGTGTGTGAACTCATAGACTTGAGGTGTGTGACGTCACAATGGAAGTGTGTCAAGTCATAGAATGGAGGTGTGTGAAGTCACAGAATGGATGTGTGAGAAGTCAAAATGGAGGTGTGTGACGTCATAAAATGGAGGTTTGGGCAGTCATAGAATGTAAGTGTGTGAAGTCATACAATGGAGGTGTGTGAAGTCGCAGAATTGAGGTGTTTGAAGTCATATATTAGAGGTGTGTGAAGTCAAAATGGATGTGTGAAGTCATAGAATGGAGGTGTGTGAAATCATAGAATGAGGGTGTGTGAGGTCATAGAATGGAGGTGTGTGAAGTCACAGAATGGAAGTGTGTGAAGTGATAAAATGGAGGTGTGTGAAGTCATAGAATGGAAGTGTGTGAAGTCACAGAATGGAGGTGTGTGAAGTCACAGAATGGAGGTGTGTGAAGTCACAGAATGGAGGTGTGTGAACACAGAATGGAGGTTTGTGAAGTCACAGAATGGAGGTGTGTGAAGTCATAGAATGGAAGTGTGTGAAGTCATAGAATGGAGGTGTGTGAAGTCAGAATGGGGATGTGTGAAGTCACCGAATGGAGTTGTGTGAACTCAGAATGGAGGTGTGTGAAGTCACAGAATGGAGGTTTGTGAAGTCATAGAATGGAGGTGTGTGAGGTCATAGAATGGATGTTTCTGAAGGAAAAATTAAGGTGTGTGAAGTCATAGAATGGAGGTGTGTGAAGTCACGGAATGGAGGTGTGTGAAGTCAGAATGGAGGTGTGTAGTCATAGATTGGAGGTGGGTGAAGTCATAGAAAGGAGGTGTGGGAAGTCATAGAATGGAGGTTTATTAAGTCATAGAATGGAGGTATGTGAAGTCACCGAATGGAGGTTTGTGAAGTCATAGAATGGAGGTATGTGAAGTCAAATTGGAGGGGTGTGAAGTCGGAGAATGGAGGTGTGTGAAGTCACAGAATGGAGGTGGGTGAAGTCACAGAATGGAGGTGTGTGAAGTCATAGAATGGAGGTGTGTGAAGTCACAGAATGGACGGGTATGAAGTCATATATTTTAGGTGTGTGAAGTCAAAATGGATGTGTGAAATCATAGAATGGAGGTGTGTGAAGTCATAGAATGGAGGTGTGTGAAGTCACAGAATGGAGGTGTGTGAAGTCACAGAATGGAGGTGTGTGAAGTCATAGAATGGAAGTGTGTGAAATCATAGAAATGAGGTGTGTGATGTCAGAATGGAGGTGTGTGAAGTCACCGAATGGTGGTGGGTGAACTCCGAATGGAGGTGTGTGAAGTCACAGAATGGAGGTTTGCGAAGTCATAGAATGGAGGTGTGTGAAGACAAAATTGTGGTGTGTGAACTCATAGAATGGATGTGTGTGTACTAATAGAATGGAGGTGTGTGAAGTCGTGGAATGGAGGTGTGTGAAGTCAAAGAATGGAGGTGTGTGAAGTCAAACAAGGGTGGTGTGTGTAGTCACAGAATGGAGGTGTGTGAAGTCACAGAATTGAAGTGTGTGAAGTCAAAACGGAGGTATGTGAAGTCAAAGAATGGAGGTGTGTGAAGTCACAGATTGGAGGTGTGTGAAATAAAAATGGAGGTGTGTGAAGTCACAAATGGAGGTGTGCGAAGTCACCGAATGTAGGTGTGTGAAGTCAAAATGGAGGTGTGTGAAGTCAAAGAATGGAGGTGTGTGAACTCATAGAATGGAGGTGTGTGAAGTCATGGAATGGAGGTTTGTGAAGTCAAACATTGGAAGTGTGGGAAGTTACAGAAAGAAGATGTGTGAAGTCCTAGAATGGAGGTGTGTGAAGTCAGAATGCAGGTGTGGGAAGTCATAGAATGGAGGTGTGTGAAGTCATAGAATGGAAGTGTGTGAAGTCACAGAATGGAGGTGTGTGAAGTCATAGAATGGAGGTGTGTGAAGTCAGAATGCAAGTGTGGGAAGTCATAGAATGGAGGTGTGTGAAGTCATAGAATGGATTTGGGTGAAGTCATAGAATGGAATTGTGTGAAGTCATAGACTGGAGGTGTGTGAAGTCACAGAATGGAGGTGTGGGAAGTCACAGAATGGAGGTGTGTAAAGTCACAGAATGTAGGTGTGTGAAGTCATAGAATGGAAGTGTGTGAAGTCATAGAATGGAGGTGTGTGAGGTCACAGAATGGACGGTATGAAGTCATAGAATGGAGGTGTGTGAAGTTACAGAATTGAGGTGTTTGAAGTCATATATTGGAGGTGTGTGAATTCAAAATGGATGTGTGAAGTCATAGAATGGAGGTGTGTGAAATCGTAGAGTGATGGTGTGTGAGGTCATAGAATGGAGGTGTGTGAAGTCACAGAATGGAGATGTGTGAAGTCATAAAATGGAGGTGTGTGAAGTCATAGAATGGAAGTTTCGAAGTCACACAATGGAGGTGTGTGAAGTCACAGAATGGAGGTGTGTGAAGTCACAGAATGGAGGTGTGTGACACAGTATGGAGTTTTGTGAAGTCACAGAATGGAGGTGTGAAGTCATACAATGGAAGTGTGTGAAGTCATAGAATGGAGGTGTGTGAAGTCAGAATGGAGATATGTGAAGTCACCGAATGGAGGTTTGTGAAGTCATAGAATGGAGGTGTGTGAAGTCATAGATTGGAGGTGGGTGAAGTCATAGAAAGAAGGTGTGGGAAGTCATAGAATGGAGGAGTATGAAGTCATAGAGTGCAGGTGAGTGAAGTCACAGATTCGAGGTCTCTGAAATCATAGAATGGAGGTGTGTGAAGTCAGAATGGACGTGTGTGAAGTCATAGATGGAGTTGTGTGAAGTCATAGTATGGAGGTGTGTGAAATCATAGACTGGAGTTTTGTGAATTCACAGAATGGAGCTGTGTGAATTCAGAATGGAGGTGTGTGAAGTTATAGAATGGAGGTGTGTGCAGTCAGAATGGAGGTGTGTGAACTCATAGAATGGAGCTGTGTGAAGTCACAGAATGGAAGTGTGTGAAGTCATAGAATGGAGGTGTGTGAAGTCACAGAATGGAGGTGTGTGAAATCATAGAATGGAGGTATGTGAAGTCACAGAATATAGGTGTGTAAAGTCATAGAATGGAGTTGTGTGAAGTTTAGAATGGATGTTTGTAATGTAATAATATAGGTGTGTGAAGTCATAGAATGGAGGTGTGTCAACTCAGAATTTAGGTGTGTGAAGTCAAGGAATGGAGGTGTGTGAAGTCATAGAATGCAGGTGTGTGAAGTCATAGAATGGAGGTGTGTGAAGTCAGAATGGAGGTGTGTGAAGTCACAGAAATGAGGTGTGTGAACACAGAATGGAGGTGTGTGAAGTCAAAAAATGGAAGTGTGTGAAGTCATAGAATGGACGTGTGTGAAGTCATAGAACGGAGGTATGTGAAGTCAGAATGAAGGTGTGTGAAGTCATAGAATGGAAGTGTGTGAAGTCATAGAATGGAGGTGTGTGAAGTCACAGAATGGAGGTGTGTGAAGTCACAGAATGGAGGTGTGTGAAGAAATAGAATGGAGGTGTGTGAAGTCATATAATGGAGGTGTGTGAAGTCACAGAATGGAGGTGTGTGAAGTCAATATGGAGGTATGAAGTCATAGAATTGAGGTGGGTGAAGTCATAGAATGGAGGTGTGTGAAATCATAGAATGGAGTTGTGTGAAGTCACAGAATGGAGGTGTGTTATGTCACAGAATGGAGGTGTGTGAACTCAGAATGGAGGTGTGTAAACTCACAAAATGGAGGTGTGTGAAGTCATAGAATGGAAGTGTGTGAAGTCATAGAATAGAGGTGAGTGGAGTCACAGAATGGAGGGTATGAAGTCATAGATTGGAGGTGTGTGAAGTCACAGAATTGAGGTGTTTGAAGTCATATATTGGAGGTGTGTGAAGTCAAAATGGATGTGTGAAGTCATAGAATGTAGGTGTGTGAAATCATAGAATGAGGGTGTGTGAGGTCATAGAATAGAGGTGTGTGAAGTCACAGAATGGAGGTGTGTGAACTCATAAAATGGAGGTGGGTGAAGTCATAGAAAGGAGGTGTGGGAAGTCATAGAATGGAGGAGTGTGAAGTCATATAGTGGAGGTGAGTGAAGTCACATATTCGAGGTATGTGAAGTCATAGAATGGAGGTGTGTGAAGTCACAGAATGGAGGTGTGAGGAGTCAAAATGTGGTGTGTGACGTCATAAAATGGAGGTGTGTGAAGTCATAGAATGGAGGTGTGTGAAATCATAGAATGGAGGTTTGTGAAGTCACAGAATGGAGGTCTGTGAACTCAGAATGGAGGTGTGTGAAGTCACAGAATGGAGGTGTGTGAAGTCATAGCATGGAGGTATGTGAATTCATAGAATAGAGGTGTGTGATGTCAGAATGGTGGTGTGCGAAGTCACAGAATGGAGCTGTGTGAATTCAGAATGGAGGTGTGTGAAGTAATAGAATAGATGTGTGTGAAGTCAGAATGGAGGTGTGTGAACTCATAGAATGGAGGTGTGTGACGTCACAATGAAGTGTATGAAGTCATAGAATGGAGGTGTGTGAAGTCACAGAATGGAGGTGTGTGAAGTCATAGAATGGAAGTGTGTGAAGTCATAGAATTGAGGTGTGTGAAGTTATAGAATGGATGTTTGTAAAGTAAGAATGGAGGTGTGTGAAATCATAGAATGGAGCTGTGTGAAGTCAGAATGGAGGTGTGTGAAGTCACAGAATGGTGGTGGGTGAAGTCACAGAATGGAGGTGTGTGAAGTCACAGAATGGAAGTGTGTGAAGTCATAGAATTGAGGTGTGTGAAGTCAGAATGGAGGTGTGTGAAGTCAACGAATACAGGTGTGTGAACTCCGAATGGAGGTGTGTGAAGTCACAGAATGGAGGTTTGCGAAGTCATAGAATGCAGGTGTGTGAAGACAAAATTGTGGTGTGTGAACTCATAGAATGGATGTGTGTGAACTAATAGAATGGAGGTGTGTGAAGTCGTGGAATGGAGGTGTGTGAAGTCAAAGAATGGAAGTGTGTGAAGTCAAAACGGAGATTTGTGAACTCAAAGAATTTAGGTGTGTGAAGTCACAGAATGGAGGTGTGTGAAATCAAAATGGTGGTGTGTGAAGTCACAAATGGAGGTGTGTGAAGTCACAGAATGTAGATGTGTGAAGTCAAAATGGTGGTGTGTGAAGTCAAAGAATGGAGGTGTGTGAACTCATAGAATGGAGGTGTGTGAAGTCATGGAATGGAGGTTTGTGAAGTCAAATATTGGAAGTGTGGGAAGTTACAAAAAGAAGATGTGTGAAGTCATAGAATGGAGGTGTGTGAAGTCAGAATGCAGGTGTGGTAAGTCATAGAATGGAGGTGTGTGAAGTCATAGAATGGAGGTGTGTGAAGTCATAGAATGGACGTGTGGGAAGTCATACAATGGAGGTGTGTGAAGTCACAGAATGAAGGTGTGTAACATCACAGAATGGAGGACTGTGAACTCACAATGGAGGTGTGTAAAGTCACAGAATGGAGGTGTGTGAAGTCATAGAATGGAAGTATGTGAAGTCATAGAATGGAGGTGTGGGAAGTCATATATTGGAGGTGTGTGAAGTCAAAATCGAAATCATAGAATGAGGGTGTGTGAGGTCATAGAATGGAGGTGTGTGAAATCACAGAATGGAGGTGTGTGAAGTCATAAAATGGAGGTGGGTGAAGTCATAGAAAGGAGGTGAGTGAAGTCATATATTCGAGGTCTGTGAAGTCATAGAATGGGGGTGTGTGAGGTCAGAATGGAGGTGTGTGAAGTCATAGAATGGAGGTTTGTGAACTCACAGAATGGAGGTGTGTGATGTCACAATGGAAGTGTGTGAAGTCATAGAATGGAGGTGTGTGAAGTCACAGAATGGAGGTGTGAGAAGTCAAAATGGAGGTGTGTGACGTCATAAAATGGAGGTGTGTGAAGTCATAGAATGGAGGTGTGTGAAATCATAGAATGGAGGTGTGTGAAGTCACAGAATGGAGGTGTGTGAAGTCACAGAATGGAGGTGTGTGAAGTCATAGCATGGCGGTATGTGAAATCATAGAATGGAAGTGTGTGAAGTCATAGAAAGGAGGTGTGTGAAATCACAGAATTGAGGTGTTTGAAGTCATATATTAGAGGGGTGTGAAGTAAAAATGGATGTTTGAAGTCATAGAATGGAGGTCTGTGAAATCATAGAATGAGGGTGTGTGAGGTCATAGAATGGAGGTGCTTGAAGTCATATAATGAATGTTTCTGAAGGAAAAATGAAGGTGTGTGAAGTCATAAAATGGAGGTGTGCTAAGTCAGAGAATGGAGGTTTGTGAAGTCAGAATGGAGGTGGGTAGTCATAGATTGGAGGTGGGAGACGTCATAGAAAGGAGGTGTGGTAAGTCATAGAATGGAGGAGTGTGAAGTCATAGATTGCAGGTGAGTGAAGTCACAGATTCGAGGTCTGTGAAGTCATAGAATGGAGGTGTGTGATGTCAGAATGGAGGTGTGCAAAGTCATAGAATAGAGGTGTGTGATGTCAGAATGGAGGTGTGTGACGTCATAGATGGAGTTGTGTGAAGTCATAGTATGGAGGTTTGTGAAACCATAGAATGGAGTTTTGTGAAGTCACAGAATGGAGCTGTGTGAATTCAGAATGGAGGTGTGTGAAGTAATAGAATGGAGGTGTGTGAAGTCAGAATGGAGGTGTGTGAACTCATAGAATGGAGGTGTGTGACGTCACAATGGAAGTGTGTGAAGTCATAGAATGGAGGTGTTTGAATTCACAGAATGGAGGTGTGTGAAGTCATAAAATGGAGGTGGGTGAAGTCATAGAAAGGAGGTGTGGGAAGTCATAGAATGGAGGAGTGTGAAGTCATAGAGTGGAGGTGAGTGAAGTCACACATTCGACGTCTGTGAAGTCATAGAATGGAGGTGTGTGCAGTCAGAATGGAGGTGTGTGGAGTCACAGAATGGAGGTGTGTGAACTCATAGAATGGAGGTGTGTGATGTCACAATGGAAGTGTGTGAAGTCATAGAATGGAGGTGTGTGAAGTCACAGAATGGAGGTGTGTGAAGTCAGAGAATGGAGGTGTGTGAAGTCAGAATGGAGGTGGGTAGTCATAGACTGGAGGCGGGTGACGTCAAAGAAAGAAGGTGTGGTATGTCACAGAATGGAGGAGTGTGAAGTCATAGAGTGCAGGTGAGTGAAGTCACAGATTCGAGGTCTGTGAAGTCATAGAATGGAGGTGTGTGATGTCAGAGTGAAGGTGTTTGAAGTCATAGATGGAGGTGTGTGAAGTTAGAATGCATGTGTGGGAAGTCATAGAATGGAGGTGTGTGAAGTCATAGAATGGTGGTGTGTGAAGTCATAGAGTGGAAGTGTGTGAAGTCATAGAATGGAGGTGTGTGCTGTCATAGAATGGAGGGGTGTGAAGTCATATAATGGAGGTGGGTGAAGTCACGGAAGGGAGGTGTGTGAAATCACAGAATGGAGGTGTGTGAACTCACAGAATGGAGGTGTGTGAAGTCACAGAATGGAGGTGTGTGAAGTCACAGAATGGAGATGTGTGAAGTCAAAAAGGTGGTGTGAGAAGTCAAAAATGTAAGTGTGTGAAGTCACAGAATGGAGGTGTGAATTCAAAATTGTTGTGTGTGAAGTCAAAGAATGTAGGTGTGTGAAGTCATCGAATGGAGATGTCTGAAGTCACAGAATGGAGGTGTGTGAAGTCAGAATAGAGGTGTGCGAAGTAATAGAATGGAGGTGTGTGAAGTCAGAATGGAGGTGTGTGAAGTCATAGAATGGAGGTGGGTTACGTCAGAATAGAGGTGTGTGAAGTCATAGAATGGAGGTGTGTGAAGTCACAGAATGGAGGTGTGGGAAGTCACAGAATGGAGGTGTGTGAAGTCACAGAATGGAGGTGTGTGAACTCAGAATGGAGGTAGGTAAAGTCACAGAATGGAGGTGTGTGAAGTCATAGAATGGAAGTGTGTGTAGTCATAGAATGGAGGTCTGGGAAGTCACAGAATGGAAGGTATGAACTCATAGAATTGAGGTGTGTGAAGTCACAGAATTGAGGTGTTTGAAGTCATATATTGGAGGTGTGTGAAGTCAAAATGGATGTGTGAAGTCATAGAATGGAGGTGTGTGAAATCATATAATGAGGGTGTGTGAGGTCATAGAATGGAGGTGTGTGAAGTCACGGAATGGAGGTGTGTGAAGTCATAATATGGAGGTGGGTGAAGTCATAGAAAGGAGGTGTGGGAGGTCATAGATTGGAGGAGTGTGAAGTATTAGAGTGGAGGTGAGTGAAGTCACATATTCGAGGTCTGTGAAGTCATCGAATGGAGGTGTGTGAAGTCAGAAGTAGGTGTGTGACTTCATAGAATGGAGGTGTGTGAACTCATAGAATGGAGGTGTGTGACGTCACAAAGGAAGTGTGTGAAGTCATAGAATGGAGGTGTGTGAAGTCACAGAATGGAGGTGTGAGAAGCCAAAATGGAGGTGTGTACGTCACAGAATGGAGGTGTGTGAAGTCAGAATGGAGGTGTGTAAAGTCACAGAATGGAGGTTTGTGAAGTCACAGAGTGCAGGTGTGTGAACTCAGAATGGAGGTGTGTGAAGTCACAGAATGGAGGTGTGTGAAGTCATAGCATGGAGGTATGTGAAATCATAGAATGGAAGTGTGTGAAGTCATAGAATGGAGGTGTGTGAAGTCACGGAATGAAGGTGTGTGAAGTCATAGAATGGAGGTGTGTGAAGTCACAGAAGGGATGTGTGTGAAGTCCCATAATGGAGGTGTGTGAAGTCATAGAATTGAGGTGTGAGAAATCATAGAATGGAGGTTTGTGAAGTCACAGAATGGAGGTGTGTGAAGTCACAGAATGGAGGTTTGTGAAGTCATAGAATGGAGGTATGTGAAGTCAAATTGGAGGGGTGTGAAGTCGGATAATGGAGGTGTGTGAAGTCACAGAATGGAGGTGGGTGAAGTCACAGAAAGGAGGTGTGTGAAGTCATAGAATGGAGGTGTGTGAAGTCACAGAATGGACGGGTATGAAGTCATATATTTTAGGTGTGTGAAGTCAAAATGGATGTGTGAAATCATAGAATGGAGGTGTGTTAAATCATAAAATGTTGGTGTGTGAAGTCATTGAATGGAGGTGTGTGAAGTCACAGAATGGCGGTGTGTGAAGTCACAGAATGGAGGTGTGTGAAGTCATAGAATGGAAGTGTGTGAAGTCATAGAATGGAGGTGTGTGAAGTCAGAATGGAGGTGTGTGAAGTCACCGAATGGAGGTGTGTGAACTCCGAATGGAGGTGTGCGAAGTCACATAATGGAGATTGGCCAGGTCTTTGAATGGAGGTGTGTGTAGTCATAGAATGGATGTTTCTGAATTAAGAATGAAGGTGTGTGAACTCACAGAATGGAGGTGTGTGAAGACAAAATTTTGGTGTTGAACTCATAGAATGGATGTTTGTGAACTAATAGAATGGAGGTGTGTGAAGTCATAGAATGGATGTTTCTGAATTGAGAATGAAGGTGTGTGAAGTCAAAGAATGGAGGTGTGTGAAGTCAAACAATGGTGGTGCGTGAAGTCACAGAATGGAGGTGTGTGACGTCACAGAATGGAAGTGTGTGAAGTCAAAACGGAGGTGTGTGAAGTCAAAGAATGGAGGTGTGTGAACTCATAGAATGGAGGTGTGTGAAGTTATGGAATGGTGGTTTGTGAAGTCAAACATTGGAAGTGTGGGAAGTTACAGAAAGAGGATGTGTGAAGTCATACAATGGAGGTGTGTGAAGTCAGAATGCATGTGTAGGAAGTCATAGAATGGAGGTGTGTGAAGTCATAGAATGGTGGTGTGTGAAGTCATAGAGTGGAAGTGTGTGAAGTCATACAATGGAGGTGTGTGATGTCATAGAGTGGAGGTGTGTGAAGTCATAGAATGGAGGTGGGAGAAGTCAAGGAAGGGAGATGTGTTAAATCACAGAATGGAGGTGTCTGAACTCACAGAATGGAGGTGTGTGAAGTCACAGAATGGAGGTGTGTGAAGTCACAGAATAGAGATGTGTGAAGTCAAAAAGGTGGTGTGAGAAGTCACAAATGTTAGTGTGTGAAGTCACAGAATGGAGGTGTGAAGTCAAAATGGTTGTGTGTGAAGTCAAAGAATGTAGGTGTGTGAAGTCATCGAATGGAGGTGTCTGAAGTCACAGAATGGAGGTGTGTGAAGTCAGAATAGAGGTGTGCGAAGTCATAGAATGGAGGTGTGTGAAGTCAGAATGGAGGTGTGTGAAGTCAGAGAATGGAGGTGTGTGACGTCAGAATAGATTTGTGTGAAGTCATAGAATGGAGGTGTGTGAAGTCACAGAATGGAGGTGTGGGAAGTCACAGAATGGAGGTGTGTGAAGTCACAGAATGGAGGTGTGTGAACTCAGAATGGAGGTAGGTAAAGTCACAGAATGGAGGTGTATGAAGTCATAGAATGGAAGTGTGTGAAGTCATAGAATGGAGGTGTGTGAAGTCACAGAATGGAAGTGTGCGAACACAGAATGGAGGTGTGTGAAGTCACAGAATGGAGGTGTGTGAAGTCATAGAATGGAAGTGTGTGAAGTCATAGAATGGAGGTGTGTGAACTCAGAATGGAGGTATGTAAAGTCACAAAATGGAGGTGTATGAAGTCATAGAATGGAAGTGTGTGAAGTCATAGAATGGAGGTGTGTGAAATCACAGAATGGATGGTATGAACTCATAAAATGGAGGTGTGTGAAGTCACAGAATTGAGGTGTTTGAAGTCATATATTGGAGGTGTGTGAAGTCAAAATGGATGTGTAAATTCATAGAATGGATGTGTGTGAAACCATAGAATGACGTGTGTGAGGTCATATAATGGAGGTGTGTGAAGTCACAGAATGGAGGTGTGTGAAGTCATAGAATGCAGGTGTGTGAAGTCATAGAATGGAAGTGTGTGCAGTCACAGAATGGAGGTGTGTGAAGTCACAGAATGGAGGTGTGTGACGTCACAGAATGGAGGTGTGCGAACACAGAATGGAGGTGTGTGAAGTCACAGAATGGAGGTGTGCGAAGTCATAGAAACTGATGTTTCTGAAGTAAGAATGAAGGTGTGTGAAGTCATAGAGTGGAGGTTTGTGAACACATAGAATGGAGGTGTGCGAATTCACAGAATGAAGGTGTGTGAACTCAGAATGGAGGTGTGTAGTCACAGATTGGAGGTGGTGAAGTCATAGAAAAGAGGTGTGGAAAGTCATAGAATGGAGGAGTGTGAAGTCATAGAGTGCAGGTGAGTGAAGTCATAGAATGGAGGTGTGTGATGTCAGAATGAAGGTGTGTGAAGTCATAGATGGAGGTGTGTGAAGTTAGAATGCATGTGTGGGAAGTCATAGAATGGAGGTGTGTGAAGTCATAGAATGGTGGTGTGTGAAGTCATAGAGTGGAAGTGTGTGAAGTCATAGAATGGAGGTCTGTGATGTCATAGAATGGAGGTGTGTGAAGTCATAGAATGGAGGTGGGTGAAGTCACGGAAGGGAGGTGTGTGAAATCACAAAATGGAGGTGTGTGAAGTCACAGAATGGAGGTGTGTGAAGTCACAGATTGTAGGTTTGTGAAGTCACAGAATGGAGATGTGTGAAGTCAAAAAGGTGGTGTGAGAAGTCACAAATGTAAGTGTATGAAGTCATAGAATGGAGGTGTGAAGTCAAAATGGTTGTGTGTGAAGTCAAAGAATGTAGGTGTGTGAAGTCATCGAATGGAGGTGTGTGAAGTCACAGATTGGAGGTGTGTAAAGTCAGAATAGAGGTGTGCGAAGTCATAGAATGGAGGTGTGTGAACTCAGAATGGAGGTATGTAAAGTCACAAAATGGAGGTGTATGAAGTCATAGAATGGAAGTGTGTGAAGTCATAGAATGGAGGTGTGTGAAGTCACAGAATGGATGGTATGAACTCATAAAATGGAGGTGTGTGAAGTCACAGAATTGAGGTGTTTGAAGTCATATATTGGAGGTGTGTGAAGTCAAAATTGATGTGTAAATTCATAGAATGGAGGTGTGTGAAACCATAGAATGACGTGTGTGAGGTCATATAATGGAGGTGTGTGAAGTCACAGAATGGAGGTGTGTGAAGTCATAGAATGGAGGTGTGTGAAGTCATAGAATGGAAGTGTGTGAAGTCACAGAATGGAGGTGTGTGAAGTCACAGAATGGAGGTGTGTGACGTCACAGAATGGAGGTGTGCGAACACAGAATGGAGGTGTGTGAAGTCACAGAATGGAGGTGTGCGAAGTCATAGAATGGAAGTGTGTGAAATCATAGAATGGAGGTGTGTGAAGTCAGAATGGAGGTGTGTGAAGTCACCGAATGGAGTTGTGTGAACTCAGAATGGAGGTGTGTGAAGTCACAGAATGGAGGTTTGTGAAGTCATAGAATGGAATTGTGTGAAGTCATAAAACTGAGGTTTCTGAAGTAAGAGTGAAGGTGTGTGAAGTCATAGAATGGAGGTGTGTGAACACATAGAATGGAGGTGTGCGAATTCACAGAATGAAGGTGTGTGAAGTCAGAATGGAGATGTGTAGTCATAGATTGGAGGTGGTGAAGTCATAGAAGGGAGGTGTGGAAAGTCATAGAATGGAGGTGTGTGAACTCATAGAGTGCAGGTGAGTGAAGTCACAGATTCGAGGTCTGTGTAGTCATAGAATGGAGGTGTGTGATGTCAGAATGAAGGTGTGTGAAGTCATAGATGGAGTTGTGTGAAGTCATAGTATGGAGGTGTGTGAAATCATAGAATGGAGTTTTGTGAAGTCACAGAATGGAGCTGTGTGAATACAGAATGAAGGTGTGTGAAGTCATAGAATGTAGGTGTGTGAAGTCAGAACGGAGGTGTGTGAACGCATAGAATGGAGGTGAGTGACGTCACAATGGAAGTTTGTGAAGTCACAGAATGGAGGTGTGTGAAGTCACAGAATGGAGGTGTGTGAAGTCATAGAATGGAGGTTTGTGAAGTCACAGAATGGAGGTGTTTGAAGTCATAACATGGAGGTGTTTGAAGTTATTGAATGGATGTTTGTAAAGTAAGAATGAATTTGTGTGAAGTCATAGAATAAATGTGTGACGTCAAAGCATGGAGGTGTGTGAAGTCATAGAATGGAGGTGTGTAAACTCAGAATGGAGGTGTGTGAAGTCATAGAATGGAGGTGGGTGAAGTTATAAAATGGAGGTGTGTGAAGTCATACAATGGAATTGTGTGAAGTCATAGAATGGAGGTGTTTGAAGTCACAGAATGGACGGTATGAACTCATAGAATGCAGGTGTGTGAAGTCACAGAATGGAGGTGTTTGAAGTCATAAAATGGAGGTGTGTGAGGTTATTGAATGGATGTTTGTAAAGTAAGAATGAAGTTGTGTGAAGTCATAGAATAAATGTGTGACGTCAAAGAATGGAGGTGTGTGAAGTCATAGAATGGAGGTGGGTGAAGTCAGAATGGAGGCGTGAAGTCATAGAATGGAGGTGGGTGAAGTCATAGAATGGAAGTGTGTGAAGTCTTAGAATGGAGGTGTCTGGAGTCACAGAATGGAGGGTATGAGGTCATAGAATGGAGGTGTGTGAAGTGACAGAATTGAGGTGTTTAAACTCATATATTGGAGGTGTGTGAAGTCAAAATGGATGTGTGAAGTCATAGAATGGAGGTGTGTGAAATCATAGAATGAGGGTGTGTGAGGTAATAGAATGGAGGTGTCTGAAGTCACAGAATGGAGGTGTGTGAAGTCATAAAATGGAGGTGGGTGAAGTCATAGAAAGGAGGTGTGGGAAGTCATAGAATGGAGGAGTGTGAAGTCATAGAGTGGAGGTGAGTGAAGTCACATATTCGAGGTCTGTGAAGTCACAGAATGGAGGTGTGTGAAGTCAGAATGGAGGTGTGTGAAGTCATAGAATGGAGGTGTGTGAACTCACAGAATGGAGGTGTGTGATGTCACAATGGAAGTGTGTGAAGTGACAGAATGGAGGTGTGTGAAATCACAGAATTGAGGTGTTTAAGTCATATATTAGAGGTGTGTGAAGTCAAAATGGATGTTTGAAGTCATAGAATGGAGGTCTGTGAAATCATAGAATGAGGGTGTGTGAGGTCATAGAATGGAGGTGTGTGAAGTCACAGAATGGAGGTGTGTGAAGTTATAAAATAGAGGTGTGTGAAGTCATAGAATGGAAGTGTGTGAAGTCACACAATGGAGGTGTGTGAAGTCACAGAATGGAGGTGTGTGAAGTCACAGAATGGAGGTGTGTGAACTCAGAATGGAGGTTTGTGAAGTCACAGAATGGAGGTGTGTGACATCACAGAATGGAGGAGTGTGAACTCAAAATGGAGGTGTGTAAAGTCACAGAATAGAGGTGTGTGAAGTCATAGAATGGAATTGTGTGGAGTCATAGAATGGAGGTGTGTGGAGTCACAGAATGGAGGGTATGAGGTCATAGAATGGAGGTGTGTGAAGTCACAGAATTGAGGTGTTTGATGTCATATATTGGAGGTGTGTGAAGTCAAAATGGATGTGTGAAGTCATAGAATGGAGTTGTGTGAAATCATAGAATGAGGGTGTGTGAGGTCATAGAATGGAGGTGTGTGAAGTCACAGAATGGAGGTGTGTGAAGTCATAAAATGGAGGTGGGTGAAGTCATAGAAAGGAGGTGTGGGAAGTCATAGAATGGAGGAGTGTGAAGTCATAGAGTGGAGGTGAGTGAAGTCATATATTCGAGGTCTGTGAAGTCATAGAATGGAGGTGTGTGAAGCCAGAATGGAGGTGTGTGAAGTCAGAATGGAGTTGTGTGAAGTCATAGAATGGAGGTTTGTGAACTCACAGATTGGAGGTGTGTGATGTCACAATGGAAGTGTGTGAAGTCATAGAATGGAGGTGTGTGAAGTCACAGAATGGAGGTGTGAGAAGTCAAAATGGAGGTGTGTGACGTCATAAAATGGAGGTGTGTGAAGTCATAGAATGGAGGTGTGTGAAATCATAGAATGGAGGTTTGTGAAGTCACAGAATGGAGGTGTGTGAACTCAGAATGGAGGTGTGTGAAGTCACAGAATGAAGGTGTGTGAAGTCATAGAATGGAGGTGTGTGAAGTCAGAGAATGGAGGTTTGTGGAGTCAGAATCAGGTGGGTAGTCATAGATTGGAGGTGGGTTACGTCATAGAAAGGAGGTGTGGTAAATCATAGAATGGAGGAGTGTGAAGTCATAGAGTGCAGGTGAGTGAAGTCACAGATTCGAGGTCTGTGAAGTCATAGAATGGAGGTGTGTGATGTCAGAATTGAGGTGTGCGAAGTCATAGAATAGACGTGTGTGATGTCAGAATGGAGGTGTGTGAAGTCATAGATGGAGTTGTGTGAAGTCGTAGTATGGAGGTGTGTGAAACCATAGAATGGAGTTTTGTGAAGTCACAGAATGGAGCTGTGTGAATTCAGAATGGAGGTGTGTGAAGTAACAGAATGGAGGTGTGTGAAGTCAGAATGGATATGTGTGAAGTCATAGAATGGAGGTGTGTGACGTCACAATGGAAGTGTGTGAAATCATAGAATGGAGGTGTGTGAAGTCACAGAATGGAGGTGTGTGAAGTCATAGAATGGAGGTGTGTGAAGTTATAGAATGGATGTTTGTAATGTAAGAATGGAGGTGTGTGAAATCATAGAATGGAGCTGTGTGAAGTCAGAATGGAGGTGTGTGAAGTCACAGAATGGAGGTGTGTGAAGTCATAGAATGGAGGTGTGTGAAGTCATAGAATGTATGTTTGTGAAGTAAGAAGAAGGTGTGTGAAGTCATAGAATGTATGTTTGTGAAGCAAGAAGAAGGTGTGTGAAGTCATAGAATGGAGGTGTGTGAAGTCACAGAATGGAGGTGTGTGAAATCATAGAATGGAGGTGTGTGAAGTCATAGAATAGAGGTGTGTGAAGTCATATAATGGAGGTGTGTGAAGTGACAGAATGGAGGTGTGTGAAGTCAGAATGGAGGTGTGAAGTCATAGAATGGAGGTGGGTGAAGTCATAGAATGGAGGTTTGTGAAATCATAGAATGGAGGTGTGTGAAGTCACATAATGGAGGTGTGGGAAGTCACAGAATGGATGTGTGTGAAGTCATAGAATGGAGGTGTGTGAACTCATAGAATGGAGGTGTGTGACGTCACAAAGGAAGTGTGTGAAGTCTTAGAATGGAGGTGTGTGAAGTCACAGAATGGAGATGTGAGAAGCCAAAATGGAGGTGTGTGACGTCACAGAATGGAGGTGTGTGAAGTCAGAATGGAGGTGTGTAAAGTCACAGAATGGAGGTTTGTGAAGTCACAGAGTGGAGGTGTGTGAACTCAGAATGGAGGTGTGTGAAGTCACAGAATGGAGGTGTGTGAAGTCATAGCATGGAGGTATGTGAAATCATAGAATGGAAGTGTGTGAAGTCATAGAATGGAAGTGTGTGAAGTCATAGGATGGAGGTCTGTGAAGTCACAGAATGGAAGGTATGAACTCATAGAATGGAGGTGTGTGAAGTCACAGAATTGAGGTGTTTGAAGTCATATATTGGAGGTGTGTGAAGTCAAAATGGATGTGTGAAGTCATAGAATGTAGGTGTGTGAAATCATAGAATGAGGGTGTGTGAGGTCATAGAATTGAGGTGTGTGAAGTCACAGAATGGAGGTGTGTGAAGTCATAAAATGGAGGTGGGTGAAGTCATAGAAAGGAGGTGTGGGAAGTCATAGATTGGAGGAGCGTGAAGTATTAGAGTGGAGGTGAGTGAAGTCACATATTCAAGGTCTGTGAAGTCACAGAGTGGAGGTGTGTGAACTCAGAATGGGGGTGTGTGAAGGCACAGAATGGTTTGTGGAGTCATAGCATGGAGGTATGTGAAATCATAGAATGGAAGTGTGTGAAGACATAAAATGGAGGTGTGTGAAGTCACAGAATGAATGTGTGTGAAGTCATAGAATGGAGGTGTGTGAAGTCACAGAAGGGATGTGTGCGAAGTCACATAATGGAGGTGTGTGAAGTCATAGAATTGAGGTGTGAGAAATCATAGAATGGAGGTTTGTGAAGTCACAGAATGGAGGTGTGTGAAGTCACAGAATGGAGGTTGTGAAGTCATAGAATGGAGGTATGTGAAGTCAAATTGAAGGGGTGTGAAGTCAGATAATGGAGGTGTGTGAAGTCACAGAATGGAGGTGTGTGAAGTCACCGAATGGAGGTGTGTGAACCCCCGAATGGAGGTGTGTGAAGTCACATAATGGAGGTTTGCAAAGTCATAGAATGGAGGTGTGTGAAGTCATAGAATGGATGTTTCTGAATTAAGAAAGAAGGTGTGTGAAGTCATAGAATGGAGGTGTGTGATGTCATAGAATGGAGGTGTGTGAAGTCATAGAATGGAGGTGGGTGAAGTCACGGAAGGGAGGTGTGTGAAATCACAGAATGGAGGTGTGTGAAGTCACAGAATGGAGGTGTGTGAAGTCACAGAATGGAGGTGTGTGAAGTCACAGAATGGAGATGTGTGAAGTCAAAAAGGTGGTGTGAGAAGTCACAAATGTAAGTCTGTGAAGTCACAGAATGGAGGTGTGAAGTCAAAATGGTTCTGTGCGAAGTCATAGAAGGGAGGTGTGTGAAGTCATAGAATGGAGGTGTGTGACGTCAGAATAGAGGTGTGTGAAGTCATAGATTGGAGCTGTGTGAAATCACAGAATGGAGGTGAGGGAAGTCACAGAATGGAGGTGTGTGAATTCACAGAATGGAAGTGTGTGAACTCAGAATGGAGGTAGGTAAAGTCACAGAATTGAGGTGTATGAAGTCATAGAATGGAAGTGTGTGAAGTCATAGAATGGAGGTGTATGAAGTCACAGAATGGATGGTATGAATTCATAGAATGAAGGTGTGTGACGTCACAGAATTGAGGTGTTTGAAGTCATATATTGGAGGTGTGTGAAGTTAAAATGGATGTGTGAATTCATAGAATGGAGGTGTTGAAACCATAGAATGAGGGTGTGTGAGGTCATATAATGGAGGTGTGTGAAGTCACAGAATGGAGGTGTGTGAAGTCATAGAATGGAGGTGTGTGAAGTCATAGAATGGAAGTGTGTGAAGTCACAGAATGGAGGTCTGTGAAGTCACAGAATGGAGGTGTGTGAAGTCACAGAATGGAAGTGTGCGAACACAGAATGGAGGTGTGTGAAGTCACAGAATGGAGGTGTGTGAAGTCATAGAATTGAAGTGTGTGAAGTCATAGAATGGAGGTGTGTGAAGACAGAATGGAGGTGTGTGAAGTCACCGAATGGAGTTGTGTGAATTCAGAATGGAGGTGTGTGAAGTCACAGAATGGAGGTTTGTGAAGTCATAGAATGAAGTTGTGTGAAGTCATAGAACTGATGTTTCTGAAGTAAGAATGAAGGTGTGTGAAGTCATAGAATGGAGGTGTGTAAACACATAGAATGGAGGTGTGCGAATTCACAGAATGAAGGTGTTTGTAGTCAGAATGGAGGTGTGTAGTCATAGATTGGAGGTGGTGAAGTCATAGAAAAGAGGTGTGGAAAGTCATAGAATGGAGGAGTGTGAAGTCATAGAGTGCAGGTGAGTGAAGTCACAGATTCGAGGTCTGTGAAGTCATAGAATGGAGGTGTGTGATGTCAGAGTGAAGGTGTTTGAAGTCATAGATGGAGGTGTGTGAAGTTAGAATGCATGTGTGGGAAGTCATAGAATGGAGGTGTGTGAAGTCATAGAATGGTGGTGTGTGAAGTCATAGAGTGGAAGTGTGTGAAGTCATAGAATGGAGGTGTGTGATGTCATAGAATGGAGGTGTGTGAAGTCATAGAATGGAGGTGGGTGAAGTCACGGAAGGGTGGTGTGTGAAATCACAGAATGGAGGTGTGTGAAGTCAAAAAGGTGGTGTGAGAAGTCACAAATGTAAGTGTATGAAGTCACAGAATGGAGGTGTAAAGTCAAAATGATTGTGTCTGAAGTCAAAGAATGTAGGTGTGTGAAGTCATCGAATGGATGTGTGTGAAGTCACAGAATGGAGGTGTGTGAAGTCAGAATAGAGGTGTGCAAAGTCATAGAATGGAGGTGTGTGAAGTCAGAATGATGGTGTGTGAAGTCATAGAAT
This sequence comes from Megascapheus bottae, assembly GCA_024803745.1. Lineage (NCBI taxonomy): Eukaryota > Metazoa > Chordata > Mammalia > Rodentia > Geomyidae > Megascapheus > Megascapheus bottae. The sequence continues at coordinate 593,810 of JANJXV010000426.1, forward strand.
GGAGGTGTGTGACGTCAGAATAGAGGTGTGTGAAGTCATAGAATAGAGGTGTGTGAAGTAACAGAATGGAGGTGTGGGAAATCACAGAATGGAGGTGTGTGAAGTCACAGAATGGAGGTGTGTGAACTCAGAATGGAGGTATGTAAAGTCACAGAATGGAGGTGTATGAAGTCATAGAATGGAAGTGTGTGAAGTCATAGAATGGAGGTGTGTGAAGTCACAGAATGGATGGTATGAACTCATAGAATGGAGGTGTGTGAAGTCACAGAATTCAGGTGTTTGAAGTCATATATTGGAGGTGTGTGAAGTCAAAATGGACGTGTAAATTCATAGAATGGAGGTGTGTGAAACCATAGAATGAGGGTGTGTGAGGTCATATAATGGAGATGTGTGAAGTCAGTATGCTGGTGTGTGAGGTCATATAATGGAGGTGTGTGAAGTCACAGAATGGAGGTGTGTGAAGTCATAGAATGGAGGTGTGTGACGTCATAGAATGGAAGTGTGTGAAGTCACAGAATGGAGGTGTGTGAAGTCACAGAATGGAGGTGTGTAAAGTCACAGAATGGAGGTGTGCAAACACAGAATGGAGGTGTGTGAAGTCAGAGAATGGAGGTGTGTGAAGTCACCGAATGGAGTTGTGTGAACTCAGAATGGAGGTGTGTGAAGTCACAGAATGGAGGTTTGTGAAGTCATAGAATGGAGTTGTGTGAAGTTATAGAACTGAGGTTTCTGAAGTAAGAATGAAGGTGTGTGAAGTCATAGAATGGAGGTGTGTGAACACATAGAATGGAGGTGTGCGAATTCACAGAATGAAGGTGTGTGAAGTCAGAATGGAGGTGTGTAGTCATAGATTAGAGGTGGTGAAGTCATAGAAGGGAGGTGTGGAAAGTCATAGAATGGAGGAGTGTGAAGTCATAGAGTGCAGGTGAGTGAAGTCACAGATTCGAGGTCTGTGAAGTCATAGAATGGAGGTGTGTGATGTCAGAATGAAGGAGTGTGAAGTCATAGATGGAGTTGTGTGAAGTCATAGTATGGAGGTGTGTGAAATCATAGAATGGAGTTTTGTGAAGTCACAGAATGGAGCTGTGTGAATACAGAATGGAGGTGTGTGAAGTCATAGAATGTAGGTGTGTGAAGTCAGAACGGAGGTGTGTGAACGCATAGAATGGAGGTGAGTGACGTCACAATGGAAGTTTGTGAAGTCATAGAATGGAGGTGTGTGAAGTCAAAAAATGGAGGTGTGTGAAGTCATAGAATGGAGGTGTGTGAAGTCACAGAATGGAGGTGTTTGAAGTCATAAAATGCAGGTGTGTGAAGTTATTGAATGGATGTTTGTAAAGTAAGAATGAAGTTGTGTGAAGTCATAGAATAAATGTGTGACGTCAAAGAATGGAGGTGTGCGAAGTCATAGAATGGAGGTGTGTAAACTCAGAATGGAGGTGTGTGAAGTCATAGAATGGAGGTGTGTGAAGTTATAAAATGGAGGTGTGTGAAGTCATAGAATGGAATTGTGTGAAGTCATAGAACGGAGGTGTTTGAAGTCACAGAATGGACGGTATGAACTCATAGAATGCAGGTGTGTGAAGTCACAGAATGGAGGTGTTTGAAGTCATAACATGGAGGTGTGTGAAGTTATTGAATGGATGTTTGTAAAGTAAGAATGAAGTTGTGTGAAGTCATAGAATAAATGTGTGACGTCAAAGAATGGAGGTGTGTGAAGTCATAGAATGGAGGTGTGTAAACTCAGAATGGAGGTGTGTGAAGTCAGAATGGAGGTGTGAAGTCATAGAATGGAGGTGGGTGAAGTCATAGAATGGAATTGTGTGAAGTCATAGAATGGAGGTGTGTGAAGTCACAGAATGGAGATGTGTGACATCACAGAATGGAGGAATGTGAACTCACAATGGAGGTGTGTAAAGTCACAGAATGGAGGTGTGTGAAGTCATAGAATGGAAGTGTGTGAAGTCTTAGAAAGGAGGTGTCTGGAGTTACAGAATGGAGGGTATGAGGTCATAGAATGGAGGTGTGTGAAGTGACAGAATTGAGGTGTTTGAAGTCATATATTGGAGGTGTGTGAAGTCAAAATGGATGTATGAAGTCATAGAATGGAGGTGTGTGAAATCATAGAATGAGGGTTTGTGAGGTCATAGAATGGAGGTGTGTGAAGTCACAGAATGGAGTTGTGTGAAGTCATAGAAAGGAGGTGTGGGATGTCATAGAATCAGGAGTGTGAAGTCATAGAGTGGAGGTGAGTGAAGTCACATATTCGAGGTCTGTGAAGTCATAGAATGGAGGTGTGTGAAGTCAGAATGGAGGTGTGTGAAGTCATAGAATGGAGGTGTGTGAAGTCACAGAATGGAGGTGTGTGAAGTTATAAAATGGAGATGTGTGAAGTCATAGAATGGAAGTGTGTGAAGTCACACAATGGAGGTGTGTGAAGTCACAGAATGGAGGTGTGTGAAGTCACAGAATGGAGGTGTGTGAACTCAGAATGGAGGTTTGTGAAGTCACAGAATGGAGGTGTGTGAAGTCATAGAATGGAAGGGTGTGAAGTCATAGAAAGGAAGGGTGTGAAGTCAGAATGGAGATGTGTGACATCACCGAATGGAGTTGTGTCAACTCAGAATGGAGGTGTGTGAAGTCACAGAATGGAGGTTTGTGAAGTCATAGAATGGAGGTGTGTGAAGTCATAGAATGGATGTTTCTGAAGGAAAAATGAAGGTGTGTGAAGTCATAGAATGGAGGTGTATGAAGTCAGAGAAAGGAGGTGTGGGAAGTCACAATAGAGGTGGGTAGTCATAGATTAGAGATAGGTGACGCCATAGAAAGGAGGTGTGGTAAGTCATCGAATGGAGGAGTGTGAAGTCATAGAGTGCAGGTGAGTGAAGTCACAGATTCGAGGTCTGTGAAGTCATAGAATGGAGGGGGGTGATGTCAGAATGGAGGTGTGCGAAGTCATAGAATAGAGGTGTGTGATGTCAGAATGGAGGTGTGTGAAGTCATAGATGGAGTTGTGTGAAGTCATAGTATGGAGGTGTGTGAAACCATAGAATGGAGTTTTGTGAAGTCACAGAATGGAGCTGTGTGAATTCAGAATGGAGGTGTGTGAAGTAATAGAATGGAGGTGTGTGAAGTCAAAATGGATGTGTGAAGTCATAGAATGGAGGTGTGTGAAATCATAGAATGAGGGTGTGTGAGGTCATAGAATGGAGGTGTGTGAAGTCACAGAATGGAGGTGTGTGAAGTCATAAAATGGAGGTGGGTGAAGTCATAGAGTGGAGGTGTGGGAAGTCATAGATTGGAGGAGTGTGAAGTATTAGAGTGGAGGTGAGTGAAGTCACATATTCGAGGTCTGTGAAGTCATAGAATGGAGGTGTGTGAAATCAGAATGGAGGTGTGTGAAGTCATAGAATGGAGGTGTGTGAACTCATAGAATGGAGGTGTGTGACGTCACAAAGGAAGTGTGTGAAGTCATAGAATGGAGGGGTGTGAACTCAGAATGCAGGTGTGTGAAGTCACAGAATGGAGGTGTGTGAAGTCATAGCATGGAGGTATGTGAAATCATAGAATGGAAGTGTGTGAAGTCATAGAATGGAAGTGTGTGAAGTCATAGAATGGAGGTGTGTGAAGTCAGAATGGAGATGTGTGACGTCACAGAATGGAGGTTTGTGAAGTCATAGAATGGAGGTGTGTGAAGCCATAGAATGGATGTTTCTGAAGGAAAAATGAAGGTGTGTGAAGTCAAGGAATGGAGGTGTGTGAAGTCAGAGAATGGAGGTGTGTGAAGTCAGAATGGAGGTGGGTAGTCATAGATTGGAGGTGGGTGACTTCAATGAAAGGAGGTGTGGTAAGTCATAGAATGGAGGAGTGTGAAGTCATAGAGTGCAGGTGAGTGAAGTCACAGATTCGAGGTCTATGAAGTCATAGAATAGAGGTGTGTGATGTCAGAATGGAGGTGTGCGAAGTCATAGAATAGAGGTGTGTGATGTCAGAATGGAGTTGTGTGAATTCATAGATGGAGTTGTGTGAAGTCGTAGTATGGAGATGTGTGAAACCATAGAATGGAGTTTTGTGAAGTCACAGAATGGAGCTGTGTGAATTCAGAATGGAGGTCTGTGAAGTAATAGAATGGAGGTGTGTGAAGTCAGAATGGAGGTGTGTGAACTCATAGAATGGAGGTATGTGACGTCACAATGGAAGTGTGTGAAGTCATAGAATGGAGGTGTGTGAAGTCACAGAATGGAGGTGTGTGAAGTCATAGAATGGAAGTGTGTGAAGTCATAGAATTGAGGTGTGTGAAGTTATAGAATGGATGTTTGTAAAGTAAGAATGGAGGTGTGTGAAGTCATAGAATGGAGCTGTGTGAAGTCAGAATGGAGGTGTGTGAAGTCACAGAATGGAGGTGTGTGAAGTCACAGAATGGAGGTGTGTGAAGTCACAAAATGGAAGTGTGTGAAGTCATAGAATTGAGGTGTGTGAAGTCAGAATGGAGGTGTGTGAAGTTACCGAATGCAGGTGTGTGAAGTCAAAATGGAGGTGTGTGAAGTCAAAGAATGGAGGTGTGTGAACTCATAGAATGGAGGTGTGTGAAGTCATGGAATGGAGGTTTGTAAAGTCAAATATTGGAAGTGTGGGAAGTTACAGAAAGAAGATGTGTGAAGTCATAGAATGGAGGTGTGTGAAGTCAGAATGCAGGTGTGGGAAGTCATAGAATGGAGGTGTGTGAAGTCATAGAATGGAGGTGTGTGAAGTCATAGAATGGAAGTGTGTGAAGTCATAGATTGGAGGTGTGTGATGTCACAGAATGGAGGTGTGTGAAGTCATAGAATGGAATTGTGTGAAGTCATAGAATGGAGGTGTGTGAAGTCACAGAATGGAGGTGTGTGACATCACAGAATGGAGGAGTGTGAACTCACAATGGAGGTGTGTAAAGTCACAGAACGGAGGTGTGTGAAGTCATAGAATGGAAGTGTGTGAAGTCATAGAATGGAGGTGTGTGGAGTCACAGAATGGAGGGTATGAGGTCATAGAATGGAGGTATGTGAAGTCACAGAATTGAGGTGTTTGAAGTCATATATTGGAAGTGTGTGAAGTCAAAATGGATGTGTAAAGTCATAGAATGGAGTTGTGTGAAATCATAGAATGAGGGTGTGTGAGGTCATAGAATGGAGGTGTGTGAAGTCACAGAATGGAGGTGTGTGAAGTCATAAAATGGAGGTGGGTGAAGTCATAGAAAGGAGGTGTGTGAAGTCATAGAATGGAGGAGTGTGAAGTCATAGAGTGGAGGTGAGGAAGTCATATATTCGAGGTCTGTGAAGTCATAGAATGGAGGTTTGTGAAGTCAGAATGGAGGTGTGTGAAGTCATAGAATGGAGGTTTGTGAACTCATAGAATGGAGGTGTGTGATGTCACAATGGAAGTGTGTGAAGTCATAGAACGGAGGTGTGTGAAATCACAGAATTGAGGTGTTTGAAGTCATATATTAGAGGTGTGTGCAGTCAAAATGGATGTTTGAAGTCATAGAATGGAGGTCTGTGAAATCATATAATGATGGTGTGTGAGGTTATAGAATAGAGGTGTGTGAAGTCACAGAATGGAGGTGTGTGAAGTTATAAAATGGAGGTGTGTGAAGTTATAAAATGGAAGTGTGTGAAGTCACACAATGGACGTGTGTGAAGTCACAGAATGTAGGTGTGTGAAGTCACAGTATGGAGGTGTGTGAACTCAGAATGGAGGTTTGTGAAGTCACAGAATGGAGGTGTGTGAAGTCATAGAATGGAAGTGTGTGAAGTCATAGAATGGAGGTGTGTGAAGTCAGAATGGATATGTGTGACGTCACCGAATGGAGTTGTGTCAACTCAGAATGGAGGTGTGTGAAGTCATAGAATGGAGGTTTGTGAAGTCATAGAATGGAGGTGTGTGAAGTCATAGAATGGATGTTTCTGAAGGAAAAATGAAGGTGTGTGAAGTCAAAGAATGGAGCTGTGTGAAGTCAGAATTGAGGTGTGTGAAGTCACAGAATGGAGGTGTGTGAAGTCATAGAATGGAGGTGTGTGAAGTCATAGAATGTATGTTTGTGAAGTAAGAAGAAGGTGTGTGAAGTCATAGAACGGAGGTGTGTGAAGTCACAGAATGGAGGTGTGTGAAGTCATAGAATGGAGGTGTGTGAAGTCATAGAATGGAGGTGTGTG